>CM067501.1:5413361-6013361 GCA_034509495.1 Acestrorhynchus altus
TTACAATAGGATTGAACGAGTGTAGCTGATACTACTGCATGAGTAAGACCATTCCAGGGTTTACGGCACTTAGATGATTTGGTGCAGCCCAAAAAGAAGACTACTCCAATACTTCTCAACCAGATCTCCATCTGCTACATCAGCAGCACCCGGCCGACTTTGAAAATCACACTTGTTTGGCCTCTTTCTGGTGGTTGATGCATGATCTACCTGTTTGGCAAGAGCTACCTGTAGGAGGTTGTAGGAGGTACCCGTAGACCACATAGTAGGATTGTTTAGGAGACTTCTTTACATAGCCTGCTGAACATGCACCCAGGTATGAGTGTCCATTGTAGTAGACAGTGAGTGGACACTGTGTGAACACTGATGAAGGACTAGAGGATGACCAGCACAAACTGTGCAGATTCTGTCTCTGACTTTACATCTACACGGCGGAGACACTCGGTAGGAGGGTCTAATAGAGCGGACAGTCAATGGACAAGGAGCACTGCTGTGTCTGATCCACTCGTACCAACAGAATACACATTAACACACCACCACCATGTCGGTGTTACTGGAGTCCTGAGAATGACCCATAACCCAACTAACAATTCCAGTCAGTGACGGTAATAATAGTAATTACTATGATATTATGATAGTAATTGATATCATAGTATGATAGGATACTATGGTATATGGCATATGGTATCAGGCACATCTCTCAATATGGTCCAAATGTTCTCATGTTCATATGATTTAGATTCATAATAGGCAGGTGTTCTAATTTCTATTTTATCTACACATGTACAGAACGAACAGAGTCACTAAATGCCTGGACAATATTCAGATCTTCTATTCATATCTTTTATTATTCCATCCATCCATCCATCCATCCATCCATCCATCCCTCCATCCATCCATCCATCCATGCATCCATCCACCCACCCACCTCTACCAATCTCATCCAGTCACACTGTGTGATCCTTGTTTGTACGGGATGAAAGAACACCCCAGTGTGGAGACAATATAAGTGTGTTAGCAGCTCTGCTGGATACACCATTAAAGGGCAAAGCCAGGTCAGTGTGTAAAGACACTACGACTATCTGCTGGTATATCACAACAAAACCCATTGACCGGAAAACCATGTATGGCTTTCTGAGCTAGAAAAGGCCCCAATATATAAAATATACATATGTCATCTACAATATGCCAGTGCTGTATGTTAAATAAAGAGTGGCACATACATCCCTCAGCTGTCAGGCTGAATTAAAGCTATAGGGGAAGGGATGATCACGACTGTCACAGCATTCTGAAGATGCACGGTGAACACAAGGCCACGAGAATCAAGCTTTCAAGCATCCCTGACTGCAGAACAAACTCCTTCAACAGCTATGCGCTGATAGCAACACTACACAGCAGTGAGATGCACGGGCCGCTTGCGTTTAAGAGATGGCTTCCAGTCTCGTTCAAGGTTTAAGACTCATATTTATGATTAGTGATATTATAATAGTATTGTTTTCAATATGATTAGAAAATAAACAGAAACCAGCTGTTCTGACACTTACAGTCATGTGCACAAACACACTGGTATCTGATTTTCAGCTATATTGGACGGAGGTAAAATATCAATCAATCAATCAATCAATCAAAGTTTATTGATAGAGCACTTTTTACAACAAAGGCATTGTCACGAAGCAGCTTTACATAAATCCAGGTCCAAGTTTCTTTTGAACATGCTCGTGGGTGACATTGGCAAGATAAAACTAGACACATATAACTGAATACGTGTCTTTTCATTATTAGAATTGACCATTTCTACTAAGGACGCGGTTCGGATAGCACTACATCTAAAGATTGGACCGTACTGAGGTCTTATTTAAACTGCAGACATTAGTTTGGTTTACTCTTGACTGTTGAAGCAAGTGGTGAAGCGACGAACACTGTGAGGCCGTCAGAAATAAGGTTGCAGATTCGTATGAGTCTGGAAATCAGCTGTTTCACCGAACCACCTAAAACAACTGCCAACCAGACCAAGCAGACCATTCTAGAACGTTCAGCCCAAGAGCAGACTACAACAAATCTCCAACAATCAAATTTTCCAGATTATGTAAACTATCAAATCTACATTATGTGGACAAAAATATTGGGACACATCCTCATTCAATAGCCTCGCTCATATTATATGAATAATCCGACTGATTACTCTCAGATTGACAATTGGAATAGAATATGTCCATCATACACTGAATAAATAAGTTTAATAATATTTCTATCTAAATATATGAGGCAATCTTTCAAACAACCGTTTAAATAAAGGAATAACAGTATGTAATGTTAACGCTTGTGTTCAATTACATTCCCAATCAAAATGTTTATTTTGGCTGGAAATAACACGGTACTCAGCACAGGAGCCTGGCTTGTGCAATGCAACCTCGTATGTATTCCTGGAAAAAGGGGCTCTTGTAGTAGAAACATTTACAGTCTTGCAGTCTGACAGCTTTGGACTGAATATTAAAATTACCACTAATATACGTGTTCATTTCCCAACCGTGGCTGCAATTGTTTCAAAAGGCCATAATGCTAAATTCTGCAGGGTCTTTCATCAAGTCTCATAACATCACGAATGGCTGCCACGTTATACATAAACACTTCCCCTCAAAATCTGTCACTTCCTTCATTAGAACCCTTTCCTACCAGCCTTTACTGCACACTTTCTCCCAGAGCCTTTGTTTGATTGGCAGAGGGCTGGACTGGACGGAGCACCATCATTTCAGAGAACACAGTGCTGGGGGGCTCACGCCTGGCATTATTAATAGGTTCATGTTTATCCTACTGAATTGGCAGTACTTCTCTACAGGGACTAGACAAACCTTGTGTGCATTTGCACAACCGTGCCAACAAAGGGTGCAACATAAACAAGCCAATTGCATTCATTAGAAGGGGTGTCCACAAACATTTGGACATATAGTGTATGTGGCGCAGATTTTGAGAAAGCTGGTCCATGGTCTGATTAAATGGAGGAGAAAATAGTAGTGTTTCAAAACCAGCATATTGTCAAGACTGAGGGCACACACACACACACACACACACACACACACACTCACACTCACACTGTGCATAAAGCCCGGACAGAAAGCTGGCTGCTGATTTGGCAGGTTGCGACTGGGGCAGCGGAGTGGTGCTACTGTCATTATCCTGTAGCTCAAGGCTAAAGAACAGGACCCGTGCTGCCTCGGTGCTGTGGTGAGAAGGAGAAGGACATCAGCTTCGCCAGAGGGAGGCTTTCACTGCGCAACGCCTTGGATCAGAGTGCGTGTGCTGCGGCCCAAACAGAACAAGAACTTCCTGCAAACCAGAGGATAAAGTGCCTCTGTTACAGATCTCCAGATGCTTAGCAAGAACCCACAGATCCATAGTAGAATTCCAGAGGGAACTCATATAGGAAAATGAAGTTTGATTTGACAAATGGGAAACTGTATTCACCTCTTAGGCACTGGTTGGAAAGCCTTAGGCAGGCAAAAATGGCATTATGGACAAACTATTTTTAGAAGCTACAGTGCATTTCGAAGGGATACTTGCACACCTTTGTTGTAGCTGAAAGTTGCTGCGAGTGCATTATTTTCAGACAGAGAAAATAACCCCATTATGCAGAATTATACACTGGAGGCTAATCTCGGTTTATGTCATGTCATACTCGTCTTACACGCTCCATTTGGTTGGAAAGGCTTGACTCTATAGCTCAATACCTGCAGCTTACTGTGTTAATAGAAGGGAGGCTTCAGTACACTCTCTTATACACAGAACGACTGAACTAATTTCTTCTGCAATACAAATATCACTGTTCAAAGCAAAAAATCCCAAATCCCCAAATCCCAAATATCCTGATATTAGACAATCAGGAAAGACATTAAAGTCTGAAATATTTTTTATTTTTATTTTTGTACTGGATTCAGAATGATAATGTACCTAAAGGCTCATCTATGCCAATGACTATGGATATGGATGGAAGACGTACTGAAAACCATGAAGACCGTGTACATTTTCAATACTGATACCAATATAAATATGATACTTTCAATACAACACCAACCTACTACCGCATCTCCAAAAAATGAGAATATGGTCAAAAAGCACATTTGTGATCACAGTTTCATTCAAAATTTTATAGTCACTATTATTTCGTAGTGCATCTGGAAAGTATTGGATTGAATTGGATTCTTGAAAATGTGCCCAAAGTGAAGCGCTGTGAATACTTTCCGGGATGCATGAGACCATGACAGGCTACACTGTTTTTATTAGGATTTCGCTGGAACAAACAAACAATGCCCATGTTTGTGCTGCTTTATGGATTTCGTCCCTTTGATTCTAAGGTTCTATCTGCATTCTGAGCAGTTCTGAGATACTGAGAGTTAAAGTCTTTATAGTGACACTGACATTAATGGAGATAAACTTCCTGTTTTCTATTTAAAGAGTCTAGAATGCACTTAAAACACCTCACAAAATGTTAAGTTATGATGAGAGTGTCTTGTCTAAGCATATTGCTGGTTGTTCAGTTTTTAAATATTACTTTAATAGGGCTCGGCAGGTCAGGATATATATATATATATATATATATATAATTTATTTATTTATTTATTTATTTTTCCACAGAGACACACACACACACACACACACACACACATATATATATATAATATGTCATATATATATATATATATATATATATTCCACATACATATATATCAGTGCTGTGTGGAAAATTTGTCCTACTGTCTACTGTTGATGTGAGTTGGCTTGATTTTAAGTGATGGTTTGTTTAAACCGATACTGTAAATAAAGTGTGATTAATTGCCTCTCACACACATGAAAACGGCATGAACGCAGTTACGACTCATTTATTAAACATCTGGAACATTTTGGACAGAATTATAATGTCATGGTAACTCCATTAGTCCCTTGATTCCCAGGCTGATGGAAACATGCACGGTACTACATTTTCTGTTTCAGTAACAATACTGGTCGATAATCAGCTAATATTTATTCCAGCCAAATCTGTTTTTTTCTGGAAGGCGTAGGGCTGGGCAATATGACTACGACATATATGCTTCAGAGAAATGATGATCAAACACAGCGTGCTGTATATTTAATCGCTTTAGTAACACTTAATTACAATGTTTCTTTGGCAAAATCCGAGCAAGACTGCACTCATCCCTCAGGAAATCAAACCATTTCCATACAAACAACACACTCACACTCGTTTCTGGAATTAAATCGAACACAGATGGTGACCCGAGTAACAGATGTGATTTTTTTATATATCAACATTTATAATTATTATAATAATTGATTGCCCAGCCCTAGTACGGATTACGTCATCTCCACAGCTCAATGCTGGCAGGGCTTTATATCCCCCTAGCCCACACCCATTGCGGACACATATGTGCAAATGCACATGTACTCTAGTCCTAGTAGTACCTGCAAATAGAATAGGAGTCTCTCCAGCAGATCAACATCAACCTGTGGCACCATGCCCCCCAGCGTTGAGCTCTAGAGTTGATGTAGGCCTTACTAAGGCTGGCCTATATATCCGTATAAGCTGCATGTGTGCATTTGCACATCTGTGCCAGCAATGGGTGCAACTTAACAGACTTGCATTCATTTGAAGGAGTGTCTACAAACATCTTCTGCTCCCAATCTCACCTCTGTAACCTGTAGGCCACGGCTGCCCGTTTTGTCAAACTCTACATAATAAGAGCCCTTTAAGCACGAACATAACACAGTCTGAGCCACCCTGTCGACAGGTTGGATTATGAAAGGATCAAAGCCCTTGTCAGTCCGACGCTCTCCATCTTTGAAGAGAGGAGGGAACTGCACCATGTTTGAAGTATTGCACATGCGCCGCCATTCAATCGGAATGAAGTATTCCTTCCCAACAGCGAGGTGCTGTATCAACACTGGACAGTATAAAAATGATAAGATAATGATGCTTAATCATCTGTGAAGAAGCGTTCTCTCGCTTTGTGTTCCAGCACAAGGAGAGCGATTCATGGCTGCAGAGAGGGCGAGAGGGAGTGTTTCACGTACAGCCATTCAATGCAGACCATGTAAATAACAGTGCTTTTGCAGGCAAACCTGCCAACTTGGAAGGAATGAAATCTTCATGAAAGGCAGTGAATATGTATTCAGTTCTGAAGCTGCTCAAGGTTCTGCAGGGCGCTGAAACAGGAGAAGACTACATGGTCTTTGTTAAGGTTTCAGGTTCAAACTGAATAGTTTATCAGGGATCATAATCTCCATCGGTTTCAGAAAGCTCTGGTAGCCTCAGCGTCTCCTGCAGCACTTTAAATACCCGTAGCATTACTGTCAGCGTGATGAGCTTCAGAATGAGGAACGTCTCCAGAGCAGAGAGAGCGTTTAACCTTCATCTCCATACACTTAAATCACACCAATCACCTCCACCATCGCACCACGGTTGTCTTCTTAGAACTCTCCAGCATCTCTCTCTCGCTCGCTCAGCCTCTACCCTTCCCAGCTTTTCTCTCTCTCCATCTCCAGTTCTTTCTCTCTTTCTCCATGTTTGCGTTCTTTATCTTCCACTCCTCCCTCTCCTTTCAGTTCTTCCTCCTTCTTCCTTGTCAGTTTCCTTGTGCCTTCTTCTTTCTCTCTCTCCCTCTTCCTCCTTTTTCTCCTTCTTGCTCACTTTGTCCAGGGGGTGGGACCAGGAAGTCCTTCCTGCTCACAGCCTGACACTGTCCAGCATCTTCATATTGACCATGCGTGGTGGTCGGGACTGTAACACAGACTCTGTTTAAACTTTGGACTGACCTTCACCTTTGGACTATTCATACTAGGGCCAAAGGACACGTTCTCCAAATGTTCTCTCATTAACTTTTGTATTTGGACAGGCTAAACAGGCTTCTTTCTCTCACTCTACCCATCTATCTCTCTTTACCTCTGTTTGCTTATTTTAAATTGAGTTTTTCCACATTTTTCTCTCTCCTTTTCCACCTCTACCCTCTCTCCCTCTCTTCCCTTTCTACTTCGGTCTTCACCGTTCTGTCATTCTCCTTTCCTCTCTCCATTCCCCCATATCCTTCTTCTCCTCTCTTCTTCATCCCTCCTTTCTTTTTCTACCCTCTTCTCCCCTTCTCTCTTTCTACCGCTGTCATCGTCTCCTTCTTTTTGTCCTCACTCTCTTCTTTCTCTCCCACTCCTCTCATTTATTCTCTCTCTCTCTAGCCCTTCATTTCACTCTACCTTTCTTCATCTTCTTCTTCTTCTTCTTCTTCTTCTTCTTCTTCTTCTTCTTCTTCTTCTTCTTCTTCTTCTTCTTCTTCCCTCTCTCTCTCTTTACACTGTGGGACTTTGTTTGGGAGAAGTGGAGGAGAAATTGGATGAGAGCTGAAGTTCATGGAGGTTATGTTGCCAGGCAACAGTCTGCAGTCGTGAGAGAAGCATATTCAGATTTGTAAGGAGAGGACAACAGTGAGGCCAGCGCGCGTGTACACACGCACGCACGCACGCACACACACACACACACACACACACACACACACACACACACACACACACACACATACACACAGAAAGAGAGAGGATGTGAAAGATAGAGGTAGAACAGTAAATGGTGTGTGTGTGTGTGTGTGTGTGTGTGTGTGTGTGCGTGTGCATTTTGGTTTTGCTGATCCGGCAGAACAGGACGACACACTAAAGTTGCCCACAGCTGATGACATGGCACCAGTTTTTGTTTTTGGCTCCATGCTGCTGCAGTAGAGGTTAAAAATACACCTCCGGATGCGGCTCCTTAAACAGGACTAGAGGAACTACTATAAGTGCTGTACTGTATACAGTGCAGTGCAGGTGAGCAGGAGAGAGGTTTAATCAAACGACTACAGCAGAAACACACAACGCCACTGCAGTGAATCCCAGCATTCATTTAGCACAGATTCATTTTTCACACCTTTCACGGTGACCGCAAAGGAAGAAGGGAATACAAGCAAGTAGACGGACGCTGTTGGGTGTCTGGTGTGTGAATATCATACCACCGAGATCCGTCTTCTGCATACAATAGACCAACAGTTTCGTCTCTACTAAACAACATACAAACAGAAAACAACATCTAAGGCTGGGCAGGTCATCCAAAATCATCCAACATTCAGAACTTCTAACCAAATGAATCCTACTCATATCGGTTCTAATTCTGTTAATACTCTTCCCACTGTGTGTGTTCGTGTACTGTCCCCTTAAAAACATACAGCCATAGTCATATGACCCATCCAGACTGCAACAACGAAGCAACACAGACGAGCACTCCGAGAAACACAGAGCCAGCTGAGCAACTCGAGCAGCTTGTACCAAAGAAAAAGTTCTGTCCATCGTTCAGTTCACTGTTCTGTTCAACCATCATCTAAACTTCAGCCTGTTATCAGCAGATCACAGATTTAATCCCTAACCTGGAGTTTTATCCATTTTCGTTAAAAATAAAGGTGCTGCAAAGGTGCAGTTTCTCAATCCTGGTCCTAGAGGCATCCCTGCCCCCAACATCTTAGAGCTTTCTATGCTCCCAACACACCTGATCCAACTAATCAGCCCATTTCGAGCTTTTTAAGAGTTGCAGGGGGTGTGTCAAAGCAGGGAATCCACTAAAATGTGCAGGGCAGGGGTGCATCCAGGACCAGGGTTGAACAACATCTCATCCCTGGTCCTGGAGGCACTCCTACTCTGCCCTTCTTAGTGGATTCAGTGCTTTAACACAAACAAGCTTACAGTGCTGCCAACACACCTTGCTCAACTAATCAGCCCATTTCCAGTACTTTCAGAGTTACAGGGGGTGTGTCAAAGCAGGGAGTCCCCTAAAATGTGCAGGGCCGGGGTGCCTATAGGACATTCTGTTGTAGAATATTCATTTTGAAGAGTATCCCTATTTTTAAAAAGTGGGACCCTTCCAATCCCACCGCCACCCAACACATGACACCCTCCAGGGTTAGTAGTTCACAGTTAGTAGCAGAGAGTGTGTCTTCACTCTTCCAGCGCTGGTATGGCATGTGATGAGGAGAAACAGAAATGGCTAAATTGGGGTGAAAACTAGACCCCCCCCCCAAAAAAAATAAAATAAAATAAATAAATAAACAAACAAACAAACAAACAAGTAAATAAATAAATAAATAAATAAAATTAAGAGACAAATGGGATAAAAGATCTTACCTATGGAACAGGACAGATTTCACCAGTGTTACAACATCTCTGCTGGCATTGTACCCTGCACACACTATAGCCATATGGATCGTCTGGAGAGAGAGAGAGAGAGAGAGAGAGAGAGAGAGAGAGAGAGAGAGAGAGAGAGAGAGAGAGAGAGTGTGGTGGGAGGGGGGAGATTTATGCATTCAGATGTGTGAGCTGCCACAGCTAAAAGCAGAAGGAACCGTTCTTCTAAGCAGTATTCTATTACAGAAAGTCTCTGAACACTAAGCACCAATTTGTGTCTGTGAAGCTCCACGAAGGGAACACGGCTCAGTCTCTGTTTAAATCCTGATGAGATTTTTGGTTCGGAGCTCACTGTAAACTCTGCTCGAATACACGCACGCACCAGGCTCTCATTACTCACATTAGTCAACAGTTAACGCAACAAGGCCTGACACTTCATTTTAACAGTGACTGGAAAGTAACAGCGACTCCGAACTGATTCAAACTCACGCCAATTTATGCTTTCAGGTTCTGCTGGATCTTTCTACGACATCTTTGAAGTCTCTCCACTAACTGGGCTGCTGAGCAGCTGCTGATCCTTATTTTGTGTAGCTGTGCTCATCCGAATGCTTTAAAAGACGGCTCAGTCCACCAAGCAACCCCCTACACACACACATACACACTCCACCCACAGTTTGGGCCTTGTTTCCTAAAAGCATCATAGCTTTAAGATGGCCTTAACTGGAAGAGAGGGCATTAGGGTGATGTCTGCTTGCCCATTTTAGATTCTTTTTCTGTCCTTAGTCGCTTTTAAGAAACCCGGACCAGTATACTGTAGTACTGAGGAAGTTCAATCAAGGGACACCAGAACAGGGGAGAAAATAAAATAGCCACTCTAGGAGGACGTGTCTTTTATTGAACGCATTGAGTACAATCCATAGTGCATTCTCGAAAAAGTAAGTGAACCCTTGACCTGTTGACCCGTTAGAGGACATTTAGCAGCAATCACCTCCACAAAATGTCTTCTGTAGCTGCATAGAGAGTTGCACAACATCTGCTTCAGGTCATGGCACACCATCTCAATAGGGTTAAGGTCAGGGCTCTGACTCAACCCTTCCAAACAACAAATCATCTTCTTTTTCAACCTTTCTTGAGGTGAGCTCAGGTCACTGGCTGCTGCCCATACATTGTGCCTCTTTCAAACACGTCTTCTGAATGTTTTTCAGCTCAAGACATGGGTTACACTAGCCATTTTTTCTGGAGAAGCATAAATCTGTGTTTATTTAATGGGTAAAACAACTGAGAAACCCAACAGCCCAGCTCACCTCCTTCACTGAAACTCGTTTAGCCAATTTGCTCTTAAAGGAGTCACTTACTTTTTCTAGCCTGCACTGTGGATGTTTACTCAATGCGCTCAAATGTACTCATAATACGAGAAAAGCGTGTTACGGGTTTGTTTGAGTGGCTCGGCGGTCTAATGTTCTACCACTATGATCTGAGGATTGCAGGTTCAAATCCCAGGTCTTGCTGCTTGCCATCGACAGCCAGAGTCTGAGAGAGAGCAATTGGCCATGCTCTTTCTGGGTGGGTAGATGGCGCTCTCTCTCCACATCACACTGGTCACCACAGGCATGTCGGCCATTGTGTTGGAGCTGGGGACCTGCCACTGTCCTCCAAGCATGTTGGCTGCCCAGCAATGATACAAAATAGTGGCATTTTGAAAAGAGGTGGTGGTTGACTTCACATGTATCAGAAGAGGCATGTGCTCGTCCTCACCCATCCTCACCCATGTCAGAAGCACCCTGTGTGATAGGGGGACTGGGGAATTGGCACTTCCAAATTGAGGGGGAAAATTGGGGGGGAAAAAGACCATATTAAGATAATCAGGAAGGCAGTAATTAACATTTTTAAACATTTTATCCAAATAAATTAATTTAAATTGGCTTACGTGTCTCAGACATGTGCAGAGTATTATATCTTAATAAACACAAGGCTTAAATAATAATACCCAACCGGAATGTATCCTGTGAGTTTACTCTGGGGGTGTAAAGAAGGGGTCCGCATTCCCGAACACACACTGTTACTACCTTAGCTGTGTGGCCCCTACAAGTGCCGTCCTGCAATTTCCAGAAAGTAACACTTAAGGAATTTAGTGGTGAAGGTGTGAAGTGAGACTGACCTCACACTTGTCCACCACAGGCTGCGACACACAGTCGGAGCTGTTACCCGCAGTGTTGCCTTTTGGAGCTTCGCCTTGCCTTGACCCCTCTCTACCCACAGAGGCCTGTGACTGATTGCCATGGCGACTGTTGCCGTGGTGGTTTGAGTGGGTGGGGTTTCTGGGTGGCTGGCTTAGCTCTCTCCTCAAGGCTCGGTTCTCTTCCTCCACTTCTCGAACCCGAAGCTCCAGAGCCTGCCGCTCACCGGCACCACCCACCAGTGTAGAGGACTGGGGCTCCAGTGGAGACAGAGGCAGCGGCTTCACTGTGGACATGGAAAGTGAAACCAAAGGAAAATAGAGGTTAATAGTTCAAAATGTTTGGCTCATTTTCTATACAGTGAACTAAATATGACCACTGATTTTACAAGACAGGACTTTTCAGGATATCACCCTATCAAAGACTGACCTTGGGCTCTCCTGCCACGCCTTCACACTGAACACCCACCTTTCCACTACTGGACTTGGACTAGTTTCCCCACCCTGCCTTGGACTAGTTGCATACCAACCATCACAGACTATGTAGAAATTGACACGGACCCTAATTATCTTCTACTGTTACTATTATCACCACCATCAAACTATAATGCTTGTCTAGTCAATGCAGATAAATAGTGCCAATACAATAGGAGTCTCTGGAGCAGATACACATGAACCTACTGGCACCATGCCTAGAAGGGTATAAAGCCCCCCCCCCCACATTGAACTGTGGAGCAGTGGAACTGTGTTCCCTGAACCGATGGCACTCCATCTAGTACTTGGGATGGTTTGGGGAGTTGGGGATGAGATGGGTGGAAGTCATCCTATATCCTGACCTCACTAATGCTGTTGTTGCTGAATGCAATCAAATCCTCACAACAATGCTCTGAAATCTTGTACAAAGACTTCAATCAAAAAGGAGAAAAACACTTAATACCCTTACTTACCCTTTGCTATTAACCTCTGTGAGAATTTGATTGCATTCAGCCACAAGAGCATTACCAAGGTCAGGTACTGAGGTTCTGGATCACACTTACCACTGCAAATCATCCTTAAGCTATCAGAGGAAGTTCCACTGCTTTAGAACCCAAAAATAAAGGTGTTTCAAAGGGTTCTTTGTACAATGCCATAGAAGAATCACTTACGGTTTCATAAAGAACCATGTTGAGGTGGATGAGCCTTAAATCAATCAAAAATTCATCACATTTTTATTACAAACAAGGTTCTTTATGGCACCAAAAGCAGTTCTTCTACAGCACCACGTGTAGGTGAAGCTTGGCATTGGTCATGATGACCTTGGGCTCAGGTGCAACACCTCCTCAACATCCCATTCTATTGGCACTGGTCTTCTACATGCAGACAGCAACAGTGGTCTTCTCCAGTGCTGGATGAGGCAAGTTTAGTCACTCTGTGATGGAAAATAAAGCCAGAGGACACATCTTCTGGCCTTCTACTCACAAACCCAACACACACACAACCACATATACACAATGTGCATTCAAACAGCAGGAAAGTAAATGGGTGTGAGAGCTGTTATTGCACTTATTGATCATGGCCAGATGAAAGATAGCTTTACTGTATGCCATCATCCCTCATCTCAGCTCTAACTCCCCACTGAAGCCTTCTTTAAGGAGGGCAGAAAGAGCATGGAAAAGAAGGGGGGAAAAGAATAATATGGATATTGGGCCTAAAGCTATTCATTACACTAAGGACGTTTTCAATAAACTCCTAATCCACCATTCGTTAAACTGGGGGCTGCCTGAGGAAAGCTCTATCACTATTGTTTTCCTGGAGGAAAGTGGAAGAAAATCCTAATGGATTGTGCATATAAGCAGCCAGATAGGATGTTAAGAGGCTTCTTTGAGACAAAATTAGATTCTTTTCCAAAAATGTGGCATAAAGAGACATTTGATACGGTGGTCAGGATGCAATATACTGTGGTATAGTGAGATACTGTTAGCAAGGAGATTGTGTAAGGTTCTGATCATGCATATTTATTCCCCTAAAATTAAAATTAAGTTTTTATAGGCGTTACATATGACAGATGTTATTTTTAGAAACACTTAGCTTGGAAATATTGTTCAAAATCGATGGCCTAGAGTGCTTTTGAGCTGAAAATCAATCTTTTTTATTATTATTATTATTATTACTACTACTTCTATTGCTATTACTAGTAGGAAATGCAGTAATTATATGGACTCAGGACTCTTATTTTGAAACAGTTATGCTAACAAAACAGGATAAACTCTTTTTAGCCTTAATTTCAGAACAAAGTGTGAAGAGTGTCCAAATTCCTTTGATTTATTGTATATGTCCTTTTCATGTTGTGAACAATTAGAAAAATAAAGAATGAATGAATAAGTGAACGAATGAATGAGTGTTTGATAAGCAATATGTGATCGTATGAGTCCATAATAAAGGTAGTTACGTTTTCAGGATAGTCCCTATAATACCCACAATCCCTTTAGTCAACAAAGTGGTCAATTCATTCCGAACAGCTCTTGCCCCTGCGGCCTCGGACACCCGCTTTCAATTAAAAACAGATTACTGTTGGTTTGTTTTTGATGCGCACAATTAATTTCACATCACAAAGAGAGAGAGAGAGGGGGACTCTAACTGGGGTCGTGTGATGTGGGGGAAGAAGAGGCGGCAGTAAATTGGTTTGGAACAGAGCTCTGGCTAAATGATCCTTGCTACTGTGTCCTTTTGTCTCTTTTAGAGGCTGTAATCAATGAGGTAGTGAATGCTGAGCGTGAGTCTCATCACGGGGAAGTGTGTTCTCAGACATACTCACTTCCTGGCGCAGATAACACTATGAGACTACATGTTAAGATGTCAAATAGGGGATAATACCTGTGAAAGTTTGTGATGTTGCAGATGTTTTTCTCCAAAAACCAAACATGGATCAACTTTTGGTGATAAGAAGACGTAGAAAACTACACGAGACAAACGGTATAACATTGCTCCTGTACAACTTGAGACAGGAATCTTTGGTTTCTGCTGCAGGTTAACATTTTGAAGGTGGATCCAAATTAGGTTTGCGAAACAGAACGGAACCTGTTTCACGTTAGTGGAAAAGGCCTATGATTGGTTGCGGAGTGGTGTGCTTCCCTGTCCAGGGAATCAACCATGGGGATGGTGGTCTTGTTACCTACTACATCACCACAATAATTGATTAGTACGGTGAACTGGGGCCTCCTTTTGCGGCCAATACAGCATCAATTCGTCTTGGGAATGACATTTTTTGCTAGCACCCCAACATCCCTTTCAGACAGCTTCCTCTTGCGTCCACAGTTAATCCTGTTGGATGTGGTTGGTCCTTCTTGGTGGTGCTGACATTACCCTGGATACCGTGACTCTTGATACATCACAAAGACTTGCTGTCTTGGTCACAGATGCGCCAGCAAGATGTGCACCAACAATTTGTCCTCTTTTGAACTCTGGTATGTCCCCCATAATGATGTGTTCATTGCAATATTTTGAGCAAAACTGTGCTCTTACCTGCTAATTGAACCTTCACACTCTGCTCTTACTGGTTCAATGAGCAATTAATGAAGATTGCGTCTGAGAACACAAAGCATTGCAATGTACCTCAATATGCCCACTCTTCAATCACTAAAATATTATTTATTTATGAAAACAATCTGCATGTGAAAACCTGCAGCTTTGTATGTAAAAAAGTGGCATTTAATGGTTTGATGGACAAAACCCAGATTTAAGATTAAATATACTTTATTACCACTTAACATTGTTGGTGGAATTTGTGTTTGATACACATATGGATTTTTTTACACTAGACAAAAAGGCAATAAAATGAATATTAAAATTGAAATGTTAAAAGCAGTCTGGCTGTCACAAGAAAGACATATGTCACTGATGCAGAGCACCACTTTTCTGAAGTGCCAGTAAAAGTAATAGTGCCCAATAGTGTATAATTCTCAGTCTACTACATATGAGTGGGCAAGTAAGTTCAAATCCAGGGCCACAGAGCTGGGAATACTGCACCTGTAAAAATGTAAGACTGGATAATGTATTCATCATTGTTATATGTACGATTGTACATATTGATGCTGTATTGCTGGTGTTGGTGTGATGCATGTATGGATTAACAATAAATATGAGTACTGGAAAACAAAGTGGGGGGGCACGACAGTAAATTCACAAAGATATAACAAATACCACATAAATTGTGAATAAATTAGCAAATTTTTTAACTATTGCTGGTTATTTGGTCCATAAAACAGTGCAGGAAGTCTCAGTGTAGGAATATCAGATTAAGACAAGGATCACTGTAGCCTTGTGATTATCCAAGCAGGAAAAATGAAGCTCAGTTATCTTTAGTTACGTACGAAACAGCACAAAAATGACTTTGTTGACATTTGCAGTGCCTTCAGATTCTGAATAAATGCACTCTATGTTTATTCAGCAGAAAATTCCTGCGCACTCACAGGGGACAACTCGTGCACTTCAGGTTCTTTCCTTAAGCAGCAATTTGCATGCTAACGTATTTACCCTGCGGAGCGACAGAAGGACAGGAGGGAAAGAGCTGTGACCTTGACACGGCTTTACCTCGCTGTTATGTTGATATTATTTCAGCGTAGAGTTGAGGCTCTTCCGCAGATGGGGGACGCAATTTCATTCTGGCTCTGAGCCAAGATTAAAATGTCTCCGAAAAGGGCAGGAAAATGTGTTTTGCATTCTTGGCACGCGGGCAGAGGGTAAACTGACTGGGCAACAGGACGCAATGACAGTGAAGACACAAATAAATTGAGTTATGTGTCAAAGCACAAAGGGAGGGGTGCGTCCTGAGCAGGCGACTGTCCTGTCTTGTCCTTTGCTGGGAGCAGGTGATAAACCACAGAGGAGTCCACTGTAATCAGCCTTGTGTACACGTTTGTGTCAGTGGACGTGAGAAATGATGTGACATTTCTCTTTAAACGCTGACCTCTATTTCACACTTTATAATAAGAGTCATAGCCTCGGTCCCATATTAGAAGGTGAGAAATAGAAATGATAGAGATAGAAATGCTGCAAAACTCAGCATGCATTCTGTCTCCGGCAAATATGTAAATGATTCACAGGTGTGGTCTAATTAGGCACTGGTTCTTGGCACAAGAGGGCATAAGAGTGCTTCCTCCACTGGAACCTTTTTTAGCGACTATGTTTGGAATCCGACGTCTCATGGTGGGCACTTAAGTTCTGCCTTTGCTGAGCAAAACACTTCTCCAAGCTGCTGGTGTGAGTAAACGTGGAGCCATCGCATATAACAGTCGGTCACCACTAGTAGTAGCGAGCGGCACCAACAGCGATACGTGCAGGACATCCTCAGGCCATGTGTTGCCTCACATGGCAGGACTTCCAGCTGTCACTTAAATGTGGTACGCTTGTCCACACACAACAACCCAGATAGCAATGAATGTGTGGACCAAATGAGTCATCTGGCAGCTGGGACACCAGCTTTGACAACCTATGCAAGATCTACAGACTGCACATTGTAGTGCTTTCACTGTTCCAAAACACACCTGACACAACTAATCATACACACCTATAAGAGATGCAGTGGAGAGATGCAACATCACTGGCATCAGTAACTATGTAGCTGGTGCTATGCTCTTCTTTGATCGTTGTTTGTCGAGTTGGGACTGAAAAAACGCTGTAAAATAAGATTTAAGTGGCCAGTTTCGTACAAATCCTTACAGATTGTAACCAGGTTTGATTAGTTTTAGATTTAGTTACAGCTCCATAAAAAAATAAAATTAAATAAATATAAATGAGAGTGAGAACGGACAAATTTCATACGAACACACCATTGACAAACTATTTTGAAATCTATATGCTATCAACTTTACATTGAGTCATAAAAAGATACCACAGCTTGCAAACACTATTTGTAGCCAGCTAGATGTTTTCTGTTCCAGGAATTTCTGCCCACGCTTCTAGTTTTGCAATATTCTTGGACTGTCTTGCCTCCACAGCATGTCTAAGATCTACCCACCGATTTTCAATGATGTTCAGTTCAGGTGAGATGTTCTATTCAGGGGGCTGTTTATGGCCATTGCATTCAGCTTGTGCATCTTGAAGGAGTTCATGTAAGACTCTGATATTTTGGATCAATGGGCATCTTCAAGCATCTTAAATTAAAAGAACTGATTTAGGATCACCTCTGATCAGCTGAATTCAGTGAACCTTAACTGATCCCAGATCATAAATATGGACCAGTCCCCTGATGTGGAAGCCAGATGTGTTTATGTGTGAGATTTGTTTTTCTTCTGATGATTATTCAGAACAAATCATGTGAAGCAACACATTAAAATGGTGCACCACCAGGACTGAAACCTTCCGGCAGGTCACTTGCTATTATATGAAGGTTGACTTTGCCTTTCTTGTCAGCATAGGAGCTGTGTTTCCTGGTTGTGAAGAACCTTAACTGCCATTTCTGACATTTAACATGGAAACCACAAGCCCAACTTGTGATACATTTTATGGCCCTGTTTTGTAGTCTTCAGTACTAGGAAGCATTAGTGCCATCAGATGAATTTTTTTTTGTATATGATTTGAGGTGGAGGGTAGAGGTGTTTTCACAGGAATGTAAGGGGGAGAACATTACAGATCTCAAATCCGATGTTGAAAATAAATAAATAGTATGAATTAAAATAGTCCAAAACCCAACAGGAATGACACTTGGTGGTTAGATTTGACATTGTGAGACTTGCAAAGTTTCAAGTTTTGTCTTGCACATGTGACGCAAGCAAGGATGGGGCTCCTATACCTGACTGACTATATAGGGTCGTCTCGTTGCACGTTTTCCAATCTGACTTGTGCTGTTGTGTTGGTAGCACCTGAAGCAAAGTACTGTATACCTTGGAGAAGAGTTTGAAAGTGAATCGAGCAGTTGGAAGGCATGAGGCATGAGTTCATGAGGCATTGTAGGGCCGTAAGGGTTCCTGGTAACCTTTAACTTTCTTCCCAATACCATTTTGATGATGAGTGTGCATATTTACACATATATACATATATCAAAGTGGCTTCACTGGTCCACATACACATGAACTTAAACAGTGTGTTGGAGTGCTTGGACATGGATATACTACTGGGCTGAGGAAAATACCCTGATCTATTCTGAGAAAGTAAGCTTATGTAAGTAAGTAATATGCATTAAAATGTGTACTCCACCTTGGCAATGAAAAGTGCTGTGAAGCTTTCTACAGTCCTGCTATGATTACACTGCTTCTGAGCTGGGGCACTAGCGCATTCACACGGCTACTTTCACTTCCTGAGGGGATGGGGTTCCTACCCAATGAGCAAAATAGAGGGAGCAGTGAAGGAGAAAGCGCCTGCCTTCAGAGAGGAGTATTCGCTGGAGAGCGCGAGCATGCCGAGGAACTAGGATGAAGGCTGTGGAAGCAGTTCCAGCGTTTCCCCCAGTTTCCTTCTGCTCATCCTGGCTGTTACCTTTGTTTATGTGGTTCTGGCTTATGAACAGATTTGCCTGAGCTTTCCCAGTTTGACTGCCTCATATGGTGATGACATTTGGGAAAAAGCACTGATAAAGCATTCTTCCACCTCTGTTATCACTGAGTTAGATTATCCGACTTGGTCTAATTGCAGTCATTTTGCTGTTATTTGTAATTGCATATTTACATTGTTAATTACATGGCTATTTACATAATGAAGTCCTTTAACGTTAGATTTACATTCGGCACCACCAGGTTGCATCAGTAGGTGCAGTTTTGCATCAAAAGGTACACTTTCCCATCTTGTTTCCATGACAAAAAGCAGGCAAAAATACTATATAAAGAAATTAGGGTTGCACAATACATTGTTTCAGCATTGATATGCATTGGGTGCATGTGCAATAGTTACATCACAGGACGTGCAACATCTTTTGCAATGTAAAATGTAACATTTCAAATATTTTTGTTGCTTTGATATGAAAGGAATATTCACGCAGTTCTCATTTTCATTACACACCTTACAGATGGAGTTACTGTCTTTTCAATATAATTAATTAATATCATATATCGTTTCACTGACACTTTGTGACTATTTTTGGTTCCTCATCTGGATTTTTAGGTGTTTTTCCATTTTTGTTTAAAGGAAATATACATAATCAAATGTGTTGTGCTAATTATAAGGTCAGCGGAAATGTTTATTTTCGTGGTTTATAACGCAGATCATGAGATGCCAGTTGTTCCAAATATCTTGCAGCCCCCCCAAATTGAATTTGTGAATTAAATGTGAATTAAAATTCACAATAAAATGTCATATCATCTACATACACCTCTCAAATTCATAAACTGACTTTTCTTGACGATGCTCTTAAGGCTGTGGTCACCCCTGTTGCTTGTGCACCTTTTCCCACCACATTTTCTCCTTCAGTCAACTTTCAATGGATATGCTTTGATACAGCACTCTGTGAACAGCCAGCCATGACCTTCTGTGGCTGACCCTCTTTCTGGAGGGGCTCAGTGATCGTTCTGGACCAGTGTCAGGTCAGCATGATTATGGTTGCATTATGCTGAACTATAGTACTGACACTGCTGACATAAAGCTTGATATATTGCACTTTACATGTAACGAATATAAAATATGACAGTTTATATGATGTTCATTTACTGCACTAGTAGGAGTAGCGTTAAGGACATAGTCATGATCAACACTTTCTTCTATATCTTAGTGTGTCCCGTTGAGATGAAGCTGTTGAAATCTGTGCTTTGCTGGGTTGACCTTTCCATTCAGAACCATCAGACACGCATGTTGCCAGACTTACTTAAAGCTTGGTTCCTCAGAGTGGATTAGTGTGTTCTTTATGTCCTACAATCCTCCAATCATTCCAACACACTATTCACACTAATGTGTGCGTGACCTGACACGGCCCAGTGTAACCTTTCAAAATCGTTTACCATCTAGTTCAGTCTTTTTCAGTCCTTCAAGTTTTCATCTATTAAGGTAGAGCTACAAGGTTCACACACTAGTTCCTGAAATCAATCTCGCAGCATAAGTACAGCTGTAAACCTAATGTGCGCATGTTTATTAGCCATGTAAGTGTGGTGGATGACGTATGCGTCCCATAACACACGTATCAACACATTAGCCTTTTAACTGTAGCCAGTGTTGAATTATTCAGAGGTGCAGTGAAATATCCGTGGCACAGTCGCTGGACGTGTTCCAGCGCAAGGGGTGAGGAAGATCTATTTTGAAACCCCAATGTTTAGTCATTTCTTCCCCATCCACCATTACTTCAGCCTCATCGTACCGAGACCTTTTCATATCTTCTGGGTCACTGAAGGCCAAGTGGTAATCATGTTTCTAGAGAAACCACCTTATTTCTTTTTTTAGAAGCTAATATTTTTCCCATCACCAAACAAAGACAACAGTAGTGCTGTCCATTTCAGGAAATCAGGGCTACATTATAGAAGACCATGCCTTCTAACGAACGCATTCAGCTACTTTACGTTGCACCCAGTGCTGACACGGATGTGCAAACGCACACACAGTTTGTCTAGTCCCTGTAGAGACGTACAGCCAACAGAACAAGGTCTAAAGCACTGAGCTGTAGAGCAGTGGAACTGTGTTCTCTGGAGTGATGATGCTCCATCCAGTACTTCGGGGATGAGTTGTGGAGTTTGGGATGAGTTGTGGAGTTGGGGATGAGGTGGGGTGGGGATAATCCAATTTACTCCCTAGTGCATGTCACTGAATGCAATCAAATTCTCACAGCAGTGCTCCAGGTAGAAAACTCTTTTAGTGCTTTTGATTTCAGGAGCAATAATAAATGAATGTGTGTCAGTATTTTGTGCTTAAAATAGAACAGACACGTGGAGGCCAAGCCCTGAAAATCAATATTGCTTTCATTAAAAAAGGGAACTTTATAGAAAGAAAGAATCCTAACCTTCAACATGAGTTAAATATTCCATAAATATTCCAACATAAGTAGATTTTTATCAAACTTTTATGATGAATGAACCAATAGAAATGCACCAAATGCACCAATGCATCCAACAAAATATTTACAATGGGACAGAAAGAGGGAGAGAGGGGGAGAGAGGGAATCCGTGAGTAAGCGAGAAAGATGGAAAAAGAGCCAGTGAGAGAGTGGGAGAGAGTGAGAGACAGAGAGAGAAAGTGAGTGCGATAGAGAGGGAGGGAGAAAGTGGGTGAATGAGCTAGAGAGAAGGAATAAAATATTTACATTGACCTCCATTCAGTGTTAGGATGTTTCTTCCTGTCCCTGTAAAGCAGGTATTTTAGAGACACAGGACTTTTGTGACAATTTTACAAATATAAATAAAGAATGACTGCATTTATTCTGTTTGTGTGGGTACAGCCTGTACTTCTGCGGCTGGTTTACTTCATGAATAAAAGCAATATATGTAAATGTTCCTGCATCCCAACTCCACACACTGTATACAGTTCCTGACATACGGATCAATAACAACGGTCCCAAACTGACTCCAACGTCGGTGAACACGCTGGTCAGAACTGCAGCACACACACTCCACTCACTCCTCACTGTCAGCCTCTTTACTGCGGAGTCACTGTTGGGTGTAATGGGCCGTTTTTCTGGGTCACTCAGATACAGAATCCTGTCAGATCATAGTTATGCAAATGGAGCGTTTGCTTTCCTCTGCTCATAATGCAAAGAAATGAGAAAGGTCAGCCTGTCCAAATAGTGCTAACAAGAGCATATCGGAAAGAGGGGACCATTCTTCAGTCGGAGAAGAAAAATGACCAGGAGGGGGGGGAGAATGAGAGCGGTAGACACAAAAAATCTGTGGGAGGATGTAAGAAAGGAGAAGCTGAAAGAGAGAGAGAGAAAAAAAGAAAGAAAGAAAGAAAGAAAGAAAGAAAGGAGAGAGAGAGAGAGAGAGAGAGAGAGAGAGAGAGAGAGAGAGAGAATTAAAAAGGTTAGAACGGCGGCAAGAGAGGTGTCAGTGTGAGAAAGTGAGAACACAAGCAGCAAGAGAACGAAAGAGTGAGAGGGAGGGAAAGAGTATGAGGGAGAGAAAGAGAGACGGGGGAGGGGGTCAGAAGGACAGAGTACAAAACAGAATTCCTTGTAAACATGAAAACATGAAATGCAGCACTTTCCTGACAGACCACCAGTCAGGTCCCCCTACCTGTGAAGTTGGCAGCAGACAGGTAGAGCCAGGTCAGAGCCGGGATGAAGAGCAGGGCGAGGGACGCAGCCAGGAACTTCCTGCGCCCACGACACATTCCCAGCATCCTCTGGGGCCTGAGAGGACACAATCAGGAGGCTGAGAGACCTCTATGTGGACAACAGATGTTCGCCGAGGGGTGCATGGCACTGCCTGTAGAGAGGGAGGAGGGAAGACCATGAGCGAGGGAACAGTGAGGTGGAGAGGTGTGTGGGCACAGATTTCCTGTATGTACAGCTAATCATCTCCAGAGAAATGAACCACACAGTCGTGCATAACATCACCATAGCTTTCCTAGAACAGCGTCTTCTGAACATCTGGGTAAAATGTAATGCTTTATTCATCTGCTCTGCTCTCTGTGTCCTAATCCTGTCTCGATTCGGAGCAGGTTTAAAAAGAACGGAACGCGGTTCTCCTACCAGTCAAACAGCACTGTTTTCACAATGGCTTCATACAGTTTCAGATATTTCATTACGTTTCCAAGTTCTGTGAGTCTTAACTCTTATTTACCGTCAGGGAAAGTCCTCACGGCTGCTGGCTGTCTATTCTCCTGTAATGCTGCCTCCAGAACACAACTCAGAACTGAATTTAGATCAAAATAGGTGAAATCAATCCATTAAAATGTGCCTCATCAGCCCCTGATTAGCACCAGAAACATGGATCAGGATCTCAACGTCACAAAAACGACCTTAAATAAAATCCGATAAAAGCAGAACTATTTCCTTTTAAGACACATGAGCTGAGATGAACGGAGATGATTCACCAGTACAGGCTATTAATGCTATTTATTAGTGTTGATAAACGAGTAGAGGTTTATGTATTAATATTTATCAAAACAACAACATCATGTTACAGATATTAAACCCCCTACTACCCTCCTACACACACCCACTGCCAACTGACAACTTAGGCCTAATTGAAACCCCTTGCCACAGTGGACGCCCACGTGTCCCCAGCATCCACTTTTCTGAAAATCAAAATAACACCACATTTCAAAATGCCACCGTCTCATTGTGCATTAAGACCCCAGTAAGCAAGACAGGACATTCTGAGTATGAGCAACCTACAGCTCCTTGATTTGTGAATCACGTACAAAATGAGACCCCTGCTTAGGCAATATGAACGTCTAACGATAGGTTACAGGAGCCACTAACAGCAGGCTCACTGTAAACACTGGAGATAAATTGGAGATAAGTGCTCAGTCTATCTTCAGCGCCGAGTTGAGTGGGCTAAGGGTAAAGTGACACACAGCAGAAACACCCCGTACAAAGGAATGCACACCACACGTCTCTGTTATCTCCTCAAATCCCTCCACACGCTGGCCTCTGAGGGGGGGAAGCTGGAACACAATCCATTTACCTGACCCACATGTCACATGTTTCAGCCAGACAAGCCGACCAGGGGAGATAATTATGGTCCCTACACCCCACCAATGAAGCCCCGTAACAGAAGAAGACATCTTCACAGCTTATTACCACGATGTTGCCACACGGCTCTGTGGCCTTGCAAATGGGAGCTGAAGTGTGCCGAGGCGACTCACGCTACACAGAGGTTCAGACGGGCAGCAGTTGGTTTCATTCCTTAACCTCCAGTGGGAGGGAATCCATATTTAGACATCAGCCGCAGGCAATGTCGTGCGACAGCTGACAAAATGCAAGCAAGTAAGAAGTGGAAGCTGCTGCTGCTCCTGCCGCCACCGACACTACGGCTCGCACCTTTCCGGAGCGGCTCCTTGGGAATGAGCCGTTTCGGCCGCATCTTTATGTGGTGCAAATGGCAGTCATTCAACTGACCATGGTGTATTGGGGTGGCAGCGGGGGGCACGGCTTGTAAGTTCAGAGCAGACGGGACAATGAGACGGGACGACCGACACCAGGCTGACCCAAAGATGATCGCGACAGGGAGCTGCATGGAGAGAAATGAAGTCGTGTGATCATCAGAGCATCATCAACAGTCTGGCTGCTGAGGCAGGCACCAGAGAGCCTTACTGTAGGAATAAGACCAGGCAATGAGCTCTACGGGGTCATTTAGCCAGGGATGTGCATTGGGACTGACTCTTTTCTTCGTTTGTAGGAGTTCATTAATGGTAACTCTTTAAACCGCAGGGAATTAGTAAACTCTTAGGATATTAAACGATTAAATATGCTTGTACATAGAGCTGGGCTGGAATCCAAATATATCATGTCATGCTTGCTGAGTACCGCTACTCTTTTAACAGAATGTTGAACAAGCCTGATATTAATTGGCTGATCCAGAGCAACTTACGTTTGAATCATATTACAAATTAGCATACATTGGCATTAGAATGCAGCATTGCACCCATGGACTCCAATTAGTGGTGAGGTGGGCTTGCCCAGCTGGGGCACCCAAACACCAGTTTGCCACAGATAAAGCAATGTTGTTATCCACAACGCTACACCAGCCACTGTTACATTGATTTTCATGTCTTCGTCATATACAGACTGCTTGGCAGCAGAGGCATTGTTATTGCACAGGCATTAATCTGTATACAGTATACATTACGCTAGCAAAAGTATTGGGACGTCAGCTCATTCATTCTTTCTTGCTGTGCTTTAACGCATTAAACAACAGTAAGATCAGTGAGGCCAGAATAATGGACGCTCACCACCCCACATCATCTCCATTTACACATTTCTGACATTTGGCAGATGCTCTTATCCAGAGCGACTTACGACTCATCATCATATTAGCGAGGGTCACCGCACTTCCTCAGTCATCATTGATTATATGCCTTTCTCAAATGAAGGGACTTAAAAAGACTTAATAGTAGCAAAGTAGCTTAAATACTTGGAAATGTCAGAAAATACGCTTCCTTGTACAGCTCTGATGCACGCGGGGTTGCAAAGGTATGATATTTTAAAATCACTGATCGTGATTTAAGGAATCACAGTATACAATATTACTCTTATTTCCCTTTTTTAGTATTGTTACTTACTGAGGCCCTTAAAGAAAGAACATTCATTATGGATTATTGTCTCCATTAATTCATAAAGTGTTCCGTTTTTGTTTGTTTGTTTGTTTTTAAACTCTTAAAATCATAAGAAACTGGTGGACTTCTCTATTAAAATGCCTTTTCTTTGCACGTATTAAGCAATTCTTCCCCTCGGAACTATAAGCTTCTGACATTTTGATCAAAATTGAGTTATTTATATAAGTTGTATGTATTTTAGAGTCTTTATCTAAAATACAGGATGTTTTTAATCAACATATACGTTAATGTCACTAAAGACTTTAAGACTCAAAATCTCAAAGCTCAGAATGCAGACAGAACCTTAAAGCTCCAAAGGCACGACACGTCCACGCTAAGACAGCCATCCATTTTCATACCATGATCCGCAAAACCACTGCAAAATACAGCAGCAAATCCAAGCTTAACAAAATAAACTTCTGCTTTACTTCTCACGATGCTTGTGAAGAATCCCTGAATATAGCGGAACGTCTTCTAGGCATAGAGAAGGTCTAAGGATTTCTCCCACCGGTTAGGACTTCAGGAGCAGAACAGAAGGCCGTCTGAGCCACCAATCAGGACGTAAGAAAAAAATCAACTGACCACATTAGTGAGTGGGATCAAGTTTGACATGAAACATGTCTTAAGGCCTTCTGAAAGACCTCGATGTCCCTATCCGTGAATACAAGCTGTCAAACCAGGATTCAGACTCTCAGCTGTTAGAAACTGGAAAGGACGCTTCAGCGGATGTTTTCCTCGTCGGTTTGACATGTACAGCCCAAACTAAAGGCCTGTCTCCAACTGTCACGGTGCAGCGCTGCTGAACAGTCATTTCAGTATCTGAATATTGGCACCTGCAACAGTTACAATCCCTGCATGAAGCCAATCAAGACACACCACTCTGACTCCAGGACCTTATTAGCCATGATTGACTTCAAATGCAATGCATCTGACTCGTTTGAAGTTACCCTGAAAGTGAGAGAAAGTTGTGCACACATCTTTAAGAGGATTGCACTGTCGTTCTCTTCCCATTAATGGGCTGCTAAACTCACATTAGGGAGAAACAAGGGCACGTGGAAACACCTCAGACTGAATAACTAGGCCATCCTGCAGTGTGGAGCTTTCTTAACCAGCATATTAAGCCTGTCACGTTTGCTCCGATCCAACACCTCCACTGTCTGAGGTAATTGGAGACGTCGATTAATCTCTCTCGCAGGAGAAATGAGGGAAGACCCCATGTTTCCGGTGCTTTGTGAGCGCAGTTCCTGCCAGCCTGCCCGAATGAGAAGCTCCAAGGTGAAGAGCTTCCTCTCGGTCTCTTCTCCACAAGCAGGAGAGAATCCTCTAACGCTCTCCCTCTGGCTGTCTCTATCTATATTTCCCTCTCTCCTGCCTCCTTCCTCCCACCTCCTCTTCTCTCATCATCAAGAGCAGCCAATTATGCTGAGAAGAGCACTCCCGACACTTTGCTGGGGGGGAAAAAAAAAACGGGAGCCCCGCTTGTCCAGAGAAAACATATTGATTAGAGGCGTCGAACGTGTTTCATTTTCTATTATCTCACTTAGGCTCTCATTAACATGCTATAGGAGACCACCGCATTTTGACAGACACCCTGTTGGCAAGAGGCAGATTAGGGTACTGCTGCGTCCTGAATAACAAACTGTAGGATAATAAAATCAGTGTTTCGTGAAAGAAAGAAAAGGTCCATGTCACTAACCATATCAAAAACAACTTGAACCTCATAATGAATGCAAATGGGCCACTTTACGATCCTATTATCTACTGTGAATCAGCAGCCATTGGTGGAAGACCATGCTACACTTTCCTTTGTTCAGATGCCGAACAGCCTCGCTGGGCTATTAAAGCTACCAGGAGTTTATCGACAAAATTGTCCTCGCAGGACGGCGAACGACTACAAATTACCCCCGGTGCCCACTTTCGGGTTAAGGAGTCCAGAACAAAAGCAAAGTTCTCCTTCGCTGACCCCCTGGCATTAATACCCTGTCACTTAAGCTACTACACTCCTCGATGCAAATTCGACAGCGCTGGGTTTTTTTTCCTGCCGTGCGCGGACTGTGTAGAGTGGTTTTGTGAAGGAATACATTTACATTTACAAGAGCTCTTCAAACTTAACACAAGACTTTTAAAAGCATGAGAGGCGGCAATAACCATGGTGCAGATGATAGATAAAAATGACTACGTATTATAAATGGATGTGTGAGTGCTAGCTCGAAAATCCATCAGCCAAAAGCCTCAGCCTCCCAGGCTGGGAGTCTTCATGAGAGCAGACATTTGTACATAATGGGAAAACCATGAATGAGATGATTCCCTCGCTAAACCAACAGAGTTGTAGAGAAGGAGCAAGTAATGGAAGGATAGGCAGATTTTATTTGCCTCTCATTTGCTCCCCCAAGGAAAGTTAACTACACCTTTACTACATAGCGACTGCATATATATACATTTATATATGTATATAGTCTCTTTTCACCCTCTTCTTCAATGATCAGGACCCCACAGGACCACCACAGAGCAAGCATTATGTGGGTGGTGGGTCATTCTCAGCACTGCAGTCACACTGACACGACTGTGTGTGTGTTACGCTGGTGTAGGTCAGACACAGCAGTGCTGCTGGAGTGTTTAAACACCTTGTCCATTGGGCTGTCCACTCAATTACACACTCCTACCGAGTGTCTCCACCTTGTAGATGTAACGTCAGAGACAGAAGCTCATGTGTTTCTGCACAGTTCGTGTTGGTCGTCCTCTAGTCCTTCATCGGTGTTCACAGGACGCTGCCTACAGGACGCTGTCGGCTGGATATTTCTGGTTGATGGACTGTCCTCAGTCCAGTAGCAACACTGAGGGGTTTAAACACTCCAGCACTGCTGTGTCCGATCCATTCATACCAGTGCAACACGCTAACCCACCACCACCGTGCAGTGCTGAGAATGACCCACCACCCACATCATAGCTGCTCTATACTGGTCCTGTGTGGTCCTGATCATTGAAGATCGGGGTGAAAGGAGGAGAATAAAGAATGCAGAGAAGCAGACGAACTACAGTCTGTAATTGTACAACTGCAAAGTGCTCTCGGGTGGTCAGAGGAGCAGATAAAACGGACAGGTCTTCTTCTTTTGCTTAGTGCGTCTTTCCGTTTTTCACTGTGAAACTGTGCAACCAACCACCATCTTTTAATAAACCTGATTGTCATGTTGAAAACCGTGTTTGGCCTCTGGAGATCAGTTCGCATTCTTCTCACTTAACTATTCACAGTCATTAAGCAATTAAGCTTTGTCCTAGAACCCGACTTCTAAACCAGGAACCTTGATTTATGCAGCAGCACTGAGCTTTCTATCAAGACTTTTAGCTATGAGCAGTGCAGGCACTCCTAAATCCCAACCACATAATCCACACAAATAATGAATGAAATACATCAGTACCATCAAAACTCAAATCAACTTCAAATCCTTCAGCCATCTGTTTGACAGCCCGCCTCGCTCCTCTGTTCCAAACAACAGAATCAAATTACAGAGAAAGAAACTCAGTGACAGAACTAGATCAGAACTGCTATGGAGAACGGAGCTGGAGCTGGAAATGGAACAAAGTGATTACAGTACGTCGGAATTAATTGATGCTTATGTGAACGCAACATATATCTGTTTGTCGTCTCGGTCGGACAGTCGGTGCCTCGGTCGGCGATTTGTCTGGGCTGTAATCTCGGCGGATCCCTCCTATGAGAGGCTCTTTGGAGATACCTGTCAGTCATCCTCTATAGAATAAAGAGATTCACAGTGTCCATAAACGAGGTCTAGATGCCTCAGCAGAGCCGTCATAGCCTACAGTCTGTCAACAGTACCGCGTTCAAATATGCAGTGGCATCGAAGCGTGACAGTGTGTACACAAACACACACACACACACACACACACACACACACACACACACACACACACACACACACACACACACACACACACATTCTCAGAACTCATCCATTCTTGTCCAATCTCCCAGGCTTACCAGAATGATAAAAGAAGAACAAAACAAATGGAGGTGAATGAATGAGCTCGCCTAGGCTGCAGTCACATGTAGCAAGACTGTGCCTCTGCAATAGCAAAGCCATTATGATTTAATAGCTCCAAATATAGAATTGCTGACAAAACTCATTCCACTTATGCAAATGGTGCACTTGGAAATGACACATAGCTCCACTTGAATCCATAATAAAAAATTAGCACATTAAGCATCTGGAGCTTCAACCAGCCAATGGCCCGTCCGGTGCCTTATCTTCACATAACAGCCTGGTACGCGCATATAGCGCCTAACAAATAGAGTCCACACCCTCGGCCTGTCGTGTGTTTGACAAATGGAATTAGATTAC
Organism: Acestrorhynchus altus; assembly: GCA_034509495.1. Classification (NCBI taxonomy): domain Eukaryota; kingdom Metazoa; phylum Chordata; class Actinopteri; order Characiformes; family Acestrorhynchidae; genus Acestrorhynchus; species Acestrorhynchus altus. The sequence goes on from CM067501.1 coordinate 5,443,224, forward strand.
GGTCCTTGGGAACTGTGCTGGTATGTGCTAATCTAGTTCGATGCGCTACACAACACTCAGCCTTTGATATGTTACTGTGTGTGTAAGGCATGTAATGCCACCACTGGGCTCCTGAAGCACTGGGACCACAAATTAATGAGCTCGAGCCATGTGACCGAAGGAAGCGATACAAATGGAGAGTGGGGAATAGCCCAGGAAGAGAGAGAAAAATGGGAGAAGGAAGAAGGAGTGCAGCAGAAAAGAGGAGAAAAGTAGAGAAAAACTAAAGGAATAAAAAAAGAAGGAATGAAGGACAGAAAAAAAAAAGAATGGATCGATGGAAAGAAGTAAACAAAGAAAAGAATGGAATTAAAAGAACGAAAGAAGTAAAGAAAGAAAGTAAGTAGTACAACAAAAAGAAAAAAAACAAAAGTAAGAAAGACAGAAGAAAGAAAAAAGAAAGAAAAACAAAGCAAATGACTGAAAGAAAGAAAAAATAGAAAGAACAAGAGAAATAAGAAAGAAAGAAAGAAAGAAAGAAAAAGAAAGAAAGAAAGAAAGAAAGAAAGAAAGAAAGAAAGAAAGAAAGAAAGAAAGAAAGAAAGAAAGAATGGATTAAAAAAGCTGGACTGACCTAAAAAAGTAAACTAAGACAGAAAGAACAAATGAAAGAAAAGAGAAAGAAAGAACAGGAGAAAACCAAAAGAAAGAACGAAAAAGAAAGAGCAGGATAATGGCCAAAGGAATGAACAAATGGAAGCAAAAGAAAAGAAAACAAAGAAAATGACCATTCCCAAAGAAAAATAGAAAGAACAAAAGAAAAACTACAGAAATAAAAACAACCAAAGTAAAAGACAGAAGTAAAAAAAGGAGAAAGAAAGAAAGAAAGAAAGAAAGAAAGAAAGAAAGAAAGAAAGAAAGAAAGAAAGAAAGAAATCAGAAACATCAGCAGCTGAAGGAAGGAAAGAAGAAGGAATAAAATCAGAGAGCTTATGTAACAGTTCTAAAGACTCAGACTCGGTTATCAGGCCTGTGGAGGACCAGGCACCTGACTGAGTCACGCTGTGCTCAGTTCAGCTCTGTGCAGATCAATGGACCTCAGTGATGAAAGGCTTCTTTAGGATTTTAAAAAACATGTGAAGCACAAACCAGTGTAACTACATATCAATACAGGGCTGCCTACCAGCAAGGAACTGGGGAGGACAACAGATGGCTATTCGCCAACCATCTGCAGAAGCTCTGTACAGTCAAAGCCTCAGTCTTCAGCCTCTCAGTCTTTTCAGAATGTGCTGCTGGACTCTACTGTGTTTAATTTAGACAGTTGCAGAGAGAGTTGAGTCTGCTCAGCTGAAAATGGGGCCAAAATATTAGATTTGATACTCATAGCTGATAATTGAGTCAATATTTACCAATTATCAGCCAGTGTTATGCTATTGGAATTATATATATATATTTTTTTTACATTTTTTAATTGAACAAAGGACATGGATCTAGATGAGCTCATAGCAATTTAAGAAGTATCTGAATGTATAAATGGTTCTTTGTCACGAGTACCTTCCTCCATGCATACCGAGCTGCTTGGTGAAGCTGTACAGAAGTTGAGTCCAGATGCTTCAGAGAATGAGATGTATTAGATTATCTTAGAACTGATGACGACCTCCTTCAGCTACTACTGAAAGACAAAGAGTCGTGATTGTTCCTGCAGTCAGGTCTGACCATGATTTGGTCAAATCGTCAGGCACTGAGAAAAACTGAGCAACAACCCACTATGGCAGCATGACATCAAACTGCATCTGACCAATGGAAAAGAAACACTTCGTGTTGCAGTCTCAAAGGCTGTCCTTCCCTAATGTTGCTCCTTTTATGTGCGCCTGGTCTGAACGGCGGGTACTGCATTTACTGTTGATTCAGTTCAGGTCCATTTACTTGTATAGGCTTTACAGCCAATATTCTACAAACTATTCGCTTATAAAAGCAATCTGAGTCCAGGCAGGGTAGGAATGCAATGCCTGAAAAGGCTGAGAAAGCATCAATCTATAGGTTCCGTGAACTTCATAAAAGCATGAGGAAAGACTTCTGAGAAGAACTGAGACAGAAATGGAAATCCTGCCCAGGACCATAAGGACAAAACACTGAAATGAACCAAGATTCATTAAGACAAACTCTGAATGTGATGGAAAAATGTGAGAGGAATGGAACACTCCTGAGAAAAAAAAAAAAACCTTCAAAAGGAAAAAACATCATAAATGTCTAAAGAAGAACCTCTGAAAGTAAAAGAAAGTTTTAGGTTTTATGGTTAAGCTTAGAGTAAAATTTAGTTTAGGGTTAAGGTTAAGGCTAGAGTTAGGTAAAGGGTTAGTTTAGGTTTATGGTTAAAGGTTAGGTTAGGGAGTAAGGGTTAGGTTTAGGGTTTATGTTAAGTTTAGGTTAGAGTAAGGGTTGGTGGGTTTAGGTTTATGGTTAAGGTTATGGTTAGAGTATGTTAGTTTAGGGGTTTATGGTTACAAGTTAGGGGTTAGAGTAAGGGTTAGGTTTAGGTTTGCGGTTAAGTTAGGGTTAGAGTAAGGGTTAGTTTAGGTTTATGGTTAAGTTTAGGTTAGAGTAAGGGTTAGTTTAGGGTTTGTGGTTGCTTAGGTTAGAGTAAGGGTTAGGTTTAGGGTTCATGGTTAAGGTTAGGGTTAGAGTAAGGGTTAGGTTTAGGTTTATGGTTAAGGTTAGAGTTAGAGTAAGGGTTAGGTTTAGGGTTTATGGTTGGGGCGTTAGGGTTAGGGAGTAAGGGTTAGGTTTTAGGTTTGAGTTAATGTTAGGTTGAGTAAGGGGTTGTGGTTTAGGGTTTATGGTTGCTGTTAGGTTAGAGGGTGTTAGGTTTAGGTTTATGTTAAGGTTAGGTTAATAGAGCAAGGGCTAGGTTTAGGTTTATGGTTAAAGCAGCATGTTAGGTTTAGGTTTATGGTTAAGGTTAGGTTAGAGTAAGGTTAGGTGTTTTTAGGTTTAGGTTAATGTTAGGGAAGGAGTAAGGAAGCTAGGTTTAGTTTAGGTTAATGTTAGGTTAGAGTAAGGGTTAGAGTAAGTGTTAGGTTTAGGTTTAGGGTTAATGTTAGGTTAGGTTTAGGTTTTATGGTTAAGGTTAGGGTTAGAGTAAGGGTTAGGTTTAGGGTTAAGGTTAATGTTAGGTTAGAGTAAGGGTAAGGTTTAGGGTTAGGTTAGAGTAAGGGTTAGGTTTTAGGTTTAGGTTAATGTTAGGTTAGAGTAAAAGCATAGTTTAGGGTTAAGGTTAGGGGTTAGGAAGGGTTAGTTTTAGGTTAAGTTTTGGGTTAGTTTTAGGTTAGTTTTAGGGTTAGTTTTAGGTTCAGTTTTAGGGTTAGTTTTAGGTTTAGATTAATGTTAGGTTTAGGTCTAGAGCAAGCGTTAGGGTTTAGGTTAAGGTTAGGTTAGAGTAAGGGTTAGGTTTAGGTTTTAGGGTTATGTTAGGTTAGAGTAAGGAAGTTAGGTTTAGGCTTATAAGTTGCTGTTAAATAGAGTAAGGGCCAGGGTTTAGGTTTTTAGGTTACGTTAGGTTAGAGTAAGGGTTAGGTTTAGGTTTATGGTTAAGGTTAGGGTTAGAGTAAGGTTAGGTTTAGGGTTTATGGTTAAGGTTAGGTTATAAGGTTAGGTTTAGGTTTTGCGGTTAAGGTTAGGTTAGGAGTAAGGGTTAGGTTTAGGCCTATGGTTAAGGTTAGGGCGCTAGAGTAAGGGTTAGGTTAAGGTTTGGGTTATGTTTAGAGTTAAGTTTAGACTTTGGTTTAGGTTTAGGTTAATGTTAGGGTTAAGGTTAGAGTTAGCTTTAGGCTTTTGTTTAGGTTAAGGTTAGGTTAGGTTTAGGCTTGCGGTTGCGTAGGTTGTATAAGGTTAGGTTTAGGTTAAAGGTTAATGTTAGGGAGCAGAGTATGGGTAAGGGTTAGGGTTAGGGTTAGGGTTAGGGTTAGGTTTAGGTTAATGTTAGGGTTAGAGTAGAGTTAGGTTTAGGGTTTGGGTTAGGTTAGAGTAAGGGTAGGTTTAGGTTAAGGTTTTAAGGTTAGGGTTAGAGTAAGGGTTAGGTTTAGGTTTAGGGTTAGAGTAAGGGTTAGTTTTAGGTTAAGGTTAGGTTTAGGTTAAGGTTAGGGTTAGATTAAGGGTTAGTATTAGGTTTGGGTTAAGGTTAGGGATAGAGTATGTGGGTTAGGTTTAGGTAGTTTGTAATAATAGTTAGGTTAGAGTAGCTAGGTTTAGTTTGCGGTTAAGGTTAGGTTAGAGTAAGTGGCTAGGTTTAGGTTTATGGTTATGCTAGGCAGAGTATGGGTTAGGGTTTAGGGTTTATGGTTACAATAGGGTTAGAGTAGGGGTTAGTTTAGGCTTGTACATGTTGTGGGCAGAGTGGCTAGGTTTAGGTTTAAGGGTTACACAGAGTAAGGGCTAGGTTTAGGTTTTTGCTGTTGTGGGGTTAGAGCAAGGGTTAGGTTTAGGTTTATGTGTTAAGGTTAGGCTAGAGTAAGGGGTTAGGTTGGGGTTTATGGTTAAGGGTTAGGTTAGAGTATGGCTAGTTTAGGGTTTATGGTTAAGGTTAGGCTAGAGTATGTTGTTTTAGGGTTATGGTTACGGGGGTTAGGGTTAGGAGAAGTGCTAGTTTTAGGCTTATGGTTACGTTAGGGGTTAGAGTAAGGTTAGGGTTTAGGTTTAAGGGTTAAGGTTAGAGTTAGGTTAAGGGTTGAGTTTAGGTTTATGTAGGTTGTGTTAGGTTAGGAGTAAGGGTTGAGGTTTAGGGTTTATGGTTACAAGTTAGGGTTAGAGTAAGGTTAGGTTTAGGCCTATGGTTACAAGTTAGTTAGGAGTAAGGGTTAGGTTTAGGTTTATGTTAAGGTTAGGTTAGAGTAAGTGTATAGGTTTAGGGTTTATGGCTATAAGCTAGGGTTAGAGTAAGGGTTAGGTTTAGGTTTATGGGTTGGCGTTAGGGTTAGAGTAAGGGTTAGGCTTAGGGTTTATGGTTAAGGTTAGGGTTAGAGTAAGGGTTAGGTTTAGGGTTTATGGTTAAGGTTAGGGTTAGAGTAAGGGTTAGATTTAGTGCCTTGGTTACTTCAGTAATTCGATATATATTTAGTACATTATACAATTTCTGAAATGACATTTGAGTCATGCATACAAACTCCACTTGAGACCAGACTGAAGAGAAACCAAGACTCAAGAGGGAATCCACCTTGAAAACCCAGAGCAGGACTGAAAGAAGAAATTTAAACTAAAAAAAGGGATCATCTCTTAGAGCTTGAGGGAAATACACTGTACGGAACCAAGACTGAAAGGAAAATCTCTCTAAAGCGCTTAGGTAGAACCAGGAGCTGAATCCCAGAAGGAATACTCTCTGAATGCCTGACAAAGAACCACTGCGAGGAACCCAGGCTCAAAATGCCAATGCATCTCCTCTGGGCCACAGAGCACACTGCAGTGAAGATCCAAGTAATACAAGATTAAAGAGAGGCATGGACAGCATAAATAGGAACTTTCTGGGAGATAAACCAGAGACTGAATTCAGTGTGTCCAAGAGCTGGCAGACTGCTGACCGTGGCCAACTTGTGCTGGATGTTAGATATGAGAAGATGATGGGAAAGAAGTTCAGTTGGTATACAAGGCAGATTTAGAACAGAAACAGAGTACAATACGACGTAATTCTACATGCAGTAAGTACAGAGTTTTATGAATTTTCTGAACTGAAGAGAGTTTGTTATGCATTTGAGAGACACTTTTCTGAGGGAACATTTTATGTAAACCTGCCGTCGAAAAACCTTCTCCGCAGGTCTCAGATGCCACAGAGGAACACTGTCAATGGACTTCTACAAATGGACTGAATACACCTCCAAAGGAAGCACTGTACTGTATATCTACCCTTGAGAGTTTTGCAGCAAAGCTCTTGTAAAGTGTTTTGATAAGACTGAGTCATGCACTGGAACGCTCAGAGTCTTACCTTGACTCCTCACTTCGCTGCGTGACTCATGTCGGGGCACAGCGAGATTAAAATGCCTGCATCTCCTGCACCTGCTCAGAATTTATTTAGTTACAATTGCTTCCTTTATTGCATATATCTCCTGCTCTGCAGTGATGGGAGACTCAAGGTCTTATCCACAGCAGGGAGGAGATAAGTAAACACATTGAGAAGCTGACAGTGAGGAAGGAAGGAAGAAGACCAGGGGGGAAATGCAGGGAAGGAGAAAAAAAAAAAAAAAAAGGAGTGACGAATGGAATGTGTACACTGGTGGGAGAGGAAGGAGGTGTCGTTGCTAATGTGATGCCGCATGCAAAGGTGAGGTGAAAGAAAGGTCTGAGGTGGAAATCTCTGGGTGTGGAGACGTTACCATAAGATCAGAACCCTTCAGAGATGGATTATTCTCTTCTTTGGAGCGAGTAGTGAAAGCAGAAGCACTGTTCAATGGGGGCTTCAACCAACCATACACATCCACTACTAATATGACCCTTAAAATTGTATTAAATGGCAAATATTTCATCTTTTGGAATGCAACGGCACCTGTTAGGATAACTGTAGTCTTGTTTGTCCCCCTGTCCATCCTCCTTCTCTCTACCACAGACCTCTACCACAGCTTTATTCTTTATCTCTCAATGTTCTCGCCTTTGGATGTGAAATGGCTAAAAAAAAAAATTTATTTCACTGATATTCTGGCTTTAACATCTTACTTTATCTCCCAAAATCATGGTTCATTGGACAAGGGTGATGCATCCAATATCCAACACAATAAACAAGCCAACATTTACAATTTACTGCATTCTAACACTCTACAGGCTGTATTTACTACCTCGGGGGGGCGCTATATGAAAATTCAGTTACTTGCAAAACATTGCTATTCTGTTCATCTTATTCAAATGTAATAAACTTGTATCAAACCATGAGGTTCAAAATGTGATCCAGGCTGAAGCACGATTTTGTGTACCGGTAAAGCTGAAGTTAAAACTGTAGAGTTCTTTATAATTATTTGTAAAAATAAAATAATGCAATAAACTTTGTACATTTATATTACAATTAGAGACGTCATATTAGAATGGACAATTATTTTGAATTAGGGCTGCATATTGGCAACATATTTTATTATAAATCCTGTAAAAACTCATAAACATATTCAGCCAATATTCAAAATTTTATTATTGTTTGATTTCAAAATTCAAATCGCCTTATTTTAAAGTATTATTCAGGTCTTCTGAATCGACAGGACTCATGCATAAGCAGTGGTCTGCAAGCCATGTCTGTAGAATGACTCCTTCCTGACAAACTAACCGGTTTGTGGTTTCTCACCATTAAGAAACCCACAGACCCTCGTGGATTTCACTGGAACTCTAAACCATTTTGAGATGCATTTTATTGGTCCACTAAGCAGTTTAGTAATGAATACTCAGGTGGTCGACTGCTGGGGTCCCTGATCCCTAATTGGAGAATGAATGGAGAAGAATGTTGAAAACTTGGAGCAAAGTTACAAGCCCACTCGGCCAGATGTTTGAGAAAGGAGGTGAGCGGTGCATACTGGGACAGTATTGGGACTGAGTCTATTCCTGTGCCGTTTAGTCAGCAGCACTGTGAATATGGTGCTCTAGCTGAAAATCCAGACACAGCACACAGAAGAACATCAGGAGAAATGAGGAAAAGGAGAAGCCCTGCAACGACCAGCCCAACAGCTTAATCAGCACCTCAGCTCAGGCAATTACGACCAACATCCAGCAGCAGTATGTACACAAGTAGTCCGCGGGTGGGGTCTTACCCAAGAAAATCAATACACATGTGCAAACGAATGGTTATGCAGACCACTCCAAACAGACGGACCATTGAAACATCACAAGAACAATAAACATACAGTGCATCCGGAAAGAATTCACAGCCCTTTGTACATTTTGTTATGTTACAGCCTTTTTCCAAAATGGATTCAGTTCATTTTTGCGAGTATGATGCGAGGTTGTTGTTGACTTCAGAAGAGCACCAGGAAATCACCTCCCACTGAACATTAACGGCTCTGCAGTGGAGATTGTGAGAAACACAAAGTTCCTCGGTGTTCACACAGCAGAGAACCTCACCTGGTCCCTCAATACCCGCTCCATAGCAAAGAAAGCCCAGCAGCGCCTCTACTTTCTGCGGCGACTGAGGAGAGCACACCTTCCACCACCCATCCTCACCATGTTCTACAGAGGAACTATAGAGAGCATCTTGAGCACCTGCATTACCATCTAGTTTGGGAACTGCACTAGTGAGGACAGCCGAAAAGATCATCGGAGTCCCTCTCCCCTCCATCAGTGACACCTACCCCTCTCGCTGCATCCAACCCACCCCTCACACAGTCTCATCACTCTGATGCCGTCTGGCAGAAGATACCGGAGCATCCGAGCTTCCACCACCAGACTCTGCGATAGCTTGGTTCACCAGGCAGTCAGACTCCTCAACTCACTGAGACCACCACTCCTCACACCCACACTCACACAGGGACTGAACTGGGACTGAAACTGAACCCCACACCACTCTTCACACCACAAAGACCACACCAACACAAACACTGGACTGTAAACCACCCAGCACTCTACACACACACACACGCACTCGGCACACAGAGACTGGATCATCTCCATCCTTATCAGCAATATTTGCTGCTCACCAAGGACTACAACTTCTACCTCAGTAACTGCTGTTATCACGCACATCTAGATGTTACAGTATGTTACATATCTTTGTACCACTCTGTATTGTACTGTCCTGTCCTGTACTGTCCTGTCCTGTCTGTTGAACTGTCTCTTGTTTATTGTATTTATTGTATTTATTGTAAAGTTTGCACTTTATGTCTTCTTATTGTACTGCTGCTCCATGTTGCACCTTGGTTCCGGAGGAACGCAATTTCATTGCACTGTGTACCTGTACTCGGTTGTAATGACAATAAAAAGCCTTGACCTTGACCTTGACAAGCTTGGTACCTGTTTCTGGGACTTTAATCCCATTCTTCTATTCAGAACCTCTAAAGCAACATCAATTGGGTGGGGAACATTCGTGCACAGCCAATTATTGAACCTCTCCAGAGATGCTCAATGGGGTTCAAGTCTGGGCCACTAAAGGACATTCACAGAGTTGTCCCAAACCACTCCACTGTTATCTAGGCTGTGTGTTTAGACTCCTGTTGGAAGATAAACCCTCATCCTTTGCTGTAGGAATGGACTGGCTAGGTGATGAGCAGTACCTGGTTTCCTCCAGACACGATACTTAGCATTCACTTCAAAAAGTCCAAATCTTTTTTTCTCATGGTCTGAAAGTCCTTTAGGTGCCTTCTGCTGTCATATGCAAGAATGACTTCCATCTGGTCACTCTACCATACAGGCCTGATTGGTGGAGTAATATAGATATGGTTGTCCTTTTGGAAGCTTCTCCTCCCGTGTCGGAGCTCCGTCAGCTTCTTGATCACCTCCCTGACAAAGGCCCTTCTATCACGATCGCTCAGTTTGGCTGGGTCAGTGAAGCTCTACGAAGAGTCCTGGTGGTTCCAAACTTCAATGTAGAAATGTTTCTGTACCCTTTCCCAGATCTGTGCCTCGATACAATCCTGTCTCGGAGGTCTACAGACCACTCCTTAGACGCCATGGCTTGGTTTGTGCTCTGACATGAACTGTCTACTATGTGACCTTTTCAAATCAAGTACAGTCAACTGAGTTCACCACAGGTGTCCAATCAAGCTGTAGAAACATCTGAAGGACAATCAGTGGAAACATGAGCTCAAGTGTGAGTGTCATGGCAAAGGCTGTGAATACTAATGTGTAAGTCATTAGAAACACAGCCTTAATGCGGGTTCAAATCCCTATCCATGCATCGCCATCAGCAGCCAGAGTCTGAGAGATCGCAATCGGCCAGGGTCTCTCTGGGTGGGAGGATGGTACTCTTTCCCTGATTGCCTCAAAAGGAAGCATAGATTGTGTTTGTCCTTAACTGCCTAGTGACGAAAGTGACTGGGGGACTCCTCATCTGCGGGTGGGTTAATGGTGGCACCAAATTGGGACAAAAAGGTAAACGTTTTGATAAACAAATGAAAACTTTAAACAGAAACAGGGTATATGGTTGACCTCTGGAAAATACTAGCGCCCCCTACTGGTGTTGACAAAGAACAGACATTATTACAGTATTGGTTTCATTCATATGTTCCAATACTTAAATTAAGCTGCTCGGCCACGACTATTTGACCCACCCACAAGAACCGAAACAATCTCTGTATCCATAAAACACCAATAACACAATAATAGATGATATTGTGCAGCCCAGCGGTCAACATCAACAACACTGACCAACACTTTCACCTTTAAAGTTCAGTTGGGTCTTCCTTTCCTCCAAATGCACGACGACACCCTTCTCACCTTAATGACCAAACAGGAGTCCATTCAATCACCAAAGGTCATGTAAAAATAGCTCAGTGGGCACAAGGCAACCTCGGAAACGGAAATAAGGTCAGAGGAAAATAGGACATTCATTAAATTCTTCAGCTACGAAGAAACTCCTCAGGGAGCGCTCTGCTCTCCGTCTCAGAGCATGCTGTGTTTAAAGGAAGTTCAGATGTGCGGATGATGTTCAAAGACTAACCACGTGAATAAACAGTGTCTCTTAAACTGCATCTTAAGGGTCTATTTAAAAAATGACAGTCATTCGTGAAGCGTACTTGACCTTGTTCTGATCAGTTTATGCTTGAGCTTCAAAGGAATTGCAGACTGTCTCTCGATGCTCATTACAGTCTGCACAAAACAAGCAAACTGTGGCACGGCAGCCACAGGGAACGGCTTTTCAAAAGCCATCAGATTGCCTTACACATTCTGAAATATGGCCAGTTCAATAATTATTTTAGGGATTAGATCAAAATCCACAGGCTCAAATCCCACGGGCTGGTGCCACCACGTGCTGCAGTGCAGCCTGCAGAGCTGTGTGTTTAAACAAACATGCAGAAGACACTCCATCGTTCCTTTATACTGGTTTAATTCACTGGTTATTCACCGTTAGAGCAACGTTCAGCTGTGACTCAACGGCAAACACCCACTATTAATGGTCAACAGGTTGATGTTTTAGGTGACCTGTGATTTACATGGTAACCACTCTCTCTTTAAGCACTGTGGGTGGCACTGTATCATCAGAGTGCTCTGCTTTCAGTGTCTGTACTCCAGTACAAGGTGGGTGTAGGTTCCATAGACCATCTATGGAACACATTTACCAGTGTTGTTTCTATTGTGGGACAGAATGAGCTCCACTTTCCCAATAATTGGAGCTTCTTTGTATCCATCAACTTAAACTAAGGTCTTCTTCACGTCTTCTGTAGGAGTTACCTTGTGGGCTTTGATGACTGAATTTGGTCACACAGACGTTATACTGCTGTGTGTTTCAATATTTATAATCTGAATATATTTATTTTTACCCTTTAATGCATGGTGGTCACTACAGCACAACTATTTAAAAGCCCTTATTTTCTATGTGCACTGATTTTATTTATTTATTTATTTTGGTGGGCGGAGTCTGAAGTGTTTGTGCAGACTGACTGACTCACTCAACCAAAAGCAGTGGACTATCTTTCATGTTCTAAAGCATTAAACCTACCAATTTACTTCATTTATTTGTAAAAAAAAAAAAAAATAAAAAAAAATAAATAATAATAATAATAATAATAAATACAATTTAAAAATGTATTTTTTTTTTCATTCATTGGGTCATTAATGCAATATCACGTGTAGGTGAACAACTGACTACCTCTTAAACAATTCCATAAAACCCTACAGACGCACACAATTCGATAGTTTTATCAGCCTGAAAGGAGAATGAAATCATTGGGGAATAAATACTGATTAATATCTGACTGATATCATTTCATGCATGAAAGGTTTAGTATTAGCATTATCTGTACTAAGTATGCGTAGCACTGACTGAGTTTCTGTCACCAGAAACGCTGTCAAATAATAATAACAATAACAATAATATTAATAAGGTGCGGAAGCTGTCTAGCCGTCTGACATTTCCATCCTCCCTCAAAAATAGAAAGAGAAATGAACCAAAACGAACAAAAGCAAAGTTCCAGCATCACTGAGCTCCTCGTCAGTCTCCCCAAAAACACTGCAAAAGCAAATGAACAACATGCATAGACGTTCAGGCTTGACTGCGCTCTCTGACCCTCACTCCACCAGAAATGATGCACAACAAAGTGCACCAAATCAAAAAATACAGAAGTGTGCAATTACACAGCTCACACCTCTGTCCCTCACTGCACACGGCGCCGCACACGGACATTCACAATGAAGAAAATAACACCATAAATCACTTACATCACTAATATTTCAGCCCACACACTAGAACATCACAGAGGCATTGATAACCACATGCTGTAATCACTGCATGTCTCTATATTATCATATTACATTATATATTATATTATAACAGCAGTAATGACGATGTCACACCTCACTAATATATCCATCATCGCACAGCGAAATACAAAACCTAATGAAATAAAGTTTAGAAACAGAAACTTGCAATATTTAATATTTCAAATATAGCATTTACTCCATTCAAAAAAAAGCATTTGTACATAAAACAAAAACATGCAGGAGTTCATGAAAAAGCTGTGTAATATTTGTAAAAGCAGTAAAACCTGAGGAAAGGCGTTTCAACTCTGAATGGACGTCAATGGGAAATATCTGATTCCCAGTCATTTTGGAGCATTCCTATCGATCCACTCATTCTGAAACACCGTAAACATAATGACACAATGTAAAGAACCTCCCAGATGTAGAGCTTTGTCAAATAGCGAGAATATACAGCCAAAATGGAGATACATGATTTTTGCACCATGCTGATATCTTAAGCCACTCCGAGCAAAACCTCGCCGATGTTCAACAAAACCCTGCATCTCCAAAGTGCTCTCTTTCCAAGAGAAGGAAAGGAGCTGAACAATGAATGGCAGTGAATGTAAATGAGCTTCTTCTGGAGCGTTCCTATTGGTCCATTCATTCTGAAGTTCTCACACAATGTAAACAACATCAGATCCCACATGTGCTGAAATGGAGATGCATGCATTTGAGCCCCACACGCTTCAGAACGGTCTTACAGAGGGCTGTGGACCCTGTGGAGGCATTGCTGACATTCCTGTGAGCTGCTGCTGCTGCCCCTGTACAGGGAGGAGGAGGGGGGGGTGTCTCAAGGACCACTGAGCGCTTTACCTCGCCAGTCGATGAGCCCCTCTCCTGCCAGATCTTCTTCAGGCAGCGCGGACGGACAGTAGGGCACGGGTGGACAGACGGACGTCTTCAGCAGAAGAACCTCAGTAGAACAGAAGACCCTCAGAGTGCAGCTCCATTACGCACAGCCCCCCACCAGGCCAGCAGAGCAGAGACATGACGGAGTTCTCCTCAACTTCCCTCCCTCACACACACACGCGCGCGCGCGCACACACACACACACACACACACACACACACACTGACCACTGAGTGGATGGAGACCCCCTAAAGATCAGGTCTACAGAATCAACAGATCTTCCCGTGCAAACTTAACACACACACACATGCACACACACACACGCGCATGCACACGCACGCACGCGCGCACTGAAGCCCCCCGTCATTAAAATTCCTCTCTCGTTCCTCTTCGTTCTGTCAGACCCTCAGACAAACCCTCAGACAGACCCTCCGTCCCGCACAGCGTGTCTCTCCGCCTCTCCTCTCCTCTCCGATCCTCTATCCCCCCCGCATCGCGACCCTCTCCGCGCGAGCTGCAGAAGCCCCCTCTACACTCCACACCACCGTCTCTTCATCCTCCTGCAGCCCGAATGACGAACGGCTAGCAGCCAATCACAAACACGCCTGCTCTTCAAGCAACGCCCCTTTACAGACAAGTCCCGCCTTTCTCGGCCTGGCATTGGCTTGCTCGATCGGAGACCTGCGTTGGGATTGGCTGGCTATTATTATTATTATTATTATTATTATTATTATTATTATTATTATTATTATTATTATTATTATTATGAGCAAATTTAACTAATGTCTCCGTCACGTGATCAAAAATTCAGAAACTGCAATAATTACAAAAACAACAAATAATGAAATAATTATAACTGAAATAATTATAACTAAGTAAATAACTCCAGAAGTGCACATATAAGCGTATAACACAGTTTGTATTTCACAAAATACAGTCATTCAATATGTATACATTGAAATAATAATAATAATAATAATAATAATAATAATAATAATAATAATAATAATAATAATAATAATAATAATAATAATAATAATAATAATTACAGTGGGATATTATCTCAGTTACCAATGTACTCTCACATTTATTTTTATTTTTATTTATTTCATTAAATCACTATCATCATTGTAGTGATTTAATGGTAATTTGCATACTTATGCCTAACAATAAAACCTTTGTACTGCACTTTGAATATCAGCCATCGCAGCAGAGGTATTTAAATATTAATGAAAAGGAAACAAAGCTCACAGCGCCTGGTCTGAACTGGGTTGTTCTCAGTAAACGTGGGAAGAGCTTTTCCACGGATTGATCCTACCTGAGGGATAAAGGCAGAAAAGAGGAGAGACACAGGGGAAGAAAAGAAGAGTGGGGGGTCAGATAAAGAGAGGTTAGGGAGGGGGAGAGAGGGTGGAGAGGAGGAGTAGAGGGAGAGAGGGGGCATCAAGAGGGGGAGAGAGGATGGAGAGGAAGGGGAGAGGGGGTCAGATAAGGTGGAGAGGGAGAGAGAGGAGGGTGGAGGAAGAGAGGGTGTTGAGTGGTAGAGGGAGAGGGGTGTCAGATGAGGGGGAGAGGGAGAGTAAGGGGGCAGAAGAGAGATTTTGGGCAGGGGGAGTGGCCTTTTTTTCTGTTTCTGGCAGCAGAAAATCAAATTATTATTTACAGTATTAAAATAATTACTGTCATTTATTTTAGTTTCTGTTCTAGAACTTTCTCATGTTTTATAAGTTTATATATCTACTATAAATGTATATATCTAACAGGTGAGTAATCAGGTGTGCTTGAGTGGGAGGAGCCAAACCTGTGCTGCAGACTGGCACTCCAGAACTATTGCTGCTTCTTTTTTTCAATGAGAAATGTTTTATATTATGTAACAATTTGCTCACAAACAGCTTCTGCTCACAAGCCATCAGGCTCATGAATGACTGCAACACACTGCCCCTTATCATCACTATCACTACCACACACACACACACACACACACACACTTTCATACACCATAACAGAGCTCTGAACTCCGGTACTCATTACATAGGCAGACTGTATTTAGCACTGCTCCACTGTTGCAGTAATTCACAGTGCACTTCCTGACATTGATGAAGCTCTCTGCACAATAATATACAATATTAACTGTACTTAGATATCTGTTTACATTCCTCATGTACATAGTGTCTAGATAATTACAGGGGTTGGAAAATGAAACTGAAACTGTGGTTTTATACCACAATAATTGATTAGTATGGTGTACTAGGGCCTCCTTTTGCGGCAAATACAGCGTCAATTCATCTTGAGAATGACATTTTTACAATCAGGGTTAGCACCTGAACATCCCTTTCAGACAGCTTCCTCTTGTGTCCACAGTGAATCCTGTTGGATGTAGTTGGTCCTTCTTGGTGGTGCTGACATTACCCTGGATACCGTGGCTCTTAATACATCACAAAGACTTGCTGTCTTGGTCACAGATGCGCCAGCAAGACGTGCACCAATAATTTGTCCTCTTTTGAACTCTGGTATGTCCCTCATAATGTTGTGTGCATTGCAGTATTTTGAGCAAAACTGTGCTCTTACCTGCTAATTGAACCTTCACACTCTGCTCTTACTGGTGCAATTAATGAAGATTGGCTAAAATGACAGGTGTTTCAGTTTCATTGTCCAACCCCTGTATATAGTCTGTTGATGAATATATATGAATCTTGAATCGTGAATCTTAAAATGTCATTATTTTGACATATGTAGTCTGTTATTCTCCTCCTGGTGTTCCATAGGTTTCCAGTGGGCTTCCAAAGAACCCAGAGAGAATTAGGCTACAGAAACATGGATTCAGCATTTGAACATTGCATCCACTAAACCTATACACTCACAGTACTGCACTATTCTTCTGAACTCATCCAGAATGCAGCAGCGCGGCTCGTCTTCAATGTTCATAAATTCAGTCATGTAACTCCTCTGCTGCGTTCCCTTCATTGGCTCCCTGTAGCTGCCCGCATCAGATTCAAAACCTTGATGCTGACCTACAAAGCCAAAAATGGACCAGCCCCTCCATACATGATGGCAATGGTCAAAACTCGAGCTGCACCAAGAGCCCTTCGAGCTTCAAGTACAGCTCGGCTTGACCCACCATCCCTCAGGATGCAAGGAAAACATGCATCCAGACTCTTTTCTGTTCTGGCACCAAAATGGTGGAACGAACTTCCCCTGGGAGTCCGAACAGCCGAGTCCCTCAATGTCTTCAAACGCAGACTGAAGACTCATCAGTTTCAGGAGTATTTAACTCCATAAAGACTTGTTTCAACACGGTCTAAATGTGTGGAATCTCTAGATTCCAGCCTTATCTACTAGCTAAGGATGTTCTAAGTAAACAGCAAAGCACTTTTGTAAGTCGCTCTGGATAAGGGCGTCTGCTAAATGCCACAAATGTAAATGTAAATGAACTGTTTCTTTGAAATTAGTGGGGAAGAATTCAGATTATGGCACAGATTGATATTCTATAACCTTTAACCCATGACTGTTTAATGCAAACAGGAGCAGGAGCAGCCCAAGTGCCAGCATCCTGCACAGTTTGCTGATTTCCCTGAGTGTTTCTCAATACCAGGAACCCTAAGAATGGACTTGTGTTCTTGAGAAGAACATTTTAGACAAGTTAACTTGCCAGAACGAACTCACCAGAACTCAAGGACAGAGGACTATTGAGATGTGCTGTGTACCTCCTAAGATAAAAGTGCCACAGCAGGGCTTACGAGCCTCACGGCATCACAGAATAAACAGTCACTGTTTATATCAAATGAAAAGGTTTGACAGCTTCACTCTCATCTTTAAAGCAGACCCCAACACACTGTCTATTTAAATGAAGGGTTGTGGCTCTGCCCAGTGTTTTCATAGCGTTGAATGGGTTTTTCTGTTGTTCTTGCCAACAAGGCCAGTCGATACATCTTCGATTTTTTGGGCGTAACAAGAAAACTTCCTTGGAACTTGGAATCCATTCTTGGTCACTGTTCTGGAGCATTGCAATGCAACTTCTGCAGCGAAAGAAGACGTTTGGCACACAAGAACACTTACTGAGAAACAGCCCTTGTTCTAGCTGACCTACTAAACCTGGCACTGATCAGGTGAGTTGAATCAAGTGTGAGTAGGAGGAGCATGAAACAGGTGCCTACACCTATTTTCTTATATAGTATGAAAACACCTGTTTTATATGGATGTTTTATATTATATGTATTGTATGTTTGGCTAAGTTTACATCATGATTTAAATACAGTACTCATACATAAGGGTGGCACGGAGGGGCTGCAGGTTGGGGGTGTGTCTCACAGCTACAGGGGCTAGGAGTTGTGTGTTCGATCCCTGCTCAGGTCACTGAGTGTGGTGTGTTCTCCCTGTCCCCCCACCTCCCAAGAACGCAAATGGTAGGTGAATTGGCCATGCTAAAGTGTGTGTGTGGTAACCTGCAATGGACTGGCACCCTTTCTTGGGCCTATTCCTGTCGAGCACCCAATGACTCCAGGTGGGCTCTGGATCAACCATAACCCTACAGTACAGGCCAAAAGTTTGGATTCTCATTCTCAGTTTTCTGTATTTTCATGACTGTTTATATTGTAGATTCTCACTGAAGGCATCGGAACTGTGGTGAAATAACTGAAAACATGTTTTATATTCTAGTTTCTTCAAAATAGCCACCCTTTGCTCTGATTACTGCTTTGCACACTCTTGGAATTCTCTCAATGAACTTCAAAAGGTAGTCACCTGAAATGGTTTTCCAACAGTCTTGAAGGAGGTCCCAGAGGTGGCTCATTGTGCCTTCAGTGAGAATCTACAATGTAAATAGTCATGAAAATACAGAAAACGCATTGAATGAGAAGGTGTGTCCAAACGTTTGGCTTGTCCTGTATTTTGGGAAGAAGCACATACAAAAATGACTGACTAATCACACATATTAATATTCTATATTAACATATTTCCCACCAAATATTTCTGGTCTGGAATGCTTTTCAGGCACACTTGGATCCACATATGGATTTTGGTGTGTTAAAATGAGTTCATTTTAGATGAGTTGATTTGAACATGTTAAAGTAAGAAAAAGCTCTTAACTGTGCAGGACTCCAGCCCTTCAGGACCCAAGCTGTGCTCTCCAGAAATAAACTAACCTCCTAATTACTCAAATTACAAGCTTCCAGATGGGAAAAAAACATGTTGATGTACCTGAATATCTTCAGTCATAAATCAGCCAGACGCTCTCACCCACTGTAACGTAATCTTAGACTAAAAGTTCCAGAAGGTGCAAATGAAGCCATCCCTTATTTATTACGCATTTCAAAATAGGCTCTTCACATCCAAACAGGGTGTATTTGTTTCACTCGACAGGGAAGGGGGTCGATTGCTTCCTTTAGGGGGCTTTTGAAAATTGACTTGTGCCACGTGCCATCCCTTATAGGTTGCTGAAAAGTCCTATTTGCTCTGCATTCTTCACTACACGGTTTTCTCGCCTCGTGTTATGTGACAACATATCACGACTCTCCTCTTACTTTTGAACAGTGGCTCTTTGAAAGTTTTAAGTGGTGGAGAACTACAGTATATTGACTGAAATAGCAACTGTTGCCATGGTGCTGGAACTCAGGAGAAGGGATCTTCTCCCATTGCTACTCCATTAACAGCAGCCTCTTTACCCAATCTTGATGCTATAATTAGAAATCAGTATTGGAGGTCAGAAACACTGGGAAGTGCTGGATCAACTGGGTGCAGGTCTCAGTGGACATTCTTGTCCGATTCTCAGTCACAATGAATCTCCAATGAGTCTCCATTAGACACATGATGGAAGACCAATCATGGGTTGTGAATTCCATCCTTGAATTAGTATTAGTATTGAATTGAATCAGTAGTTACAAAAATATGTAAATGGATACATGGGAGAGTAGTAGTCAATGTTGTCATATCATCTATGTAAGCAATAATTGGCATGAGCTGGCTGCCATTTTGCAACCTCTCCCCACCTTTGACCCACTTTGAAGTCTTAATAATTACCTCCATCACCATCATAAATAGGTCATTATACCTATTCTATCCAGGTCTGTCCAAGACATGACATAATCCCCTGTATTAATGCAAAAGTGAATATGCACAATAATTATTTTGAGGGTGTAAGTTTGTCATTCTGTCTGATACCTGTAAGAAGTTGAATGCCTTGGCACAGTATCAAAAACACAACATGGACATTTATTCTCTCTAAATTTGCTTTCTGATTCTGATGCCAAATTATACTACTGTGCTCTAAGCAACCTGCAAAACCTGAAATCCTTTCCTTCCGAGGTGTCAAACAGCTTATTAGCTTTCAGGTATGCCGAAAGCCTCCGTGCAATCACACTAAAGAATATCTTACCCTCCACATTAATCATCAAATGAATTGAATCAACTGAAGGTGTCACAGAGCAGCTTCACAGAAATCAAGAAATAAAAAAGGTGAACAACAGAGGAATAAGAGACAGATCCCCCAGTTAGCAAGCCAAAGGGTGACAGTTGCAGGAAAAACTCCCTCACAACTGGAAGAAGAAACCTTGGGAGGAACCAGGCTAACAAGGGGGAGGACCCATCCTCCTCTGGTCAAACTACTTATACACAGTAAGGGAACTGGACTCCTACACCTCTGTTCTAATACTGGGTTATACGGATGGGTATATACCTCTGTTCTAATACTGGGTTATACGGATGGGTATATACCTCTGTTCTAACACTCGGGTATACTGCAACAATTTTAGTTTGCTGGTGGACATAATAGTAACAGTACATTTCTACATAGTTGGTGATGGTGGGTGCACAGCTAGTCCATGGCAGGGTGGGAAACAGTCCAGGTCCAGTAGCTGGAAGTTGGAAAGCCAATGTAAAGATGTATCAGGGGAGCTTGGGGTCCTTCTCAGATGGGACAGAAGAGCGTGATGTAAGGACCTAATCAGTTCAGGCTGATTGTGGACGCAAGAGGAAGCTGTCTGAAAGGGATGTTCGGGTGTGAACCCGGATGTATCAAAAAAATGTCATTCCCAAGACGAACTGACGCTGTATTGGCCACAAAAAGAGGCCCTAGAACACCATACTAATCAATTATTATGGTCCAAAATCAGGTGTTTCAGTTTCATTGTCCAACCCCTGTACTCTATGTTGCCTACTGGTGGAATATTTGCTGGCAGCTCCATTCTGTTGGCCAGTTCCTCCCCTGTATATTCTGAAAATGCTTCTCTAAATCTTTCTTTTCCACCTTACATCTTCCAGACTTTTCCTTACTAAACAGGGTCTGAACAAACTTGAAAGCCTCTCTAAAGAGTACTACCCTGGCTTCCTCCTCTTCCTCTTAACCTCTGCTTTCTGTAACCTCACTAACTTACTCTTTATCTCCTCCAGCAGTTTCTTAATGCCCTCTCTTTCCTCCTCATTTTGTCACATCCACTGCTTTCTCAGTAACCTCAGTTCCTTATTAAGTTTCTCTTGTTGCCTTGACTTTACTACTTCTTTTCCTTCTTCTAAAAAATACCAAATCTTGTCATTCCATAATCATAGATAACTTTACGCAGCCTATTCAATTTACTCTCAATTTAAATTTCAATATCCATTGTTCCCTTCAAACCTATACATTTCAAGACATCCATGCTAATTTAAGTCCTGGCCATCTAACCTTCACTCTTTGACCAACTCCTTTCTCCCTCCCCAACTGTCTTCCACTAGCTCTCTGACTATCATAGCCTTCCCTTTCACCCTCCTGTGTTCCCGTGCTTGAATTTGCCGTAGCATCAGCAAAATGGATATCTTGCAAACTGTGGTATGAAACCTGCCTCTGGACTTCAGCCAAATGACTCGAACAGTTCTGTAAAACGCACTGTTCCATGCAGAGCCTCTGCACTCCTTCATCCAAGCACCTCTTCTTCCCTTGGTTAATCCTCAATCCTCTCACTGACGTCACCTTCAGTGGAGGAGGTTATTCTCAATGGAGGAGAATAACCTAAAAATTGTTTGAATGAGAACATTGCAGAACAGTGTGAATAAGGAGAACATTCAGGAAGAGTGTAAATGAGGAGAACATTCTAGAACTGTGTGAATGAGGAGAACATTTTAGAACAGTGTGAATGGGGAGAACATTTTAGAACAGTGTGAATGGGGAGAATAGTCTAAAAATTGTATGAAGGAGAACACTGAACAGTGTGTTTAAGGGGAACATTCAGTGACTGAGAAGAACATTCTAAAAACTGTTTGGTTAGCCTTCTCCTGCCTCATGGATGTTGATAACATTTGTTTTCAGATCACTAGACAGAACCCATGATTAATAGATGGTTTAAAGGATTCAGAAGGATCATGATTGATTGATTCAGCTGATGTTTCTAATTACAGGTTGGTGTTCACAGCATTTGACGTTGCTGTTGATTAATTTTTGAGTTCCACAGCCTACTAATAAAGCCATGATCATCATAGGATCAGTCTTATAGCATGAATACACACGCAACGATACATTCCACCTTAAAAAGGTGAGACCTTCGGAAGACAACAGAGAGCTACTCTTTCATTGTATCCTGCTCCTCTATTGACAAACCTCCTCTAGTGTGTCTCCTCTGCCCTCGAGGAGCTGTCCAAGGTCCTGCAGTTTATCTGCGGTTTGTGGTTTTGAACTTCTTGAGGTGCGTCTGAGCATATGAATTAGTCAGAGATAGCCAGTGTGTGTTTGGGGGTTGTGCTCCCTTAATCTCCTGTGCAGGCAGACTGTAGTCCAAACTTCTTTCTATTCTCTTTACCGATTCTGTCTGCTTTCCCACTAAGAGTCGTTTGACCTGTCCCAGCTCAGCCCATAAACACATTCTTCCATAGCTAATGCTGTCACATTGACTAAGCTTCAGAAAACATTGACATAACCCTGTTTAGCATAGTGAACAATGGAGAGTCAGGGTTCTCTAGATCTGAGCTGAGTTTCTCCATTCACTGTCCATTCTATCAGCTCCTCTTATCATCCAGGAGCACTTTGCGGTTCTATAATTACAGACTGTAGTTCATCAATTTCTCTGCATACTTTATTCTCCTCCGTTCGCTCTGATCTTCAATGGTCAGCACCACCAAAGGACCACCACAGAGCAGCTGTTATGTGGGCGGTGACACTGGCATGGTTGAGGTGTGTTAGTGTGTGTTGCACTGGTACGAGGGGATGCGACACAGCGGTGCTGATGGAGTGTTTAAACACTTTGTCCACATAGTCCACATGGTGGACTATTCTCAGTCCAGCACTGACATAAAGGTTTAAACACTCCAGCAGCACTGCTGTTTCTGACCCACTCGTACCAGTGCAACACACACCAACACACAGTGCCAGTGCCACTGCAGTGCTGAGAATCACCCACCACCCACCACCCACATGGCACCTGCTCAGTGGTGGTGCTGTTGAAGGACAGAGTGAATTACAAAGCGCTCCTGTATGGTCAGTGGAGCTGATAAACTGGACAGTGAGTGTAGAAACAAGGAGGTGCTCATAATGTTATGGCTTTTTGGTGTATAATGTGGCATTTCGACATACTGGGTACAAGTATTTTTCAAGACAAACAAAGTTTTATAGTCTTAATTAATGAATTAGGGTGAAGGGGATTTTTGCTCTGTGAAGTTTGTCCAACCTGGCAGTAGCTGACAAACGAATGTACTGGTGGGCAGAGAACAGAGAGGTCGATTCAGCGGTTGGGAAGGAAATAAACCTTTTAGATAGCATTTCATTTGCCTCTACTTTCTTGGGGGGATAATTCTTCTCTGCATAGGCCATCCTTTTCAGCTTGAGCCTTATTAACAATCAGGTAGAGTGAAGCAGGCAGAGAGATCCATTCTGATCTCCATTCTGGAGCTAGGCAGCAAGGCCAGCCTCTGGGGATGAACCCTCACAGATGTGCTCTCTGCTCTATTCTGTTGTTTCACACAGGGTAATTATTTAGACGTTATTGGACGTGACAGGCAGAGCAAACCACACGGATGCTCCAGGTATGGAGTGGTGCAGGAAAACAGTCACAGACGAACCACGTGTCATTCTCCACTGAGAGTGACTCTCATTCTCCCACGCTCCCATGATGCTCTTTGACTGGCATTTGAAAAGGGCATCGCCTGCTGATGAGGCATCTACGTCGTTTATTATGTTAGTAACTGAGTTATTGAGGTTAGTGCTGGTGGTAGCCACTTGTGCTTTCTCTCCCTTCACCTGCAGTCATTCGTTACCTGTGGTGGGTTATTGATTTATTTGGATCTCCATTAGCTGGGAAGAGGTGGTGGATCTGTGGTGGACATTCTGCAGCCATGAGTCTTTGCTGCGTTTGATATTAAAACCCAGTAAAAGGCTTTTTATTGCATAAACCAACAAACACCAACCAGTTCAAGTGGATGGTGGGCTCTGTTTGGGGAAGGTCCCTCCTTTTTAGAAAATTAGAATATAGCATAGTATAATGTTCTCCTCCATCCACACGTTCCTATAAGGTTCTCTCTCCTATTGGCTTCTTACCTGCAGGTAATTTTAGACCAGAATGAATGAGGAGAACAATCTAGAACAGTGAGAAACAGAGAAACATATTAGAACAGCATAAATGATGAGAACGTTCTAGAACAGTGTGAAGTGAAGAAAGCATTTTCGAGCAGCATGAATGAGGAGAACATTCTGGAACAGAGTGAAGTGGAGAAAATATTCTAGAACAGTTTCAGGTACGAAAAGCAAATCACAACATATGAAGAAACAATTAACCGTGACTAAAGAACCATAATAACATTATCTTCATAAGTGTAGAAATATATGGAACCAACATATAAGATGTTCTTCTGCCTTTATACCCAGGAATAACTGGCAAATAGTTTGTTAGAATTGGGAAAATGTCACATTAGTGTATAGATAATTGTCTCAGTACAATAGTGTCAATCATCTCCTAATTAAATGAATTTAAATGTAAATACACGACTAAATACATTACTAATAAGACATTATTAAACATTAAACCAAAAAAGGTTTGAAATGTCACTTTATAAACTTTAAAATATTCACATTTTTCAAGATGCAGTAGTAACATCCATCCATCCATCCATCTTCTGAACCGCTTTTTCCTGAATAGGGTCACGGAGCCAGCGCACAGCCGGCAACAACCCTAGACAGGGCGCTAGTCCACCATAGGGCCCACACATACACACCAAGGGCCACTTTAGAGTCACCAATTCACCTTTGGACTGTGGGGGGAAACCGGAGTACCCGAAAGAAACCCACGCGAACACGGGGAGAACTCCACACAGAAACTTCCCAGGTCGCCCCACCGGGGGATCAAACCCAGGTCCTTCTTGCTGTGAGGCAACAGCGTTATCTACTACACCACCGCGCCACCCCCAGTAGTAACATATTACCATAAAAGCTTCCGTCTCTGAAACAGCAGCTTTCTAGGAAATGGAAAATCGGAACGTTGAAACTTTAAACAAAAGCTCATTTTGGACCATATCCACTGGTCCATTCATCATGAATTGTTCACACACGGTACAGCACAGCCTGTCTTTTTAAATGGTCTAAAAAAAAGCAATATTTAAGAGTTGAAGTTTTGATATGATAGAGACAATATGTTCATATCCATTCTTAGAAACCCTACTTTTATATATTCAAAGCACAGACCTTATCCACAACAACAGAAAGAGCAGTTTAGTTTACAGATCAATGACACTTCATATGTCTGAGAGATTAATCGTGGTGGCTACTTTTGAAAGAGCAGCCGGTCTCTCTGGGCTCTGCCGGTGTTCTCCGTGACAGAATGAAGAATCAGGTTGTTGTTTATGGCCATAAAGATGGAGCGCATCTACTTAGCATAACAAATCCAATGCAAGTTGATCCAATGCAAGCTGAGGACTTGGGGTTCATAATTACACAGGGAGCCAAAGCATTGGGCACTCTGGTATTCAGCAGCACAAAGGAGCTGGATGTTTAGTTCTGCCCTCGACACGAGAAACATGAGTGGGAGGATGTAGCCACCATGAAATTGAAGCACTGCATCCAGGACTTATTCAACGTGGCACAGTTTTGTCGTTGTGGTTCAGTCCCACCACCTGTTATCTCAAACGGCGTTCCACAGAGTTCATCTGTGAATCGATCATTTTTATTGCTCACTACAAGTCCTTCCCTGGACACTGATTAAGCCTAGTCTGGACTTTGTGGACATTATGAATGGACATGTCAAAGCTCTACCTTTACCCTAAACCTGAGATCTACATTTGATGGGTAGTTACATACCATTCTGCATAACTCAGGGTCAGAGTAACCTACGGACATGACACACATATAACAAACTACCCTATCGAACCTTGGGGTGGGGCTGATGACATCACTGACCCAGATATGGGGTTATGGATGGAAATGAGAAAAGAGGGGCTTTTTGCTCTCTTTCTTTGCTCATACAGTGTTCAAATTTCATAATAGAAGTCCTAAGAAAGGATAATACTGATACATACAGAAATGACAAAAATAACAAAGGACATTCAGGATGTTTTTATTTATTTTATTTGGACCACTGTCAAGTATTTTAAATTATTTGTCCTTAAACTAATCATTACATATCAAAATTCTTGCATTTCAGTTCAGAAACACCCTAGTTGATCAATTTCCAACAGGATTTCTGAGATATAGTTTAGTATAGAAAATGTAGCTTTGTTGTCCTTATAAAAAACCTTCATAAATTGTAGGCACAAGTTTATTTTTTTTATACAAATATCTACCATCCAATGTAGTTAATTTCCAATAAAATATATGTCACTTACAGATATGTAATATTGGATTATTCTCCCTAATAAACAAATGACATGAATAAAAAAATAATTTTGTTTATTTGCTTTGGTTCCTCTTATCTACTTTTAGGACTTGTGTGAAACTCTGATGAGGTTTTAGCTCAAATTTATGCAGAAACATAGAATAAAAATATAAAGGGATCACAAATTTTCAGGCACCACTGTATCCTGTGTAATCCTGACACACAACACATAAAGTATCTATCTATCTGATCACAACGCAGTGCAGGTGCTGCAACCCAAAGAATGAATATATTAAACAGAAAAACGAAACTGTGACTGAAAAATGTTATTAATGATCATTAATGAATATTGAATATTAATAATATTACTCATTAAAGTTTACCCCAGAAGTAGCAATTCATCCAGTTTAAGTTTACTTACATATAATTATTAATGCAACTAAATTCTGCCTGATTGTGTTATGTGTACGATGGGCTGCGGTTCCAAACTAGTAGTAATGGACAATAAATGGCCACCTTAAAATCCATTGTTTGAGTTATGAGATATGAACTGTGCTAAAATGTAGCCCTTGGTGTGGAGACAATTAGGACAGTAAGAGAGGTCCTGCCATAAAAATAACAGGATGAAGTGGGGTGGGACTTCAAAGTGCAAGTCATTTGAAGGAATCATTTGGGAGGTCAACCTTATTACTGCCTGCAGGCTACAATGGGCCGCCAAATTGATTTAATTATTCACTTGATTTAACATGTCTTTTGCAGCGATTAAATGGGTGATCAATTAAGAAGATTATTCAATAACTGAATGCTCAAGCGTTTCAAAGAGTACCCTGCTTGCAGAGAGGAACACTGTGAACAACCTTATTCAATAAGCCATAGAAATAAAATTACATTATAAATGATGCATATCACGGCAACCGCTGTAAATATATACAGCTTTTGTTCTTTTAATAATGTCGTAGTAATTCATTCTTAAAAGTAAATCTGGTGCCAAATTGACCCAAGTTTTTAAAGTTATTTTTTTTTTTATTCATAAGATGAAGGACAACCAAGAACTTTTTGGATGTGTCCTGTGGTATCTGAGACCAAGATGTTAGCTGCAGATGTCCTGCAAGTTGGGGGCAGGACCTCCTTGAGCATCACTGGGCTTCAGGTGCCCAAGACCCTGTCACTGATTTACTGGTTGGTTGTTCTTATAATCGAAATTTGGTTCAAATTTTTGAACCTTTAGGCCAAATTGCAGCATGTTTTTTGTAGTTTGAAAGACTTTTATTTGATAAAAGAATTTATAGGAGACAGTCCACATACCAGATATTGCTATTTTCAGGAAATCCCAGACTACTCAAATTTGTCTTTATTTGAGATATAAAGAATTAAGATATTTGTATGAATTTGATCAGGTTTTGATAAAATATGTATGTATGCAAATATATTTTGTTGGAAATTGATCATGAAAATGCAAGAATTTTGAGTTATTTGTAATGATGGGATTGACAACAATATTTAGAATAATATGTTCTTCAAACATTTTGACAGTGGTCCAAATAAAAATAAAATAAAACCTTTGAAAATCCTTAATTTTTTGTTTAAGTATCAATATTATCCATTCTCTGGACTTTTATTTTGAAATTTGAAAAGAGAGTAAACAACCCTCCCTTCTCGTTTTCATTTATAACCCAGTATCTGAGTCAGTGACATAATTAGTCCCGCCCTCTCTCTCTGATCCCTCAGAGTTGAACATGTACATGTGGACAGAGCAGTAAACATGCACTGGAAGCTCCTTTAAAACTGTGAATTATTTCAGCTGAAAAAAAATGAATTCTGAACTGGATTACTCACTAATAATTCATCATACCGTGATGAGACCACTATGGTTAGATTATGTTGTTATGATATGTGCATCGTGCCTTTAGGTTACTCTGGTCTTGGGTTCTAAGAGTATTGCTAAGAATAAGATATCATTTGTTATTTTTTGATGAAACATGCATAAAGAGAAATGTTCTACCATGCTGCTGCAAGAAGAGGCAGACAATGAGCTTTGGCCTTGAGATGTAAAGCATTAAAGATACCTTGCCATCATCATAGTACTGCACTATGCATATTGAACCAATACATCAATGCCTGGAAATAATATCACAGCACCCAGATAGGGGGGGAATGACAGTTCTCTCTGTCTACAGGTGCCACAGGGCACTCCTTTATTGAAGCATGTTTTTTTTCTTGGTAGTTAACTGCAAGTAAACAAGTCCAGGGGCAATTTAGATGTGTATTAATTAGAAGTGCTTTCAGGAGCAGTTGCTAAGAGCACAGCATAACGTGGGAGCCAGAAATAAGCAGGAAATGAGAGGAGATGCTCGGTGCTATTGCAAAATGTCAACAGTGCTGGAAATTGAATCTGAACTTTGCCCGGAAGGTGAGACCAGGGACGGAACAATCCTGCAATAAACAGCCAATTTCAGACCTTTCCTTTAATTCACACATGGCATTCAGGTGAAAGAGGGCTTTTAAAGTTATTTAGTTTTATTAGTTTCCTTTTCTTCTTGTTCTTTTTTTTTTAGGTTGAACAAGCTTCACAGAATGCTGGCTTCACACTGTTGAATACATCTTGGGGACATGGATGCATTTGCAGCTCATGGGCAGCTGTGCTCTGGTGGTTAGGAAACCAGTCTTGTAACAGGAAGGTTGCTGGTTCAAATCCCTGAACTAGAAGGGCACTTAACTCTCTAGCTGATCACCGAATGTCGTGGATAGGGCTGCCCATCACCCCGGGCATGTGTGCTTACTGCCCACGTGTGTGTGTGTGTGTATATCACTGTGTGTGGATGGGTTACATGTGTTGCACAAATTTCCAACGGAATCAAATCCCAGTTTAAATGCCAAAGGCATGCAGACTCTGACTGATCAGTGAGAGGGGCGAGGGTGATGACGGCACTCACCCAGATAATGGGTTAGAGAGGAAAATGAGAAGGCAGGGGCTGCTCTCTTTTTTGGTTATCCTTATCAATCTAATTATTACAAATAACTTGCAAAATATTTGCATTGTCAAGACAAAAACACTGTGGATGATCAATATCCAGAGATTCTGAGATTTAAAGAATACACGGTCAAATTCATACAAATATCTGTCCTGAAAATAACAATATCTCGTGTGACTGTCTTCTATAAATATGGTTTAAACAGTTTTTGTTTTCAAAGGTTTAAGATACAACCCAGATACTAGTCACATGAATTGACCTGGTATAAACAGGGTCAAATGCATCTCAGACCACCTGAGAGTGTGGGGGGGTGTAGCTGTTTTAAACGTGTCTTAGGTGTGTTTACATTTACATTGTTATAGCTTGTTTATGACCAGATAGAAAGGAATAGAGATGACGTGTCAGCCGGGTTTCTAAGTTTTGCCCTCGTGATCAGCTGCAAGCTTTATCCAAGCCTGAAGATTTTGTAGGTGAAGTAGGTGCTTCTGTCTTGGACCAGATTCTTATTTGTTACAATTAAAGATGGATGTTGTACAATCACCCTGCTCCTGAAAACGAACTGTTCAAAGAAATCAGTAAAGGGAGACTTTATTGGTTCCAGAATTAAAAATAAATGTTTATTTTCAGGATTAATATTTGTACAGATTGTAATGGAGTCTTTAAAATGAGCTTGAGCAACGTCTGAAACGGTTCCCTCAGTCTGTAGTAGCTAAAAAAGTGTTGGGAGTAAAAGCCCTTTGGCAATCTAAGGATTAAACCTCCCATTATTCTCTAAGCATTTTTGTCGTGGTTGGGTTTTTAATTTCAGTCCACCCCCTGAAATAGTTTCAGTTGAGTTTCATCATCCGCGTCTGGACATTTGGGCCTGTGATTTTTACAGTCTGTTCTCATATTGTGCTCAACGTCTCCAGGATTGCTTTATAGTTCAGTAGAGCATTTCGAGCTTTGTCGCTTTGACGGCGGCTGAATGGTAATGGCAAATCATCTTGAGACACTGTTTGGGCGCCGGTTGTTTCAGTGTCACGAATTTGATGCCACAAATCAACATCCTTTCTTTTTTTTTTTTTTTTTTCTTTTTTTCAGACACAGACGCAGAGGCCGTCCCACTCTGCTGGTCTTCTGCGAATTAAGATCACACAATGATGTCACGTCATGCTTCAAGTGGCCATTGTCTTTGCCTGCTGATGCTTGTGAAGCTTATTGTTCTGTATGTAAAGTCACGGTAAGGAAATGAAACTCCAGCACCAAACAGGACTCCTGAGCCAAGATGATTGTATGCTTATCTTTGCTTTTATGCCCTTTGTCTTTTTTTTTTAATAATACTTTCTGTTGCCAGAATCAGACCTGAGGTGACACTGACATTGTGGTGGTGTGTTAGTGTGTTGCTCCACCTTGTAGATGTGAAGTCAGAGACAGAAGCTCATCTGTTTCTGCACAGTTTGTCTTGGTCCTCCTCTAGTCCTTCATCAGTGCTCACAGATATGCTGCATATTTATGGTCGGTGGACTGTTCTCAGTCCAGCAGTGATGCTGAGGGGTTTAAACACTCCAGCAGCACTGCTGTATCTGATCCATACAAGGTCAATAAAGTTATTTGAAGACACTTAACCAAGGAACCTTTCTTATGACTGATCTCCAACTAATATTCTTCAGTATCTAATACATGCAATTAAATCCACATTAAATATGACCATTTCTATGAAAATGTCTATGTAACCCCTAATACTAATATTAATCTTAGTCTTGTTACGAATCATCAGGGCATCAGTTAATAGCATGAACCTTTGTAGAACATCTATGGAGGACAATCAAATAAATTGTGACCAGGTCTGTGTGGACCTTACGTCTCAAATCTGACCTAAAATCAGTGATAAACTACATAGTGGGAACCATGTTCAAAGTCATACAGTACACACAGTAAGCACAATGTGTATATCTCTGTCAATACCAGTGCAACATGACCTTCAGGTTAACTACCAGTGCACTGACCACAAACAGGAAGCATTCCTGAGGGAAGATGAGCATCGTTCCTGCCAGAGAAGCTCTAGAATATGTTGCATACATTGCATGAAAGCAAGGAAATCTGATTTCACACATTAGGGCGTAGCAAGAACACGGAAAAGCCAAGAGTCAAATGTAGCTATTAGCCAAAGATACCCGGTGAATGAAATCTCTTTCAGTAGCCCACATTTTGATGTACATTTCTGAACTCACTGGATGATCCCGACTCACTGCAATAACCTCAAACACTGTAGGTCTGCAGTTTCTACAGATTGCTCAGGGATGATGGAGACCTGCCTTATCAGAATCGTGTTTGCACTATGGCTTGATAAAAAAGTGCAATCATATGGCAGCTGTTCCTCTTTGTGAGATCCAGAGAGAACATTTCAAACCATGTGCATTAAGGTGGAATTAATCACTGATGCTGGTTGATGGGATGTTTCAGAATGTGATATTCTTTACGTCCTGTGTTGATCGGGGAACGTCTTTCACCCATCACTCAGGACCTCCGTCTGCACTGCTACTGAGACTGCACAGCCTGCATTTATAAATTAGTAATGAGTGTTTTGGTGTAATACTGTTGTACTACAGTGATGGAGAGACTGGATAATTAAATATACTCAAGCAAATGGGAGAATCCGCACTTGGTTCTTGGAATTTATATGCACTCTTAACCTTTAGAACCCTAAGCCAGTTTTCTTGGATGTTTTCATAGCTTTACATACTTTAATTCACCAAAAAAATGTGCTTGCACCTACACATTTTGTTTTAACTAGGATACAAAATCCTTTTGGAAATTGATCATTCAGGGTGTTGTTGCAGTTAATCTGCAGTTAAATGTAATAATTTAATTTTTTTAATTATTTCTGTTATATATGTATGTTTCAATAGTATACCTTCTTAGGACTTTTATTCTGAAATGTATTCCTCCCTTCTCATTTTCCTCTGTAACCCAACGTCTCGATCAGTGATGTCATCAGCACTGCCCCTCCTCTGATCAGTCAGAGTCTGTATGCAGGTTGAGCATGCACAGGCGGACAGTACAGTAACAGATGTTTACTGTGGGGTACCCAAACTTTTGCATGGCACTGTACTGTGGGTTTTTCACTTGTATGTTTAAGATCTTTGTGGAATCCCATTTTATAAGCTGGACCAAGTCAGTAACAATTTCTTTGCCTTTGAGTCAAAAGAGTATGTTTGTTATTGCCCTCTGGGAGATATCTATCTTTGTTTAGGGGTGGGTAGCACTGGAGGTATGGCAGCTTATGAGTTTCCTCAGGAAAGTAGAGCTGCTATTACTCAAGTCGTGTCAGAACTGATAAATTTGCTGCTCAGGAATAGCAGCCCCTAAATGCATAGCCTAAAAATAAACCCTGTGCATCATAATGACCTTATACGCAGGTATCAAACAAAGGACAATCTCGGTGGTAAGGCACCACATATAGCATATATTGAACATAGAGTTCAGAATATGAGGAAATATTCCCTTGAACCCTAGGGAACCCTATTTTTAATTTTTGATTTTTAATCACTATTGTGATTTTTTTGGTATCCATTTGAGTGAAGAGCTGTATGGTTCATGCATACACTCTCCTTTACATATATATATATATATATATATATATATATATATATATATATATATATATATATATATATATGTGTGTGTGTGTGTGTGTGTGTGTGTGTGTGTGTGTTTGTGACATGTGTGTGTGTGTGTGTGTGTGTGTGTGTGTGTGTGTGTGTGTGTGTGTGTGTGTAAATGAGTAAGACTGCATTAAATTGGTGGTTGTCTTGGTGATTAGCACATTTGACTCCCAGCACTTGGATCTCGGGTTCAAGTCCTATCTGGGGGAGTTTCCAAGTTCATAGATATCATGTGAATTGACGACTCTAAATTGCTCTGCTGCTCTGATGCAGTCCTCAGGTGGACGGTCATTCCTGGTAGAGGGTATGCAGTGTACATTCACTGGTGTGTTGGTTGAGTATGGAACGTGATTTTAAAGAGTGCTGATGGTAAAGGCTCCTTGGGTATTTGGAAATGCGCTAAATAAGTGTTATTGTGATTTTTGGGGGCAGGCCTCAGCTTAATCAAAGTCTTGTTCAAACTGGTCCTCAGATACCCAAGACAGTCCGGATTTTTCGTAAAACTCAACTTGCAACTCACAGACAATCTGGACAGTGAAGAGGTCCCTGAGGAGCCACAAAGAAAATTACAGAATTTTGTAATGAGCATGACCCATTGTTGTCGTTGTATAGTCAGCGTAGATCAGTGTAAGTGTTTAAAAGAGGGTGCTCTATAAATAGTGGCAGAGTGGGTCTCATTTTCAGAGCAGGAATTTCATGATGCATCTCTAAAACAGGGATGGGGGAGTGGAGATCTGGAAATTACCAGGTTTACCTCACAGTGCTGCGTTCAAGTCCCCATCTGGGGACACAGTCCAGAAACATGGCGATAGGGTATACTAGCTATTCTACATTCTAAATGTGTATGAGTGTGTATGAGTGTATGTCTGTATGCTGTACTGTGTAACCCCCCAGTACTTGATAGATGGTAGTTTCAAGTGGAGTGTCACTTCTCACCGGTGTGTGCTGGTTGAGTGCTCAGAGCGATTGTGAAGAATGCTTGGACATTTATAAAGCTGTTATATAAGTATAACTTTCAATCACACATTCATTTAAACCTTTTCTCAGAAATTCCTGTTTATCATCATGGTGTATATGAACTTCGGAGAACAACTGTGAATTATTGCATTTATCTCATGTTTATAGGTAGTGGTCTTGTGCAAAGAAAACAGTGGATAAAATGCACCTTAATCTGCACTAAATGATGTAAACACAAATTTAGCTGTAAGTTGCAAATTCCAAGAATGTCCAAGCAGAGGGCAACTCTTAAGCAGAGTTCTTAAATAGGCAAGTTATTTACTCAGCAGTCAAGTTTGCATGTTTGGATCTTCTCTGTATGACCAACATGTTTGAAACTGATAGTGAAATTACTATTTTAAAAACATATTTTGAATCACTGATCAAATCTGACAGAAGGTCGTGGACATTTCGTAATATTTGGCTCAATAAAGCACAAAATAATGTTTATTGAAAAGAGATTTTTCACTAGCATAATACTATTATCACCGCTCCTCCACTCACAACATAACCAGCAAGCTGATTAGCTCTTTTTGTTGAAAAGTGGGATTTTGTCATTAGATGGCATTAGATTTGGCGGTAATAAAAGAAGACCTTAACCAGGGACTCTGCATGCTACTAATGTAGCATATTTAGCCTTTTATTTTTGGTATCTTATGTAAGTTGGAGCAGTAGGGCTGGGTGTGTCTGGGGGCACTGTGGCATCTCCACTCTTTGGTATGGCATTACAATACCATATAGTTTTGTGTATTTTTACTACATTTTTTTAACATATACTTGACATACAATTCTCTTCTCACTCTTTGTGTTTTGTCTTGATTTCGTCCTGCTTTTTGTCATGTCTTTCTTTACGCCATATTGACATAGAAAAAGGTAGAAAACGTTCCTTGAAATCTTTGCAAATTTGTTAAAAATAAAAACACAAAATATATAACATTTACATAAGTTTTCACAGTCTTTGCTCAATACTCTGTTGAAACACCTTTGGCAGCAATTACAGCCTCAAGTATTTTTGAGTATGATGCTACAAGCTTAGCACACCTGTTTTTGGGATGTTTATCCCATTCTTCTTTTCAGAACCTCTCAAGCTCCATCAGTTGGCTGGGTAGTGTCATGCACAGCCGTTTTTAGACATCTCCAGAGAAGCCTGGGATCCGGTGTGGCCACTAATGGACTTTCACAAAGTTGTCCCAAAGCCACTCCTTTGTAATTTACCACAGGTGTCCAATCAAGGATGATCGGTGGAATCCAGATGCACAAGCTAGGCTGTGTATATTATGTATGTTATATTTCTTATATATTATTTTTAATAAATTTACAAATATTTTAAACAAACTTCTGTCTATCACAGAAAATAATGACTGAAATAACAGACCAACACAAATGGAAGTTTATGAAGCAAATGTATGAAATTATGTTTCCTTGGTTAAAGCTTATGTTCACATTGATATTTGAAGAAGACAAGCTTATAAACATGGTAGAGGGTCAAGCCTGTGCTTGTGTACAATGCATTAAAAACAACTCAAGCCACAGAAAGGACAGACTGTGCAGCCATTAGTGGTTTATGTAATTAACAGTGGCTGTAAAAGGATGCATGAAGAACAGAGCTGAAAAGGAGCTTCTATTAGAACTCTCTAAATGAGTATAAAAGCTGAGTAGCTGTTGATGTGTTCTTTAAATTGCAGTGCCTTTGTTTGTCACTGCAAGGCCTGTTCAAGGCCACATGCTTTTCAGTTTTATTGTGGATGTATTGCA
This sequence comes from Acestrorhynchus altus, assembly GCA_034509495.1. Classification (NCBI taxonomy): domain Eukaryota; kingdom Metazoa; phylum Chordata; class Actinopteri; order Characiformes; family Acestrorhynchidae; genus Acestrorhynchus; species Acestrorhynchus altus. The sequence goes on from CM067501.1 coordinate 5,478,588, forward strand.
TACTGTAATATATATATATATATATATATATATATATATATATATATATATATATATATATATATGCAAATGGCACTACACAAGGATGCATAAGGATTGAGCTATAAATTGAGCTATAAATACTTGCAGGGTGTGTGACATGATTCATAGATTGAGAAGAGGTGGTTCACAAAGCAGACGTTAGTGATTAGTTAAAATGAGTGATTGTATTTGGGCAGCCAAAAGCCATAGCCATGTAAAGGAAGTCAAGGTCAAGGCTTTTTTTATTGTCATTACGTCTGAGTGCAACATGTCATTACATCACCAAGGTGCAACATGGAGCAGCAATACAGTGTGACAACATAAAGTGCAAACACTACAATAAATACAATAAATACAGTAAACAAGTTTAACAGACAGGACAGGACAGTGCAATACCGAACATTACAATGAAGTGAAGTGTTTGTAGTGGGAATAAGGTGCGGAGATACGTAACATACTGTAACATATAGATGTACATGATAACAGCAGTTACTGAGGTAGAAATGAATTTGCAGGTGTATCAAAGTGTACAGTCATACTGGTCTACCAGCAAATCTCCCAGTCTATCAGAAATGCACATCAGAATTGTGGCTACAATTTGAAACTGACAGAGAGGCACCATTGGTGTGTTTCAGGGCTTGTTAATGAAAATTAAAGAATTGCTTCAAAGCAGGTCCTTTACAACCAAATTCAGAAAGAACTGTGCAGAAATCATCGCTCACTGAGGTGACAGCATCTTTGAACCACTGTGACAGCAGTGAGTTGCTGGACAACCAAGTTCTGCCTACTGCTCATCATCCAATTGCTTCCTATCCTTGTTTTCCAAGATTACAGTTCTCATGTTCACAGGCCTGAGAAAGTGACCGATTGTCACCATGAACAATCAGGAGCATTCCCACATCTAGACTGACCCGCAAAATCCCCAGATTTGAATCCTCCTGGAAATCTGTGGGGCTAGCTGGAGCAATGAGTAAAACGTTACCAAAGGCATCCATGAAATCTAGCCGAACTGTATTCTTTGATGTTAGAGTGGCTGAACATTGATGACACCTTGACCAGTTCATGCCAAATTAAATTGCAGTTTTTATTTGTGCTTCTGAAGGAATTAAAGTCTATTAGATATTTTTCAGTCACAGGAGATTAGATTAGATCTGGTGAGCTCATATTAAGTAATGGTCCCAAACACAACTCAAAATCCCAACAGACTACCTCATGGTACAAGCTGAAGGTTTTACCGTGGCCTTCACCATGGCCCTAATCTGAACCTCAATGAAAATCTGTGGATTGACCACAAAGGTGCAGTGCATGCGAGATGGCCCAGGAATCTTACAGAACTAGAAGACTTTTCTGAAGAAGAATGGACAAAAACCTCTCGATTCACAGCCATTTACAGGCTGTAATACTGACCACAGGGGGGGCTACTAGGTACTAACCATGCAGGGGGCCTAAAGTTTTGCTTCGGGTCCTGTTTCTTTTTTTGTGATTTTAAAAATGTAAAAGATGAAAATGAAACTTCTTCATTTTCATTTAACACACACACACACACACACACACACACACACACACACACACACACACACACACACACACACACACACACACACACTCCATTCCAATGAACACTCCATTAGAAACACTTTAATTTTTGCACAAATCAGAATTCATGTCTGCTCATGCAATCTAGACCCTTTCTTATTTTACATATGTTAGGACAAGGCAGAAGCCCTGGTAGAGGCATTAAGCAGCTGCAGAGTGTGCCCTCTGTGCATTGCACTGCGCCTTCTAAAATAGGATATGACAGATCTAGGTCCTGGGCACAAGGAGAACTCAGCACGGTTACTTTAGGACTCTGCTGCTTTTTTCAAAGGCTAAATTGGGACTCCTGTAATCCCAAGACTCATCGTTTAACTTGTGGACCAGGAGGGAGTCACTTCTGAAGCATTCAGAGCTTCACATCGAAGCAAGGTAAACTGGCACACTTACAGCATCCTACATCTGTTTAAATAGGACATATTCCTCCCTTATGAATGTGTCTGTGTTTGATTTCCTGCACCAGGTAGAGCGCATGGATTCAAGTATCTTCTCTTTTTCTCTCGAACTCTGTTAGATGGTCATGGATATTCGCCTGTGTGAACTATGGCAACACTTCTTATCGTTCTGCCAAGCTGCAATATCAGCTTTATTCTCCCCAGGAGGCCATGGTTTCATGGGTCCCTCAAAAAATATGTATCTGTTTTTTGTTGACTTCACATTTTTCAGTGATCTACATGAATTCTATAAATTCTGTCCTGAAACCAGACGATGGTAGATAGTGCAGGGTATTTAAATGCACGGTGAGCCTGTCCATGCAAAGCAGCCCAATGCAGGTGACCATCATTTTGTGTGGTTTATTAAATATAATGTCATTATTTTGTTATTATTATCTGAAAGCAAATGAATGACTGAAGTGCAGCAAATCATCATTGTAGCTTTTCTGGTGATCTTCTGCACAAAATCCATAAACATTTCACATTTAAAAGTGCAAGTAAATACATGTATTAAGAGGGAACATAACTTGTTCCTTGATGTATAAATAATTTAACACTTAAGACAACCATTTTTTGTCGTCCACACAGTGTCCAGTCATATGGGGAGGTGGTTATGTAGACCAGTCCTTGTCCGTTTTGTAGACCAGGGGGTGGGGTGGTGGTCTGGGTCTGTTTAACCAGTTTGGACTGGCCACTGGGAGAAATGTGGACAGCTGTTATGGGTGTGGGACACCGAGAGGGTCAACAAAATCAGTTGAGAGAGGGGCTCTTCAATCTTCACCCCTTCAGTGGCCCACACCCATAAGGGCCCATCGGTATTTTACCAGGTTCCTCCCAATGTCCAGTCCATCACTGTGGTTAACTGACACTGAAGAACCTGTAGTAAGGTCTGGTATGGTTTGCTTTTAGCCTAACATTTGGCTACCTAAGATTCTCTTGAATGGCTCTCTCCCTGGCCTTCACATGTAGTTCTTACAGCTCTTTCCCAGCTGCTGCATGGATAACTACAGCCGCTCTCCTCCAGCTGGACCTTCCCTCAAAACACTAGCATTAACTAGCGATGGACGCGTGTCAGTTTTTTGAAGGAGCAAATAAAAGGAGTTTTAAAGTGGGCTTTAGTCCTGAACATGGACACAACAGTGTTTGAGGTTCATGGTTTGACACCATGCAATGGAATAGTATTCAACTATGCCAGGATAAATATTGTTCTCCATTGTAGACCACCTTAATCTGTGTAGTTAAAAGCTGACATCATATAACAGTGGATACGGCCTCATTAACCACTGTCTTACCCTTCATTCCCTCTTAGCACCTGTACTTTATGTAAACAGACAATTCATTACTTTAATAACTACGTTATTGTCATAATTATGATCCGTTTTATAGGCCCCATAATATAACCTTGTGGGACTCCACATGATATTCTAAATGTAATGGTTACTAAGTAATTCTCAGTACTTTCTGAATTACGAATAGCTGAATGATAAACATAGGGTTTAAATGATCAACCATAGAAAATAAGTGGTTGATTGAGTTATGGAGATTCAGCTAATCTATTGGAGCTCCCAACAGGAATCTGCGATGAGTTTTAAAGCTCTACGAGCCAAAACAGTACAACGTCTGTCACTATTTCATTGCTTGCGAACTGTACTACTCTATACACTGCCAATGAGTCAAGATCAAAGCATGGACAGACTCTGAAAGGGATATAATCAGACATACAACAACAGTGCATAGTTCAAAGACAAGCCTGCTTATTCTTCATACACACTGTATACTGACCTTTAATAATACCTTGCTGTGTAGGGCAAATGAGGCAGTTAGAATTCGACATGAGTGCATAGAGGCAGTGGTGAGGTACACATGGGGCTCAGCTGAATAATGAGTATGGCTTTGCCACAAGGACAAGCCCGATACCAGTGACGTACTCGCTGTCATCCACTGAAAAATGAAAGCCTCCACATAGAAGTGACATCCAGAGTCATGCAAATCTTCCATTTAGATTCAATTTAGCCTGGCTTTTTAAAAGTTGCTCTCTGGGTATCAATTAGGCCTGCTAGACGGAATGGGCTTCAGTGTGCACTGAAGGCACTTCAGGGAAAATTATAAGGACAATGGAGGAGACTGCAAGACGTGGGCGAGGGTTAAGGGTACATATTTGATTTAGCTCTGGCCTTGCTTACACTTTGCATTAAAATGTGACTTGTATCGGGATGTTGTCCGTATGCACATTTAAAAGACAAACTGCGGTTTTGATGGGTAAGGGCTGGATCTAGCTGGCCTCATCTGTGTGTGTGTGTGTGTGTGTGTGTGTGTGTGCGTGCGTGTGTGCGTGTGTGTGTGTGTGTGTGCGTGTGTGTGTGTGTTTGTGCGTGTGTGCTCATCTGGGTAAAAATATAATGCAGCCAGTTACGTTTGCAGTCTAATGTCATGTGGGTCCACCCACGACTTTCAACACTGTTCCCTCTGTTCGCTCTAATTAGGTTGTTTCAAAATGTGGGTTTTGCAAACACAAAAGCAATTTACTTTGAAGGACAGAATGCAGCTCTCTCTTTACACTGCTGGCTTTTAACCCGTGTTTCTCTTTTAACTATGCTGAAATGGTAGATGCCAACTAAATGTCCATAACTCACTGACCTTTCATTCCATCTGCCCTAAAATGGAAAACGGTCATGGTTAAATAATGAGAGTTTGTGCACAAAGTGGCAGATCATAAACCTCTAAAACCCCTTTCACACATGTACAGTAACCCAGAACTAGACACCCGGGAGGAGCTGTATGTGTCCCAATTACAAATCTCGGGTAATGTGTGAGTGATCCTATGTGTGAATAGTGCAGGTCATTTCCCAGAGAATTCACAGTGACTCATGCCGTGCCTCCTGCATGCACTTCACACACAACATTCCTAGAATGTGTCTGACATGGAAAATGTCCAATTGTACACTGCATGTGTGAAAGGGTGATTCCAGATCATGTCTGGACCTGATTCTCCAGACCTTTTTCTACATTTTGAACATATTTGTGTGTGTGAAAAAAAAAGAGATGGGAAATAAGCCAATTCCCAAACCCCTAAACTGTCATGGCTTCACGAATTTACACACACCCAGTCCAGTAGCAAAAACCTTAAAGATGGGGATATGGTAAAATGAGACAGCAGCTTCAAGAGAATACAGTGTTGAAACTGGAGAGCAGCTCATCACCTCCAGATTTTGATAGCTATAGGAATATGGGTTGCTATGCAAACCAGACCTTATAACTGCAACTTGACCAGTGTCTCCAGAAGCAAGGTTCTATGTTAGACTAAAAGCTCTAGGCAATCAGCTTTTACCATCTCTTCTCTCCAACATCCACTCAAAACAAACTCGCTAGGTAAGGTAAAATTCACCATCCCTCTTCCTCAATCAGATCAGTGACTATACAGACCATCTCTTCCCACATCTTCTCTTTTTTTGCAGAAATTTTAATAAAAGTAACAGCTACAGCATGAGCTCCAACTACAGCATGTAATGCACTCAGTCTCAGCCACCATTGTACGTGGTACACCAAGAAAGTATATCCCATTACCAGAATAGTGTTTTGATGATGTAATTGTAGAGTCATGCAGATGCACCAGTGCAGTATAAATTGTTACAATGGCACAGGCTACAATGGAGACTGTTGATTTGAAACCAAAGCATAATTCGGCTTTGATTTTAGTTAATCTGGCAACTATTTCATTATCTTAATAGCAGCTTGTCTGACTGAGAGGACACACTGAGAGGACAGCAGCACTGGTAAAATATATTATGGTTATGGGGGGTTGGACAATGAAACTGAAACGCCTGTCATTTTATTGTGGGAGGTTTCATGGCTAAATTGGAGCAGCCTGGTGGCCAATCTTCATTAATTGCTCATTGAACCAGTAAGAGCAGAGTGTGAAGGTTCAATTAGCAGGTAAGAGCTTGCTGGCGCATCTGTGACCACGACAGCAAGTCTTTGTGATGTATCAAGAGCCACGGTATCCAGGGTAATGTCAGCACCACCAAGAAGGACCAACCACATCCAACAAGATTAACTGTGGACGCAAGAGGAAGCTGTCTGAAAGGGATGTTGGGGTGCTAACCCGGATTGTATCCAAAAAATGTCATTCCCAAGACGAACTGAGGCTGTATTGGCTGCAAACCTGGCCCTAGATCACCATACTAATCAATTATTGTGGTCTAAAACCAGGTGTTTCAGTTTCATTGTCCAACCCCTGTATGTTATGAGTTTTCTGTGAGCAGTGTTGTAGGGATTTAAATCAATAAGCTGAAAAAACAGGGCTTGTTTTTTTCCACATCCCTCCATAAAAGAAAAATCATTCTGAGGCAAAATAACAGGGTTGTAATAAGCGTGTACCATTAAATATGAGCATTTGTGCCTCAACCAAAGTCTCATTCAATTCATATATCAAAGGATACCTTTAAATACTGAATAAATGCATTCTGTGGAAAGTGCCTGGATGCCTGGCACCACAATGGTAGAATAATTTATAAAGTGTTGAACACACATAGCCTGGAGAGGTTACGCCTGTTCTCTAGCACCACACCAGCTTGATTTAAACAATTTCATACTGCCCTGAGTGATGACATCCAATCAAAGTCTGGATGCAGAACAAACTTGGACGGAAAACATGGGGACTTTCCCATAACACTTCTTGGAATGGATGGAATTTAAATCTTAAATCTTTTTTTTAATCTATTTCAGTAATATTATAAATCTGTAAAAAACAGTATTCTGCACCAGATGGCACTAAAGGGTATTAATTAAGGTCATGTTAGCAGGCTCACACTCAGCAGGCCTGCAATTTTGGATCAGCAAGACAAATTAGCGGGTGGGCCGAACGTTGTATTTCACTCCCACAGGTGGGGAGACAGTGAAAGTGGAATAGCAATGAGGCGTTTTCTGAGCACTGACCTCAGTCGGGGGAAAACCTCAGAACTCAGAACTCTGAGCTCATTACAAGAACAAATATTAAACTGTAAGTCTTGCTTCGCTGGAAGGAATAGAACCTTAATATTCTCACCATTTCTCACTTTTATTCTGGTATTTATGCCTTCAGATGTGTCTTTAATGAGCCACATTCACAGTTGAGTAACTGTTTCTTGTTATTGTGCTTATGTAAATGATCATTTCATATGGTTGGTTACTTTCATACATTAAACAAACCATGTTCAAATGATCTGAATCCGAAACGGCAAATGCCTCACAGTAATACTGAGATTTTGATGAGTTGATATCAAAAAAATTGAATTTATAATTCATCAGATAAACTATATGGACCTAATTATTGGAACACATGCTCATTCGTTGTTTCTTCTTAAGGGTTTCAGAATGAGATTATCCTGCTTTTGCTGGACTAAATGTCTCTACTGTCCAGGAAAGGCTTTCAGCTGACGTTTGGAGCTTTGCTGTGACGAGCATTCGTGAGGTCAGGACAGTGGAGGATCTCCCCAACTCCCCAACTCATCCCAAAAGTATTGGATGGAGCACCATCATTCCAGAGAACACAGTTCCACTTTGTATCCCTCTAGTCCACACCTGGCTTTGAGCATGGTGCCAATAGGGTGATGTTAATCTGCTCCAGAGAGTCCTGTTATATTGCCAGTATTTCTCTTCAGGGAAGAGACAAACTGTGTGTACATTTGCACATCTGAGTCCGCAATGGTTACAACTTAAAGGAGCTGAATGCCTTCATTAGAAGGGTGTCCACAAATATTAGGATATATAGTGCATTTTTTAAATGTATGTTCATTAAATCATTTAAAAAATCATTAAAATCACTTTTACACTAAATATATATTTATATACTCATCTGTCATTTTGCCAGTTTTAATGGAAAACTGTCATTAGTCACGCAGGGCCTAATCAATCAATCAATCAATCAATCAATCAATCAATCAATCAATCAATCAATCAATCAATCAATCAATCAATCACGCACTTGTCCATCATTAAATAAAGTGTTTTTGGCAGGTGTTTACTCACAGATCAATTATGCTACAGAACTAGATCATGCCCAAGAACTCTTCTGGGTATAGTGTGGTGTACCTGCCTGGGAATGAAACCACAGACTTCTACATGAAGGTCTGTGGTGTCACTATACTAATTGCAATCTAACATTGCATTGACTTCTCACGCCACTCCAACCAGACTTCTGCAACCCTTAGGTTTGGAGGTGAATGCTTCTGCAACTACTTAACTTGTGTAATTCAGAACTAATTAAAGGTTTCCTTATAGCATCGAATGCTCTTGGCCACTTTGTTGCTGCATTAATAATATTTTTTATCAAAATATCTACAAAGCACTGGAACGTCTCTGGCTCTCTGCCCAGGGTATTTTGGGTAATTAATTCATTTGCAAAATCTGGATACAAAGTGCTGATAAGATTTATTCTCATCTGATGTTCGTCGATTCAAAGTCAATGAGTGAGGTGAATTACCTCCATTCATTTTAAGACGATGTCCTTGGGCATAAAGGATTTCCAATTGCTGTTAAATTAAGACATTTTTATAAAGTCCATCCCATTACATGCTTTAAAAGGGCATCTGAAATATGATCCAAGTTTCCTCTACTGAGAACCTTAGTTATGGTAACTATAAATTGTTATCTTTTTGAAGTGCATATCAGGGAATTTGCATTTGTAGGTTTGCTACAGACACCTTAAATTCCTCTGTCATAACTCTCCGACTTCCGATTTTGAGTCACTCAGACCATCCATCCATCTCCTTATCTGCTTTTTCCCAGTCAGGGCCACAGTGGGTCTGCTACAAGGGTGGCAGGAATATCGTCTTCATTCTCACTCACAAGGACAAATTACTGACGTCAGCTCATTGGCTATTATGTCTTGCATAATAAATTAATTAAGTCGTAAGTCAAGTTTTCTTTTCACATCCTGTTACACAGGTGTAAGGGTCAGTGGAAAACGTGTAGCAGTAGTGTGAGAAGGCAGTGGGAGACAGTCTTTATTGGGTGCACTGGGAGGAAGTCTTTAGTGGGTGCAGTGGGAGACAGTCGTTATTGGGTGCAGTGGGACAAAGTCTTTAGTGGGTGCAGTGGGAGGAAGTCTTTAGTGGGTGCAGTGGAAGTCTTTAGTGGGTGCAGTGGCAGGAAGTCTTTAGTGGGTGCAGTGGGAGACAGTCGTTATTGGGTGCAGTGGGACGAAGTCTTTAGTGGGTGCAGTGGGAGGAAGGCTTTAGTGGGTGCAGTGGGAGGAAGTCTTTAGTGGGTGCAGTGGAAGTCTTTAGTGGGTGCAGTGGCAGGAAGTCTTTAGTGGGTGCAGTGGGAGGAAGTCTTTAGTGGGTGCGGTGGGAGGAAGTCTTTAGTGGGTGCAGTGGGAGGAAGTCTTTAGTGGGTGCAGTGGGAAGAAGTCTTTAGTGGGTGCGGTGGGAGGAAGGCTTTAGTGGGTGCAGTGGCAGGAAGTCTTTAGTGGGTGCAGTGGCAGGAAGGCAATAGTGGGTGCAGTGGGAAGAAGTCTTTAGTGGGTGCAGTGGGAGGAAGTCTTTAGTGGGTGCGGTGGGAAGAAGTCTTTAGTGGGTGCGGTGGGAAGAAGTCTTTAGTGGGTGCACTGGGAGGAAGTCTTTAGTGGGTGCGGTGGGAAGAAGTCTTTAGTGGGTGCGGTGGGAGGAAGTCTTTAGTGGGTGCAGTGGGAAGATGTCTTTAGTGGGTGCAGTGGGAAGAAGTCTTTAGTGGGTGCAGTGGGAAGAAGTCTTTAGTGGGTGCGGTGGGAGGAAGTCTTTAGTGGGCGCACTGGGAGGAAGTCTTTAGTGGGTGCGGTGTGAGGAAGTCTTTAGTGGGTGCAGTCGGAGAAAGTATTGGGTGCAGTGGGAGAAAATCTTTAGTGGGTGCAGTGGGAGGGTCTTTGGTGGTTATAGTGTAGCTGAGCAGCTAGTTGCTGCTCCAGTTGTGAGTAAAATGCAGATGTGGAAAGAGTTTATGCGGTGTGAAGGTGTGAAGGTGTGAGGAGGCAGGTGAGATGATTTGTGATTGGCTGTGGACTGGAACACTGGGCTACTGAGTGTTTAGCAGGCTGGTGGCCTGGGGGAAGAAGCTGTCTCAGAACTGGCTGTTTCTGGTCCTCATGCATAAATTCAGAAGGTCTGGGAGCTGAATCCTGGTGAGGTGCTGGGCAGTACATACCACTCTCTGCAGATTGTTTTTCTCTCGAGAGCGGTGCAGTTCCCATCCCAGATGGTGATGCAGCCCGTCAGGATGCTCTCAACTGTGCAGGTGTGGAGCATCCTCAGGAGGTAGACACCCTGTTGAGTTCCTCAACAATGTAAGCATCAAGGAACCCTTAGATAAATGCAATTAACCCTAAGTCCAGGTAATACCACAGTTATGCTGAACATTTGAATTGCATCACCTTCCACCTGTCTTTAAAGCAACATCCCTGAAATGCTCCTCCTCTTTTTCATGCACATACAGATATCTTCTCATTTTTCCCCTCCTTCCTCCACACTGCCGCCAGTTGCCTCCAACACCCCTGCTGGCCAGGTGGTAGGCTCCACACCTGCCTACCATGTACCATGCCTTTACAGTCTTTCTGGTAGAACATCCCCCAAAGAAAAGTACCTACAGCTGAAACAAGAGGAAATCTCTAGACAGAGTGAGCGAGAGTGAGAAAGCATGAGAGAATGGGTGACTGAGAGTAGGAGTGTGAGAAAGGCATGGACCGAGAGTGAGAAAGAGCGAGTGAGAGAGAGCGAGACTGATACTATATACAGTTACATGGTTCATTACATTACAAATCACTTTCATATTAGATTTATATTCTTTATTGACAGCTTTAGGTCTGACATCATTTCTATGAGCTATGAATGATATAATTGAACAAATGTCCCACCTACATGAAAAAGAAAATGGTTACCGTGCATTTCTGAGCAGTAAATTAGCTGCAACTGAAATATATCTATGAGCATCTGCATGATGTAATGGATAAGCCTCTCAGTGTCCCCTCGAAGCTGGTATTGTCTTCTCTTAAACAGTGTAGGGTCACAGTTTTGGCCGCAGAAGCTGCAATCCAGCGGAACCCCCAGAAGACCAGTCCAGCAGTCAGTGGAGTGGAGCAGGTCTGCATGGCAGCTGTTTCTTGTCATCTTCAGGGATGTCATTTGAAAGTCTGATTCGGTCTGCACACTTTTAGGCAGTTAGATGTGCCTGATGAGAAAGGGCTGCCACGGCAGGGCCTCACAGAAAAATGCACGAATAAGCAGGCAGGTAGAAAAATTCTATTATGACTGCAGGACGGGGGCGAATGTGAGCGACACTGTCATCTTGCAAAATGACAAAATCAAAAAATAAATCAACCATAACTACCTCTCTGCTAAAAGAACAAGACAAGAACTTCAATTTCAGCTTCGGAACATGCCGTTCTGTGCTGGAAAGTGGACTCCCGTAGACTCCTGGCATTTTGTGATGAATAGACCAATAGAAATTCTCCATCAAATCATTTGTGAACCCTTTAGAATTTTCAAGATCTCTGCAAAAAATGACCCCAAAAATGATACAAATCGGACAAAAATAATACACATGTTCATTTGTTACACGTTATTACGTGTCTGTGAGAAGTATGTAAACCATTGTGGTCAGCATCTGGTTTGACACCCTTGTGCAGCTGTTGATTAGTCCTGTTCTTTAAATAGTCTTTGGTAGGACGACTTGTGCGCTTAGGGTCATTGTCTTACTGCATGACCCACATGCTCTTGAGATTCAGACAGATGTCCAAGTGTAGTATTTCTGTCTCATTACTGACTTACATGACGTTTAGATGAACTTTCTGCAGAAATATGGAAAAATCGAAAGGGTCCACAAATGTGTGTTCTATATACCACTGTTCTATAGCACCACTGTGTTCTATGTAGCACGGAAAGGTTCCATTTCTCTCGTGAAACAAAGACTCCCTTTTTAGCACAATACAGAACCATTTTGCTTGCACTGCCTAGAGATGAGAGTGGAGACTGCAGGCTTATCTTGAGGATGTCAGGTTGCTGATGTGTTTGTGATTGGCTCAGAGGAGAGGCTGATGTAAGGGCTGCTTGGGAGCACTGCGAACGGAAGGGTTTCTTATTTAGCCAGAGGGTGAGTCTCCAGTCATCACCGAAGAGAGCATGTGGTCAGACTGAAGATGAAGTGTGTTTTTATCGCTGCAGGAAAAGCTTTGGTCAGTGGTCCTTAACGTTGTTCTATCCATACTAAACAAAGTATTCATTAAACGGATAAAAGCATTGGAACAACCGCTCATACAGTGTTTCTTCTGAAATCAAGGTTGTTAAAAAGAGTTGAACTTTCTCTAGGGACTAGATATTGGAGCATTGCTGTGAGGTTTTGATTGCATTCAGCAGCAACAGCATTAGAACATTTTGTTTACATTTTATTTTGTTTTCTCTTCCGATGAAATGTATTTTTATTTTTTGAAATGAGAAAACTGGAATTAGAAGACTGAGGAGTGTGCAAAGTCTTCTTCTTTCAGGTGCTCCCTTGTCCATCTGCCTCCATCCTCCCCTATCCCCTGCCTCCTCTACTGTTACACCAACCATCTCCACGTCCACCTTCACTACATCCATAAACCTTCTCTGAGGTCTTCCTCTTCTCCTTCTGCCCGGCAGATCCATCTCCAACATTCTTTGTCCAAAATGTCCACTATTCCTCCTCAACACATGTCCAAACCATCTCGACATGGCCTCGAGGAGTGTGCAAAAAATCTTATTCTTAATGTTTACCTTTTACAGTTTGAGCAGTAAAGATTAGGAGTTGAAGTCTTTGACTTTGGCCCATTATCAGATAAGGTCTTGAACTGTCTGGGCCCTCCAAGCTCCTCCTGAATATAGATGGCAAGGGTTGAGCCAAACCCCCTGGGTGACCAATGGGAGAAAGCTGGTGGGGCGTAGAGGAAGCAAGGAAAACATCAGCATCCAAATTGCATCAAAAGGGACATGAAAGCCTTCTCCAGAGAGGTGGGGTCAGGTAACTGGTTGAGAAAAGGGGGCTTAGCATTTAAGTCTCCTAGTAGAACTTTGACTGAGGCTTTCATATCTATAATTGTAGCTCCTGACATTGCACCTGTGCATTAAGGTGCAATAACCCAGGTCTTCTCATTTTTAAAGATGATTGGGCAGCACCAGAACCTGTACATAACACCGGAGAGATTATATTCAGGACACAGACTAATAGAATTTAAGAATCTAACATCCATCAGATTTGCTGAATTTGAAATCAGAAAACTTTCATTCAAGCGCACAGAAGGTCATAACATTATTGGGTTCTCTACGGCATCCTGCAGCAGTGTTGTCCACACATGTTGAAGCTGGGCCTGTAGATCCTCCACACTTTTAGGATGCCAAAGCTGGTGTCCTTGCTGCTACTACAAATGCTTGATTGGTGATAAATTTGGCCACAATTGATCGTATCACTGTTGGCTCACACCAGCAGCTGGGGCATTGCGCCACTTAACAGCAAAGGCTGGACTGAAGAGCTCACCAGGCGGCCTCCAAGCTCAAACCAGATGGATCCCAAACAGAACCTGGATTTTTCACCAAAAACAGACTCTGTCAATGTAGACAACAGTAGCAGTACTTGTAATCATTTGCCATTGTGCATCTCCCTGAGATGCACACACACGTGCACACACACACACACACACAGAGTGAATTTAATGATAACGATCTGAGAGTAATTCTGCGTAGTTCCCTTCGGTCAGTTTTTACTGTACTTGCTGCTTTCCACCTTGAAGAAGGCAATGTATTAATGGGTTACTGAGGCCTAGCGAAACCTGATTTCTTTCTCAAAACGATCCAGTTCAGGGCTTTTCAGCGCATGTTTTTAATGACTTTGTGCTGAGCACTGAAATTTTGCTGGGGGCACATTGTTAATTATGATTAAAAGTCCTCCATTGCAGCTATGAGGTCATGGTCAACAGCAGAACTGCGCATCAGAATTGCAGTCTCAAGGACTGCGCACAGCAAAGGACACCAAGCAATTATGTGACTCACTAGTTTGTACCTTCTCATTACATAAAATTAAATTCCAGACAAACAGTAAATCTGTGGCTGTGGTGTCTGATTAGGTGTACACTGAGCATCAAAGAGAGGTGTATTTTGGTAGATACGAGCACAAGGCCTGAAAATGAGAATGCAATTGGCATGACATGAAGAGTGGATGGTGAGGAATTGCTTAAAGTGAACTGTATGAACAAAGGCTTGCATTTCTAATAGTCACATAAATGAGAATTTCAGGTAAAAATTATACACTTTCATCCATATAAAACCCTCATGATTATTTTAAGCTGTATTTTGAACTTTTGAAAGTAAGTCTAATATGAAATATTTAAACAGCACTTACAAAAGTTTGCTGGTGTTGGCTGAACTTGAAGCAAACGCAGCTGGTGGTGGCATGCATTTGGAATATGCCATCTTATAAATTCATACATTGTGCTGAGTTAGCATTGTATGGTTATGGCATTTTTGGAAAGCTGCCACTGAGGTCTTATAAAGTGTTCAACTCCATTTAAACCCCCTGTCAGTAGACACCACACTGTCAGAGTGACAGGCACTCTTTCCAGCAGAGCCAAAGTGGCCATCCTTCTGCAGACTGGCTCAAAGCCTGCCTCAGTCATGCATTAATCTCAATCCTTCAGTCTCGGCCCTATTCTCTGAGTGGAGTTTAGAGCACAATAGAATGTAGGTTACAACAAATCATTCTTAACTGTGACAGTTATGCTCCATAGGACATATTCAAATATAGAAATTGTGTTATTATTATTATTATTATTATTATTATTATTATTATTATTATTATTATTATTATTATTATTATTATTATTATTGCAATTTAATTCTAAAAGGTTTCTAGGCCAATTTTGTGGACAATTTTGTAGTTTGATGGAATTTTATTTGCCAAATTATGACTGTATTAATATAAGTCTGTCACACATGCCAGATATTGTTATTTTCAGGAGGTCAGGAGGATTTTTCTTCCTTTGATATGTAAATATTTACAGAATTTAAATAATTGTATATTTTATATTTAAATAATTTAAATACTTAGTGTGTGGATGTGTGTGTGTGTGTTTGTGTGTGTGTGTGTGTGTGTGTGTGTGTGTGTGTGTGTGTGTGCGCACCCTACACCCTGTCTAGCGTTGTTTCTCTCTCTTGCACTCAGAGTTGCCGGCTGGGCACCGGCTCACCCGTGACCCTATTCAGGAATAAGCGATTCAGATTTTTGTATTTATTGGTATTTTTGTATATATCTGGGTCAGTGACATCATTAGCCCCACCCCCTGCTCACTGGTCAGTCAGAGTCTGTATGCAGGCTGAGTATGTACACATAGACAGAGCTGTAAACATGCACTGGAAGCTCCTTTGACATTTAAACTGGGATTTAATGAATTTGCAAATCAGTGATTTCTTACTGTTGTAAAGAACATTAAGGAGGTTTCTGCACTTTATGTAAAGGTTCAGTACTCATTCAGAAGTTCTTCACACTAACTTTATGAAACCAAAGGTTCTTCATCCCTCAAAGAACCCTATAAACCATCTATTTACCTTTCAGGGGCATCACCTGGCTTGTTCTTCTGGGACGATAGCCCTGAATATTCCTTAATGATCCCTAAACCGTCTAATATCAATCCTTCACCCACCCTTCCCCATGCCATCCCTGCTGAACTATCTGACCGCAGTATGAAAATGAAACTGAGGCCGAGGTACCCTGAAACAAAAACGAAAATGAACACTGCTCAACGGACCAAAAACGCTGCTGTGGACCCCCACATCTCCCCCCGACCCCCACGGAAACAAAGCCCTTGTCAGCAGAGCCCCATGTCTTGCTGCTGTACTCGGTGAGGGTATGTGTAGTGAAAGAAGAGTGTGAGTTAATGATGGTTTCTCCTTTTTGACACATGTCACTTGACCTTTCTGCTCTTCCAGTTTCAGGGTGACAGCTTTGTCACTCTAGCACTGACAATTTGAGCAGTGAGTCGGCCATACAATTGCTGCCTCACTGTAACAACCAAATGAAACACTGTCACCCCAGAAAAAAAAAACATTCGTATCCAGGCTCACAGTACAGTGGACCAGTTCCAGTGTGACCTGTAGCTGAGTGTGAACTGATATTTTATCTGATGCTGATATATGATATGATATGATGTTGATGATGTTGATGATATGCTCCAAATGAACAGAAGTGGCAGCTTAAGACTCTCTGATCCCAATACACTAAGCCTTATTGAGCGAGTTGAGCCTTTTCAAGCACATATGGGACACATTCTTGGGGGAGCATTGGCAGCTGATGGTCAAGACCCGGTATTAAGTGCTATGGAAGGGATGAAATATGCAAAGAGGATGAGAGGGCACGAAGTCACCTGGTCACATCAATATCACTTGTGCCAACAGACTACAAAGTAGCACAAATGAAAAACGTGTGAGTTCAGTCAGATGTTTGAGAACTGAATGTTGGCCAGCTGAACACAGTTAGCACAAATTAAGGAAACACTTTACAACACAATAGTTCATTAACAGTACCAAGATGTTATAAATAAATATTAATAAATGTCATTATTAATTGAGAATTTGCATGGACAAAAGTATTGGGACACCTCATTCATATATATATATATATTTTTTTTTTTTCTTCTAAACAAGAATGGTCTTAAGTACTAAGTGGGTGGTATTAAGTGGGTGGTGGTGTGTTAGTGTGTGTTGCGCTGGTATGAGAGGATCAGAGACAGCAGTGCTGCTGGACTGTTTAAACCTCTCAGTGAGCTTCTGTTTCTGACTCCACATCTACAAGGTGGACCAACTAGGTAGGGGCTTCTAGTAGACTGAACAGTGAGTGGACACAATGTTAAAACAGTCCAGCAGCACTATTGTTTCGAACACACACCACCACCACCACACTCAGCAGTACTGAGAATGACCCGCCTCCCACATAATACCTGCTCTGTGGTGGTCCTGTGGTGGTCCTGACCATTGTAGATGGGTCAAAGGAGGATAATACAGTATGCAGAGGAAAATGAATGTCCTGTATGGTCAAAGGAGCTGAAAGACTGGACAGTGTATGGAGAAAATAGGATGAGGTCATAATGTTATAGTCGATCGGTGCATGTGGTAACTGTGTCATGATGTGGTCACGATATACACTCACAGTCCATGTTACCGTTTCTTCAGTTCTGCTGAGCGGATTTCTACCCTTTTAGTGCTTTTCAGTCGTAACAAACTTTACTATTGAACTTTCAATTTCTCGTTTATCCTGAGCTTGTTGACTGCTCCTATTTCACTGAGCCTTTAAACCCTGCACCATATTCAACCCACTCTCAGATATATTGCAAGTGCCCATTGACCTTTATCCAATTATTACACTCTTTGGTGTTCTTTCCTGACATCCACTCTCTCCCTAAACACAAATACAACAGGGTAGCTTTGGTGACCCTCACAGTGAGACGGCTCATTCTGGAAAAAACATATCCATCTTCCCACACTAGCTCAGGGATCTCCTAGAACTGGTGACAATGAATAAGGCTCTCAATTGATTATAGAAGTAACTATTTAAAGTAACTATATCTCACAATATGCTGCAACTGATAAAGTTTAATTACAGTCTTTCCTAAAATTGAAAGGTACAATGGAAATTTAGATATCAAATAAAAAATGAGTGTAAGATAAATAAAGTAGGATTATATTTAGGGTTATATTTTGCAGTTTGAGTTGCACAGTAGAGTTATTTCCTGTCAGTAAAGCTGATTTTTACAGGTGTGATTATTATGCAGATCTGCCTGAGGATCTGATAGATCCGGATTAGAGTTTTCTGCTATCTGTGAATTTTCTTCAGTAAAGCTTTGTCGTGCTCTTCCTGAAACTTTCAGTTGAGAGATGCTAAATCAAAAATCATAGCAATTATGCCAAAATGTTTTATTAATGTAAAATTGTCCCAGTTCAGGCATGCCATCATTTATTTTCCTGCCTCCCAGCAAAGAATTAACATTTGGACTTAACAAGATTACATTTTATAAATGTTATTTAAATATCTTCTAAAAGAATTTGTAAAATGTAATTATTGAAATGCAATATATTACTACTTAAAATGCCTAAAATTAGAATCAGATTCAACAAATCAGCTGCAAATGATTAGACATTCATTACAGAGCATCTTTACCTCAGACATTAGTTTGGTTTGCTCTTGATTGTTGAAGTGATACCGAGATCCAAAGAGCTCTATGAGGCTGTAGATGCATATGAAATCAGATGTTCCACTGTCTGGAAAACAAAAATACAAGTGGAGAACATGAACAACAGCCAACATTGAGCAGGGCAGGCCGTCCTAGCGAATTCAGGCCAAGAGGAAACCACAAAAGGAGAAGATCAAGTTTGATTTTCGTGGGAGGTGTGCAAGGAGGAAACACTGTCAAAAGAAAATCCATCAGGGCAAGACTAAGGTTTGCCAGAGAACACCTTGACAAAGACCAGGACTTCTGGAACACCGTGCTTTGGACAGATGAACCAAAAGTAATTAGTTAGAGTCTCAAAAGACGTATTTCTTCAAATTCATATGTTTAATCACCACAATATAATTAAAATGAATCCATGTGTTAAAACATGTCAAAGGTGTTCATGGGGTGTCCTAACTTTCTCACGCGACATCTGACCCTCTTTGATCTCCATACTTTAGATCTAAAAACATCCGTCACAGTGCAAATCAATGAGGAGGGGTCATGAATTGTTAAATGTGAATTCAGTGCTTCAGTGGGTTTCAACATATACAGATAGCTGTACAACAAGCCTCAGGGTTGACAGATGCCCGATAGAGCCAGCTATGAGGAAGTATATCAGCACATCAGGATTCTCGGGCATTAATGATTTATCTCGCTCTACAGTGTGTTATTTGGCTTACTCAGCAAATATCAATGTGTTTGTTGACTCAGACATACCAGGGACATACCACGGTCATTTTAGGGACCGTGGTACCAGATCCTTGCTTATACATATCATAAATATTCAGTGTGTTTATGCCCAAGGCCTCAAAAGAGCAGTTCTCGCCATTAGAAGCAGGCCTGCAATGTTAAACACATCTTATGTTGCAAAGCACAATCACAGTTTTATTTGGAGGAATTTTAATGCACTGTGACCACTGACCTGTTGGATCAGCTGCATCCTGATCCACAGCTGTTTCAGATGAACCCTTAAAATATGCCAATAATATTTTTCTACTAGTTTGAAATTCAGTTCTAGTTTTGTGTTTGTAAATAGGTTATCGAATAATACACTCTTTAAAGTGAAGGTGATACAAAGTTTCTGAGTTATACCATAGAAGAACCATATTTGGTTCTATAAAGAATCATTTTTTTTAAAAGAGATGTGTGTGAAGAGCATTTTGAAGGTTGAAGGTAGTCAATGAGTGTGTTTGCATGCACTCAATAATTCCAAATTCCCAGTTTGGAAGTGCCAGTTACTCAACCCTGTTAGCACTCTCCCCCTATCACATACAATGCTCCAGACAACAGGAGGGCGAAGACAAGCACATGCCTCCTCCAATACATATCAAGTCATCAACCACCTTTTTATCAAACTGCTTTTATCAATTGTTGGACAGATGACCCACTTGGAGGAAAGTGCCAGGTCCCCATCTCCAATGCACTGGTAACAGATCCTCCTGTCAGCCAGCATAACACTCAATCAATCAATCAAATTTTATTTATATAGCGCTTTTTACAACAGCAAGTTGTCACAAAGCAGCTTTACAAGGATCCGGGTCCGAGCCTCAAATGAGCAGCCAGTAAACGGGAAACAGTGTCAATTAAAAACTCCCTCAGTTAGGAGGAAGAAACCTTGAGAGGAACCAAGGCTCAAGAGAGGAACCCATCCTTCTCTGGTCGACACCGGAGAGCACATAACAATGGCACATTGTGATGGAAAGTGGAAATAAAATGAAGTGGAAAAAATAAAATAAAAATGGAGGGAGGATAAATAAAGATTGGCTAATAGTAATGATACAGGTATGAATGAATGAATAGTGAATAATGAGATCCATGCAGGTGGGATAGTCGGGTCTGGAAGTTGGTAGTAGGAAGTGGTGACGGTATGAGTGGACCGGTATCCGCAGGCGTCCGGGGCAGCTCAGGACATGGGGGGGGGAGAGGGAGAAATATTAGTTCCCCCTTAAGTGTTAATGAAAAGCCTGCATAAAGAGAAATGTTTTTAGGCGTGATTTAAAGATGGAGAGAGTGTCTGAGTCCCGAACAGTAGGAGGAAGGCTGTTCCAGAGCTGGGGAGCTTCCACACTGTGTGTGAAGTAGGGAGAGAGAGAGAGCATGGGCAAGTTTGCTCTCTTGGACTCTGGCTGCCGATGGCAAGCAGTATGTGATTATTTATATGGAAACCATCCTCTGATTCCTCCATGATCTCTTCCTGATGAGATGCATCTGTCCAGCAGGGACTCTGCCTTCCTCCCAGTCTCATTCGCATGCTTTTGTGAGTTTATTGGCTGGTTGTAAAGTAGATATCAGATTATTGATTCGTGTGAACCTGGAGTTTTCCCCATCATCTGATAACCCAAATATGCACTGCTCAGATACTGACAACATGAGATTTTATACAGTAGTTACATTATTGAGTGCATGCAAACACACTCAATGCAAAGGTCTACGTGACAAGTTAATGTTATGCCATAATCTTACAGTATAGATTTACACTGATAGTATTTGGCTCATCGTTTTATTCAAAATTAATTACTTAGCCAGGAAAGCCAATAAAACACTAGAGGTCTTCCGCAAGGGCTTATCTGCCATAGCTTGTCTTCCATAGTCTTGGTACTCACTTTACCGTGTCTCTGAGTGTTCTGTTGAGAACATTTATTATTAGAAATAAATGATTAACAAGAAAGTTTACTTCTATTCATGGCACTTTTTAATATATAAGCACTATTTAATCTATCACTGCTGTTCTTTGGAAATTCTATCTTCTCAATCATATGGATCATCAGAAACTTCAACCATGTTTTGTGTTCTTCAGTACTTCATGGAGTTCTCATTACGTAAAGAGGGTCATTATGAGTCATTATAAACACAGCACTTTTCAATGGGTTCTGGTTGTTGCGAGATTGTTTTGAAAATAGATGTGCCAAAAAGAGTTGGTCCTGGCAACCCCATGCTTAATCACACCTCCTGCAATTCTACAAGTGTTTGTTAATGAGCTGATGACTTCAACCAGGTGTACTGGGAGCAGGAAACCCTCTAAATAAGCAGGCAAGGGGGGCACCAGGACCCAGTTTGGAAAGGACAATTTTTCTGAACTAACAGGAAGTCAAGAGTAGGGGAGTGAAGGGACAGTGATAATGTGCCCTTAAACAAAGGCACCTAATCTCCCCTGGCACTCACCTGGCTCACCACTCCAGGTGTGTGTCCTCATGTCCCAATTCACAAGTTGGATTAAAGCAGAGGTTGAATTTCATTGTACTGGTGTGATTAGAGAACTGCGCTACTGATCACAAGGTTGTGGCTTTGATACCCAGGTCTGCTGAGCTGCTGCTGTTGGGTCCTTGAGCAAGGCATTTAGCCCTGACTGCCCTGAGGGTAATGTTGAAATGCTGACTCTTGCTGACCTGGCTTTCTACTCTGGGATATGTGAGCAATTTCATTGTAGTGTGTAAGTATGAGGAAAATAAATCTACTAAATAGAGGAATTCCTGAACAATGCAAACCTTGAAGCATCATTCTACTGATTGATGATAAGTTGGTAGATGGACACACCGATTTTAGGACTGACTGCACTTTATCAACAACAATCGACATTGTTCCACTGGTCCCTGTGCAACCACTAAGTACAGCCAATAGAATAGGACTCTTTGGTGCAGATAAACATGAACCTATTGGCACTTTGCCTAATGCCAAGTGTGGGCTAGAGGGGTAAAAACCGAGTTGGGGATGAAGCAGAGATGTGATCGTCCAACATCCTGACCTCACTAGCATTTTTGTCATTGAATGGAATCAAACCCTCACTACACCTTCAATGTCCAGTAGAAATCCCTGGAGAGTAGAGACACTTTGGGTTAACAAAAGCATGACAAACTCTTTTATTAACCTTGATTTAAAAAAGGAACATTGAATGAACAGCTGTCACAGTGCTTTTGTTCATATAGTTCATATCCTCACTTAACACTGGTACTGACATCAGCTCAGCTTTACAACATTTTCTTGTACCAGTGACTGATGGTGATCGAAAAACAGCTTTTCTTTTTTATGGGCGGAAACAGCAGGTACAGATAGGAGGCAGGCCAAGAGTGAAGATGAAGAGAAACAGATCTATAACTAGGACAAACTGCCGAGCCCTTGAGATCTGTCAATCATGTGGGAGATTTGGCTAAGAAGATGTTTCCCCAGGTGTTTGGTTGTTATGGCAACAGTCACTGTCCTTCCCTTGTCTGCGCCTCCAGGATAGAGCTGTGGTCTGCAGCTTTCTGGCAATTGAAGGTATTTGATAGGCGTAGTGGTGAACCAGCGATGCTGTGATGACTGTGAGAAGTTTCCTTGTTTGTAAAAGTGCGACTGTATTGCAGGGCCTAGACGGATGGTTCCTAAAAGCAGAACAATCATTGTCTCAGTGGGCAGGGATTATGCACACTGAGAGCAAATTAGCCCTGTGTCTAATGTGGCTTAATCTAGCATGAAAGATGAATGACCAGAGGGACTGAGATAGAGACAGAAGCTGTCATGAGGTCTACCGCACATTTAACTGTGAAAGAAGAAATTAATATTAAATGCATACAAAGCCACAGAGTGAAGCCTGTGCCATTGAGTATGAGTCACTTTGTCAGGATGGAAAAGGGAGAATAGACTGACATCTGATGTAAATGCATTAGACTAACCGTGTTGCCTAGATATTGTCAGACACATGACATCTTCTTATGGTATTTTTAATAAAAATGCTAGAAAAGTATTTTATGCACAAAGATTTTATTGTATAATTGGGGCCACAAATGCTCAGATTAGGTTTAACATAAACCTATTGTAACTATATTGATGTCTTATCAGATAGTGTTGATAACTGGTGGGCACTCAGCTAGCACAATAATATTTCCCGCTGCTCTATTTAGCCTCTAAAGACTTTTAAAGTGTTGTCAAGTGTCTAAAATCAAAGGTTTAAAAAACACTTTATCTTACTTTGCTAAAGTAACTTTATCATCTGTCCAGGGAAGGATTTCTGCTAGATTTTGGAATATTACTGTGAAGAACCGATTGTGTTCAGATGCATTCAGGTGCATTGAAATATCCAACATCACCACCACCATAAATAAACTAAGGTTTTTTTCTAGAACTTTCCAATCCAGAAAATATATCTGTAACATTATATTGTGAAAATGTCATTGTTGTCTTTGAGTTATTACTGTGAATCTGCTGTTTTTTTGGCTGTAATTACACAAGCATATTGTACATTAGAACAGCGAGGCTGAACAGCCAACACTCAAAAGGGATTTCACACAGTTTATAACACCGATCATCTCAGGCAAAGCCAGTGATTCAGAGTTTGACGAAAGGATAACTAACAAATTTGTGTGCCTAAATGCCAAAACGGCACTGAAGGAAATAACTTATTTACACACATTTATGAAGCCATACAGCACAGAACAACCATGACACCCAGCTTAGCTGTGACACAGCATTGCCTGCTTAACTCTGTCCCCAGGTCACTTTACTGTAATACCACACCAGCTCTCCCGACAGCCCACGCAGCCTCTCACAATGTTCCGGATACCCCACACACACTGCGGCCTCTCTGCCTCCTCCACACCTCTGTATGTTGTCCTGTGTGTTCCTGAGCTGTCTCACAAACAAAAATAGACTAACATTCTCCTGCCATCGGAGTCCTAAAGGCTTACTGTCAACAGTGACAAACTATGTTCCCGAACGCCAGCAGGTTGGAACACATGTGCCAAAATCCCCAAGGGACTCATCTTATGATTGACATCATAATATCTTCTCTATGTACATCAGCGCTTATAATACCCTTTAATTTTATGTGATCTGTGTTTACACTGGGTGCCAAACATGCAACTAATGCCTGATGCTGACAGAATTCATTTCATGCTTCAAGTTGTACATGCCGTCTGTCAAAAAACCAGAATAGCGTGGTACATCGTCACAAATCAGATTTAGTCACAGGCTTTGGAAGTTTCTTTTAAAAGTTGCAGCATAAGCAAAAGTGAATTATCACACAAGTCACACTCGAATGCTTTAAAGCCTGAATTATCAAAAGAATTGCAAAAATATATATATCATTCTTTAAAATCAGAGTGTTCATTTGACCTTCTGACCAATTATTGAAAAAATTAAATTAAATAGCACTGCATGTATCACTGATTTTGTATTACAGTTGTTTCACCGTGCACAGGAGATGTGTTATTTAACAACATGTTACGTGGTTCGAAACCCAGATCATGCTGCTTGCCATCAGCAGCTGGAGACTGAGAGTGACAGATGGGTCGATTGTGTTCTCTTCCCATGATGCTCTCTCCCCACATCACACTCAGTGCGATGCTGTGCGGCACAGGCATCTGTTAGCTGTTGTTTCCGAGCTAACACTTTCCTCTGAGCACTGCCCAGCAATGATGCAATAACAGCAGTTTGAAAAGAGGCTGACTTCACATGATTGGAGGAAACATGTTTGTCATCACCCTCCTAGTGCTGGAATCATCACAGAGTGGGGGAGAGTCCTAATGGGAATGGGTAATTACCACATCCAAATCGGGGGTAAAATTGAACCTGAAACAGAAAAACAAAGTTGTTCGACTCCATGTTCTGACTTTCCTTAGCCGTACGTACCTTTCTACTGAATATGGAAAATACACCATCTGATGTTAGTTTTTATTTCTTTAATTATTATTGTATCAGTTAGGTATTATTAAGGTTACTTCCAACTGAGGAAACTGAGGTCATCTGAAGTGCAGGGAGCACCCCTGAGGACCATCTTTAACACAGTGGTGGCATCTACCATCTTTTATGGTGTGGTCTGCTGGGGCAGCACTATTTTGATGGCAGACAGGAAGAGACTGAACAAACTCATTAAGAAGACCAGTTCTGTCCTGGGAAGCCCCTTAGACCCAGTGCAGGTGGTGGGAGAGAGAAGGATGTTAGCAAAGCTGGCATCCATGTCGGAGAATGACTCCCACGCCAAGCACGAAACTCCTCCAGTGACAGGTTGCTCCATCCTAAGTGTGTGAAGGTGTCTCAGTTTCTTCCTTCCTGCTGCTGTTAGACTCTACAACCAGCACTGCTCTCAGCAGATCATGGACACCAATGACTCCATGGAGACACACATTTAACTCCACACAGTACTGGACCCTCTTTTTTAATAGAAGAACAATTGTGTTAATCAATAATGTGCAATTGTAACTGTACATTGTATATATTACACTGTGCATTTATCTATTATCTGTTTTTAGAACAGATATTTACTATCCATTGTCATCCTTTTGCTGCTGTAATTATGTGAATCTCACCCCTGGAGGACTAATAAAGGGTTATCTTATCTTATCTTATCATATCTGGTCTGATCTGATCTGATCGTAATGTATCTTATCTTATCTTATCTTATCTTATCTTATTGTATTTTATCTTATCGTATCTTATCTTATCTTATCGTATCGTATCGTATCGTATCGTACCGTACCTTATCTTATCTTATCTTATCTTATCTTATCTTATCTTATCTTATCGTATCGTATCGTATCGTATAGTATCGTATCGTATAGTATCGTATCGTATCTTATCTTACAGTTACACATGCCAGATTATTTTCAGCAAATCCTAGGCTGCTCAAATTTGTCTTCATTTGAGATATAAAAATTAAAAGAATTTTAATATTTTATGAATTTGGCCATGTTTAAATCAAACTTTTATTTTTGCCTTTAATTTCTTTGTTTGTTTTGGCTTATAAGTATTAAATAACACTTTATATCTTAAAAATCATGCTGGAAATTGATCATTTAGAGTGTTTTGAGCTGATGAGTTATTTCTATAGATTAGACTGACATGGATATTTACAATAATAAGTTTGTCAAAATACTTGGCAGTGGTCCAAATGAAAAAAAAAATTGTAATTTTGTTATTTATGTATGCTTCAGTAATTTCCCTTTTTGAGACTTTTATTCTGAAATTTGAACACACTGATCAAATAAAAAGACAGCAAACAGTCCCTTCTCATTTCCTCTGTATCCCAATATGTGGGTCAGTGTTATCACTAGCTCCGCCCTCTCTCACTGATCAGTCAGAGTCTGTATGCAAGTTGAGCATGAACCCATGAATAGAGCAGTAAACATGCACTGGAATCTCCTTTGGCATTTAAACTGGGATTTAATTCAGTAGGAAATGAATGAATTTAGGCTGTTTTCCCAGCTTGATTACTTAATGATCATTTATCACATGATGAGGTTATGGTCTTATAGGAGTCTTATAGATTGTTATGACGTGTATCATGTCTGTAGGTTACTCTGATATAACACCTGGAAAACAACATGTGAATGCCTGAAAAGTGTGGATCTCAGTGTTCTAGAAATCTGAAGGACAGGGGTATGTTACAGTACCTACTGTAAGAGAGGTTCTAATAGTTGTGATTGCACTAAAGTTTAAGCCTCAGAATGCTTCTTTTCTAACAGGTGTGGATGTACTCATATTTCTACCTCTTTCCTTCTCTTTATCTTGCTCTTTTGTTTGCACTAGTTCTAACACAGCAGTGTTGTACACTGTATATCACAGTGCTTAACCTCACACATGCTAAACTCTTTTATCTTATCGAAACACATGGCCAACCAACGTCTTCGGCAATGACCTCATTTTCTCGCCACTGTAAATAAGAGCTAAAGCTGTGCCCTCAGTGTGAACACCGAGGGCACAAAAGGCACACAAAAGTGGAACACATTAAAACTTTGATACCGAGAAAGGTAGTAGTAATTATCCTACAGCTATCATTGTCTGTAAGTATGATGAGTGGGTTCTAGCCTTCTTCCCATTGTGCATTCTGGAGTGGACACTGGTCGGAAATGGGGGAACTGTGCCTCCCACATAAACAAAAAGAAACCCGCCAGCTATTCTATTTCTACGGGAAAGAAATATAGCACCAAGTCTGGAGAGGTGCTCGACCCCTTGGCCTTAAATTTCATACCTTTCCATGATATAAGCAATAATTCAGAATGGGCCTGAATATGCATGAGTGCTGTATGATACAATATTGTTGGGGATGCTGAAGCTCCATTTTATTCAGAGGCCTCTATAAAGTGAAATTCCATTTTTGACCACAAAGAGGTGCTACCATTAGACTGCTATAAATGTAAACATATTTTAAT
This sequence comes from Acestrorhynchus altus, assembly GCA_034509495.1. Taxonomy (NCBI): domain Eukaryota; kingdom Metazoa; phylum Chordata; class Actinopteri; order Characiformes; family Acestrorhynchidae; genus Acestrorhynchus; species Acestrorhynchus altus. The sequence continues at coordinate 5,505,977 of CM067501.1, forward strand.
TACATCTGTGTCTAATTACTGTGTGCCTGAAAGCATCCAAAACAATTTGCACTTCTTTCATTGTTTACTTCCTAAGGCCAAGAGTCCAAGAGGGATAATCCACATATTTCACCTCTCCTGGTAGTTGTGGGAGTCTCCCACTAATTGATCATTACTAGATCGAAGATCGATACTTAGATCGAGTCAAGTTAAAAAAAAGTCATTTCCTTTGGCTGGTCTCAGAGGCCAAACAACTCTGTTGTTTTATTCTCTTGCCAGCAGTCAATTCCAACTGATCTTCCATCAACTGATCTTCCATCTCCAGACTAGGAGCAATTAGCACCAACTCAGCCTTATTGTCCTGATTTGATGGTGGGATGTCCAGGACTATTTATTAATGATGAACTTTGAAGTCTACAGAAAATCACAGGATTATCAAATAATCCATCTAGTTTATGTTATAATAATGTAAATAAAAACGTGATTCAAATGACAAGTGATCCCAAACTTTTGAAAGCTTGTGTAATTACTAAAGACAAAAATACTAATTAGCTAAGAAAAGTTTCAACCAAGGGAACTGAGAGAAGCTCTCCGTCTCTCCCTTTTGCACATTCCTTCACTTTCTGTCTGTCTATCCATCTGTCTGTGTCTGTCAGTATATCTGTTTGACTCATTAGTGATCAGCAGGAGGAGACAGACACAGAACCTGGGGAGGTTATTCAGGCGTAGTGTTCTTTAGCCTGAGGATGGCTCACTGTGTGTGTTTGCATGGAATTACTTGTAAGAGCTTCACCTAAAATGCTCCTTTGCTCTCATCCATCAGCCAGTGATTTCATTAATACATGCGTGTGTGTGTGTGTGTGTGTGTGTGTGTGTGTGTGTGTGTGTGTGTGTGTGTGTGTGTGTGTTAAATTCTTCTCAAAACTGTCTGATTTTCTCATTGTCTCTAATTTACAGTGAAACTATTTTATCCAAATGGTGCCTCTGACATTTTAAAGCACAATGATTTTTATTCCAGTAATAATAATATTCTCAAAGATAAAGTAAATCATTGCCAGCTGCCACATTCAATTTTGCTGCTGTTACTCTCTGGGGTCCTTGAATTCGATAAGCTTCTAACTCTGGCTCTCAGCGCAACTTTTCAAATCAAACTACCTCTGTGTGTCTGCTAGATAAACAGATTTGGATTGTCAATTAACAGGAAGGAGCTTTGTTCGCAAATTCTGTTTGCAGTAACCTTGAAGACGAACGTTAATTTGTTTTGGTGGCAGGATGCGAATGTGCTGAATGCTCCTGGACCGATAAAGATCTCTTTGTGCCGCTTCTTATTTGATCACACCAGCAGAACAAGTTTACATATGAATGTCTGAGATTTCAGAGAAAGCAGCAGAATGAAATTGTCTGCAAATGACATATACAAACTTCTAAAGCTTTCTAAATCTGTACCACAAACACCCACTCACAGAACGCTGCAGCTTCATACCTTTAAAGGTGCTGTAGAATGCATTGCTGGAGTATTTTACATTGTTGTTTGATATATAAATAGTGAGTGTATGACTTTGGTTGGGGCAAAAATGCCTAGATGTCATTTTACCTGCCTGATTTCTTTTTGTGTTAGGGTTAGGGTTAAGATTAGGTTAGGTTAGGTTAGGTTAGGTTATAGTCAGGGTTAGGTTAGGTTAGGTTAGGTTGGGTTAGGTTGGGTTAGGTTAGGTTAGGTTAGGTTAGGTTGGGTTAGGTTGGGTTAGGTTAGGTTAGGTTAGGTTAGGTTAGGTTAGGTTAGGTTAGGTTAAGTTAGGTTAAGTTAAACTCAGGGTTTGTTTAGTTTGGGTTAAGTTAGGGTTAGGTTAGGTTAGAGTCAGGGTTAGGTTAGGTTAGGTTAGAGTCAGGGTTAGGTTAGGTTAGGTTAGGTTAGGTTAGGTTAGGTCAGGTTAGGTTAGGTTAGGTCAGGTTAGGTTGGGTTAGGTTAGAGTCAGGGTTAGGTTAGGTTAGGTTAGGTTAGGTTAGGTTAGGTTAGGTTAGGTTAGGTTAGGTTAGGTCAGGTTAGGTTAGGTTAGGTCAGGTTAGGTTGGGTTAGGTTAGAGTCAGGGTTAGGTTAGGTTAGGTTAGGTTAGGTTAGGTTAGGTTAGGTTAGGTCAGGTTAGGTTAGGTTAGGGTAGGTTAAGTTAGGTCAGGTTTCCAGGGTCATGATTAGTTTTCAGTCTAGCCCCCACCTAGCATTGGAAATTGGGTGGATGGGTGCAATGTGTGTGTCCCAATATTTTGTCCATTTAGTGTATTGGCAGGTAGTGTCTTGGTCTTGTGGAGTTTATGATTGACAGGTAAGAGCTCTTTTGGCTGCATAAGGAGTACCTACATAACTGGTGGTTTTAATGTTATGGCTGACAGGTGTGGTGATGAAACTAGGTGTGTGTGAAAGCCTGTAATGTTTACTCATATATGAAATTGCATCACTGAATGAAACTTAAATGGAAAAATACTGAAAACACCCTGATGTACTGGTGCAGTTTAATCGAAATTCTGTCTTCACACCTAAAGTGTTTTCACCCTCTTTTGTACAGATCAAGAGAGGTTAATTGAAGACTTTCCAATTATTTTTAAATCCACACTTCACTCTGTGATTATAGTCAACCTGGATGTTTACTGAACACTGAAGTGTATTAAAAACACTTACATTTACACCCGTTTTAATGGAACTGAGTATATGTTACATAATATGTCATCAACAGAGGGTGCTGCACAGCGTCAGTAAACACAAGTGTCTAGACAACCTGTGAGCATTTGTGCTATTGGTACAGATATTGGGTTTTCTCCAAAAAGCAAACTTTTGTTTGTTTTGGTGATAGGAAGACATGTGAGACAAATACTGTTTGCTCATCATGGTTCCTGCTGATTTTATGTTGTTGTTGTTGAACCTGTAATGGTGAAAACCATTTGAATGCGTAAGTGGTTTGTAGTCTGTTTAGATTGCATTTACATAGACCTTAAAAATTAAGAGTTTCATGAAAAGCATGCTTTACCAACTGTGGATGGATCAATCATGCTTTGACATTGTGTTGCAGCCAGTGAAACTGAAAAAATTAATTCAGTTAAATACTAACAGATTCTGGAAGCAGGCATCACACTATAGAGAGCTGAAGATGAAAGGAGAGTGGCTTCTCTAGCAGGATAGATATTAAATACTCATCTGAAGGCTTTGCCATGGCCCCCACAATCCCTGAACCTAAACATCATAGAACATCTGTGAATTACCCTTAAAACATCAATACATGTAAGCCAGCCCAAGAAGAGGCCATGAGCTCAGATGAAAACTGAGGAGAACATATGAAAAGAAAGGAAGTCTCATATGTATTAGAAAGCAGATGAGCAGAGATTCACAGATTTATTGAGAATATTAAAATTGAGCACAGCTTGGATGCTTTGTTAACTCCGAGCTGTTCTAGAAGCACTACAAATGTCAAAAACACTGTTCTTTTGAGAGTAATTGTGTAACAACACACAACAAACCATTTCATGAACATTGTCAGTGTGTTTTGATCCTGCACAATTGTCTGGGATGCACTCAGAAAAATAACATATCTGAAGAACAGAGCTTCTTGCTGAGGAAGGGAACAGGGAGAAATACTGCATTGGGCTTTTATTCAATTTTACACAGGGCAGGAACATAACCATAATGTGCTCGACTGCATACATATTATAATTTTCTTTGCAGCAAAACATTCACTGGATGAGCAAGCAGCAGCAGTGCACTCAGGGAACACAAAGTCTGTGTTCAAAACTCTTTACAACCACATTTAACAGTACACCACCATGAGAAGTGTATGTATTAATATGTATGTATTAATAAAGTATGTTAAGTATAGTAATATGTTGGTTTTGGACATTCTGGGAAATGCCCAGCATCCTGAGATGGACCTCACACTGGCTGATTGCTGCTACAATTCAGGACTGAATTGAATGGTGACTTTCTCTCTTTTTCAGAATAAATGGTCTGAATCCAATGAAAATAGTGGTGGAGCATCACAAGAGTACTTTAAAAAGTGCTGGGGCACACGGTTTCTCAACCTGGTTGTTCCTGGAGCCATGTGTCTTGGTAAGGGGCAGCCATGGCCAGGAGGTTAGAGATGAAGCCTTGTGACCCGAAGGTCAAGGGTTTCATCCCCTGAACTGACAGGACACAAATGAAGTGCCCTTAAGCACATCATCTAACCCCTATGGCTGCCCGATGCTCTGGGCACATGCTTGTTATGCTCCTAGTGTGTGTGTGTGTGTGTGTGTGTGTGTGTGTGTGTGTGTGTGTGTGTGTGTGTGTGTGTGTGTGTATTCTCTGCACTGATGGGATCATTTCTACGAGAGCAACACAATCTAGATCTATGTATCTATGCTATAATGTTATTTATCCAAAGTATGTGGACACCCTTTCTAATGAATGCAATTACTGTATTTTCTGGACTATAAGCCATACCGGAATATAAGCCACACCCACAAAGTTTATTAAAACAAAAAAACCTGGAAAATAACATATATAAGAAAATGTTGCACCTCATTATAAGCCGCATGTTTTAAAGCATGGAAAAAACATGGCGGCTTATAGTCCGGAAAATATGGTAGATACCTTAATTTGGAACTATTGCTGGAGCAAACAAACATGAATCTATTGGCACCAGTTCTAATGCCAGGTGTCAGATTTGCACTGGAATTGTGTTCTCTGGAATGATGGCACTCCAAATACAAAAAAAAGTACACTCGTTTGTTGTACTTTTGTTCTGATCTCACTAATGCATTGTCACCCTTCCAGCTATCCTCCAAAATCCAGTAGAAAGGCTTCCCTGGACAGTAGAGACTGTTCCTCCAACAAAAGCAGGATAAACTCTTTTTACCCTTGATTTCAGAAGAAATTGGCTTCCCAATAATTTTGTGCACTAAGTGTATTGATCCATCTATCCATTCATTTTCCACTTTTAATTGAGGCGTTAATGAGTTAATAAACATTAATGACTGTTAATGAATTCAGACTTAGGCTACAGGAGAAATCCATTCATCCATCTACCGACCCATCCATCCTTCCAAGTATTCATCCTTCCACCTTTTTTATGAGGTATTAATGAGTCCAGATTTAGGATGCAGGAGAAGGGCATCCATCCATCCATCCATCCATCCATCCATCCGTCCACCTTTTATGGGCCGTGAATCTGTTCTGAGAAGGGATAAAGAAAATGCTTCTATTCCTTCTTCCTTGCATCCACCATTATGTGCGGTGTTAATGAGTTCAGATTTTGGATAACTCTTTCAACTGTCCATTCATCCATCCTTTCATCGCTCCATCTATCCACCTTATGAGGTGTTAATGAGTTCAGAGTAACAGTACAGAAGACATCCATTCACTCAATCAATCCATCCATCCATCCATCCATCCACCCGCCCATCCATCCATCCATCCATACTTCCATTGTTTTTATGGGGTGATAATGAGTTCAGAGTTAGGCTATAGGAGAACAGTTCTGTGGCAGAACAATCTGGCAGGCTGAACAGAATAAAGATGAAGGATCATTGTTCCCAAGCTTGATAGTGTGTAACGTGTCTATTTTGGGGAACAGTGAGGCAGTTTTTGAGATGCAGGAGATGGCAGGTGTGAGCCTACAGCTCTAACTCTTCTCCCTCTGCTTCAGCACACTTCCAATTTGTCTGACAGCATTGTTTAATTATCACAAACCTCACATTCCTATTGAAATAGGATTGCCAGCGAAAGCTGAACACATCATTTCCAATGAGATATGGATGATAGTGTGCAGAAAATGCAGTCTGAAATAAACTTCATGTGTTAATTAAACTTTAATTCAACGTTAAATAAAAAGTTGTAGTGGGCAAAGTTCTCCTGGCTCCATATACTGTACTGTAGTGTTTTATAAAATAGTAGATTATTATTCAAACTGTATAAATACCACGTCTAGTTCAGCACACACAACCATAATCATGGGGAAGACACAACCTTTCTTGGAAGGGGGAATTGTGGTGGGAAAAGATGCACGAACCATTGATAAGAGTGCATAGAAAGGTTGATCCAAGAACTTTAGGAGAGGATGGAGGCTGGTATCAGTGCACCACACACAGACATCTCAAGGTAAGGGGCTCCAACTGCAGCTTTCCTAATATCAAGCCTCTTTTGAAGCAGAGACAGTGTCAGAGGCATCTTTCTTGATCTAAGGAGAGAAAGAACTGGACTGTTGCTCAGAGCTTCAAAGTCCTCTTTTCAGATGAATGTAAATTCGGCATTTCATCTGGAAATCAAGAGTCATAGAGTCTCAACTCAACCTGCTAGAGTTACTGTGTGTCAACTCAAGCTGCACATAATTCTGGTTACTGTGTGTCGTTGTGTGATGTTCCCACAGTCTGTGATGGTTTAGGTGCCCATATCATCTGCTGGTGTTGGTCCTCTCTGTTTCATCAAGTCCAGAGTCAATGCAGAGTCTTAATGCTTTTTAATAATATTTTAATTCTGTGAGATGTACTAGTAAAAAAGTGTTTTCTCAAATATCGTTGCTGTTAATTATGTAATTGCAGTTACTACATTTGTCTGACCACTTCTTCAGTTTTAAACTGCCCACATGAGTTTCCCTCAAGGCAGAGAGTTTAACCTTTAGAACTCTAGTGGAATTTTGTAGTTTGATGTATTTTTATTTACAGATTAAGACAGTGTAAATGTTTGTATAGATTTGACCATGTTTTAATCAATGGTTTACTTGCACTTACATTTTTTTTTGCTTATAAGCACTAACAACACTTTATATGTCAGAAATCCAAGTTTTGACTCAGTCATTTCGAGCTAAAAGCGGAAGAATTTTGATCAATTGTTTGTAAAGATTAGCTTGACAAAGATATTTATAATGACAAGTTCTTCAAAATGCTTGACAGTGCTCCAAATAACAAAAACAACCTGAATGTTCTTTACTATTTTTGTTTTTTTTATGTATGTATCAGTGTTATCCCTTCTCAGGACTTTTATTCTGAAATTTGAACACTGAGCAAGGAAAGAAAGAAAGCAAACATCCCCTCCTTCTCATTTTCCTTTATATCTCAATATCTGGGTCAGGAACATCATTAGCTCCGCCCCCACTTAGTGATCAGTCAGAGTCTGCATGCAGGTTGTGAGCAGTAAACACTGGCATTTAAACTGGGATTGAATTCAGCTGGAAATGAGATTAGACGATAAGGGTTAGACAGGGCAGATCCTGTATGTGTATGATATGTGTAACTTAGAATAAGTTACTTTGATCCTGAGAATGAAGTTTAGAGTGTAGCTGCACCAGATCTCAGGTTGTAAGAGTCTTTGAGAAGTGGTGTCTTTTCCACAGCTTGGATTGATCTGAGGTTTTGTCTCTTGGTTCTTGGTGTGTTTTTAGTGATGTTGATTCTTACTGGAGGTGCACATGATACATGCTTTTTTTGAGAACTGTACCAGACTACTATACCCTGTTTTCATTTGGTCTAGTTGTTTTCATTCTTTTTGATGAAACAGATTTACCCAACCTCCCTTAAATCATTCAGCACCTTTGTAGAAACATGCAGTCCAGCACACTAATGAGCTTGGACTACGAGTTCTGGGTCTAAAACTTTGCCAACCAGAGCATACTATTGGATCCCTGAGATGCGTACCTCAAGCATCTGTATACACAGCCAAACTTTGCTTCATTAGACGTTCATCGGAGGACTTCTTTTTCTTCTTTTTCTCACATCTTACATCTTAAATTTCTCTGTCTCTAGGGCTGCTCGTCACGGGAGAGATCCTTGAGAGATGTCCAGAAAGATCTGACTTTGCATGACTGAAGCAAAGGCAGTTGCTGCATTAGTGCTTTTCATCTCCTTTTTCATCTCACTCGAAAACCTCCCGCATCATGCTGACTTCATCTCCAGCTCGTTTGTACGTCTGCATCCCAGGTCATAAGAATTTGATCATTCCTATTGACGTTGCTTTTCATCCCGACTCCAGCTGCCAGTTCTTGCACTTCTTGATTTGACCTCTTGAGTAACTCCCAACTCTAACTACTACCATTGGATCCCACATCACGGAATGCAGCAAGGTGGGACTGCATTGTAATCCTAACCTTAATCAGAGCTTAATGACCTGTGTGAGGCTTTTTATGGGCACCAGGACCAGTAGAGTATTAATGGATCTACTCAAATCTCTGAAAACAGCCCTTCGGAACTTCTTCTGAGATCAGCCACTCAAGGTAACACTTTAAGCCAAAGCATGATGCGATATTTTAAGTTCACCGAAAGGAGAACAATACCCCAGTGCTTGCTGGGTGAGGGAAATAAATTAATTAGCTTCATGCAAATTAACTCCAGTGGCCTCCTTTGACAGCAAGTGCTCAACTCTAACAGGGTAATTAGTTAGGGGACCACACTGCACAAGAGTGCTTCCCAGCAATATGGGACAATAGAGATTTAGAAGAACACCTACGGAAAACCAATCTGCTGATTATGACCTTAGGTAAAAAGCTTGGCTTCAACACGATAACATTACTCTCTGTGTTAATGCTTCTGCAAGCTCATATTGCCAAATTAGAGTGGGGGTTTCTGAGGGAGACTCAATCCTTTCACTGAAACCCAACACTGTACACATGGGCATCACCGCCGGTAAACCGTCTGAGGGTGAAAGAGCTACTGTAGTGTATCAGCATGCAGCTGCATACATTTACTAAATGTACTGTAACTGCAGTGTAGCGCAATTACTACCACTAAAGCCACCAGTCATTTCTCACCACTCTGTCCTGTGGTTTCTCTCGCTGTAGGGATTTCTCTGACTGTACTCTGCTGAACGTGGCGCCATACTGTTGTACACTGGTAAAAAGGTGGTCAGTAAAGGTGCCAGGAAGCTCCCATGCTGCTGAAGGACTGTGTAAATGATGTCGTGCTTGTGGCACTTTGAAAAGATGTGGTGTCCTGTCCCTCACAGGAAGCATGTGCTAGCTTTCACCCTCCCAATGCTGGTGGCGTCATGTGATGCTGGGAGACCTAATTAGTAGGTGGGAATTGGCCCTGACAAAACTCGGGCTTCTGGTGTGACATTTTGCTCCTTGAAAATGACTTTCTTTGATCATGTAGAAATAGATGCAATTTTGCAACTGCCTGCCATAGAACAATGGTTTTTGGTTCCCTAAGGGACCTATTAATGGATTCCTTAACCCTTGGAAGTCTTGAGATGTTTATCTTGTTCCATGGAACTACATATTTTCCCAACACTCCAAATGGCCAGAGTACGGAGATACACATACTATCTCTTCAGCTTGGTCACTTTCCACCCAAGGACCTGCAGAGGACAGTAACACTATCCGAAAGGGGCGATTTCTATAATGTGAATCAGCCAAAAATAGCAAATCTGGCCTTCTATTATGTCCACAAGCCCAACATAAAAGGAGAATAAGCTGGTTTCATTCTGAGACATAATATCAGGTTGGCTTGATGAGCTGCATCTAAGCATTTTTACCCCAACATACATAATATGTATACTAAAATAACTGCGTAAAAGAAGTAGTAAATGCATTATCTGGCACATTTAAGCATATATCGGGGTGTGAAGAACCTATTAAATGTTTAAAAAACAAATCATAATGTTGAGATGTGGTCTCAGTTCAGTGAGTTCCCTGTTTATTGAAACACTCAAGTCAACTTATCAGTTCAGTGTGAGATATAGAAAGTGTGTCTGAACAGGGAAATCACTGTTCATTGCCGCTGATGCAGAGGTTACATACCCCTTAAAAGTTTTTCCCCCTAGAATTGTAAGCCCAATCCCATTACAGTTTAGGGACCGTTATTCGGGGAGGATGCAAACTAGTCAAGACCAAGCCATGGAAATGCTACTTCTGGGAATCTGCCTTGGAACGCCATGGAATACTAAACCTGTCTTTACTATAGTTTACTTTAAACCGCAATGAAGAAAATGAAACATCTGCTAAAACAGAGGCACTTTAACTGGAGAACTGTACCATGTTGCACCTAATGGTATAACAATTTGGCGAGAGGACTGCTGAGGGAGGCAGTTCAGCACTAATTGCAGGTTAAAAATAAAGAAAGAAACCACAAAGGTTTAAAACACTCAGCTTTTACAGAAACTAGCTCTATTTGTCTCAGTTCAGTAATCACCCCCTGCTCCTCTTTCCTCCCCACATAGCACCTTCAGCCCCTTCAACGGCAGTGACGTCCACAGAGGGAGTTGCCAAAGTGCTGGCCATGCGGATCGGGCTGCCTGTAATTGTCTGCAGTGAGTTTATAAGGCAAAAAAAGTGAAGCCGCCCCTGCCCTCGCCCACTTCATTACATTTTTGAAATGCATCGATCCTGGAATCAATTAGAGCATGTCACCGCCTTTGCGGTGCCTTTTGCCACCTTAAGTCTTAATCTCGCCATGCCAGAGACAGCAACACTGGCTAATGGAAAGCTGCTGTTTTAGCCTATCTCAGCCTCACAGACCCATACAAGTGCAGTTGCTGGGAAGTCATATTGTATGTTCAGGCAACCTCCTAATTTATAAGCGTGAGTGCTCTGTCCATTCATCCAAAGGCACGCTATTCAATTTACTTTCTATCATTTTTTTTTTTCACAGGTAATGGAGAATTTCTGCTGTGTTGGCAGGGGCATATTGCCATTAAGTGCACAATATTGTCTAGAGAGAAGACACCTATATCACGCTAATGGGAGGTGTCATCAGCTTCCTCCTTTAGTTTTGTGAATTTGCATAGATATTGCATATTGCAGCATTAATGCCATCAAATAAAGCCTGTAATATGAGCTCGTTAATTTTGTACCTAATATATGCACTTTCATTTAGCATCTTAAACTCGGACGACATTTTTTTATATTGTTGGTGGCAGTGAGATTAGAAAGCAAATCTACTTTTATTGGCTGTTTTTTATACATGTAAAATTCCCGATCCTGCAGCCATGTAAGAAATCCCATTCTTACTATTCCTCAAGGAGAAGTAGAGTTATGTGTATGATATGAGACTATTGCAAATCACTGAAAACTGCTAATGTGGGACAAACCTAATCTGCTGCAGTGTGGCAAGGGGCCCATTCATATACTTCTTCACTTCCAAGGCATTCATTCTTCACTCGTCCTTATTAGATTATACCAAATATATTCACACACACACACACACACACACACACACACACACACACACACACACACACACACACATCATATTCCCAGTTGAATAGGAAACTGAATCAAGTCAAAAGGAAAGAGAAAAGAAAAAGGAAACATGAGCAGCTGAGTTATATGAGTCTGTTGATCCATCAACATGGAATCTCCATACATTGTAAAGGGCAAGTGGCACCTGATCAAGGTCAGTGGATACAAAAATATACACAAAAAACAGTTTGAAGGTTTTGATGCAATGATTACAACAAAGAAGTGAGATCCGCACTTCATGGGCAGATACATGCCGTTTTCTAGGTATCATAATTTAGGATCAGAGTAACCTGCAGAGATGATATACAGATATCATAACAAATTACAGTACTTACCCTCCCTAAGTGTCTCATCAATGTGTGATGAGTTATCAGTGAGTAATCCAGCTTGGAAAACTGCTAAAATTCACTCGTTTCCAATTGAATTAATCCCAGTTTAAGGAGCTTCCAGTGCATGTTTACTGCTCTGTCCACATGTACATGCTCAACCTGCATACAGACTCTGACTGATCAGAGAGCCAGATATTGGGATATAGAGTAAGGGAGGGGGGCTGTTTGTTCTCTCTCTTCACGCACACAGTTTTTCAAATTTCAGAATAAAAGTCATGAGAAGAGATAATACTGTTACGTAAAAAGAATAAATAAATAACAAAGGACATTCAGATTGTTTTACTTTATTTGTATGACAGTTTTGTTCTTTTGAACAAATTTCTATTGTAAATAGATCCATTTCCAGCAGGATTTCTGAGATATAAAGTGTAATATATGCATATAAAATAAATGTTTTTTTATTATAATAAAAAACCTTAATAATTTACTTCATCAAATCATGAAATGAAGACAAATTTGAATACCATAGGATGTCCTGAAAATAACCATATCTGGCATATGTCTCCTAGAAATACTTGTTTAATGTTTTGGTGAGTAAAAATAGTGCCAAACTTTGAAAATAGCCTGCAGAATTAGCCTAGGGTTCTAAAGGTTACAGAGATAGTCATCATATTCCATTATATGAGGTGGGTAACAGTCAGGCCAACTTTAAATAGAAGAATAGAAAAGAGTAATGTTTTCTAAGATGCCCATCTGACAAACCAATCCAATCCAGGGCTATGGATGCTTCAAGAATGCCTTTTTTGGCAATGCACTCATTTACATTATTAATGTTTTAAGTGTGCACTGGTTTGTGCAGTATTAGTATAATATTTTGTTTATAATATATGTTTTTTGTTTCTAACTTAAAGGGAGCATCTACACACGGGGCATCAGTCAAAATCTTACCTAGGGCACCACATTGGTCAGGGCCGACTTTGTCCTTGGGCAAGGTTTTGCCTGTGTTTTCCAACCTGTGTAACATAATTCAAATGTAAGTCACTCTGAAAACAAGTATCAGCCAAGTGCAACAAATATAAATGTAAATATTACTATTATATTACTAATAAATATTATTAATACTAATATTTTACTACACTATATTAAGTGTTTCACCTGTGCAACCTAAAATAATGCTTCATGCAGTAACAAGAATCTCAACTAGATGTATTAAAACTCAAAGTTCAGATCAAATATCAAAAAAAAATATTCTTTTCACATTGTATATATTTTATTGATGCTGGAAATCATTTTGATATTCTATAAGGAAACACAAAGACACATTTGTTTATATTGTAATTGCTTATATGGATAATTTCCGTAATAATAAAGGTAACATCTTGGATGATCATTTCTTCTGTGTTTTCCACATTTGCAGTTCTGTTCCCGGGCCCAAAGCATTATTCCCTCTGGCCTGATTCATCTTCCTCAGACAGGTAGGATCAGATCTCTTTCATTCAGTTCACTGATATAAATGCACTGAGACATTTTCTCAGAGCGAGAGAACTCTTTCAGGTGAATGCGGATGATGTAGAGGATTTGGGAGAGGCAGGGAGAGGCAGAGAGGGAGATAAAGGACAAAGTGCAAGCGTTTCAGTCCATCTCATTCTTTATTTTTCTGATGAGGTTCTCTATGTGCACTTTTGCCTCGTTTTCGCTCGCTTGGGAAACTCAACTCACAAGTATTGCTATTCCAAACAGACTGTTCGTGGCAGCCCCGAGGAAGGATAAAAGGCTGAAACAGCTGTTTTAGCTCCTTGGGAAGCTCATCTCCAATATGAGTTTTGGATGCTGCGCATTCTCGCCTGGTTTTGCAGTAATGCCTTTGTAAGAGTAAACTAAAAAGAGAGAACAGCAGTACAAACAGGATGTGCTGGGTTAAGGACGATATATGTGAGCTACTTCACTCAATTTCTGTGCTTACAATAATTATTAGCTGTGAGAAGCCGATAAAATGTTTTGTTTGATTTGATACTAAAAGCTCGATAAAGAAAATCATCAAAAAAAAATAGTTGCACCCAGAAATAATCGACTGACTACAGTGGTGTTGTGCCAGATTGCCATGAAGTCACTCAGAATGGCAGCAGGTCATCTTCAGCATTGAGTCCTGCATAGGTCTTGATGGAGATGACCAACGAATCTGTGTGTGGAGGCACCGTGGTCAGTGCCAAGATAAACAGGTTGTTGACACACATCCAGAAGACCTGGTGTCATGGTGCGGGGGTGCAATTTCATACAATGCCAGATCACCTTTGGTCTTCATTACAAAAACACCGACAGCCCAACTTTACATACTTGAGGTCCTGCAACCAGTGCTTCTATCTTTTCTGAACACACACTCCGGTGTGCTACTCCAACAGGACAACACTCATCCACATACTGCGGCTGTCTCAAGATCTTGAAGACACAGACATTATACCATGGTCAGATGGAGATCAAGTGTAGGATGCTGTTGGATGATCTATCAACACTCCATACCTACCACACCATCTGCAGAACTGAGTGACAACATTCAAGTTGGATGGATCATCACAGGACACCATAAGGAACCTCTACAACTCCATGCAGAGACGTCTGGCATTTTGTGCTAAACCCAGCGACATATATAGAGATACTACTTCTGTATGTGTTGATCAATAAATATTGTCCATATATGTCTCATTTTAATCATTCATTGTTTCTTCTAACATTGCAGTTTGACACTTCATTATGTATGCAACTATTTTATTCGATGAGTGTATTTTAACCTGTTCCTGTGACTATTATGAGATTTCTGATTTCCATGAGCTATAAGCCATATTGATCAAAAGTATAAAGCAAAATCCCTTGATGTTTCACAACAAGTGTAATGAATATTAAATATGATGGTTTACTCAAATTAATATATATCATCATCATGATATTCTACTTTTTTACATGCACTAGTATTTTTGTAATTACAAATATACAAAATTTATTCAGTTCCCATTAATAATTAGTGTATTCCCCACAGAGAAATTCGAATCTACAATCTGATTGGCTACGTCTTGTTCAAAGCTTCAGGAACACTCAGTATACACACAAATGGCAATTTCTAGCAGCCAGATTTATGTTGCTTGGTAACCGTGGAGTACTGTTAAACAACTCCATTGCTTTGGCAAGCAAATTATTATTAATGATGCATTAAATTATGTATCGGACCGTGCTGGGGGCAAGAGTTGCATTCTGACTTAACTGACTCAACTTGGACTTGATATTAAAGACTGTATTAAAGTACAGTTTTCTAAGGTTGCTAAGGTAATGTGCTCTCATTACAACTTCTCCATTCTCCCACAGCTCGACGCTGCATCAGGTCTGATACAGATATAAAAACATGCTTCTTATTATAAAAAGACCAAATGAGTAAACGTGTGTTCTAAGGGTTGAGGAAAAACTTTTCACTAGCTTGTAGTTCACATAGCAGCCCTACCAGCTCAGGCTGGTCAAGCTGGTTAAACTGGTTGACCAGCTTAGTTCTTGGCCAGCATGGAGTATATTTCCAACCTGACCAGGCTAGACAACCACTATGACCAAGCTTGATCAAACGAATTGACCAGCATGACCAGCAAAATCAAGTTGGGTGACCAGCATAGTTTGGGTGTGTGTCTGTGTCACACGGCTCCAGGGGAAAGGGGTTGTGGGTTCAATTCCCGCTTGAGGGGTAACTAAGGTTACATGACAGGATACGTCAACAACCCAAAGGCACTGCACAGCCTCAGCAAACAGAAGTGAGAAGATAATGGCGTGTACAAACTACCTGTGGATGTTTGTTTTGTTCCAAAAAGCAAACATGAATCAAACATGTTAGTGGATAAAAGCAATGTGTGCTAAATAGTCCCCTAGATGTGTGTGTGTGTATGTGGTACCCTGTGATGGACTGGCAGCCTGTCCAGGGCTCTGCCATGCGCCCAATTTCTCCAGGTGAGCTCTAGATCAACTGTTACCCTATTGAGGAAGAAGCCACTAAGATAATGACCAACTGACTGACTGACTGACTGACTGTCAAAATAACAAAAAGGTAAAGGCCTGAAGCAAAACTTTGGGCACCCTGCAAAGTGGGTATCTAGTCACACCCCCTTTGGCAAGTATGATAGCCATCTTACATGCACTCTTTTGAAGTCTGTCCACAGATTTTCAATGATGATCAGAGGACTTTGGGATTGTTTAGGGTCAGAGGATTTTGAGGTGTGTTTAGGGTCATTCTCAATTTTAGAAGCAATCCTCTTTTCAGCTTCAGCTTTTTTATAGATGGTGTTTGCATCCAGAATTTGCTGGAATTTCATTGATTCCACTCTTCCCAGTATCCTTTTGGCCAGGAGTCCCCTAACTTTTGCATGCCACTGTACTTGTGAAACAAACCACAGAATAACCAATGCTGTTTTTGTCTCTTTTCTTTAAGTGCTGTATTTAGTTTGTGCAGCACATCGTTTCTGTTTCTCAGACTGAGTTTTTGTCTATGATGGCAGGTTTGTTATTTGAATCCACGTCAAACCTGATAGTTTTCTAGTTGGGAGTTATTTGTATAATAGCAAATAGAACGCTTGTCACGTATCTGTCTCGTCCCCCTGGTCTGTCATTGTTTTGTTTGACTTCATACGTGCTTCTGTAGCACGTCATGTCTCCGGCCATTCCCAGCTGTGTTCCGTCTGTAACCCTGCCCCATCGTTATCGTGTCCCAGGTGTGATCAATGTTATCTTGTGTGTGTGTATATAAGTCCCTTGTCTCAGTTAGTCCTTGTCGTTCTTCTTGGTTGCCATGTTTTACACTCGTCCCTCGTCTCGTCTACTCGTATGAATGGTTAGTGAACCTTATTTGTGTAAGTTATCAGGTAATAAACTCAACCCTGCAAGTACTTCCGCCTCCACCTCCTTCTGTGAGCCCTCAAACGTTACGAACGTGTCTGCAATGAATAATGAGACGATACAAAACTTCAAAAAATCTCTAATGAAGAGTCCCTCATCTAAACTCATGACCCAGAGACTCAGGACTTGACTTGTGAAAAACTCTGGTATTGAATATTGCCGTATTTTGTAATCCATTCAAAAGTAAGAATAAGCCACCTGTTAGTAAGGGTTCATTTGGCCTTTTACTTTATTTCACCAGCCGATAATTAACACAGCCTCTGGACTGTGGCGTTATGTCCTGAAATCATTTCTAAAACGTGTTTGTGTTTGGAGAGATCAAAGCTATGGAATGAAAATTATTAGTGTGTCTCTGGTGATGATGCAGCTAAATAAAGACAGATGGAGGTGGGCTGTGTCTGTGTGTCACCTCATTACTCTGATTCCTTTCACATTATTCCAGTGTCACTTTCATACTGAAAAATCAGCCAGTGCAACACTTACCTTGGGGTTTGGAATCAGTGCCATCAATCACTAAAGGGCTCTTGGGGGGGGGGACTGAAGAAGAATTTACTGTCACAGATACACACACCAGTGGTCACACACACATAGACCAAGAGCACATTCATCTGTAGCATGACACACACACACACACACACACACACACACACTAGTTGGTCCTCTGTGCTCTACAAGAAACTGCTCCAACCCACCTTGGCATGGACTCTACAAGACCTCTGAAGGTGACCTGAGGTATCCAACACCAAGACATTACAGCAGATCATTGTAAATGATCCACTGGGGATGCCACTGACAATGAGGAATGTCATTCCCATGAATAGTGGATTAGTAAAATACAACTTAAATGAGGACAAATTTGAGTAGACTAGGATCTGGAATGTGTAACTGTCTCCTATAAAAAACCTTTGCTATTTTCTGACAAATAAACATACATCAGAAAACCTGCAAAATCAGCCTATGAACCACGAAACTAATGTGTGTGATGATCTGGGGAATTATTGAATGTGACAGCTCAGGGATAGTGTAGGACATCCTGTGAACATGTGTTAGGGCTGGGCGATATGACTGAAAAACTCATATCTCAATATGCTTAAGAGAAATGGTGATATATGATGTGATATGATAAAACCCTGGACAATGTTTAATGGGATTTAAATAAACAACATGCTGTATATTTAAACAGTCAGCTTCATTTAAGACTTCGTTTAAGAGGGTCATCACATCCCACACCAAATAATTTCCACACAAATTAATTACTCACACTCTTTTTAGGAACTAAATAATACCCAGATGGTAACATGCAATATTATGAACATGGTCATTTTATATATCTTAAGAGATAAGATAAGATAAGATAAGATAAGATAAGATAAGATAAGATAAGATAAGATAAGAACCATGGGGGGGGGGGGTTCACAGTGTTACAGCAGTAATGGGTCAGACCTCTTGTCTTGTATATGTCAATATTTTTTATGTATTGCACAACCCTACAATATTTGTCATTATTTTTTGCTTATAAGGACTAAAATTACTTTATATCTTAGACATCATGTTGTCAACTAACCATCCAGAGTGTTTTTAAGCTGGAAATACATTTTATGAATCACTTGTAATGATTAGATTAACAAGGATAAATCTAATAATACATTTTTCAATCTACTTCACAGTAAACAGCCTGAATGTCCTTTATTATTTCTGTTTTTTATGTATCAGTATTATCCTTTTCAAATTCTGAAATTTGAACATTAGGTGAGCAAGCAGCCCCTTCTTTCTCAGTTTCATGTATAACTTAATATCTGGGTCAGTGATTTCATTAGTCCAGCCCCCTCTTGCTGACCGGCAGGAGTTTGCATGCAGGTTGAGCATGTATACATGAACCGGGCAGTAAACATGCAATGCAAGGCTCATATGGCATTTCAACTGGGATTAAGTTGGAATTCAGTTGGAAACCAATGAATTACTGATGTTTAGACTGGATATGTCTTGTTCGATATGATGTGTGTATCGCGTCTGTAGGCTACTCTGGTCCTGAGATATGAAGACTAGAATACGGCATGTAACTGCCTGAGATATAAAACGTTAGGTATACTAATTAAAGAACAGAACCTATTAACTCGACTCAGCAGTCATTTAAACACCATGCGCAATAAAAAAAAAGTCACTGTTGCAAACAGAGCAGCACCACTATCGTTATTTCGACCCCTATTAAGCAGGGGTACACTTTAGTGTGGTGTGCAGTGAAATGTGCCTTGTATTCTTTATGTTCAGCACTTCAGGGAGAGGTGGGATATCTGATAATTAAACACAAAATGTGTTAAAAGAGTGTTAATTAGTGATAAGAGTGAGCAGTGTTCATTGTTGTTATCAAGGTTCACCTACATTTTGTGCACCTCATAATGTGTCGATGTAATTACAGTGTTACTAGAGGAGGTCAGACAGTAAATAAACAGGAAACAGCACATTGACTTTCATAGCCTGACCTTGAGTCCAACCGACTCCTCTTAGATGGGACTGACTCACCAAGTAAAACCTTAATGACAAGTAACTTTGTGTGTGTGAGTGTGAGGGTGAGAGCGAACGTGTGTGTATGTGTGTAATCATGTGTAGATGGCTATTAGATTTCATTGCTGCTGCCATGCCTGCAGGCAAAGTCTCGCTGGACCGCATTTATTCTGTGTCGGCACCAAATGTGGAAATCAGGAGCTTAAATGAATTCCTGAAGCAGAACGGAGATTCGCAAGGTCGATTTTAGAGATGCCATGATGCATCCCGGGATCAAATGAAATGACACGGGAGGATTTGGGTCCAAAGGCAGTTGCTGCATTCTCAGCCACTGTGCAGATCCCATGTAAGCCCAAAGACCTACAAGAGCATATGTATCACAAGAAGGGAAAAACCATCAGGATGTGTGTTTTCATTTTGATTTATTTGCAGAAAATATTATGAGAATTTGTCAAAACAACAAAAGAAAAGTCATGTTAAGAAATCATCCACCTATGCTGCATTTCCAGTACACGATCCTAGGCTACGTCGATGGACTGTGTTATAGCTAACTGAATGCATGCAGCTTGAAGACCACAATGGTAAATTTGTGCTCATCAATCACTATTCAAAATGGATCCAAAGGCAGATCTACCTCTGAGGCAGAACAAATGCAATTGGTTCAGAGAATAATGATTTAAAATTACCAGTAGACAGAGCTTTAGAAACTGTGAAAACATGCCTCTTATTAGATTTGCAACCAATGGCAGCAGCCAACCACATGAAATGACATAAATCATTATAAACCATTGCTCATATTTTAAGTGTATTATAGTAGTGTATTACAAACATGTTCTATGTTCATGCATGTTCATGACCAGAGCTTCCATCCAATACAATCAAATGCCACAGTTGGACAAGTTCTCATAACCAGCATAGCTAACAACACAGTAGTGATGTTAGACCAAGCTGGTACTCAGCATCTTAACCCTGTGCTAGTGTTGTTGGACAAGGCCCACAGCCAGCATGTTAACATTGCAGCAGTGATGTTGGACAAGGCTGGTAACCAGCATATTAAAGCCATGGCACCATTTTTTTCTATTAAAGATTTATTTTGTGCACAAATTCTGCCCCAGAAAAAGAACAGTTGAAAGAAGTCCCCGAATGAGTGATTGTGTCTGAATTGTCATAACCACTACCTCCATCTACTTACTGACTGATAAGTCACGCAGTGCTTGTACAGAGCAACCACAGAGCAATATTTGTATATTGTTGGAGCATTTGTGATACAATGATTTTTAATTGGTGAAAAGTTCAAAGAAAAAAAATCCGATCAGAGCGTGATCCTTGATAGCTTAAAAGGTCAACACTGGCAGGATCGTCAATGGGGTTCCAAAATATATGACTGTGACTGGAGTCAGAGGTCTCTGGAGTCCCAATTATCCCAAAGAGTGTGATTTGCTGCATACATTTAGACCCCTCCTACTGAGAATGCATGGGAAACAGCTATGCACAATGTGTATCAGCCACGAAGGGCTGTCAGTATTATGCAGCCCCATGCTGAGTTAGTGAATTATTTAATTCTACCTCAGAGAAAAGGAAATGTAGGGAAACTAAACATGCAATTAGTGGCCCAGGGCTGGTTTCAGGGTCGGCAGACTAGCCTACTTAGTGCCTGCTCTGCAAATTAGTAAAATTCATATTTCAGTTGCTAGATCTTAGGGAAGTGCATACTGTCATATAATGACAATATGTTCTATGTATCATTGCTGCTGAACAGAAACTATATGTCTGTGTTTTTGCCATTTTCACTTTTGTAAACGATGTGAACGGTGTGTCCAAATATCAAGAGAAATGCTTCAAAATGACTTCCATTGCCTTCCAGTTTTTCATTTCTCATGTAAAGGTTACAAGCTTTTGGGTGACAGTTATTGTTAATTATATAAATATATATATAGTAAAAAAAATAGCGGTGACCAGAAGGAACCAACTGACAGGAATGAAATTTGGTGGGTAGATCTGATATAGTGAGACGTGCAAATGATTCAAGTTTCACACTCGGCCACACCTGTGAAGTAATTGAGAACGGGCCTCGTTGTTGTACCTGGTAGATTATATAAAGCTGTTCCATTGTGTATGCTTACCATTCTGACTCCTGCTGTTGTGTTGGTAGCATCCTCTGTACGCAAAGTATGCCTTGGATAAGAGTTGGAAACCAAGTTAAGCAATTGGAAGAGTTCAAGGGGGTCCCATCGTGTGGATATTCCCACAGTACACTGTCCGTGGCAGTGGATAGAAGAAAGCATGCAGCAACATGAAGGATCTGGGAGTTCTACACGAACCACAGAGAGGGCGAACTGAGGGATTGTCTAACATAGATGGAGTGAGTCGACATCCAGGATTGCGGACATTCAGGGACAATATGAGTCATCCTGTTAGTTGCAGATGGCTGTAAAACACAGGACTACATGCATGCAGACCATTACAACATCAAGTCAACATTATTAAAGGCTGCAATGGAGTCATGCCAGATTGTCATGAAGTCACATAGAATGCCGATTGGTCATATTCAGCGAGTCCCGGTGTTGTGATGGTGGAGATCCTGCCGGATCTGAGTGAGAATGTTCAAGATGTAGGGGATGGATTATCACAGGACACCATTAGGAACCTCTACAACTCCATGCCAACATGTATAATGTATTGTATACTTAAATAAAGACATCTCCTCATCTATAATCCAGCATTGTACACCATGTCTACCTTGTACGGATTGACTGTTGCCTCCCAAAGGGAATTTTCTGCCCCTTACGCTTCACATTGAGGTCACTGTTGTGTTTTACATGCAACATGACATACATAACAACATGACTTTAATAAGTAAAAGAAGACAAGGCTTCCAGGAGTGAAGATCCTACTGATTTCTATGGTAAGAGAGTGATAGTGATGCTGTTTATTGGGTATATATATATATAAGACTTATTCAATTTTACCTCAGAGAAGAGGACGAGTAGTGATTAGTGGCCCAGGGCTGGTTTCAAGACAGTCTGCTCGGTGCTTGCTCTGCAAAATTAAAATTAGATTTGCAAATGTTAAATTTGATTTGCACGTCTAGAGGAAGTGCACACTGTCAAATAACCATCATGTTCAATAACAGATGTTTATGCAGTATAGTCTAACAAGGCCTAGCACTGACAGGTAATGTATCTGCACTTAAATGCTAGGATTTACCTAACCAACAGGTCAACCTTTGAGCAGAAATTAAAATACAGAAATACGACACCACTGTTCTGAAGTTATAAAAGGAAATCAGGCAAAAATAATACTTGTATGATAATATTACACTCTCAAAAAGATCATAATTTGTTCCTGATTGCGATTATATCTTTTAAATTATAGTATATCATTTGTTTATGATTTAGTATTGTTTATTTTACTATAATAAAAAACACATGGACATTTCAATAAAACATCTAAGAGAAACACAACACCATCATAACAGTCCTCTATACATTTGCACTATAATCCAGTGTTGTATACCATGTCTACCTTGTATGGATTGACATTCAACTAATGACTCCCAATGGGAATTTTGTGTTCTCAGAGCTGTAAGCTTCATATTGTGGTTTGTTGTTGTTTTCTAGAAGAGGAACCTCTAACATGTCACACATACCAACCTGACTTTAATACCTCGTCAAAGAAGACAAGGCTTCCAACAGTGAGGATGCTAGAGAGTTGTAGCCAGACGTGATATTCATGCTGTATAGTCGGTACTTTTCAGGACTAGAACGAGAACTGAATGGTTGTTTCAAGAAGGGTTACATACATTCTCAAAAATATAGAGCTTAAAAGGGGTATTAGAGGGGATCCTGTAGAAAATCTAGCATTTCAGTGGACATTCTTGAAAGAATCAAGTTGTAAATGAGAACATCAAGTCATGTTCCACATGTAAAGGTTCTTTATTAACTACAGGGTTTTCCCAGAGATATAGATCTAAGCTATGAATCCTTGGAAACCATTGTTAAGAACATGAATGTATTGATTTGTTAGTGACACTTCAGTAATAATTCATATGTAAGAGTGTTAATGAAGAAACTCAATTTCTGGTAATGTTACAGCCTCTTCCCATCCTGTTACCTGCCTCAAGCATATAGCTGAAGTGATACCATCCTGTATACAGTACATAGTACACATGGTGCATAAGGCCCTGCAAATGAATGAAGCCCCCTTAGATCCAGTGAAAATATAGGGGGCCAACTATCTCCCGTCTAATGAAGTCAATGAAAGTGGTCACATCAAATGCAACTAACTAAAGAGATTACCCCTCATCTGAATCAGCACCCCACAGTTTGCTATTGTTGGTCCACCCTCAGACCACCTGGATTATCTTCCAGCATACAAGATACAAACATTACAATCAAAAGTAATGGAAAAAGACCACTCCTGAAATATTATTATTATTATTATTATTATTATTATTATTATTATTATTATTATTATTAATTGCTGTTAAATTGATTACAATTCCTGAAGACCATATAGAAAGTGTTTCTCCAGAATGTCCTGTCTTCTTCTCCATCCTTCTTATAGCAGGTCGTCCTTTTACCTACATTCACTGGTCTTTTCCGGTGAATCAGTTCTTCTCATAATGTGTCCAAAGTAAGAGAGCTTCAGCCTGACCATCTGGGATTCCAGCAAGAGGTTAGGCTTGATTTGGTTCAGCATCCATTTTTTTTATCTTCTTTGCTGTCATGTGCACCCTCAGAAGTCTTCTCCAACACCAAAGTTCAAAGGTGTCTATATTTCTCCTGTCTCGCTTGTTTATTGTCCACCTGTGACAATCGTACAGAACCACAGAGAAAACCATTGTCTGGATAATTCTGATATAACGTTTTTGAAGATGTTGTTGTTTATACTGTGCTGGCTGAAAATGTACTGCAACATAGAATTTACAACACATAGCAAATAAATAAATAAAATAGATTTTTAATCAGTGAAATCTGAAGATTCTAGACCACCTTAACCCAAAAGAGTCCAGACTCAGTTTTAAGTATTGATCAAAACAACATGACTTTAAATATTTCAACGTTAAAATCCCAATATTACATATATGGGGCCAGAAGTGGTTCAATGTCATACATGACCTTTTGAAAACAGAAATATCCTATTAAAAGCTGGTTGGGTCTCAAACTCAACACACCAGACTAAACACACCAGCATTTTGTAAATGAGGTCACACTTTCACTCATTCACACACTATCCTGTGTCACATTTAGTATGTTCAGTATGTGTCACTTAGGGATGGAAGGACAGTGCTTCATAAAGGACTTTCCACAGCTTTACAGGGTCTGGGGCACATATGCTAAAATGGGTTAAAAATGTCTTTGACCACATGTTAGTGGGTAGGAATTCAATTCTTCCTCCAACCATCCCACCTATCATCATGATGAAATGTTAAATAAGCTCAGAGACCCTCCAGGAAAGTCTTCCAATTAATGTTCCTTCAAAGAACCAATGGTGCCATTCATGTAAGCTTAAAGAACCCCAAAGTTATGTAATGGTTCTACTCCAGCGGTTTGCAATCTGTGGGCTGCAGCTCCCCTGTGGGCCACAATGGTGCTGCTGGAGGCTGGTGGACAAAAATGACTTTTCCTTCCAATATGTATAGATATTGACATGGTTTTATGACAGAAATGGTATCAACCACTGTATTTCTTACCACGAAAACCTGGGAAACCAAGCATAAATCACAATGAAGGAAACACAGCACTGGGTGTGGTAGGCTGTACAAGCTTGGTAAGGTAAGGTTGTTATTCCATGAAGATTAAGGCCTCATCAACGCCCTAAAATTTGAAATTACAGTTTCCAAATTGTGTTGGAACAAAGAATAAAATACAATTATTATAATTTGTCAAAATTCCCAAAGTGTGCCCTTTCCCCTGATTCCCTTGTACTTTCCTTTTCCTTCCTCTTTCACCTCTGCTCTTTAGCACATGTCTTTGTTTTGGTTTGGATCCCTGTCTCCACCCTAGCTCCTCCTATTCATTAGTGATCCCGCCTGTGTCTCCTTTATAGCCCTGCCCTCTGGTTATCTTCCCCAGGTGTGTCCTGTCTGTGTAAAGGCAGCTCTTGTGCATGAATCTGTTTATATTCCTAATCTGTGTGGTTTGGTTTGTTCCACTCTGTTTATGCTTGCGTTTTGGTTCATTTTTGCTTTGTATTTTGGTTTGCTTTGTTGTTAATAAAAATCCCTTACCATGCATGTATGTCTGCTTCCTGCTCCCCCCCCTAAACGTGACATGTCTGAAAGAGCAAAAAAGCCGGAAATGCTGTAGAAAGTGTTGAATATGCAAAAGGACTGCTTGTAAACTGGGTCTACTATTCAAAAAGTAATTAAAAAACAATTCTGTTAAAAATTCTGTGACACATCCATATGAAATATAGATCTATAGCTCCATATGACATAAAGGAGATCAGATCACACATGACAAACATATTACAACCTTAAGTTTGGTAAATTTTGTAAAGTTTGAATTTTTTAAAAGTGCTACATTACAAATATGATACATCCACATTTGCAAGTTTCAAACAGTCAGTTACATTTTTGTGTGAGCCGAGGAACTTTAAGTGAGCTGCAGATTGCATTTCCCTTGAGAACTCACTGGTCACTCCATCTGCTGAAGCACGGAGTCTTGGTGTAGTAGTGGATGACCAGTTATCGTTCTCAGATCATGTTGCAAATCTGACTCGGTCCTGCAGATTTCTCCTTTACAACATCAGGAGAATTCAACCCTTTCTGTCTAGAGAGGCCACTCAGGTGCTTGTTCAGTCTCTTGTCATTTCAAGACTAGAACTGCAACTCCCTATTGGCTGGCCTTCCTATGCGGACCATCAGACCATTGCAACTTATCCAGAATGCAGCAGCGCGGCTCGTCTTCAATGTTCCTAAATTCAGTCACGTAGCTCCTCTGCTGCGTTCCCTTCATTGGCTCCCTGTAGCTGAACATCAGATTCAAAACCTTGACGCTAACCTACAAAGCCAAAAATGGACCAGCACCTCCATACATGACGGCAATGGTCAAAACTCGAGCTGCACCAAGAGCCCTTCGAGCTTCAAGTACAGCTTGGCTTGACCCACCATCCCTCAAAACACATGCATCCAGACTCTTTTCTGTTCTGGCACCAAAATGGTGGAACGAACTTCCCCTGGGAGTCCGAACAGCTGAGTCCCTCACTGTCTTCAAACGCAGACTGAAGACTCATCTGTTTCAGGAGTATTTAACTCCATAAAGACACCTGTTTCAACAGAATCTAAATGTGAGGAATCTCTAGATTCCAGCCTCGTCTACTAGTTAAGGATATTCTAAGTGAACAGCAAAGATCTTTTGTAAGTTGCTCTGGAAAAGGGAATCTGATAAATGCCATAAATGTAAATGTAAATGTAAAGGTGTGTCCTACTGGTTCTGAGGAAATGCAGTTAGGTTGCAGTGTCTTTTAATGGGTAAAGAACCTTAAAGAACCTTTTCATTGGTATATAATGTGGAGGTCCTTTACAAAGTTTCATCCCATGTCTCAAATCCCATTTACATTTCTTTTCTTAAAAGAACCACAGTCTCTTAAGGTTCATTAGATAGCACTTCTAGCACCCTTATTTTTAAAAGTGGAGGTATCGCCAAGGGTTTTCAGGGTTAAGGGAGCTCCACTTTGGTCCAGTACCAGCCTAATTAAACAGAACAAGCTCCCTAATGAAGCTTCAGCTTAAAAGAAACTGCAAATTCAGAGAAAGGCCCTGACTGCACGTTCTCACCTTTTCACTTTCTCAATTTCCTTTTTATGACCATGACCAGCTCTTGTCCTTGGAACTATTCTTTTATTGAGGGCCAAATTAGCCCTTTCCCTTTATAGTTCATGATATACTGCATATTTCACAGCCGCTGGAGGATGAAGAGCCTGACTACGGTGCGTAATTATTTTTCAAATAAGGTGTTTAAGAAAAATGACTTTTTAATGATTAAAAAGCCTTCATACTTTCTCTCCTTTTAATACTTCCTTCATACATCAGGCAATCAGTGCTATCCATCTAATATTCAATACTTGTGTTCGAAAATGCACGGACGTCCACTCACCGCTATTTTGGTGTTGGCGAAAGCAATGCTATAATGACTGTGGCCACATACTGTGAAATAAACTTTTCAAAGCAGGCAGCTGTATTAATAATCCAAATGAGCAGAATCATGGGAATCATTTATTGCCTTTATGTTTGTCCTAAAGGTACCCCTCCCCACTGAGTTCAGTACATACACTGTATTTATTTACTCCGTTCTGTGACATTTTAGTCATCACTTTAATGACCTTTTCAGGGAAAAAAGCCTCTTACCAGCATTGTTTTTATTTGTCTGTTCTCTAGTCTGACATCCCTGTGCTTTTAAAGCCACTGTGAGTCATTCCTAAAGCCATTTCCTTCACATCAGCCATTTACAGCACTAACATTTATTCTTCAAGATTATTCAATTGCCTTCAAAGAAGCTATTTGTGTGTTTTTCTATCATATGTAGATGTATACATAGTGTTTACTGCCGGAGTTCTGGCTTCAGTCCTCCTTCAGCCTCCAAAAAACTGCTAAAACTGCCATAGAATAACCAGCTTCAAGGTTTCAAGTCTACAAACCTTTAAAGTTAAAGTGAAAAAGTTTCCAAGCCATTTAAAGGTTCTTCACACAACACAAGTCTCTTACAAGCAAGGTGTTTCATGGAAGCAAATATGGCTCTCTGGCAGCATTTTTCATCCCTGGTCCTGGAGGAGCCCCTGTCCTGCACATTTTAGTGGACTTTCTGCTTTAACTCACCCCCTGCAACACACCCTGTTAATGAGCTGATTAGTTGAATCAGGTGTGCTGGGAGCAGGGAAAGCACAAAACGTGCAGGGCATGGGTGCCTACAGTCCCAGGGCTGAGAAACACTGCTTTAGGGAATGACAATGATGAGGAATCATTAAAAGAGATCTGTGGGAAAAACCTTTTAAGTTGTAAAGGAAGGCTCTCTTCAGGTCCTGGAGGCACCCCAGCTCTGCACATTTTTGTGGATTCCCTGCTTTAACACACCTCCTGCAACTCTGAAAAGGCTTGTTAATGAGCCAATTAGTTGAATCAGGAGAATTGGGAGTTTGGGAATTTCTAAAATATGCAGGGCAGGGGTGCCTCCAGGACCAGGGTTAAGAAGCACTGTTATATGGCCTCACTCAAAGAACCATTTGTTGTACCTTTATTTATATATAAGTAAGAACAAGGTGTGTGTGGTTTCCTGAGATGGACAGGGACTGTGATCAGGGATTGTTCTTGACTTGAGGACACTGTATAGGCCTCCAGATCCAGTGTGACCCAAACCAGGATGAAGTGGACGAGAGGATGGATGTATGGATGAATGAGTAGATGAATCTGTTTCTGACTGCTCATTATATGTGACTTCATCCCGTTTTAATTGCATGCATTTACACTTCATGGTCTAAATGTGATTCCTGTTAGTCACACTGACTATTCTCAGTGGCATTTGAATGGGAAGTGACTACGTTGTGGAGAAAAATGGGAAAAAGACAAAAATAGCAATCTCAAAACCATTCTTAAGCAACGAAACTATCCCTATTTAACTCCAATTCAACTCTCTACACAGAGTAATAGAGCAAAAATGTGGAGCATCTGGGGGGTCCCTGAGGACTGATTTGAGAAACATTGGTTTAGAATAATTAGCTTCCTATGCTGCTCATCATCATCATAAATCACGTGTGTGACAGTGAGTAATGAGTTGAGATGAAGTTAGGTTTAAGCAAACTGGCACTTCATTTAAACAAAATGGATGCAAAGGGCACCAAAGTCAGAAAAGTAGGTCACTGAATTCATTTCAGAGTAGAAACCCTTGTCAGGACTATCCAGCATCAACACCCCAGCTAAGTGGCCAGTCCAGTGATGGAAGATGTTTTGCTTGGCAGATTTGGCTTGCAAAGATGGATGCAGTTACATTTGTCTAAAATCTATTTAAAATGCAATGCAATCTGATTTCAGTCTATTATTAATATATATATATTGTGTCCGTTTATATGTGGATATAGATCCTGATTCTCAAGACCCATAAAATGACCTCAAATGACTTCAAACTATGATTCAGATTAATGCCAAATGAAGGTACTAGCTCAGAACATTCGACATTTTCACACATCTACAATATTGTGAAAAGGTTTTTTGTTCATAATTTAAAACAAATGTAGCAGTCATATTTTATTTTAATTACATTTTAAGTGATATAGTTCAAGATTTTCAAGATTTCATTTTGATACTGATCTGTAAGTGGATCTTCAGTCAAACCTGAATTTAAATATTGTAATAATGTGAGATTCTGGATTTCAGATTTTCATGATCCACCCTCATCAACACTAAAAAAATCAAATATGTCACTTTACCTGAAATGAATATAAAATCTGACAACTTTATGTATGAAATTATAATTATGAATGAACTTTTTCTAACTGAACTGAACTGAGATGGACTGGTAAGTTCATACCCAGCACTGATTCTGGCCAGTTAGATGGAGGATCTCATTATCACTGGTTTACAGGAGCACTCTCTTCACAGCTGTGGATCGATGCCATTCTCACTTTTCTTCATACATTTTTGGAAAATGTTGTGCCTGGATCATCTTTATATCTTCTCATTATTTTCCTTGCATACAAACACTCAAAGCCCAATGCATTTTCTGGAGTCATGGTAGGAACACCTGCAAACACAGTGTCATTTTCAGATGATGAGAGGTTTTAGCCATGTAGTTAAAGAATACACGTGAGAAAATAAACCAGGTGACTCCACACATGGCAGTGGGAGTGGATCGCGTCCCGGAAAAGAAAAAACCTCTTGATTGAGATGAAACTAAAAGTGGTTATTTTCTCAAACAGCACTATATCATTTTCTTTTTAAGAGTGTATACTGATGACACCCTATACAGTATGTCCAAATGTTTGGTGGACACCCCTTCTAATCAATGCCTTCAGCTATTTAAAACCAAATCCATTGCTGACAGAGATTACAAATTTACACACAACTTGTCTAGTCCCTGTAGCATTGGCACCATGCCTAATGCCAGGCTGGAGTGGCACAACCCACCCCTGCTTTGAAATGTGTGGAACCGTGGATCTGTCTTCTCTGGAAAGATTGACATCCATCAAATACTTTTGGAATGAGTTGGGGAGTTGGGGATGAGTTGGGGATGAGGGTTGGTGATCATACAACATCCTGACCTCATTAGTAGTGCTGTCAATGAGTGCAATCAAATCCTCACTACAATGCAATCCAAAATCTAGTAGTAAGCCTTCCCTGGAGAGTAGAGACAGTTACTCCAACAAAATCCAAATCAATTTTTTTTAAATAACTTTGATTAAAACAATAACAACTGAGCAAGTGTCCCAATACTTTTGTCCATATACTAGAGCATCTAAAAATGAGAATATCTTTAAAAACCGTTATAGTTCATGGAAGTTCCATAATCTCAGATTATTAGAATATTTAATTTTGAGTTAAATAATTGCGTTGTAATTTGAGTAAATTACTAATCACATCGTATCAACAAGAAAATGCAAAAATCATTGAAAATATACCTTTAAAAACGAAATTGAATTTTTGCAAATGCACGAGTAGTGTGCGGCTGTAACCAGTGATAAATATTCTCTGTTTGATTTCTCTGTAAATGCTGCTCCGTGTCCTTCAAACATCCTTCTCTAAAGCAAAACACACTTAATATTTTAAAGAGTCCATGTGCCTGCAGGATCTGCTGCAGAAAGTTGCTATTTTTTCTCATGTCTGCCCAAATTACTGTAACATATTATACATTCTGTTGTAAGCAAACTTGGATTGAAGATGCAGTAAATAATTAATCAAACCGATGTGTCTTAGAAAATCATCAGTGTCTTTTATGTCCTGTCGCCTCCAGAACTCAAGCCAATCCTTTGGATGTCCATCTAAACCCCCATTTACCATTCATGCTTCGGGAAGCATGACATTCTTCAGTATTAGCAATTGCTATACAGTTCTACGTTTATTTAAGGTTCTGTTTACATTGTGTATTAAAGCATTTTGTGTATTTGGTATCAATTATTTTAAATAGTGATAACCCTTTCTTGACCTGTCTTGCTCCTGGCATCCCTCTCCAGTTGGGAAGTGTAATTCATGCTTTGAGACACCGCTAAAGGAAATGCTTTACACTTGCATTTGTTGACAAGCTGAGAGTTGAATCAGCTTCACACAGGAACATTGTGAAAACGTGACTCGGCAAGCCAGCACTGCCCTGCCTCCTTTAAGAAAGCTACATAGTGCAGTGACAGTGTGCTGAGCCTAAAGTAGCAATGATAGATAATATGTCTCGTTAAGCCCCACCTTCTCACCACCACTCTTATATATGTACATCTATGTCTGTATGTCTATGTTTATATCAGTGGTCAAACTGCTCCCCACCACAGCTCATTGTCCACAGCCTAAAAATGCACAAATGTAAATAAAAACAAATCACTTTGACTTTATTTGATTTTGATGTTGTTTTACATTGTTTTTTTCATTATTTTAAGACATGTTGAAATAAAAGGAGACGATTTAGCAATACAATCTACTAGTGTTATTTGTTAGTGCTCATAAATTAATATTCATGCGCATGATTTTAAAGATATTTAACTCCCTCCCATCTACACATTCCCACAGTGTTACAACATAGGCCTGTTTGAATTCCCCCAACCACAACAGACTGTTTCCGCAGTGTCCTCTTTTTAAAAAAAAGCAAAATATGATCAGTCTATTGTTAGTGGCTTAGAGCTTTCTCTTCTTCTCGGAGGCAGAAGATTTATGCTGATTGCTTTACATTATTCCCTTTATTTGGCTGCTCTTTAAGCTGCATTTAGCTTCGTAAAATAAACTCCATCCTCTTTTACAGAATAAATCCTGTGCTGTACATTTACTGACACCACAGTCAAACTCACACCACGCTAAATTACATAGTTCCTGTTCAAATAAGTTGGATAAATTTTATATAACAACACTGTTGTTAATAAAATGGCTTCCTTTTTATTATCTGGCGTGAAATAAGTGTTGGAGATAACACCGTCTGACATGAGTAAAAAGCCTTGAAATTATATTACTTATGTCTGAGGTTTTTTCCAGCCAGATTATACAGGCTCTAGTAGCTTTTGGTCCTTGCAGACATTGTCTTTTTTTCATAGCTTCCTGCTGAAGGAATTTGATTTCAGCAGATGGACTGATCTAAAGGAAAAGTTGTGAGAAGATGGAGAGATTTCATCTATTTCCCAGTCACGGCCTCCTGCTGCTGCCATTAATATGATGCTTTCTGATAAGCCAAACCTGCAGCTGCCTTCAAAACAACAACATTCACACTGCTGTTTCATTAGTCCAATTAGACAAGACCTCAGGCCGGACTCACAAAAGCTCTCCTGAGGAAAAAACTTTAGAACTTTAAGATAAACAATAAGAAGTTGCTAAAAAAATGTTTTCTCAAAAACTTTTCAAATCTTCTTCTTCCTTCGGCTGCTCCCATTAGTGGTCACCACAGCGGATCATCTGCCTCCATCTTGCCCTATCCCCTGCCTCCTCTACTGTTACACCAACCATCTCCATGTCCACCTTCACTACATCCATAAACCTTCTCTGAGGTCTTCCTCTTTTCCTTCTGAACGGCAGCCCCATCTCCAACATTCTTTGTCCGATATATCCCCTATTCCTCCTCAACACACGTCCAAACCATCTGAACCTGCCCTCTCTGGCTTTATCTCCAAACTGCCCCACCTTCACTGTCCCTCTGATCTGCTCATTTCTAATCTTGTCCATCCTCGTCGCTCCCAATATTCAAGTTCAAAAACTTCTCCAATATTATTTAAGAAATATCAATCCTTTGGCAGTTCATCATAAAGGACAGAAGACATTTGTATTTGTTCATTATTCAGGTAAATTTATGCAAAATGGAGGTAAAACAGAACAGAAGCATTCAGTCAATGAGAGCTAGAAGTGATGCTGGGAGAAATGGAAGCAAATCTTTTTTTTAAAGATTGAATTGTGACATTGGAAAGACATTATTTTACTTTTAGATATAAACCTAATCCTTACCCTAACCCTAATCTTAACATTAGTACAATTCAATTCTCGCTTATTAATTTGTTTATTATCAGTCAACATCCTGACCTCACCAACGCTCCTGTTTCTGAATTCTAACAATGCTCACAGTAATGTTCCAAAATCTAATAGAACGCCTACTCTGGAGAGTAGAGACAGGTGTCCCAATACTTTTGTCTATACAGTGAATGTATCCGTATACTGCCATATGCAGAGGTGGGGTATTTGAAGGAAAAATATGTTAACAAATCCTCTAGAGTGAGTTCTGTAAAAGTAGGACATCATGGAAAATATGATACAAGAGAAAGTGGGACAAATATGATTCTCACTGAATAATAGGAGCATGTCAAACTACCATAAGGGCCTGGCATGACCTGGCCTGGCATGGTTTTGGTTCATGGTTTTGGTTTGGTTGATTGAGTTACCCTACAAGACACTGAAAGACTTGAAATAGTGAAATATTAAATAATATTTAATAATACAATTTTAGACCTCAGTTTCATCAAATAGAACTTCAGATGTTTGTTGTTTGTTGATTTTCTTTGATTTAGCTTGTCTACATTGTCCATTTTGTCCATTTTCATCATTTACCTTTAAAACATTTTTGTGGGATGCTTCTGTATGTTGATGTTAAAAAATAAAATACATTAATTAATTAATTTATCTAAAAAAACACTTTAGGTCTCAGACATTCTGTTGGAAAATGATAATCCAGAGTTTTTTGAGCTGAAAATGCAATAGTTCTGATTAATTACTTGCAATAATTAGATATTAATAATTTATTCAAAATGCTTGATAGTGGTGTAAATATAATTACAAATCTTAAATTTCCTTTATTATTATTGTTATTTATGTATGTATCAGCATTATCCCTTCTTAGGACTTTTATTCTGAAATGTGTGAGTAAAGAAAGAGAGCAAACAGTCATCTCATTTTCTCTATAACCCAATATCTGGGTAAGTGACATCATCAACCCCGCCCCTTTTCACTGATCAGTCAGAGTCAACCTGTATGCAGGTTGAACGTGTACATGTGGGCAGAGCAGTAAACATGCACAGGAAGCTCATCTGGCATTTAAAGTGGCATTTAAATCAGTTTGAAAGAAGTGAATTTGAGATGTTTTGCGAGCTGATAATTTGACACACGGTGACGGATAGAAGGGGTAAGTCTTGTAGTTTGTTCTGATATATGTAGCAGGTCCGTTACTCGGTTCAGAAATATGGAGACTATGCATGAACTGCATGCAAAGTCAAGATCCCAGGTTATAAGAGTTAATATGTAGCAGCTCAATATCATGTCAAACTGATTGACTTTCACTAAATGTGTGTGAAAACATTACAGCTACAGTTGCACAGCACAACAAAACTCCCATTGAGTTTCATAAATCTGGGCCCGTATGTGCTGATATGGTTGTTTTGCTTCTGTACTCCAGTAAAAGGCTAAAGTGCAAAAGGTCATATATATTACTGTCCAATTATGTACAGACTTCTCTGTAGCATGTCCTAATAATACGGTAAAATGAGAGGAAAGTGAATTCATGAGGGTGACCCCGTGACCCTACACCATGCTGTCCACATCACAAAACCATACGTTTCCTGCCTTGGAATTATTTATTATCATGTTCTCACAAAGAAGCGAAAAGATGACCACCCTCCTGTACGTCTAGAGGCCTGCAATCATGTGGTCGCCTCCAGTACGAAGAGCAGAAGCTGAATCCATGTTGTTTCCAAAGTCCCAGCAAAGCGGACAGAAGCATCTGAGATGATTAATATTTCAGCGTGTGTTCCTTCCTCTGTTCTCCTGCCTTCTCTGCTGAGTGTTCTTGATTAATTGCTCTTTCTAAACCAGTAACGGTCCACGTCTCTTGGGACTATAGGCTCTAGTTTGCCTCGTCGTTAAGCTGTTTGGTAAATATGGGGCAAGATTTCTGGACTGGAGATACAGAAGCTCAATGAGTTACTCCATGTGTTACATTGCTGCCTTGCTGAGTGGCTTCGTCGTAGGTTTTGTTTGCTCACATGTGACGAGGCGAATGAATACAGCAACTATAAAGTGCATACGTATACGTGTTCTACGCGGCACAGCCAGTCTTCTCAGCGGGGATTAGTGCTTTAGGTTGCTTCTAAATCAGATGTTGGTTGCATTCGTATAGTATGTAGAGCAAGCCTTTGAGCCCAACTAGCACGCATAACAATGTTCAGTGGTAGGAGTATTGATTTGCATATAGTCATTCAACCCATTCTGGACTCGAGGAGCTTGAGGAGCCAGTGGCTCCCAAAAGAAGATGTGCTAATCAAGTGAAGTGCTAATCAAATGTGCCGATCAAAGCCTTTTTCCAATGTTGAATAATAATATGTGGGTTGGTGACATCATTAGCCCCACCCACTCTCGTCTGATTAGTCGGAGTCTGTATGCAGGTTGAGCATGTACACATGGACAGAGCAGTAAACATGCACTGGCATTTAAACTGGGATTTAATTCCGTTTGGAATGGATTTTAGCTGTTGTGTGAACTGGACTCACTAATGCATTATACGCTGATGAGAATGCTCTTGTGGTTAGATGGAGTAAGTCTTTTTGGTATGATATGTACGTCATGCCTGAAGGTTACTCTGATCCTGAATAATGAAGCCTAGAATTCAGCATGTAGCGAATCTCAAGTTCTAAGAGTTAATTAACAAAAACACTAATAACGCACTCCAACTGTTTAAGCATTGTTACAAAGTTGTGCACCACGTCTCCTCAGTAGGCTGAGGGTGGTACAAAGCAGTAAGGCTAACCACAAAAGGACACCAATTTTGGAGCAAGTACAGGTCAATCCACGGGCAGGAGACACAGTCCCTGAATATGAAGAGGACAAAGCCATTTTCAGAACAATAAAAACAACTCCGTTTCACTGCATTCTCCATCCCATGCAGTCAGTCTAGCTTTTCAAAAGTGGTTGTCTATTTACAGCCTGATGGATTGGACTGAGGAGAATTGAATTGAGGGAATTGAGTTTTAAATTGTCCCTCACTTCAGAAATACAAAGCAAAGTTGCTTCTCTGTTTATCAGTTGCATTATCACCCACACACTGCACCCTCCTCTGTGGGTCCCTGTTTGTGTGCAGGTCTGTTTTTGTATAGCTTAAGGACAAAAATGTTTTCATCTTGTTGGAAAATCTGAAATAACATGGCTAATCTACAGAACTGACAAAATACCTCTGATTTTGTAAAGTGCTTTTTCCATTATTATGCATTTTTTTCATTTTTTAAAGTTGAAAGTCCAAAAACCTTTATTTTCGGTTAAGACTAAGATTGGGTTTAGGTTTGGGTTAGGCTAATAAAACACTCTGATTACATATAGATACAGTAGGATGAAGGACAACGGGACATATTACGTATTACAGGCAGGTAGAACTGTGGTTCCACAGGTAGTGAGTAGGTCACACAGCTTCAGGGGCCTTGGGTCGCTGTCTGTGAGGTGTGTTTTCTCCGAGTCTGTGTGGTCTTCCTCTAGGAGCCATGGTTACCTTTCAAAAATACATGTGGTAGGAGAAATGGCCATGCTGAAAAATCCCTAGATGTGTGTGTGTGAGTGTATGGTTGTGTGTGGTATGCTGCACACCAGTGATTCAGGATAGGCTCTGGACCCACCGCGACCCTGAACAGGACAAAGCGGGTAAGAAGATTCTCATATCATTAACATCACTGACAGATGAAGTAAATAACATGCATTATTATAATGACAACTGGGTCAGAACATTGCTAAAACATTGGGCAGATGTTTACAGATGTTCTTGGTGTCCAGTGCTCCAAGAAATGGCTAGCCTGTCTAGTCTGATTCAGGACCAGATAATACTGGCTGCATCCATACCTTTTATCATGGCATGAGGGTGGCCTACAGGTGGCCTAAACAGTATTAGGCAGGTGGTTGTAATGTTATGGCTGATGGATTAATATTACATTCTCCATCTCTGATCAAAAAAGAGTTGAAAAAGAGTTCCATAGAGTGAAGCCTTAGCAGTACTTTTGGTCCCTGAAGGACATTTCATTTGAATGTTCCACCTAAATGTGGTTCATCCATGATATCGATGTAAAAAGCCCTTTTTGGCACCTTTATTTTACAGTAGCTCATTGACTTCATCTGGTTTGGTTTCACAGAATTCCAACATCCCCCCGGAAATGCTGAATAAAACCCACAAATCTGGAACTGCTACATGTTTTCTCAGACATGGTAAGCGGAGGGTCTGGATCATGATCTGATTGTTTCAGCAATGGATACTGACAGGGTTTGACAGAAGGCCATCTCTCCACCTGTCAAAGTTTCCATTTAGCGTCAACAAGGCGCCCTTTGCTCCATGTTCACTCCAAAGTGATGCTGACAGACTAATTTCTTTCCTGTCTCACTGGGTGAAAATGGAAACTGTTGTTCCTGTGCTTGTTGTTGGCGGTGTGGTCTGCCTGTGGAGACTGATCTCATTGGCATTTGATCGTCTGAGGAAGTTTTCATTATGCCTGAATATTTTTACCTGCAAATTTCATTCCATTTCAAACCAGTGAATGGTCTTCTTAATGACTTGCCATTTATACTGTAGACAGAAAACGGGGCAGTTTAGTAGAAATGCTTAATTGGTGCCTATACCCATTGACCACTATATCAGAAACACCTATCATGTAATTCCATTTTACCCAACCCCGTTTGGACTCTCTCCCATATGGTGCTCTGACACCAGGAAGGTGAAGCCGAGCACATACCTCCTCTGCTAGCATCGCTCATTGCTTCATTGCTGGGCCGCCGATACTCGGAGGAGCAAAGTGCCTGGTCCCCAGCTCCAAGACTTGAGCTCTGCTTGTGATGTGGGAAGAAAGCATTTACCCACCCAGAGAGGGCAGGGCCAATGGCAAGCAGCATGACCCGAGATTCGAACCCGCGATCCTCGGATCCTAGTGCTAGTGCTAATTAAATTCGTTTAACCTTATCCTAACCCATGTTTCATCCCTGCACCTGGTGAGCAATGCATTGTTGAGCCTTGAAAGTGAAATCTCTCCCTCCGTTTGTTGACTATTCATTCCCATCTGCAGGTTAGGACCCCCGAACCACATGACGTCCCCAAACTGGAAGGCTTTGACAATGGAGCTCTGAGCCCTTGCTGAGATTTGCACTTTGAAATACTCAGATTCTACCACTCTTTAAAAGAACGTGACTGACCTGCTGTTCCAAATGCCTTTTCAATTTGCCCTTTGTACAGAGGTCGGACAATCCTAGTCCTGGAGTGCCAGATTCCTGCACAGATTTGTGCTTTCCTCCTCAAGCACACCTGATTCAGCTCACCTTTTAATTGCCAGGTTCATTAGGAATCTTAGAGCAATGAAACCCAGTACTTCAGGACTGGAATTGCCTACTTCTTCTTCCACATCACCTCAAAGGGTATAGGATCCATCCCTGTCTACCATGTAGAGAAGGATTTGCGAGAGTCTACATATCTCAAGAGCTAAGCCAATGCTGGGACCTTCACCAAACATTTGCTTTTTTTAATATTATAAATGTAAAATCTCATTGCGATTAAAATCTTTATGACAATCAAGTCGTTCTGGTAGAAATAAAATGTGATTTCACAGCTCTAGAGTGGCGCAACTTTCGAACTACCTGCTTGTCAAGAGACAGGAGATCATCATTTCCAATCCTGTCAGCACCATTAAACCCATGGTCAGTAGTTTGAGAATAGGTGTGTGATGGGGCAGACCTACCCTACAGATAGAAATAAACATGTGTCACAGTTGAAGAACCATTTACATCAAGATTTTGCCTCTATGTGTTATCCATGTAAGGTTATTTTACCCCAAACTCTACATCAAACTCCCTGAAAAATCCCTTTATTTAACTCAAAAAGTGGCAGTATGAGTGAGTAGTGGGGGGACAGTGTAATGTTTGAAAGTTCCAGCATTAGAGATGCAGTAATCTCTTAATCATATGTACTCCTCTGACTCTCACTCTGAAATATGACAGAGGTGTTGAACAAGATCTCAGTAAGATTTGAAATGAAGAACGTAAAATGAATGAAAGAGTGCGCTATCATCTTTTCCTTGTCTTTTTTTTTGTGTTGGATGCCAGTCAGCCTCTTTGTTCCTCTCACCAGACAGAGCTTTTGTTCCCCACTCGCGTGCTGAAGATTAAAATTTGACGGTGGTCTATAGAACCTAGGAGCTAATAGAACAAATGCCCCTGTAATGAAATGAGAATTTATTAGGATCTCACTTAATGATCCTATTGTGCTGCCTCATGCTGACTGACTAAAAATAGATCTTATGGTTTGATGGATCCTCAGATGCTGTTCTAAGCAGCAATGCCAGTTACCCTCCAATGGCTGTGAAAAATCAGCAAATTGTACTCAGTGGTAATCGATAGTTATGTATGAATCTTATAATAACAAAGTAATGCTTGAATGGACAGTAATATGCTATAATCATAATACACTAGTAATCGATCAGCATTTATCATATTGAGGTGTGAGGAAAGGATTGATCACTCATGTATCTGAAATTATACTGAACTGGATATCTCAGAATAAACATGTTTTGAAATATATATATTTATATGGAATAAGCCATTTATTTTCAACCTTTCCGAGCTCATGGCTCACCTAGGGCCTGAACTGTAGCTTCAAAAAAAAAGAATGTCTTCATAAAATCATATGTCCCAAACGCGACTCCTATAAATTAGCAATAAAGATGTGTTAGAACCATCAGACGACACATCTAGTTACAAAATATGGACTTTAATTCTGTCCCCTTTCAGCCCTCAGCCCTCACTGTGAGGGCAGAATCACTCCTTGTGTTCTCAGCTTTGTCTGGAATTCCTTGACACACATACAGTTAGAAACTGCAGAATCTACTCTTTCTAACAGTGATCTGTAGTATCTTGTAGTGCAGTGAAGCATCTGAGAGTAATTCATTGTCGGAAATCATATTTCATAAAGGTTATAACTGTTTTCAGAAGCTCCTGTTATTAAAATCCAATTTAAGAAAGCAGTTTTTATTACCTTATATGTTGGTCAAGTTGGCCCTGAACAAATAATTTCAGGTTTTGGGCTGCTATGACAAGCAGTTTTAGAGATTGGCATGGATCCAAGAGGCAAAATCTGCCAAAAAAATAATTTTTGAATACATTTTGTCATAGTAATAAGCTATATTAAACAATGTCATATCTTTTTTTTTGATTCTCAACTTATAGACACCAATCTGCAACATTTCTGTTCAGAAATCTAGTCTTAATCTTGAATGTGAATGTGAATTACATATTTAAGAAGCCAAAGGCCTTCCATTAAGATATCATCATATGCCATGTGACTATCTCATGTAATTACTGTGTTATTACAAAAAAAGAGGCAATGACAAATACACACGAAAACAGAGGGCTCTAAGGGTTAAAGCTGTCTTTCACATCAACACATTTAAACACAATCTCTAGATTTTTACAGCCTTTTATGATTTAATGTGCCATTTATTACAGGACCACTGTGGACTTCTACGGGGAAAACAGGAATAGGGAAAATTGTTTTGTCCAGGCAGATATTGAGAACCGTCTATCAAGCATAAACCTCTGAGAATTGAGCACACAGAATGATGCAGATTTAGATAACTTAACAGAAAGTATATATATATTGATTTTATTTATTGCAACAACTTGTTCATATTAGTCTCCATCTTTCTCTGTGTTGTGCAGGCCTAAATAGATTAACATGACCCACATCCAATCATGTGCGTACTGCTTTCTTAAGTGAAAGAACAAAGTACTCCTCAGAAAGTGACTTAATGAGTGCGGTAATAATTATGTCATTTGGGGTCATTAAATATATGTTTTTTTCTTCCTGAACCTGAAAAGGTTGTGGAAGGCCATGTTCACATCTCAGTGTCAATACTATGATCTGGGTCACTGTATTTCATAACACTTAGGATAATGATACATGATGTTGCAGAACAAAGATAAGATCAATGGAGAACTGATTTAATCGTCAGACAAAACACGACTGAGCTTTTAAAAAAACATTTTGTGCAAAGATAATAACTAACGTTTAGTGTTGAGATCGTGTGAGCTACTTTAAAGAACAAAGATTGGTTCCAGATTTCTGGAATGTGTTCAGTTTCAGCACCAGCACACCTGATTCAACATCACTAAGCACTGATTTACCAAAGCAGGTGCTGATGAGAACTTATTGCCCACTGCCCAGTACAGAGGCCCCTCAAGGAACAGCCCCATTCCTCTCCACCCTGTACACTGCTGACTTCATGTCCAGTTCACCAGCCTGTCACCTCCCGAAGTTCTCTGATAGCTCCACGATCATCTGCCTCATAACTATTGAGGAGGA
This sequence comes from Acestrorhynchus altus, assembly GCA_034509495.1. NCBI lineage: Eukaryota > Metazoa > Chordata > Actinopteri > Characiformes > Acestrorhynchidae > Acestrorhynchus > Acestrorhynchus altus. Next base: position 5,547,371 of record CM067501.1, read on the forward strand.
CAGCAAGTACAGTGGACTGATTCGGTACTTTGTGGACTGGTGTCTGCAGAACCCCCTCCAGATGAATGTGGGGGTGACAAAGAAGTGGTGGCAGACATGCCCCTGCATCAGTGAACATCCAGGGAATGGACATTAAGAGAGTGGACTCTTATAAGTACCTGAGTGTTCACACCCAGCTGGACTGGTCATGAGGAAACTGAGGTCATTTGGACTGCAGGGAGCACTCCTTAGGACCTTCTTTGACACAGTGAAGGCATCTGCCATCTTTTATGGTGTGGTCTGCTGGGTCAGGAAGAAACTGAACAAACTCATTAAGAAGGCCAGTTCTGTGCTTCTGGCACCCGTGCCAGAGAACGACTCCCACCCCATTCATGGCATGGCACCTCTCTGGCAGCCCCGGGAGGCTCCTTAAGTGACAGGCTGCTTCAGCCTAAGTGTGTGAAAGTGTCAGGTCCTTCCTTCCTGCTGCTGTCAGAACCAGCACCAACACTTAACTCCAAAAGTTATTAGTTCATGGGTTTAGCATAACAATGTGCAATACTTCTATCTCCCCAAGTGTAATTATATGTTAATAATCTGTCGATGTTTTTGACATTTATTATTATTTTGACTGTATATTGTATCCAGTGCATATGTACTGAATGTCCCTGCTGCAGGACTAATAAAGGATTATCTTAAAGACGAAAAGTGAAATGATCTCCAAATGGCAAAACGTTAAAGATGACACATTCCCTTTGTGTTTTAAGAAGACAAACATCATCTTCAAAATCAAAAAAATAACTAAAATGGAAAAAGGCCTTGGCTCCTTGTATGGTTAGTACCTAGAAGCACTCCATTTGGTAAGAATTACAGCTCATAAATACTGTTTGTTTGAGAGATTTTCATCCATTCTTCTTTATCTTCCACTTTTCTGATATTCCTGGACCTCCTTGCATGCTCTGCTTTTTTCAGGTCTATGCACACATTTTTCACGTTCAGATCGAACCCATGCCTGCTGTTGTTTGGGACATGATCCGAGTGCTCAGATCACCTAGGATTCCCATACAGTCATTTTGACCAGGGCTGGCCAAACATTTGCATACCATTGCATGTATATATATTTCATTTTGGAAAAGTCAGTCTGTTTGCTTTATATTTTAATATCTTTTCTGAAAATAAATGTGAATATAGCCCATTTTTTTATCCTGGTAAAACAGAATAAGATAATAGGTTATCCTCTGACAGAATATGCATAGCAGTAAAGAAGCTGCATGGAAGTCTTGCAGGAGCTGCTCTATTTTTATGCCATTTATCATATCTCTCCAGTCCTACTGCGTCTTTATGTCATTGCAGAGGTTTTTTTTTTATTATTATTTTCCCCCTCTGGTTACAGAGCTGAATTAAAGAAATAGAGAAAGAGACTTACATTAATAAGAGTTTATTCAGAGAAAACAATTCCCTCTAGTTCCTTCAGAGGTGCTTCTGAATTCTTTGCTCATGACTGCCATTTACTTCCCCTGAGATTTCCACAATTTGAGGTTGTTTTTTTTTTGTCACACACCAAAGTATATTGACTGGAAATTTGATTAATTATAAAAGTAGGCCTTCAAAAAATATTCAATAAGGTGTTTTCTCAGACTGCGGAGTTATATATGTATGTGAGGACGTGTACCTGAGGGTGTTAACGGTTTTAATAAATGTAGTCGCTGTGATTTTATTGTGTTTTACAGAATGTGATGGTAGATGTTAGCACAAATACTCTTATAGTAAACCTTAGCTCATTCTGCCACCCAGCCTTCTCACATTTATGGACAATAGTGTACAGATGTCAAGCCTGTGATGAAATCTGTGAGACTCCAGTGGTCCAATAAGGCCATGGAAGATTGGAGGACCTGCTTTGACTCCAAAAACTGGGGCAGTCATGCTCTCCTCAAACCTGCTGAATACAAATATATTAGAATAATTATACAGATGGGGGAATTGCATATAATAGTATTTGTGAGAGGCTCGTGACAAGGATTTTTAGTCCTCCTGCTCGGTTACAAAGTGGAAAAAGTGGTAAAGTAGAAAACAAGGAATTTATTATGTGTGACTAAAGGAAGCTATTTCATAAAAAATCAAATCATCAAATCAAGTACTTTAACTAACTGAACCATAAAACCTAAACCGAAAGATAACGGAGGCCGACTGGGAAAGAGTGAACTCTGGTTTTTTCTGTTATATAATGTTTTTGTGTGAAAGTGATGATAGGCTGTTTGTACAGCTTAGATTCCATGTATATAATGGGAGTTGAATAATTTGTCTATATATATATATATATATATATATATATATATATATATAATATATGATATATATATATATATATATACATATATATACATATATATATATATATATATATATATTACATTAAATTATATTTTGTCCATGTAAGAAAAATAATATTTTATTTCCATGTCCAAATAATTGTTGACACCATTACTAATGAATGCATTCCGCTAACTGGAGTAAGACCTATTGCTGACTCAGATGTGCAAGTGCACATGCAGAGTAGTCCCTGTATTGGCAATATAATAGGACATATAGTAGGACTTTATAGGACTCTAATAAGACCCTCTCAGATGTCCCAATACTTTTGACCACTGTGACTATTATCATTATTCTCATTATTATTCTATATATGCACTGGTTAAAAACAACATTATTATTCTTTTCCCAGCTTAGAAAAGAGTCAGGGTGGCAGGTCAGCTATGCTCATCAGCCCTGGAGCAAGGGGGTCAAGGGCCTTGCTCAACAGACCAACAGTGGCAGCTTATCTGTATCAAACCCACAACCTTGTGATCAATAAATCAGTGACGTTAACAACTGAATACTAAGATACAGGGATTCAACGATGTGAAGTTGTTGATTCAGCATTTCCCCCACTCTCCAAACTCTCATCCAGCACATTACTGTAGAGTGTTTGTTATGTTCATATTCATTTTTCAGACTTTGTTTGTCATAGAAAAGGCACAGCTGGAGCCTAAACTAGAACACCTAGTCTGGAATACAAGCGATGGCAGTTTCATGAACCAGGCCTGATAAACTCTGCACTAATTAATTATGTGCATAATGTAACGTAGCATGAATGATGAATGTCTGCTGGGACTGAGAATGGGGTTACAGCTGTCATTGGTTCTTTCGTGCTTGTGGCTGCAGGAGTCAAACTGAAAGCTTCGTCATCATGCCTTCGTTTCTCATCTCTGTTTGGAATTGAAAACGCTCGTTGACATCCGTATAAAATTCTGCTATCAGAACGCCACAAATACTTTTGGCTATGGATGGTTCAATACTGTAGCAACCTAAGACATAAAGTCATGTCCCTCAATGAGGTTTGAAACACACTGAATGAACGGGAAGAGCAGGAGTCCACAGCATGGAAACCATCATCTCTCTTTTTTATCATTATGCATTTTTTTAATAAAACAGTATATTTCAATCCATACAATTCACCCTGAACCCAACTCATCCATGAAGTCTAACTCCATGTAGAATTCCTTCAGTTATGAGATGTTTCAGCATCAGCCTTTCTACAAATGGTCTCACATTTTCCTCAAGCCTCCTCTGATGCAATAAAGATTTAAAATAACGGAGAGATATCTGGGTCCTGCTGCAGCAAAGCAGCCCCAATCCATGATACTTCCAACCCCATGTGTCACAGTTGGTAGTTGGTGTGGTTGAACAGTGGGCTGAACATTTTTTAGATGTTCTTCACTTGTAAATTATTTCCAGACAGTGGAATTATTTTTGAATTTGATTTTGAACTGTTTGTTTGAGCTGATCTTTTTAAATACCTTCTCAGCCTTATATGCATCTTCAACTTTCTTTCTGAAGCCCTCAGGTCCAAGCTCTTTGGATTTGGCTGTGCTGATACCACTCACATGAACAATCAAAAGCAATCCAAACTCCTGTCTGATGATTAGACAGCCTCCTATAAATACCTCTGTAATGATGATGTAATCATTTGCAGTGATGTAGTGCAACCAAATTCATGCATTTTAATTGTGTGTATAGATAGATAGATAGATAGATAGATAGATAGATAGATAGATAGATAGATAGATAGATAGGTATGTAGGCAGGTATGGTTTAATATCAATTTTAAAGCAGCCAAGTTATGTAATCTATAATATATTCAGTCAGTGTCTCCAAACTTTTGACTGGTACTGTATGCAAATTAGCTCCGATGGTAGATGATTACAATCAATCATAAATGACATTCTTATGTCCCCTAGAACATGCTGCACTGATGTCCACAACTAGAGAAGATATAGATGGTTGCATTAAAGTACAAATGGGAGGAAAGATGATTGACAGTGAAGTCAGAGTTAATCGACAATAACAATGAAATCATACCGTAAGGATTTTTAACATAGACTTGTGAACTAAGCTTTAGCAAGCTGTTCTGTTCAAAGCATAAAGAAATAAATCACTGAGTCAGTTCTGCTTTAAAAGTCATATTTTATTTTCATTACGTTTAAAGTGATATATTTCGAGATTTTCAAGATTTTGTTTTCACTTTGACACTGATCTGTAATTTATTCAAACCTGAATTTGAATATTGTAATAACATGAGATTCTGGATTTCTGATTTTCATGAGCTATCAGCCCAAGCTTTACGTTAAAAGAAAAAAAATATTACATGTAATGAATATAAAATTGTCTATGAAATTATGAGCATGAATGAACTTCTTCACGATATTCTAATTTTCTGAGATGCACTAGTCTATCCAATGTTTGTTAACAGTTCTAATTTGCCTTCTATTATGTTAGAACAGATATCGCCCCAACTATTGTTCCACCACTGAAAACCTGTCACTGCTGTTGTCCATTTTCCCTTCAGTGTGAATTTATGAGGAATGTCGAGTTGAGTTCAGTGAGTTCTGATCTGGCAATTCAGTCCCAGTTGCACTGCAGCGAAGTGTCCCCAGTCAGAGCTAAAAATGTCTGATTCAGTGTTTTTTGTTGTTCATACTGTCACACAGATACCACACGTGTAACATGAAGAAAATGTGACACACAGCCAGTAAAATGGCAGTGAACATAGCCCAAGATTAAGGAGTGTGATGTATAAAGATGAAAAGGTAGGTCTGTCTGTCTGTCTGTCTGTCTGTCTGTCTGTCTAAGTGATTTAATCACTGATGGTGTGCAACACAGGGAAAGGGACAAAATGGTTTGACATGAGAAAATGCATTATGTGGACTGTGTTCAAACCGTAAGGCAGACACACAGACAGCGAGGATGTATAAGATTAGCCTTCATATTCTTTCGACCCACTGAGGGCATCAACAAGACAGCCAATAGACAGACTCCCTTAATGTTACACTTCCTTTTATTCCAAAAAGAAGGGCAGAAAATGCCTGAAGGCCTTTTCACTTCTTCAGTGAATGCTGCGGAGGCCTGCATTCCTGAGAAAGACACCGAGCTGAACCTCCTGGCCTGAAAAAGAAAAGGGAAACTTTGATTCAGTGTGTATACTATCGGATCGCAGACACCAGTCTGGCCGCCTTGTCTACCAAAGCAGGTGATTCATGTCAGCCGTCAATAGAACAGATGCCACTGTGTGAGGAACGGCCTGCGTTCTCCAAGCAGACGTCTCTATGGCAACGCGGGGGCGCGCAGACGGGCCGTGAAAGGCAATGACAATTAAATCTATCACACATGACTGCACATGGAGCAAAACATCACAATAGCCAATGAGTCATCCAGTCAAGCACTCCACAGCCCCACAAATATCCACCTCACAGGTAACGCCAGGCCTAAATTCAGAGCAAAAGAGTAAAATATTAGATTTATTCTCAGCAAAGTCACTAGCAGGGTCAGCTGTTGCCTGGTGATTAGGGATATGATATAATTATCATGTCTGTAGGTTACTCTAATCCTGAGTTAAAAAGCCTAGAAAACAGGTGACTACCTGTAGCAAAGTGCGGCAGAGTTAAGTTATGAGTGAATCATTTCACAATATTTGTATTCATTAATTTTTGAGATGCACTAACAGTTTCTGTATGTATTTTGATTTTAAATTACTTCTTTTTAATGTAGTATTTATCTATTATTTTGTAAGCAAAATATTTTTAAAACATAAAATAAATAAAATAAAATAAAATAAAATAAAATAAAATAAAGCTACAGTAGGTGAAGACCCTTTACACATTCAACTGGTTCTCATAGTGTGTATTTATATATACTGTATATATTACAGGGGTTGGACAATGAAACTCACAGATCACAGATGTGCCAGCAAGACGTGCGCCAACAGTTTGTCCTCTTTTGAACTCTGGTTTGTCCCCCATAATGTTGTGTTCATTGCAATATTTTGAGCAAAACTGTGCTCTTACCTGCTAATTGAACCTTCACACTCTGCTCTTACTGGTTTAATGTCCAATTAATGAAGATTGGACACCAGGCTGCTCCAATTTAGCCACGAAACCTCCCACACTACAATGACAGGTGTTTCAGTTTCATTGTCCAACCCCTGTATATGACCATTTATGACCATTACCTTTTGCAATGATAAGAGTGTAGTTCAAGCCACAAAGAATGTCAAAGCTTTTGGGGGGAACTGTAAAGTAATTACTCCAGTGTAACATCATTTTACTGCTCAACCTTAACCAACCTTGGAGCTTCAAAAACTGCCACTGAATAAGAAGTTGCTTCAGAATTGAAAAGAGGTAATAATGACACTTTTCCTTATTAATAAGTCATCATTCACTACTGCCACAGCTCCTTCAAAGTCCAATTAGCAGAAATATGAGAGAAATCACTCCATTGGTTTAATTAAAGCCTGTAGTGATGACAGGGTGATTTCGCGCTTTTATGGCAGAACACTGAGCCAAATGAAATGACGCTGGCAGCAGAAGAGACCCAGGTGCAACCACTGTCTTACAGATGCCAAAGCCAATGACAGAGCGCTGCTAACACATGCAGCTCTGGACAGTTCAGCAGGACTAAACCCAATTGAGCAAATGAAGTACAGATTGGCAGAGATGGAGAGCAGAAGGTGTTTGGGTCTATGGAGAATGTTCCAGAGAATTCCCCATACATATGAAGCAGTGTCATTCCTTTCTGTAACTTTGATAGAGCAGACTACCTACAGGATATGATATAATATAATATAATATAATATAATATAATATAATATAATATAATATAATATAATATAATATAATATAATATAATTCTCCAATCAGCCAAAACATTATGACCATTCATTCTCAGCACTGCAGTGACACTGTCTTGGTGATGGTGTATTTTGTGTGTGGTCTATTTTCATGGGGTTTAAACACTCCAACAGCACTGCTGTTTTCATGGTGTCTGCAGTGTCGCTGGCATTCTCAACACAGTCTTACTCCTCATAACAATGTTCTATAATCTATCAGAAAGCCTTTCTTGGGCAATAGAACCGCTACTCCAACAAAACCAGGATAACTCTTTTTAACCCCCTTGATTTCAGAAAAGAACAATGAATAAATAGATGTCCCAATACTTTTGTCCACGTGGTGTAAAATATAATGTATATGATGTAATACGTTTACAGTTCAGGTTTACAATTACTGAGGGTTTGTTGAAGCACATTTCTAATTATGAGTACCCCATCCATCCATCAAAGGAAAGGGACAGGACAGGACGTAGGACCACCACAAGATATTATTTGGCTTAGTGGACCTTTCTTAGTAAAGACACGTGTTTGCATGCACTAGTTTCAATTTGAAACTGTGGAGGAACTTCTTAAGGTGCTTCAAGGAAGTGAAGGGGCAAGGATTTCTTGAAGGTTCCTTGCAGTACTTTCAAATTGAAGAATGTCCAAGAGTTCCTCAAGGATCTTGTTTATATATGACATATACTAACCGCATTATTTTTACACCGACACACACAAAAAATGAACGTGCTGCAAAGGGTTGTTTTTGAGATGCCAGGTAAGAGCTATTTGTGGTTCCAGGAAGAACTATTTTTAAAGAGATGTGAGTGTGAAGAACCTTTAAATTTGCAAAAATCTTTCACCCGATTTTTTTTATAGAACTAAAAACGGCCCTTGATCATTACTAAAACCCTTTGTGGCAGCTTCATTTTAAAGAGCATTGTTGGAGAAGCCTGTGTATAGTCACATCCTGTGCTGCAGAGTCTCTGTACACCATCCCCAAACCATTTATCAGAGGTAATTTCTGTACCACAGAATGTTGGCTGGATATGTTTGGTTGGCAGACTGTTCTCAACCCATTAGTGACACTGAGGAAAAAAAAAACTCCAGCAATACCAGTGAGCCTCATACACTCTTATCACAGCAACACATACTAACATGAGACTGTTGTTGATGCCACTGAGATTGGTCCACCGCCCAAAGAATGTCTGGGCAATGGTGGTCAGAGGTTGGTCAGTTTCCAGTGACAAAGTAGATGCTGGCTGACAACCGGGCAGTGCAACAGTGGACAATGTTTACAAAGCAAATACGTTGCAGGTATACATGACTCGGTGAATGTATAGATGTTCCTTGAAGTTCTTCCTTTAAAATATTGAGCCAAAATGAAAATGAAAACAAATAAAAAGGGAAATGTGCGCAAAGCTGTAGATCTTCACTCAACCACAGCACACCTCATGTTATTCCCCCTTTTCCCAGCATTTTCCACCCCAACCTCCAGATTTAATGATGCTTTCTCCCTCAGAGAGGCTCCTCTGGAGCAGCTGCTGAGATGAACAATAATGTCATACAGAAATATCATCCATCTCCTAAGTATGATCAATAAGTGCAATAACAGCTCGCACACCCCTGCGCTCATAGTCAGAGCAAGACATGGGCACGAAGCAACAGTGTGTTTACAAGTGTTTGTGCACTAATGTCTGAAGTCTTCCCAGTGGGGCACAGTTGCAATCTATTAAATGTCAGTTGTGCTTTCAGCACTTTACTGTGTCCCACTGGAACGCCACTGGAGACTGTGAAGTGAAATCACGGACTCAGTGCGCTCTCCCTCGCTTTCGTGCAAAGAACAACCTGGAAGGAAATCCTGTAGCAAAGAAAAAAAAACAGTTCAAGATGGGAAATTGTCCTTCTCAGATTTATTCCAAGAATTTGCCTGGTAGAAATGTTTTACGGTGCTTAAAAATGATTGTGAATTTGGGGGGAAAAAAAAGATTATAATAGAAAGAGAAGAAAGAAAAAGTGGATAGCGTGTAAAAAAAAAAGAATTAAGGGTAGTTATAACTGGTTCATCTTTTAGTCCGAGAGATCTCATCCCTCCTCAAAACACGTTCTCCTGGAGTTTCCTGCACACACTCCAAAAAAGGTTATTCTGTACAACGTCACAGAAGAAACTCCTTTATTAAGCAACTTTTGAACAAGTATGTTTTAGGACTTCTTTTCCAACCCTATCTGTATCTGTAGTTCCATCTGTAGCCTACAGTTGACTAACGTAGACAATCATTAGACAACCGTTTCGACATGTTTCAATGACCTTCAACGTCTCTTTAAAAATATGAAACATTTTGTATCACATGAACTATGTTTTGACAACTTTACTATCAATATCTCACCACATTCTTAAGAGCCAAGGCTGCAACATAACTTTGAACTGTGGGTCTGACCAGCTTCTCCCATCTCTGAATTTCACCATCAATGCTGGGTATTTCTGTTCGTTCTCCTCAGAAAGTTTTGAGGTGGAAAAAGAGAACATCCAGAAAGTTGAACAGGCCTTAAATATTAGAATGCAACTTGTAGAAGATGACATCGTGCAAAAACACAAGAACTCATATTGAGAAAATGCCAGTGACTGAATGTGAACATGAACATGAGTGATTTTACAAAATGTTACACAAATATGACTCAGGGTTCTGCAGAAATAAACAGTTCCGTTAAGATGTCTTACCCAACTCTCCAAAATGACATAGTACCGTTATCAGCCTGCTGAGTCCAAATTTGTCATGATAGGGAAGCTATTCCCCACTTCACAGTGGAACATCAAAATGAAGGTGTTATTTTAAGATTACTATGCAAGGTTTAATAGAACAGCTGTTATTGGTATCGATCTTGATGTTATATCCTCTTTCTTTGAGGTTCTAAACTTGAGTGGCATCTTCTCTGTAGATCCCCTGACTTTACTTAAGAACCATTGCAGATAAAAAATGTTCTGTTCTGTTCTCATTCTGGCCATATTTTGTACCAGATATTCCAATGTACAAGACCTTTACTAATCTGCCAGTGTCTTAGATAAGGAAATGAGTTAAAGCTCAGGGTAATGCACTAAGGTACTCTGTTTTGCGCTGATACCAAACCCTACTGCTACAATAATCAACACATATAGAGAAAAGAGTAAGAGCATTATTCTCTGTGAAGACTAGCAATTAGCAGGTAAGAGCACAATTCTGTTCAAAATATTGCCATAATCACAACATTATTGGTGACATACCAGAGTTCAAAATAGGACAAATTGTTGGTGCACGTCTTGCTGGCGCATCTGTGACCAAGACAGCAAGTCTTTGTGATGTATCAAGAGCCACGGTATCCAGGGTAACGTCAGCACCACCAAGAAGGACCAACCACATCCAACAGGATTAACTGTGGACGCAAGAGGAAGCTGTCTGAAAGGGATGTTGGGGTGTTAACCCGGATGGTATCCAAAAAATGTCATTCACAAGATGAACTGACGCTCTATTGGCCGCAAAAAGAGGCTCTAGTTCACCACACTAATCAATTATTGTGGTCTAAAACCAGGTGTTTCAGTTTCATTGTCCAACCCCTGCATATGGCTTATTGGCTTATACATTATAAACCAAGTTTTCTGGACCTGTGGGCCATAGTGGGCTCAAAACAGCACTTGAAATCATAATCATTAAGTTTAAGTGAAGAAAATGATTTAGTATAAGTCAAAATATAGCTCCTGTTCAGACCCTAATTCAGATAAATAAAAGGCGAAGACAGTTTTATATTAAAGATGATTTTTGTTTTCTTTTGTGCCATTTTGCTTTCTAGTTACAAACAGGTGACCTGTGAAGTGAAAACGGCTGAGAACCCCTCTGTGTGAAGTTTAAATACATTTTCCACTAAATAACTTTAGTATTTCTTAGCTGATAAACAGCAACAACCCGGTGAATGTCTTCATTTTCAGCGTTCATTATCAGTACCTGAGGAAGCTGATTAGAAAAGTTCCAGTTTAACAGCTTTTCACGGCGCCTGAAGTCACGAATGACAGAAATATAGTGTAGATTATTAATTTACATTAATTACCATTAAGTGAAACCAATCTAAATATAGTATATTTCATGTTGGCAAAGAATACGATAATAATAATAATAATAATAATAATAATAATAATAATAATAATAATAATAATAATAATAATAATAATAATAATAATAACTGCTTTTTCCTCAGCTTTCTGTGACAGCATTAGAAAGTGCTGTCATACTGCTAGAAAGTACAGTTTTAACAGGTTAACTCATAGTTGTTGTAGTTAATAGTTGGATTTTATGTCATTTTAAGTAAATGAAAACATGAATTTGATTGTACTTTGCCAATATTTGCCTACTGAGTTACATAGCTACTAATTCTTACAACTATTTACATTTTAATCTTGCTGCTAAAACAATCCAATTCAAGACCAGTTATGGGTGGTAGCTGGTCTTCGATGGTCAAGGTGGTTGAAAAGCTGGTCATCCCAGTACAAACATACCCTGTGATGGTAAACTAGCTGCTTAACCAGCTCTTGACCAGCATAGCGTTTGATGCATTTGACCAGCTGGTTCATGGTGGTTATGCTTGATGGTCAGCGTGGTTTGGTCATACTGGTTGACCTGTTCGGTCAAGTTGATTATGTTTGTAGAGCAGCTGAATATATGAAAACATACCCTATACGGGTCAACCAGTTTAGCCAACTTTATCAGAAAGAGCTGGCCAGGCTTTTTTTTCAGTAAGGTGAGAAACCAAAATTTTATTGGAAATTTTGACCATTTCAGGTGGTCAGTTTATCATCAAAACAATTACAACAGTGCTGAAAATCAAGGGCATAAACAGGATAAAAATCTACATATAACGTGAAATACATAAATCTATGAACCGAGGTTTGCTAACAAAGACCGGATGTATTGTAATCTTTAGTACAGTTTGTTTTCTTCTTCTCTTCCAGATTCAAGCAAATTGTCTAGAATCTATGCAGCTGAGATGCTGTTCCTCTAATAATCAAACAGGCATTCAAATTCAAACAAGAGTCATAACCCCATTTCTTTTAAATATTCACGTTCTCACATAAACACGATCACTATTTTATGCCAGGCCCTATTTCCAAGAGTGCCTCAAGCGATAGTTGTACTGTTTTGCTCTGATCTCTGTTTGGCAAAGAAAATCCATGCTAATTGAGCTTAGCTAACTCATCACGCCGCTCTCGAAAACAGAGAAGAGCCTCTTCTCAGGCTGACCTCATAAACGTGGTTATTCAGTGCTTATCGTGAGAGAGTGACTGAGTTAGACTGCAGCACTTCTCTTCTATCTCTCTGTGGTTTATCATCCCTCTCACTGCTAATGACTTATGCTTGATCTGTGTGGGCATGAAAATGTTTTGTCCTCCTCAGGCCGCAGTGGGCAGCTTGCCCTGCTCTCCAAGGTGCAGCCTGAAGTGCCTGTATTGCACAGCACTGCTGTATGACCTCCATTTATCAAGTTCCACAACAAGTAGAATTGCAATGTGCTGGCAACATCTCAAGAGCATTTGGTGCATGGCCTGTGGACACCCTCTGCCAGCCTGTGCTGTGTGTATGAAGGTTTGTGAGACAGACGTTATAGTATAAGTAGTATAAGTAATCAACATTTCAAAGAGATTATGTATCTTTGGTTTAATTATATGTTTTATTTTTTGTATAAAGGTGAATGTAAGTGTACATCCTCTACAGATACACGTGTTTGAGTACACAACTATTGTTTGTTTGGTGAATTAAAAAATATATATATGTTATGACACATTTTTCCTACATTAAATTAGAAACAAACCTTTATTTTTAAGAAACAGTCCACAAACAACCGGACCAGTAGGCAGCAGGCAGTTGGCAGCTCATCACAATAACACACTGCCCATTCTTCACATATGAAGAATGATTTAGGCCAAACACACACCTGTGCTTCATCAGGCTCCCTACTCTCCCAACTTGGCTCCATGTGACATCTGGCTTTTCCCTAAAGCTGAAAATGCACCTGAAAAGAACCAGATTTCAGTCCAGAGATGACATCATGCAGAATGTGATGGACCAGTTGTGGGCCATCTCAAAAGAGACCCTCCGGGAGAACCATTAGGTTAAGTGTGTGGCAGCCCAAGTGGACTACTCTGAGGGAGACGAGTGTAAGATTGTTGTTTCTGAATTCTTTTTGAACACACATCATATGTGTGTGTGTGTGTGTGTGTGTGTGTGTGTGTGTGTGTGTGTGTGTGTGTGTGTGTGTGTGTGTGTGTGTGTGTGTGTCTGCGTGTGTGTGTGTGTGTGTGTGTACCATGACAACTTTGATTTTATCAGCATAATGAACCTGTGTGATGCATTACATCTTAATAAATGCAACATGAATTTAGGGTATGTTGTGGTATCCTCCACTTGCTAATAACAAGTGAGAGCTCAAGCTGCTGAACTCCACACCTTTGTGATAAAGGCTCTGATGAGTTGGTAAGATCCACCCGAGATCTTAGGTAGTGTTCAGACTTGCAGCACAAATCTGTTTTGCCATGATGCCTGTAGGTTCATGTCTATCTGCTCCATAGAGTCCTGTTTTATAGGCATTGCTTCTCTACAAGGACTAGACAACCTGTGTGTGCATTTGCACATCTGTGTCAGCAATGGGTGCAACTCAAAGTAGCTGAATGCATTCATCAGAAGGGGTGTCCACATACATTTGTAGTGCAGCAAGATATATACTATATATACCATATATTTACAATGCATATAAATGACTTTTTGATGGTGTATAGTGTATATATAACTGTCAAATATAGAGGCCATATATTAGATTTTTGTAGGGGCTGTTGGCTGTTACACAAGGGAAATGATATAAACCTCTTGAAGAGAGAGAGAGAGAGAGAGTGTGTGTGTGTGTGTGTGTGTGTGTGTGTGTGTGTGTGTGTGTGTGTGTGTGTGTGTGTGTGTGTGTGTGTGTGTGCGCGTGCGTCTCATTTCCTCCTCCCTCCAGCGCCACACTGACCTGATTGGATAAGCTAGGTTACACTGACCCACTGGCAAAGCATCTCAGTGAATGGGCGAGATGGCCAAATAACCTGCACCTGTCAGTCAGGATCAGCACCAGGGCCGGAGGGCAGATGAAACACATTCCCAGCGTCCGGTTTTATGTGCATCCCAGCTGTGGAGTGAGTGAATCAGAATGGCCTTGGTGGCCAATGTGTCACAGTGAGTGAACCTTGCCAAGAGGAGGAGCATGAACTTTCTTTTAAATACAGCCAGTAAAATTTCAGCAGAGAGACATATTAGTTTTAAACAGCCTTCTTAACATCAGTTCATAACATCTGACTTAAAAAGGGCTTGAATGATTCCATAATAAAGGCAGTGGTTAACCAGTATATAGAACTGGGAACGTCCGAATGCCTTAATTGGACCTTAAAGGTGAGAGAAGTGTTATTTTATAAGACATTACACCGTTATAACAGTCAGATATTATATTCCCTGTAGCATCAGTTATCAAGGAGGGTATCGTTTATGGACCTGGTTTTTCACAAAAGACCCTCGGAGTACTCCTGAGGAAGTACGTTGTCCATGAAAACAAAGTCTTATGGCCTGCTTTGTTAAAGACGAACCCATACCACAGTGATGGATTGAAGAAAGTGTGGAGGAGACATGTTATCAGTCCAATATGAAGTTATTGATTTCACTTTTATAAATAACCTGAAAGGTCAGTATTTGTTTACCTGCGTCCATTGAACTCCCATTTGTTGTAAAGGCATCTGAATATGCTAGCTGAAGAGATACACACGTGATTTGAAGTGACACAGGGTGCAGGATTAATGGTTTGTGTATCTGTATCAGGTGAACCGTGGGCCTGTAGGGATTTCATCCTGTTCCATACACAGGGATTTAAATGGTATTTTAGTGGAATAAAGGTAAAGGGATAATTGGTGTTTTTACTCGGTAGAAAACGTGGAAAAACAACAGGTGTATATTTGAAATGTGTATGTAGAGTAGTTGCTATCTCCATCTCTTAATATCAAGAGCAAGAAGTGGCAGAAATACACAATTTCCATATTTACGTCACTCTGGTTAAAAATATTCTGGTACGAGCTGAAGAATGGTTTAGATTTCTTACTCAGATGTAGTTCATACGCCTACATGTAATTCAAGTAAAAAGGCAAAAGTAATTATTTACTCTGTACGCTGAAAAAAACTGGCCAGTTAAGATTGGTCAAGTTGGGTAAGCTGGTTGACCAGCTTTGTTCTTGACCAGCATAAAGAATTTTGTTTGAATTTGATGTTTTAGCTGGTCTACAATGACCAGGCTTGACCAATCTGATAGACCATCATGACCAGCTTGATCAAGCTGGTTGACCATCATGAACAATTAAACAAGCTGGTTGACAATCATGACCAGCTTGACTGAGCTGGTTGACTATCATGACCAGCTTGACTGAGCTGGCTAACCAGCTAGCTGGCTAACTAGCTGGCTAAAATCGAATGCAACTTACACTATGCCAGTCTGGTTAACCAGTTAGTTTACCAGCATAGGGTAGGTTTTCAATGGGACGATCACCATCAAAGACCAGCTTAGACCAGATGAAACCAGCTGCCAGCTCAAAACCTGGCTTTTTCCAGCAGGAGATAGATGAACACAATCGTGGCAGTGAGTGTAAATAAAGTACTTTGCTTGAACTGCAGCATTGAAAAAGCCTTTTTGTTCAGCAAAACAAAAAGGAACAAAAACACACGGTGCCATTTTCATTTTCAGAAAACAGGAACGACAAGTTCCAGACATTATTTTATGAATGTTGCTAAATAGCATATAGGGATTCATAGGTAGGGGAGTCTTCATTCTCAATATATACAACGATCAAACATAACATTATGACCACTTCGTTTCTAAATTCACTTTTCATTTTCTTAGCTCCTTTTCCACACTGGAGCATTTTTGTAGATGTATAATTGTCCGAAACAGCAGTGCTGCTGGAGTGTTTAAACACTGTGTCCACTCACTGTCCACTCCATTAATATCTAGTACTATCTTCTTGGGTTTTCTTACCACTGCTATGCTGATGAAGATCAACTCACCTTCTCTTTCTTACCTTCGAACATTCAGTTCTGTCTCTCTGATGTCTCATCATGGATGGCAGCCCTTCACCTCAAACTCAACCCGAGCAAGACTGAACTACTTTTCAGTCCTGGAACCACTGGTCCATATCCTGATCTTACCATTTCCCTGGAAGACTCACTGGTCAACGCATCTGCAGAAGCACGCAGCCTTGGTGTGGTTCTGGATGACCAGTTATTGTTCTCGGCTCATGTTGCAAACAACAATATAATCAATATAATCAGAAAGCTTTAAATTGTATAGTGGGACTAACAGGAAGCTAAACATCACAGGTACAACAGGCTGTCAGATTCAGCAAACCCAAAGGAACAGATCTACAATATGAACAAATGTTAGAATATTTGCTCTTCTGTGTATCTGACAGAACAAACACAGCTAGATAAGCTTCCACTGAGATGGGCTGCTTTTATTTCAGATTTATCAGGATTCTGTGGAACTGTAGTCGCCTGGGCTGCAAAATAAAACACATTTATTTAGATATAAAATCATGAAACAGCAGAAATGGACCAACAAGGGGAGTCCAGAGCTTTGGGTCACACAGTGTATAAATAATATATTTTCAAGGGCATTGCATAAAAGTGCTTGTTCAGTCTCTTGTCATTTTAAGACTAGACTACTGCAACTCCCTTCTAGCTGGTCTTCCTATGCAGACCATCAGACCCTAAATCCAAAATGCAGTGGCAGGACTTATCTTCTTCATCTCCTTCTTCTTCTTTCGGCTACTCCCTTTAGGGGTCACCACAGCAGATCATCTGCGTCCATCTTGCCTTATCCCCTGCCTCCTCTACTGTTACATCCACCATCTCCATGTCCACCTTCACTACATCCATAAGCCTTCTCTGAGGTCTTCCTCTTCTCCTTCTGCCCGGCAGCTCCATCTCCAACATTCTTTGTCCGATATATCCGCTATTCCTCCTCAAAACATGTCCAAACAATCTCAACCCGGCCTCTCTGGCTGTATCGCCAAACTGCCCCACCTTCACTGTCCCTCTGATCTGCTCATTTCTAATCTTGTCCATCCTCGTCACTCCCAATGAAAATTTCAGCACCTTCATCTCCGCCACCTCCAGCTCAGCCTGCTGTCTTTCAGACAGAGCCACAGTCTCCAAACCGTGCATCATATCAGGTCTCACTACTGTCTTGTAAACCTTCCCTTTCACTCTTGCTGTTATCCTTCTGTCAGTGGCAGGGCTTGTCTTAAATGTTCCTAAATTCAGTCATGTAACTCTTCTGCGGCACTTTCTTCATTGGTTTCCTGTAGTTGAACATCAGATTCAGAACATTGCCTACAAAGCCAAAAATGGACCAGTCCATGATGGCAATGGTCATCAAGTATAGCTCAGCTTTACCTACGATCCCTCAAGATGCAAGGAAGACAAGCATCTAGAATCTGTTCTGTTCTGGTACCAACATGATGGATCAAACTCATTCTAGCCTCTTCTAACTAGTTAAGGATATCTTCTGAGTGAACAGCAAAGCACTTTTGTAAGTTGCTCTGGATAAGAGCATCTGCCAAAAGCCATAAATATAAATGGAAGTGGGATGCTAGTTTTGTGTGTCTTGTCAATCTGATCGGAAGTAAAACTAAATAAATAAATAAGAAAATAGAAAGATAACAAGCATTCAGTGTTTTGTAATAATTGTCTTCTAGTTAAACTTCTCACAATTTTATATTTAGACTTTAAGTCTATGAGATTAAAGGAGAAAATGGAGTTTCTTGTGATCATTTTTGCTGTCCTCCACTAAGCCAACTTTACAATCTAACAAACACGGCAGTTCAGGGCAACCAGTCTCAGTGATTTTGGGGCAAGTTGTCACACTTGGGGGGAAGCCAAATCCTAAATGCCAAAGAAAAAAAGATGAGCATCTGTGCCTTGTTTTCATGAAGCTATTCTTGGACATCCAGATGGGATTTGGGTCCAATGTATGACCTGCCAACGTGTACTTATGAGAAGTGCACTCCAGGCCAGTGTCAGATCTGTATTTCTGAGGAGTCTGATTAGTGAAATCTGAGACCACGTAACTGACCATCAGACAAATTGCATGAATATAAACATTAATCAGTAAAGTTTAATAATGAATAAAGCTTTAGTTTTGTAAAGATTTTAACTTAAAAAAAAAAAAGACATGTAGAAAAAACACCCCAACACAGAATCCCAACACACAGTTATGTTAAAAAATCCAGTGTGAAAAAATTCATTGGTTTCAAATGTGTTGCTCCAAAATTTAAATGAACATGAGCAGAAGGTGGGGGTGGGGGGTGTACATGACTTTAATCACACTGGATAGTTAAATGGTTTTCATCAAGATTATATTGGACACAATTTGCATCTGCATCAGTTTACAGTACAGAAGCTCAGCTCTGTTTGTCTTTTTTACACTGAAGGTTTCAAGGGATTCAGATCTGTTAATGATTGCATGCTTGAAAAGGTGCCCGAGTAGAAGCTGCCTGACTGAATAGCAATTTTTTCTTTGAAAATTTAATGAATAAAAAGTACAGATTTTTCTTCTGAAATGTAATGAGGATAGCACTACTGAATACAGTCAGATGCTCACTGTAAGAAAGTAAGAGGCTTCGAAATTGAGGGCAAAAAAATGTAAACATAGTCAGGTAAGAGTCCAAACCTGTGAGAAATGTATTATCAGACTGACCACACATATAGGTGAAAAAGAGAAGGCCAGGATGAGGCCAGATCTATATGACCAACAGATGCATTCTGGGAGTTTGATCAAATTTAACAACGTAATACATAAGTTATACTTATATGTAGATAAGCAAGGGTGCTTTACAAACAGTACCCATCACTCAGCACTCAACCAACACACACCTACTAAAAATGGCCACCAACTCCATTCAGCATACTCTTTATGGTCTCTACCAGAAATCACAGTCCAACTACAGGACTGCATTGAGGCCTAGGCACCCCCACATCTTCACTCCAATTCCCCTAATATCCATGTCTTTAAAATGTGTAAGGAAACCGGAGTCCACAGAGCCCACACAAACACATTGAGACAACATTGAGATTCAACCCCAGATAGGGCCTTGAACCCAATCATCAGCCCAGGTCTTATAACATGTGGACAAGTTAGATCCTGTCATACATGGATGGCAAAGGCAAAGCCTGCCCCCTTGGCAACTGGGTGGAACCATGAATGATGGTGCTTCATCTAATACTCTTGGGATGAGGTAGGCGGTTGTGCATGAGGTGAGGTGGTAAATATCCATCATCCTGATCTCACTAATGCTTCATTTGAATAACCCTTGATTTCAGATGAAGCAATGGACGAGCATGTGTCCCAATACTCCATATAACATTTCTGGAAACTGGAGCAAACTGGGATATTCACTCATAATGGAATTTAGAAAAATCTAGTGATTGATGGGCATAACTGATGGTTCATCTTTGAAATCAAGAGCCTGGATCATCCGATTAAAGAAGGGTCTGAAGTGTGAGGTAGAGCGAGGAGTCGGTGTTGTTTTTGATGTCAGCGATGAACAAGGAATATAAACCTGCAGGACCCTGGATGATCAGAGCTTCTTACTTAAGGAGTGACTAAACGTGTCTGTCTGATTTAGAGCGGATTGGTTATTTGCCCAATGTGTGAGAGCATGAAATGAATTCAGGATTTAATCAATTTACTTGGAGAGAAATAGACACGCCACCTCACGACGCAGGCAAGATGTAGACTGCTGAACAGGAATGAAGGCACCCGGCAAAGTGTTTGATGATAAACCCCTGCCAAACACTTTGCTGACACCTTCACATTATTCATGCTGCTGAGAGAGCGGAGCGAGAGCGGAGCGAGAGCAGCATCTTCTTCTGCCTCTGCACTAAATCAGTTTGTTCCTGTCTCTTCATCTATGGCCTTCATGATGGAAGCTCTCTCTGAATCTGGGTGACTGTGAGTGAGTGATGCAGCTCAAAGCCAGCCATGACAGTCGCTCCGCTTCAATGAGCACCCCTTCGGAACGAGCATGGCTCCAAAACAACTGCAGACTTTAGAGGTCTCAATGAAATATGATCTCAGTGCTATTCTGTAGATCAGGGCGACTGACCAAATATGTCAATTAAATGCTTCATTCCTTGCCATTTTAAGCAATGCAATAAAGAAAACCCGAGAAAAGAGAGAGAGAGAGAGAGAGAGAGAGAGAGAGAGAGAGCAAGGGAGGTAGATCGAGAAAGAAATGTAAGGCTGAAAGCAAGGATGCATTTATTAGAGATTTATCACCCCCACAATACACCATGTTCTGCTGAGACCTGAATTAATCTTAATTAGCAGACCAGTGCTATAGGGCAAACTTCTGCTGTATTTGCCTCCCACCCACCAGGCCTGCACACACCTCCTCTTCATCCATCAACTCACAGTTGTGCCTAGAACAACCATGAAACCTTTATTATGATGCCCAGCCATGTGAAAGCCTTGGTTTCTTAGAACAACAGCAGAACTCCTTTATGAGCTACATAGAACGGTTTGCATGTACAGTACAAATACAGCCATTACATTAAAAACACTGACAATTAAAGTGAATAACCTCTATTATCTCATTCCAATAGCAACTGTAGGTCCTGTGACGATACTGTAGGAACATTGGAGACGTCTGCTCTTGGTTTGAATTTCGTCATGTTTTAAATGTTCTCCACTTATCTTCTGGACCATGGAACAGCTGATTTCAAATTGTTCTGAGATCTTTTTAAATCCCTTCCCAGACTCATCGGCATCTACAGCTATCTGAAGGCATCAGAAAGCTCTTTGCATCTGGCCTTGGTGATCCCAAAGAATTCAACAATGAAGGGGAAACCAAACTAATGTCTGAGGTTTCAAAAAAAGACCAAAAGTCTCCTTAATGGTGTTCTAATTATCTGCAGGTGATGTGTTGCAACTGATTATAATCTAGGAGTTAAATCTGTTTCTCCAGATATGAAGACTAGACACAAAATGTGTGTCAAATGTAAGGTTACTCATATGAAATGAAACCAGCTCGGCAGAGTGTGATCCAGTTTTAAACACAAGCTGTGGATGAAGGGGAAGATATACATAGACTTATACATATCTAGATGGAGGTTCTGCAAGGCAGGCCTACAGCTTTGCCATTTCTGAGTGGACAACATCTCCGCCCGACTACATTCAGCACCATTACAGAGCAGCAGTTAAATTAAGGTTCAGTCCAAAACGATGCTACTTACTAATTTAAGCATATTGCTCTCAGAAAGTGGGACAGGGTTGTATAATGTAAAGAGTGCAGTGATCCAAACTCATGCGTATGTTTAGTCATGAACATGTGGTTAGTACAGGAAACTCGCGAAACTTTCTTTGGTTTAATATTCCATACGAGTGATATTTTTACAATTATTCTGAAGTATTTTTATAAAAATTAATATATTTATAATAATTAATAATAATTTGTTGGATAAAACATGATAGCTGGGTAAATTACAGCATTTCTTGATCTGTATATTCAGAATAGATTACTACCTTCTTTAATGAATCGGTTTCTTAATCGTCAGCTTTTTGTTCAAATGACCCTGTTCCACATTAATTGGTACAGTCTTATGATACGAGGAAGTAATTGCTGCACTTGTTCAGTTGATCCCTTCCACCTTAAATGCTGCAGCAGCTGCATTCTAGTGACTAAAGAAGCACCACTTAAGGTGGAGAGGAAAAAATTGCAACAAGAAGCAGGAGAACTGACGTCAGCCTCGTCCTTCTTTCAGGTTGTTGTTTTTTTTTTTGGGGGGGGAGGGTTGCTTTTTTAAGGACGTTTGGACTGAGAACAGGATAACTCATCATATCTCTTGTATTTATGCACTTTTGATGATGGTCTCCAGGTGGTCTGAGATCTACTTCAGTTTCTATTTCCCTGCGGGCTCAATCTGAGAGCAAATTTCACTGATTTGAGATCCTTATTCTCTCTTTCTCTCTCTCTCTCTCTCTCTCTCTCTCTCTCTCTCTCCAAATTTTATTTAATATTATTTATATAGAAAATCACTGTTTTGGAACAATGACCTAAAACCAGTAAACCACCCTCTTAAATCAGGACTTCTGCAGTGAAATGTACGGTCAGCGAAGGTCCCAGGTGACCACTCGGTGTTCATGTGTGACATCTAATCAGCAAGGTCATTGTGGAGACTTTCACAGGCTGAATGATGTATGGTACATACCAGCAGTGGCCAGCTTGTGAACATCACACAACAACACACAACAACAATCACCTTTGGGATTGATTGCACCTTGACTTGCACAAATCTTCCATCAGCAGAACAGATTTTTGCACAGCAGGGGCAAAACAGGAAAAGGCAGAGAGGGTCAGGGGGTCGTGGGTGTTTACAAGTGTTCCTGTCACAGCCTGAGATTTTGGAGAGCCAGAAATGAACCCTTGGGAGTCTGCACAGTCGAGTCACATTTTCCACATCTCCTTGTTTCTACACTTCATACATATTTTAATAAATTCCACTGACCATCCAGGAGCCCTTCGTAGTTCTATAATTACACACTGTTAATCCACCTGTTTCTCTGCATACTTTATTCTCCTCCTTTCACCCTGATCTTCAATGGTAAGGGCCCCACAAGACCACCACAGAGCAGGTATTATGTGGGTGGTGGGTCATTCTCAGCACTGCAGTCACACTGACATGGTGGTGGTTGGTGTGGTGCTGGTGCGAGTGAATCAGACACAGCAGTGCTGCTGGAGAGTTTAAACCCCTCAGTGTCACTGCTGGACAGTCCACCAACCAGTCATTCTGCTGTGGTCAGCATCCTTTGCGCTGATGAACAACTAGAGGATGACCAACACAAACTGAACAGATGGACTACAGCCTGTAATTATAGAACTACACAGTGCTTCTGTATGGTCATTGGAGTAATGTGAATTGACCACTGAGTGATTCTTCAGCTGGGGGCCTTTTTAATGATCATACATTTTTGGAATAATAAAATGATCAGATTTGCAGGATTTGTCTGATAGGTTCACGTTTTCATCCTTTACTTTTTTTTTCTGTATTCTCCACAGCTCTCTACTGACATCTTACAGCCACACTGAAGAACAGTCAACATTAGTTTTGGATTAGTTCAGATTGAATTTCTATGAAATAGTTAAAAAATATGCCAATGAAAACCTGTCATTTTGGTTTGGTAATGACATGTCATTCCCCTTTTCTATGGTTGCGTCATTAAAAGTATTAGAAAATGTGTTAGAAAACACAAGCAGTGTATTAATGTCAAAGACACCAATATACTGTTCAAAAACATGCACAACTTGGATATAGATGTAAATTTTACATTCTGTGTGTATTTCATTGCACCTCACTAGGGTCCAACCCCAGAGACAAGCTTTGAGCCCTTTCAAGTACAAATCCATCCTTCATTTTCTTAGTGTCTATAAAAAAGCTATTATAATATTTTTAAAGCTCTAAACTCCCAAAGGTTCGCTGTTCACTTTCTGAAGCCCCTCCATGACTGAAGTATTTGAATGTTGCCTTCTTGGCACTCTTCCTGCTTTTCTTTCTCCCTAGGAAACTCGGAAGCTCACAGGAGAAAAAGTTCTTGCAGGTGTAGGGTTCTTGTTTGGGTGGAGTCAGACATGTCCGATATGCATTGTGTAAGCTATACACATCCATTTTCATGAACAGGAGGCTGCCGCAAGCAGATTCAGTTTGACTGAATATGCTGAATAGAGCACAGCTAGACTGGAGACACGAGTCATCAATAGCACAGCTACACTTTCTCTCTCCATGAGCTGAGATATTCATCACGCCCGCACTGTCAGCCCTTTATTCCAGAGAAGGGGGGGAGAGAGAGAGAGAGAGAGAGAGAGAGAGAGAGAGAGAGAGAGAGAGAAAGAAAGAAAGAAAGAAAGAAAGAAAGAAAGAAAGAAAGAAAGAAAGAAAGAAAGAAAGAGCTCAAATGTTACCTGACCTCTGATTGATGATCATTGACAGAGAAAACGAAAGGAATCACATTAACGAAAGTAAGAAAGAGGGAAGCAGTAATTCTCCAGTCTGAGTTCTGTAGGAACCTGTGTGGGCTGAGTGCCGTCTGACAGCAGAGAAAGTCAGTATGTGTATTCTGTGTCTGTTACTCCTCACAGTCGGCTGGAGCTGAGAGTGAGGAGAGAGTTACAGCTTTTATTTTTATTCTACTCCATTTGTTTTTCCTCATGTTGCTGCAGACACTGAGCTATTCAAGCCAAACCCCGTAGTCTTCCGAGTAAAACCGTTTAGCTCAGCTCACCGAGGTCATATAAAGCCTGTTTAATCCCTGCTTGTGTCCCTCTTAGACATCTCTGATGTCTCATTTGTCCCTTCTACAATCAGAGCACACTGAGCCCCACACACAATCAAAACATTACCACAAGATGTTTTCTGAATAGAAGCATGAATGAACGAGGGAGAAAAGATCTCAGTGGGTGAAACAGGTCCACATTCATAAAACTCCCAGCACACATGCATTGAACTCATTTTCACAGCACTATGGTATATATAAATTTTACATTTTTACAGCACTGTTATGTGACCATAACCTTAAGCTAAATTGACCTGATAATGAGGTCATGCATATTAATCCTTCAGCGCCTTTAAGTGTCAAAAAAGGAAAAAAGCAAAATGTACTAAGTAGACAATACAATACCAACATGCTGTGAGATTTAACAACTTTCATCCAAAAGTCAAAAATTCTGACAAAAAGTAAAAAGTGCTTGATACAAACTGTCCAAATGCATGAACAAAACAGCAGGATTATCCCCTCCTCAGTCTGTTTTTATCAAGCATAACACAGAAATACATACACATATGATTAAAGTGCATCGCAAGACATATATAACATTTACATAGGTTTGCGTCGTACATACTTGTGCATCTAAAAAGCATTTTTTGATTAATATAATTTTTACATTGCCTCTATTGACCTTCTCTATTGATTTCTAAATTGTGTAAAATAGCCAGCATTTTACATTTATTTCACATCAGTGTTTGTTTATTCAGTCGCCACATATTCTGTGGCTTTATTTTGAGCCCCGCCTTCTCACCTGCGTCAACATTAACCACTGGTCAAACCTCTTCCCACCACAGCTGATTAACCACAGAGTTAAAATGTCTAATCTCAAAGGAGAGTAAACACAAACCAGTTTGACTTTACCTGACGTTTTATTTTTGCATTAAATGTTTATTTTTGGAGGTTCTTCATTTTGAAACCGTGTAAGAACCTCTTATACCAGTAAAAATGTGCAGTTTCGATCTGGGATTAATAATTACTGGGAGTAATTCTGATTCTGATTAAGGAACGTCAAGGAACTTTCAATAAAAGGATACAAGTTTAAAGTTTGAAGCACCTTAAGGGGTTCCTCCAAAGTTTCAAATTCAAGGATCTTGTACTTTTACAGTGTCCTAACCACTGAATGCTCGCGTGTCCCCAGTGTCCTCTAAAAGTCCCCCTATATAAACTCAATACTCTTGGAATATTCTTTAAACAATCTAATAATAAGACATGTTCTACTTATTGACTAATTTAATATTTCATTTGCGGAGAAGTAATTCCCTGCATTTCTATAACACTCCCATCTTACCCTCCACTTTATCTTCATTACCAACTTCTCTCCATCAGTGCACGCAGTGTGTTAGTAAACTGTGGGTGCATGTGGTCCTCTCACTTTCCCCCCTTTCTCTTGGTGTTCTGAAGTATGGAGTGTGATTCCACATTCACACTGCACTCCTCGCAACAAACAACGCTTGCCCTCTGTGGAAACGAGATCACCCCACTCAATTTCATGGGAGATTAATCTGGAAGCTTACACATAACCCTGAGCAATGTGAGAAGACGGTGAGGAAAACACAAATGAGGCCGCACATGAGCACTCATCAGAAAGGCTTCAGAAGACCACCTCTGACACTGCGGTGGCTCCACTAATGTGCCGCTTATATGGAATAAAATTTATTCGGGATGTTTGTAAGCTGTGGATCTGCTTGTCGCAAGAGGCAGCAGGTAAATTATAGGCATTTTGTAAAGTTAAGTTTGTAGAGACAGAAATGCAACTGGTTGAGTTGGAAATATTAGAGGGGTTCATTGCATATATACTGGAGGATAAGTGCTCCCTATAATGGCCTTTTCCGTGGTGTCATCTTTATATATTTATATTTGGGAATTGTATCCGGCTCTGACACCGAGGGGCTGAGAGTTCTGTACTGAGAATCTGTACTGGATATTGAACCCCAGCCAAACTGTAAATTAATGCCTTATAGTGCATAGATATATATGTAATAATGGTGCTCAACCATTATTTGGGATGAGTTGGGGAGCTGGGGATGAGGGGATGAGGGATGTGGTGTCCTTATCTGTAGAAATCTTTCCCTGATCCAAAGCAACAGCTGCTCCAACAAAAGCAGGATGAACTTGACTTTTAAAGAAATGGTCAATGCAACAGTGAGCAGGTGTCCCAATACTTTTGTCCATATACTAGCATCATGGATGAGATTGATGGCTTTGTGGAGTAATACACACACGCAGGGGAATACTCCACCACAGAGAGTAGCTGAAGGTGCAGAGCAGGCTCCACTCATTTATGCTAATTTACGTTAGCGCCTCTATGAGATGTATTATGCAATGTTATGTCAGTGCCAAGCTAACTGTGATGTATACCCACTTTTCCGCTGGACTTAATATCATTTTCAGCAACATTCTCTTAGGCACCGGTATCTGAAGCTTGTAAACAGGGTTCAAGTAACGTATGCTTCACTTTTATGATACAGATTCACTCCTCAGGTCACATCTATTAGATGACCCGTTACACAGTGCTGGAAAGCACACAAACACTTATGTTTAATATAACCAGATACACCGTTTGAGAGGGTTTGATAAAATGTGTGACAGGCTGGGTATGTACATTTTGAGTCATTTGTGAGATATAATAGTGTGACAATAGAGCCTCCTTTTTAGAAATGTCCTCTTTTTGGAATGTGAATAATGTTTCTGGCTGGAATCCCAACAATTGTATGAAATGTTGATTCATATTGGAATTTGCTTACAAATGAATACAACAGCTAACAGACGCCTGTGCCGATCAGCATGATACTGGATGTGATGTGGGGAGAGGAATAAGGAAATAAGGAAGGATGTTTTTTCTTTTTGTATAAGAATTTTGAAGAACTTATTATTAAAATATTCTTGTTAATCTAATTATTTCCAATAACTCCAATATTTGCATTTCAGCTCATAAATACACTGGATGATCTACTTACAACAGGATTTCTGAGATTTTTTATAAGCAAAAAAGAAAAAAAGCAGCAAGTAAATGTTTATCAAAATTAATATTTTCTTAATTTTTAAAATTGGCCTTGGGTCCTGAAGGTTACCAGATAACAGAGCCCAGGATGCTGTATTCCAATTCTGTTATAGCTCACGAAAACCAGAAATCTGGAATCTCAAAATATTAGAACATTTTGATTCAATTTATTCAGTTAAATTTTTTAGAGTTTAAATCTTTACATAGTATTCCCATTTATTGAGATGCACTAGTAAGTCTACACATACACACACACACACACACACATCCACACACACACACACACACACACACACACACACACACACACACACACACACACACACCAAACAAACAAACAAACAAACCTCCATGGGCCTACGATGTTAATAATGCTCTGAAAATAAACTTTATTTGCTGTATTTCAGTTCACAAAGTAAATCTCGCTCTTTTTTCTGTCCTTTATGGTCAGTTTCTTCTGAGCTCTCATAAAGCTGCTTTCCTCTGCCTTCTAACTGTGGTCCACTGGCACTCGATTCTCTCTCTGGCCCTTCTACAAAAGATTGGATGTCTTTCATTTAGAATGTCTGATTAGTTCTCCTTCATTTGAATGACTTTTGCTGTATTTGTTTCATAAAGCTTCCTTTCTTCTAATTTTTAGGCATGATTAAAGATATGAATGGCTAAATCAGAGAACATCAAAGCTTTCGTCTCATCCTTGAAACAACAAAACAGATTTCCACCTGACACATCATTAATAATCAGATCAATTACTGATACACAGTATGTAAATCTATTGAATCCCCTATATTTTGAACTGCTCTGAGTCTGAATGTGAGAAATTGTTGTCTTATCGGGCAGGACTGCACAACAACTGACTGTGCTGATTTATACTGTTGCTAAATTGTAAATGTAAAATTTCAAATTCATTTCAGTGACACTTTTTAACCACATTTTAGTGTTAATTGAGCAACAGTGCTGTTTACAAAACAGTTTGACTGTATATCAAGTAAAAACCCATGTTTAAAAGCGAAAAATTACATGATCATTTCTGACAATAAGCATCACTTCCTTAACACTGATGTCAATGTGACGTTAGAGAACAAAACATTTCTCAAATTGTTAGTTTCTCAATGCATGTACGTCTCAGTCTGATTCCTTCCAGTTTTCTCAGTCTGTACATATACTCTTCCTGACAAGCTGCTGCTGTTCCTGATCAAGGGAAGAGCAAACACCTTCCTCCCACTTCATTCACACACTTTTGTGAGATTTGGACAGATTTTGTAGCAAAGTTGAAATCTGATTGTTGCCTGACTCTTGTGAACCCAGAGTTTTCTCATTTTCTGTCTATCTCATGCAGACACGTTGATCAGATTACTGGCAAAATCCGATTTTCTGCAGTTATCAGATCATTGAGCACATTAAAACACACTCATTCTTTGAGCACTGTAAACCATCTCACTAGCTGCATTCACATTTATTTGCCAGAAACGTTTAAGAAATATATTTATAGGAGACAGTCACACATACCAGATTATTTTCAAGAGATTATAAGATTCTTCATTTGAGAATTCAAATTTTTACCATGTTTTGATAAACAAATTACATTTTTATGCTTATAAGAACTAAATATCCAGAGTGTTTTTGAGTAGAAAAAGCAAGAATATATATAGTGTTATATATATATATATCTATATATATATATGGGGTTGGACAATGAAACTGAAACACCTGTCATTTTAATGTGGGAGGATTCATGGTTAAATCGGAGCAGCCTGGTGGCCAATCTTCATTAATTGCTCATTACACCAGTAAGAGCAGAGTGTGAAGGTTCAATTAGCAGGTAAGAGCACAGTTTTCCTCACAATATTGCAATAAACACAACATTATGGGGGACATACCAGAGTTCAAAAGAGGACAAATTGTTGGTGCACGTCTTGCTGGCGCATCTGTGACCAAGACAGCAAGTCTGTGATGAATCAAGAGCCACGGTATCCAGGGTAATGTCAGCACCACCAAGAAGGACCAACCACATCCAACAGGATTAACTGTGGACGCAAGAGGAAGCTGTCTGAAAGGGATGTTGAGGTGCTAACCCGGATTGTATCCAAAAAATGTCATTCACAAGACGAATTGACGCTGTATTGGCCACAAAAGGAGGCCCTAGAACACCATACTAATCAATTATTGTGGTCTTAAACCAGGTGTTTCAGTTTCAGATATATATAAATATATATATAAAGCTGTTTTCCAATTACAAGAAAGATTTAAGTCTTGTAGTTTGTTTGTTAGATGTCTGTAGGTTACTCTAATCCTGAGTTATGAAGCCTAGAAAACAGATCTCAGATTAAGGTGGAATCTTTGAGATTTGAACATGAATTTCAGTATTTGGGAATTCTCCCTTTGCTTCAATGGCAGTGTGCGCTAAAGCTGCATGGACTCCACAAGTTGATGTAAAATCCTCTGATGAGCAGACCAGATACTGATAGTCATCTGAACAATAGAAATAAAAAACACCCTCAGTCCACATCTCATCTTTTTGTACATTTGTCAATTTAATAGATTTGCTTAAATATTTCAGCAGAAATTATTGCAGAATTGTTTTTTGTTTGTGTGTTTGTTTGTTTATTTATTTTTTTATCTGTTTTGTGTATTTATTTTTAAAGATATTTATTTCCAGGTTGAAATAGAAAAACTATAGGTATCAGACTTTTGGACCCCACACTACACAGAGATAAGACTACTATAATATTAATGGAATCACAGACAGATATGATACATAGAAGGGCTATTTTCCTTTAGGGGGGTTTGAGGACATATGTGTTGTTCCTATAGCAAACCAGCCCAGGGCTAATCTAATTAGAAAAGAAAGCTGTCTAGTCATGACGAATCATGTGCGTCATCAGTTTACTAATGATGCCATGTGGCAGGTTTCTACTGGAGCCAAATCAGTCTCCACATTGTCAATTTTTCACCTTTTGGCTTCGGCTCACTGCTTCAATTTTATTATCGGTGTGAGAATAATGAGAAAGTGCTCTGTTTGCTCTGGTCCATACTGATAAGAAGGAGGGAGGGAGGGGGCAGTGGAACCCTGCAGGCCTTTTACTCTGAATTGGTATTCACTGCTGGGCACCAGCCTTCACTCACAGCCCACTGTCTCATTAGATCTCCAAACGCTGTGATAGGTCAGCCTCAGACCGAGGACCTGACCAAGTGAGGCCGGAGACAGTTTTGATTGAGCAGGAATCATGGAGAAGGTCAGGCATCAGAAAGGGCTTCAGTCTATACCTTTGGTTGTGGTTGGGTCAGGGTTAGAGTTCTAAACTCTGGGTGGTTTGCAATTGGCGGATCAGTACCATGGAGAGCCCCCCCAGCAGTACTTTCATTACATAAACCTGTATTCTGTCCATATCTGCTCCACGTGTTTGTTGAAAACGTGTGAATACAAGTAAGAGGAAATAAGTTGATCAAAGCATAATTAAGTTTAATAATTGAACTTAATCATTCTTAATTAATGAGATTCAATATTTGGATGGGAATTCTTAATAAAACAAGAAGAAATGGATACTGTTTAGTGTTCAGACTACCATTAAGTTAAGTTACCATCACCCCTAATTAATTAAACAGCCATTTTTTCTTTATATGTTGACCATAGAGGGTTTACCAGGATGTGTGTGCTTGCTTTACTTAACTCACTAAATTAACTTCCAGTCTTCCAGCTTTAATAATAGACATTGGAACCAGATGATTAAAATTGCATTCTACATATGTCCCATGTCCCCATGTCGACATATCTGTTTGAAAATGCTAATTGAAGTTGGCCTTTTGCATTCCCTCATTAACGCCTCAACTCCATTTCTAATTCTCTTCACTACAGTGAGATGATTTGCTTTTTGTTATTAAACTTTAAACTAGTAATATAGCAATATATTTTTCTATTAATCCTATTTAAATGTGTAATGACTGAGAAATGTTAAATGAGCCATTAATGTTTGATTTTAAGCCGTCTGAGTCTATTTAAACTAAACTACAGGGCAGCTCATTATAAATATTTGCCAGGAGAGGAGATTTAATAGTGTGAAAAGGTGTGATCTTCATGAGGGCCCACAGCCTTTCTACACAGTAATGCTGTGCACAACTTAATCTTCATGAATGTGAAATACTCACTGACAAAATATTGCAAAGTCAGATTTGATCGTGGGAAAATATGTAAATGATTACGGGTGTCGTCTGATTAGACACTGGGTCCTAAAATAAGAGATAAGAAAAGTGTTTCCCCTTCTGACCTATAAAATGCTTCTCGGGGACTACTTTTGGGTAGTGTACTGAGAGATCATTGACTACTTGACATGCCTCTATAAGACATTTTGCCCAGTCGACAGCCTTTGTGAGGGGTCCAATCATTAGACTGAGAGAAGCAGGATGGTTGTTTCGAGCAGTCACCTGCCATCTAAGAACAAGAACCTTCTCATCAAAGTTCCTTCACACCTTTATCAAGGAACCCAGGTTCTTCGAATTGGGTGACAGTCACCTTGGTGTATGCAAGCCTAGTGGATTCCCTCTATAGTGACACACTGCCTCAACTGCTGGTGTAATGGTCTGGGGAGCCATTGCATGTGACAGTCAGGTAGCACTAGTTGTGATACAAGGGTCACTAACACCTGACCAATATATGCAGGACATCCTGCAGCCACATTGCTTCCCATCTGGCAGGTTTCAGAAGGATAATGCTTATCCGCACACAGCCTGCCTGAGTTCCTCAGCCTGCCTGGTTGCCAGATTTATTGCTATCTGAGCATTTATAGGACCAGCTGGGGAACAGACTCAGCAACCTGTGAGTGTGCAGGATCTACAGGCCCAGCTGCAGCATCTGTGATCAAATGTGCTGCAGGATGCCGTACAGAACCTTCATGCCTTCATACCCATCTGTATCTCATCTTGTATTCAGGCTAGAGACTCAAAAGGGTACTAGAGCCTATAACTAGAACTGTATAATCTGTATGATTTCAGACCAACAACAGTTACACTCTTAAAATAATAAAGTCTTAGAACCTGTGAGAACATACACACAGGAATCTGTTCCATTTACATTTGCCAGGTATCCATTGTAACTATTTAAGAACCTTGCATAAACATAAAGGAATTCAGCGACTGCCCATTAATTCATATTATACACTATATGTGCAAATGTTTGTGGACACCCCTTCTAACGGATGCATTCAGCTACTTTAAGTTGCCAATTGCTGACACAGATGTGCAAATGCACACACAGCTTGTCTGGTCTAGTAAAGAAAAACTTTGAGCACATAAACATGAACCTGTTGACACCATGCCTAAGGCCAGGTGGGGGCTACCGAGGTATTAAGCCTTTCAGCACTGAGCTGTGTTCACTACTTTTGCTCCATCCAGTACTTTTGGGATGAGTTGCAGATGAGGTGGGGTGGTGATTTTCCAACATCCTCATTGTTGAGAGGCAGTTACTCCAAGGAAAGCAGGATAAAGTCTTTTAATACCCTTGATCAGGAAAGGACCCCTCAAAATGAAGCGATACTGGAATTATGCTGCAGAAAATGTGCCAGTATTCCTTTAAGGATGCGCAGCGTGCTGGAAAACTTGCACCAATACCAACAGCCAAGAGCCAGTTTCTATGAAAGTAAGTAAGTAAATAAATAAATAAAGAGGCCTATCTTCCCTGATGCACATTCATAGAGCTCCTCTTAAACCAGGAGCTTTGATTCAGCTGGTTTTATTCATCTCACGCAGCGCGGCAGGATCAGCTCCACTCTCCTCTCCCTGACATATAAATGCAAGGGGACATTTCTCACAGTGGGGGAGACTCAAAGGCTCTCCGCTTTGCCAGAGCTCAAGACATGGAGTATTGCTAACACGCCCCAAATGGAGGGAGGAGGGAGAGAGCGCATGGTAAGACCAAAGAGAATTTGAGAGATTCCGCCTTATCAGCTCATGTTGCAGGACTGATTCCTGGAGGGACAGCCGTGAAGAGACCATGAAGACAATCCTACTTCTAAACACACTTCCATGGGTTAGACTGGGGGGGTGAGTTCAGGGCACTGTAGGACATACACAGCAGCTCTTATAGCTCATCTTCGCTGAACCTTTCAGACACCCGGCACTATTTTAAAGGGCATTCTCCCTGACAGACAATTTGCTAAAAAGGTGAAATGAATTTAAAGCAGGGCTGATATGTCAAGGAAGCACAGAGGCATGTTTAAAACTTGTATTGGCTTTGTCTGTGTTACTGCAGTTTGTAAAAATGAAATAAAAAACCTTTACAAACCTTTATAGAGTCACTGATACTCGAAAGCCTCGTATCTTCATTTCTGCATATTTCAATCAATAGAAATGCAATAGAAGACCAACCCCCCATTCACACTGTTCTACAATTCCCATTCATTCTTGTCCGGAATTCTGTCTCCCATTTGTACCTTTCCGTTGTCATGACCTACACTAATCTACAGTGTTCTCCTCCATCCACACTGTTCTGGACAGCTGTCCTTATCGATACTAAGTTCAACTGTTCTTCCCATCCACACTGTTCTAGGCAGCTGTCCTCATCAGTAGTAAACTACACTGTTCTTCCCATCAACCTTGTTCTATAAACCTTTCCTCCATCCACATTTCTCAAGTTTTCTCATAGTTTTCTGTGTCCCCATTAGTACTAAAGTAGAATGGTCTTCCCGTCCACTGTTTAAGAATGTTCTCCTCATCCACATTGATCTAGAATGCTGTGCCCATTGTTACTAATCTTGAATTGTCTTCCCAGCCACGGTTTTAAAATGTTCTCCTCATCCACTCTGTTCAAGAGCTCTGTCCCCATTCATTCATTTCTGGAACGCTGTCCCCATCAATACTAATGTCAACCGTTCTTCCCCATCCACACTACTTCAGAATGCTGTCCCCGTTTCTATGTTTATGTAATGCTGCCCCCATCTGCACTCTAATACAATGTTTTTCCCATCTGCACTGTTCTATTTTGTTGTCCCCATCTACACTAATCTATAATCTTTTCCTCCAACCACTGTTCTCAAATGCTGTGCCCGTTCATACTTTTTCTATAATGCTGTCCCTGTCTGCACTCATATGCAATGTTCGTCCCACATACACTGTTCTAGAATGTTGTCCCAATTCATATTTTTTCCTGAATGTTAACACCAATCCATGGTGTTCTATAATGCTATATCCCCTTATATCCTTATATTTATATCTATATTTACAGTACACTAATCTAGAATTCTTTCCATTCACACTGTTCTACAGTGGTGTCCCCAGTTCATACTTTTATATGTTGTTACCATCTACACTAATTTAGAATCTAGAACCTTTAAAGGTGGGCTTTGTTTGAGTTAATTTAATCAAAAACCTTTAAAACCTTCAAATCATCAGTCACAAAAGTAAAATATAATTTTACTGTTTTTCAATTTATGACAATCTAAATTTTCCAGTTGTTCTTTACATTGTAAAATTTCATGATGAATGGACAAATAGAAATGCTTCAAATACTTCCATTGAATGTTCCACATGTAAAGCTGCCATTTTGGAGCTGCCACAAGGTTTTTGTTGGGCAGTGACAATATGTTCCCTTTTGATGAGGTGAGAAGGTTGCTCACATAGAGGCATGTAATAGAACGTGTGTTCAAGAACACATTATTGACCTGATTTTATGCATGAGGAGAGAAGATACAGTGGAAAATTTGTGTGAAATTTGTAAATTTTATCAGGTGCAGCTTAAAAATAAAGATTGATGATGAAGGAGTGAATTTCACCAGCTCTCAATTACTGCAGTCAGTCGCTTTGAGTGTTCTCCAGATTAGGGTGACAGATCAGTAGAACTGAACAAGTGATCATGTGAAGTTTCACTTTGAAAAAGATAGGAAATCTGCTTCTTCAGCAGCAGTGAAAAACCATTGTGTGTTCAAAAGTCAGTGCTGCCAAACAGTTGCTCTGAAATTAAATTTTACCACTTCATAGCTCTGAGCTTTGACTGTGCCAAACCATCACTCTTCACATCAACAATGCCAGACAATCCTGAATCCCAAAGATGCCAAATCACCGGGCCTGAACATCAAAGGTGCCAGACATTTGGCTAAGGTGGCTGGGAGAGCTGGAGCACAGATTTCGCAGCATGCTGGAAAGCATTTTTGTTATTTATAGGGCCCGTTTTCCTTCCAGGAGCATTAAACATTAGCCTATTCTCTCTCCACTGTGATCTGAATTCTACATTGTATTGTAGTTAATGATCACTACAAGAATTCCCTTCTTTTCCAGCAAAAATCCCTTTTAAGAACCAGATCACATCAACCCAAATAACATTTACTAATCTAGGGTGAGTTTCCCAAAAGGTTTGTAACTACTTTGTAAACTAGCACTTAAGATAATTCGCTAATGAAGGAGTGCTTCCCAAAGCATTGCGTAACTAAAGTACTACATTTACTCACTCATAAATTAATCATAAAGGAGTAACCCGACCTACTCATTATTCAAAAAGTACTACTTACGGTGGATTTTGCCTGCAGTTCAGCACCTTTACACCAGAGGCCACCATTTCTGAGGGAGGGGTCTGTATGCTTTATAATAATGATATTATTAGTATTAATAAATAACAATTTTCTTATGTTTCGTTGTTGTTGATTATATTATTTACTCATCCACTCATTCACTTCACCCTCATCACAGTCTTAATGGCAGTCACTTGACCAATTAAACTCCATAAAAATAAACAGCCCAGATTTTCCCAATTGTGATATTCCCAGTTAAGAGAGCTCAAACCTCTGGTTCTGTATCACAGAAGGATTAGAGGACACAGTCTGTGATGCCCACATACAGCGAAGCTACTGTGTTTAAGTCTGTGCATTCTGTCACCAAAGATCTACTGCGCTGCATGCGTCTATAAAATAGTCTGGAAACAAAATCAGCTTCCATGCTGTTGGAATTCTATCTGGGGTTATAGAAGCAGTGGATGGGAAGCTATACAGATTATTGCATTCTTACACAAGTAGAAAAGAGGTCTCTGCGGTGAATGTATAGGTTATATGGAACCACCAAGGGCTCTTTACTGGCATTGTAGCCTGGGAGTGGTCTGGGAGTATGACACATTCATCTGGGCAAACGCTGGGAAGTGTCAGGTGGAGAAGGATGGTGTTTCCTTTCTATGTGTACCTTCTCCTGTGCTGAGGTTATCCCCCATTTCATACTTGTCATGAACATGACTCAGAAGACTTGTGCTTGGGTTTCATGTGCAGCTCTTTATTATCATGCTTAATGGCTAGATGCTCACAACCTAGAAAACAACAGCAGTTTGTTATATATCAGTTGATTTATATATTAACAGTATAGTCACGTAACTACCTAACTGCAATGCAATGCACAGAAGAGCACCAGGAATTGAAATCCTATAACGAAGACATTGGGGCAGACTGCCCTTTGTCCACCACGGCATCGGGATGATTTTCGCCTAAAGCAGCTGCTGTTCTTACCACTATTTTACCGCATCATCATTCTGAGCAGGTAATTTTCCTGCCTCTGGATGTCATAGTGACTGATTGAGGCAACGCAAAGACACCCTTGGCATGTCCAAAGAAGGTGTCTGACCCATCATCAGCTGTACTGTACTTGCCCCAGTAGAGTAGCACTGATTGGGGTAGCCTGATTACACATCAAAGGGGTGTGGATTTTGAGGATGAGTTTGGAAGTTTGCACCACTATTTGTGCAGCACCACTCAATTGTGGGTAGCGGGGGCTGAGCATGTGTAAACCCATACTATTTCTGGAGCTGTCTGAATTCCTCAGGGACAAACTATGTCCCATTATCACTCACCAGCTCAAGGGGAATACCACATCTTACAAACATGTTCTTAAACTGGTGATCTTCTGCTAGGGACCATCAGGAAGAGGTGTTGCAATTAGTGGCTCCCTCCTGTAGGATGACTTAATCTCTATATAGAATTCACAGAATTTTACTTTCTGTGCAATGTTTAGGTTGATTCCATCATTCCATTCCTTGATGACCTTCATGTATCTGCTGCAGCCTGTTGGAATCACTAGCCTGTCTTGAAACAGAATGATTCCATCATGTTCTGAATGGTGAGCCCTTGCTCTGCGGTACAGTTGAAGTGAATGAGAAAGTTTAACCATCTTATCTGGCCAATCATTCCTGATGTGTGCAAATACATTTTGCAGCACAGTGTCCAGCATGGATGCGTTTTTGATGTTTTCCAACCTCTGTTTAGATATGGGTTTGGATTTTCTGATCTCTGATACACCATCTCCTTCAGTGTCAGGCCCATTTTTGCCTTCTAGAGGATTTCCCGGCAATGTATCTGCAATGGCCAATTGTTTTCCTGGCACATGAACTGCTACCACATTAAAGTCCATTAATCTCATTAGCAGCTACTGACATCTGGCACCTGATCCAGGTTGTAAGAATGTATCAAAGGCACTAGTGGTTTGTGGTCTGACTGCAGCAGAAAACTGTCCATTCCCCCTTTAAATAGTGTAAAAATCGCTCAAAGGCCCACTACCGCCAGGCATTCTTTTTCGATCTGGAAACATCTTTTCTCTGTTCCAGTGAGGATGCATGAACAGAATGAAACAGGTATGAGATTACATGGGTCCCCTTGAAGCATTGTGGCCCCCGAGTCTATAGTTGCATGCATCTGTGCTAAAAACAATAGACTTCCTGATGTCATAGAAAGACAAATCTGGTGCTGAAGTGAGCATGGACCTCACCCTCTCAAATGCTTTTTGCTGTAGCTCAGTCCAGACCTTGGTTGTGTCCTTTTTCAGCAGCTCAGTAACTGGGTGGAGAACTGTTGAGAGACCAGGAAGGAATTTTCCCAGGTAGTTCACCATGTCCAACATTTGGCAGCGTTCAGTGATGTTGGTGGTACTTGGCAGATCTGTGACTGCTTTGACTTTGTCTATGTCTGGTTGAATTCCATCTTTGCTCATTACCTGGCCAAAGTTCTGAATTTCTGGTTTACTAAAGTGGCACTTGTCTTTATTCAGCTTCAACTCAGATTTGTTTCACTGTCTTCTGAACTGCTCTTAGAGTCTGGTCATGCATTTCCTGATTTTTCCCAAAAATCAAGATGTCATCCATCACTACTACTGCACCCTGAGGGTCTTTCAGCAATTTGCTCATCTCTCACTGGAAGATTTTTGGAGCAGAAGTGATCCCAAAGGGAAGGTGCTGGGAAGAGAATCTTCCAATGGGAGTAATCAAAGTCATTAACAGCATTGAGCTGGGGTGGAGTGGTAGCTGCCAAAACCCACTGAATGCATCTAAAGATGAAAAGATCTTTGCCCCTGAAAGCTTGGGTGAAATGTCCTCCAGGGTAAGCAGTAAAAATCTTTCACGCTTCACCGCCTTGTTGAGCTTTTTCAAGTTGCCACAAATGTAAATGTATATTCTAACTTTACCATTTTTCGCACACCAGTCTGTTGGCTCTCTAACCTTTTGTAAAATGCCTAGTGACTGCATCCGTTTAAGTTCGTCCTCCACCTTAGGCAAGACTGAAAATTGGACATGGCGAGGTGTTGTGAGGAGGTATGGAACAGCAATCAGCCACAGTTAAATTTTAACTGGTTTACATTTTAGTAGCCTCACGTCTTGGGAAACATTTGTAGTGATTTCAAATACTGTCCTGACTAAACCCATTTCACATGTGGCTGCTCTTCTAAAGTGGTTACTGGGACAAGGGCCCTCAATTACATTTACATATACATTTATGGCATTTAGCATTTTTAGCATGTTAGCATGTTAGCATTTAGCAGCCAAACATTTCTGTTGTCCGACTGGACTATGAACTATAGTACCTGAATTCACCAGAGAAGGCACTGTGGCACGTTCCAATAACTGCCAAGCAACATCACCGTAATGTCCACACCAGGGACTATTTTAAACTCTACTGGAGTGCCATCCACTAAAAGGTGCACAATCCACATGTGGTCAGCATTGTGTTTTTCACCGAGCCCAGAAAGTATTCTTCTTGCTCCACATGAGTTCTTACTTCCATCTCCATCTTTGTTCTGCACACGCTTTCAAAGTCCCACTTTGTTACATTTCCTCTCTTGTGGTTTCGTGCTGGGCGTTGCTCCCGACCGTTGTGTGTCCAGCCACAACTTGTCCAGTGATCTCTCTCCATTCTGTGTCTCCCATGTTTGCTGTGACTTGTGCTGTTTACTTTTGTGTACTAATGTCATGCAGGTTTGCTTCTCACCTCATCGACACACTTTTCTGCCCGTTGCTTCTTAATTTGCTTGGAATGGAGGACTATGGTTATGGCTTTTTCCAGTTTCATCTCAGGCCAAATTCCAATATTCAGCCAGCTTGTAGACACTCTGCACAAACAACCCTATTGGTTCTCCACTGTTCTGAACTCGTCTCCAGACCATCTGGAGAGGAGACGACAAATACCTTCAAGCCAGTAGGGTATGGCTTGCCTGGAACAAACTGCCTGATTAGACAGTGGCCAGTGAAAGGGGTGATTTGTTCATCAATACCTACCTTTCCTGGTTTTGAAAGGCTAAGGCAGCCTTGCTGTACTCTGTTAAGGAGTGGCCTGACATTCCAAAGAATGTCTGTCTTCTTTGTTTCCTCAGTCACATCAAGGTCGTTCACAATTTTCAGTGGGATTCTTGGCTTGAAGGACCTCTTGAAGAATCTCTTGTCATTTTGTTGCTTAGACATTTTGATCCTGAGATAACCAAGACAGGCCATGTGAATTGATATGCCAAAGAAGACCTTCATTTCCTGTGGACTGGTATTCCAGGAAATACCTCTAGTCAGGAGCTCTCTTTGATTTGTGAATGTTGCCAAGTCTTCAAAGTCCTTGTTGTCCATGTATTGTGGAAAAAGTATTGAATTGGCTCCAGTTTACATGAACTGAAGCGTCATCTAAAAATTATGATGCCTGGGTAGCACAGGTGTGTGTCTGGCACGAGAAAACATTTACATACATGTAAAGAAAATGTAATACATTTAATTAATACCATTTTTATTAATTGAACATCCAAACACTCCAACCTGACACATCTAAATATGGTAAACTAATCTGAGGAGTGACCTGCCTCTTCATCAGCACTCTCTTAAACAATGTGTTACAACATTAGTGACAGTAAAACATATGAAGATCATCTTGGTGTCCACTGTAGTGGACATTAATAAAATGTCTTCAAAAACAATAAATAGAACATTTGACTTACCCTTACTCTTTCCATAAAACGTGCTTGTTAACATAAAGGCTATTTTGTAGAAACTAGTCAAGAATGATGAGGGTAACTCAAGGAGTAAAACGAGGGTTGCAGGAACAAAGTGCCTACTACAGAGGACACAAATGAATAGGCAGGGTCTCAGGAGGATAGCCTGAGAAAGTCTAGTTTCGAGCCACTGGACGCTGTGAAGGTCAGATGTTTTCCCATAACGTTAGCTCATTAATGGGAGGATTATGCTTGTAAGCAACATAATCAAGGATTATTCCCTGCACAGCACAGAGCTTTACTAACTTTAATTCAGAATTCAGTTTGTGTGTGGGCCTAAACACTGCTTGTGTGGGCGGAGCTTAAACACAATAATAATTAGGCCATAGGGATCGGTTTCGGTCACAGCCAGTGATTCACTGCTAAAAACTATTTGGGCTATACTAGATGGTTTAGTCTTCATGTAAAACACACATCTAAGGCAGAAGAGCTTAATTACATGCAGCACCTGCCAAGACCCTAAGGTAGGCTGTGGTGCTCAAAATAGCTCCTTTAATTAGGTGTGACTTACCTGTGCCCCCTAATATCTGCCCGGTGAACAGGCATTTAAACAATGGGGATTAAGAACACAAGAGACTTAGTAACAGACATTGACTCTCCCAGGACAGTGATGTTTGATTTTGGAGGGCATTTGCCAAAGGAAGTGGAAAAAGTTTGTTTTAATCAGCAGCAAAAAAATTTGGATTGGAAATTTGGACCACAATTAAAAATAGTCTTCTGTCATCTCTTTAACCCTCATACGCACGTTGATCACTACAGTGGGCTTCTGTTTGGAGTTTTTTGCGGGTTTTTTGGTCTGAAGTGTTTCTAGAGACGTATTTATTTATTTATTTATTTATTTATTTATTTTCTTTCTTTCTTTCTTTCTTTCTTTCTTTCTTTCTTTCTTTATTTTGTTTGTTTGTTTGAAAACACGGGGCCGTGGACTGTGGTTCATGTTTTGTTCTACAGCATTAAAATTTCAATTTGACTTCATTTATTTGTTAGAAAAATAAATAAATTGATTAATTCATTAATAAAA
The DNA here is from genome assembly GCA_034509495.1 of Acestrorhynchus altus. Classification (NCBI taxonomy): domain Eukaryota; kingdom Metazoa; phylum Chordata; class Actinopteri; order Characiformes; family Acestrorhynchidae; genus Acestrorhynchus; species Acestrorhynchus altus. Next base: position 5,589,218 of record CM067501.1, read on the forward strand.
ACAGATTTGGACACTAGAATAACTCAGACAATTTGATTAAAATCTCAAAGACACACAGTTTTCAATTGGTTTATCAGCTTAAATGGAGAATTAAATCACTTGGGGAAAAATCTTGATTCATGTTGTCATAATTCATGCATAGAATTTAACTTTAACCTTAACTTATGCTGCTACTGGAACCTTAACTTATGCTGCTACTGGAACCTTAATTTCCCTGAAGGAACCCTCCCAAGGAATCAATAAAGTTCTATTCTATTCTATTCTATTCTATTCTAGAAGGGTTTATTATCCATATTCAGTGCAGAAGGCTCTACATTTGTAAATACATTTTTATGAACAATTCTGTGTTCGGTCGAATGATTTCCAAAACATAGAATTTGATTGATTAAATATGAAATGTGCTGATGAGCTTAATATTTGATAGCATCTAAATATCTGCCACCTCTTGTGTTGTGTAATCAACATGGAAAGCAACATGTATTGTACATCCTGTTTTGTTGAGTGCATTACTTTCCCTGGAGGCTTGCAGAAATTCAGCAGCAGCAACACTGTAAGTGCCACCCACACGGCAGCTGAAACACAAAGGCTAATTCACATGCCTTTCACTGTTCTGGCTGCATTCCTAATCAGCTCCCACCGCGGCAGCTCACATGGTGGTTGGGACACACATCTCATAACCATTTGGTCATCGCACATATATGTGGCGTGTGGAGTATGTAGCACATCTCTGCATTGCGGCAGTTAAACCGGTTTATGAGTTTCTACCTGTTTTGCACTGATATCAGTGTATGCATGAAATACCGTACAAGCGATCAGTGTCTAAACCATAGTAACCAAAGCGTATGCAAACAGGGTGGTCCGTGTTAAAGAAGATAAGTGAATGACTGTTCAGAGAATGAGATCTGTAATGCAGGTTTTAAGTCCCCTATTAAGACTTTGGGTTTTAGGTTGTTCAATGACAGATAGACAGAGAGGGAGTGTGGGAGGGAGAGAGAGAGAGAGAGAGAGAGAGAGAGAGAGAGAGAGAGAGAGAGACCAATACAGAGTTCACATAGGTTAATATCCCTGAACAGAGCCCCTTACAGCCATTTAGATTAAGATTAAGCACATTTTACCACCATTGCAGAGCAGTACAACAGAATTCAACCTCAGCATTTAACCCATCCATGGCGGTGGAACACACACTCACACACTATAGATTAGAGCAGGGAGAACACACACTATTGATTACACACTAAAAATGCAGGGTTAAAAAAAGCACTGTAGAGTGGGCACTTATTCTGAACCAGCTTTCTGACCCAGCATCGGGCCAAATTTAACCTAAACATTATGGGTTTGGGTTGCATTCTGATTTATACCATAGCAACCACCACTTGGGATACCATACCAACCACTTCACATCAGCATAGAAAGCACCTACTGATCACTTAGCAACACCATGAAAAACACCTAGCAGTATCATGTCAACCAAACCACTTGGCAACAGCATAGCAACCAACTGGGATACCATGACAACCACTTGCTAACCATTAACCAACACCAGAGCAAGCACCTGGAGCATAGTAGATGACACCTGGACAGCATAGGGACAACACAGGAGTAGGTGTAGCATACACTAACTGTTTACAATGGTGTTAAGTGGCCAATATGGTGTTGCTAAAGTGGTTGCTATGGTATCCACGGTTTGTAATGCACAGTTACAATCACAGCACAGCTCAAACTTTGATTCTGTTAATCTGCTGGGTAAACTAAAGGGCTGTGTTTGTGCAAAACTGACCCAGTGATGGGTTGTTTCAAACCATCATCCCCAGACTGGGGACACATTCTGCAATTCTACAATCTACAATAAAAAAAAAGTTCTGTAGTCATTTGCTGTATCGCGGTAAGTTTCCCAGACCAAGAATCTTTTACAGGATAGCTATCAGTAAAAAATGAAATGTGTTTTTCCCCAAAACAGAGGAACCTTTGTTTGTAGGAGCATAATTAAGTTGTAATCAGCATGCCTTGGGGTTTTGAAGGAATTTCATGAGTAAATATTGTTTATTTCTCTCCTTTTGAGTCTAAAAGCAGAAGGTGCTCTCACCTGCCGAGCCGAACAGAGCAGTTTGTTTTTCCATTTTATGGTTATCACTGAGAAGGTGACTTTGCAGTGTTGAATTACTGCATCTGTTGCCCCGCTGTGCACAGGGACACTTTTATTTGTGTGTTGCCATGTCAATCTGTGTTTGCTACGTGCGTGAGATAGAAAGGGACTCTGTGTTCATACATCATGTGTGAAATGGAGAGAAATCCGCGATGAGTCGTTCTCCGAGATCAATGATGCTCTCGTTCCACTCGCAGGTTTCTTTTCAGCCTGTCACGGCTGTTGTTGGCTTTTCATTATCGGTTGTTTATCATCATCAAATTTGTGATACGATGCCTGATGGAAAATCGTTATCGCTCTCAGCCATGGTTTCAGACCAAATTTGTCTGTCTGTATCTTTTAGATTCATGGAAAGTGCTCGGATTGAGGCTGCAGATATGACTGATTATGAATCGGCAAGTCGGGAGCATGTTCGTAGGGACACAATGAGAGGCTCAAAACGAGTGGAACTGAGAGTAAAGCACATTGTGTATATAATTGTAAGGTCATTTTAAACTGATAAAGTGAGGAAAGATGAGCAGATAATCGTATGAATGTTCGCATTGTATTGAGGCAGTCTATTAATCCTGTCAAGTGGGGAATAAAATGCCATAGAAGGAAATGTTAAATTTACTGTGTTATGAAATCAATTAAGTGGTGCAGCGCTAACACAAAGATGAGAATCGTAATTCTGGTGCAGCGATGAACATGAGAGTGTTCGTTTATTCCCAACTGCAGCCTTCTCTCTTTGACTTCTCTGTCAGACACTGCTGGTCATGGAGCTCAGAACAGCTTAAAGTAAGTGTTGCTCACCCTTATGGAGATTGTGCTATAGAAAAGCTGAATACGGCTCTCCTTCATTGTGCACTTGCCACAATAGCCTGGCTATTGTAGAGGAGAAACGGCCTAGATTGGGCACCAGAGAAGTACAGTCTTTCAGGAGCTCCTACGGTACAAAAAGGGGACGTCATTATAGCCGCTTATTGCAAACGACGACTTTTGCAAGAGCTTAGACCGACTTTCTGTTCAAAGTTCAAAGTCTTTCAATGACAACTAAACCATAAGCGTGTAAGGTCGGGACTTGCAGACTGAACTGAGTTCAGTGACTTACACAACTGTGTTCGCCCCTGCTGTCGTCTCTTCTTTACCGCGTAAGTCTTTAAGGAGCAACAGTCGATTTTCTCTCCCTTTTCTTTAATACCTCGAAAGTGGGAAACATTAGTGCCGCTCAAAGTAGAATAGGGAGGGAAAAGTTCTTATTCATGTTCAGAAATTCATCCAACACCTGTCAGACAATTTTATTCTCATTACATATAAAGTAAAGCCCTTTTTATGTTTATACTGTTGATCAGACAAGTGTGGCACAGGAATGCAGAATCTCACATTATTAGAATATTTCATTTTCAGGCTGGAAATGTGCTACTTCAAATGCAATTAATATAAAATATATGACTGTTTACTAATCAATGATGAAAAAATGTAAATCTGCATATCGCACGGAAGTGTTTGAGTGACAGGCTTTATGTAATGAATGGAGCAGATAAATCTTTATCACTTAGAGACCTGAATTAAGTAAAGCCTTGGCTGAAGTTCCTTCTGGGAAATATTTGATCTACTGGTCAGCTGTGGTAAAGAGAGCTAACACAGGCAGTGACTGATAAGCTCTTGGGAGCTCATTACAAAGAAATATTAGACCAGGCCTGCACAACTCCACTCCTGGAGGACCGCTCTCCAGCAAACGTAGTGGTCCTACTCAAACACACCTGATTCCACTAATTTACCATGTGAAGTGGGTGTTTGAGTAGGGCAACTACTTTTAAGCTCTTGGGAGTTAGTTGCCCTTCACGAGTGGAGTTGTGCAGGCCTGTATTAAACAGTAAATAAAGTATTTTGTGACACAGACAAAATAGAATTTATGTTATGGATATTAAAGAGAACATATGTACGCATTAATTACAGATAAGTGCACGTGGGGAGATGGAGAGATATTACACATTATGTTGAACTGAATACTCTAATAGTGTGTGGAGTTAAGTGTCCATGGTCTCCTGAGAGCAGTGCTGGTTGTACAATCTAACAGCAGCAGGAAGGAAGGACCTGCAATACCTCTCCTTCACACTCTTTGGGTGGAGCAGCCTGTCACTGATGGAGTCGTTCTCCAGCATTGACACCAGTTTGGGTAACATCCTTCTGTCTCCCACCACCTGCACTGGGTCTAAGGTGCTTCCCAGGACCTTCCCAGAACTGGCCTTCTTAATGAGTCGGGCCTGACGCTGACACATCTCATTTACAACAGAAAAACAATGTTTATTTAAAGAACTGACCATGTTCATGGAACCAAAACTGTTTCTTATGTGGCATCACTACATCACTACACATCCTGTTAATACTGGCAGTGGCTATGTTTTGTTTTTGTGTGTATCTCTCTCTGTCTCTGTTCACACAGGTACACGTACTCATCAGCCCTCAACAGGTGGAAATCAATCAGAGCAGCCTTGCTATCATACTGTGGGAGCAGCACAAGACAAAAGCTTTTTTATTCATGCTTGACGTAGTTTTAAATGAAATAGACATTTTTATGAACGCTCTTTAAAAACAGTTCCTCACCCAGTTCCCATTGTTTCCTTGGCCCAAATATTGAAAAACATTATAAACAAAAATATTGAGTAGTTACTTAATCATTTATAGTAGTTTCTAGTTAAATTCATAGTGGATAATGAATAATTAATGAGTACTCAATAATTTATTCTAGAAAGTGGCCTATTAATAGTAGTTACTGAATAAATTCATAATGGATACTGAACATCTCATGCAAGATTGTTTATAATTGACTAATTATATGATATAATGATTAATTCATGGTTGGTATTGATTAACTGGGTATGAAATAATTCATAGTGGTTACTGAACAATAGGTCTTAAAATTTTAATTCAAAAATAAGCTCAGAGGTTCGAGGGGGTAAAAGTATGCAATGGAGGATTGCATGCCTGCACACGGTGCACGCGGTTAAGCCATGTAGTTCAGTGTGGAGCTGTACCGCTGGATCCTTTTCGACAGTACAGAACTATCCGTGCTCTGTGTAAATGACATTAATGGCAGTCAGTTCCTGTTGATAATATGTACAGAATCAGGTGATTAGTTTGTTCATATTCATTACTGAAGATTAAGTAACATCTGTGAGGATTAAATTGCATTCAGTCAAAAGAGTGTTAATGAGGTTTTCTAATGTTACATAATTAGTTCTACACCATAAACACCACTGCAAGTCATTCCAAATGTAGTAGATTGAGCACCATTATTCCATAAAACATTGAGTCATCAGCATGCCAAAATAATGTCATATTGTGTCTATTGTGGTTGCCCAACTGATTATATACCTGGAATTTCTGCTGAAGGAGTAACAGTAACTACATAAATTCATACATATATGCCACAACAGCATTTCCTATTCTACAATTGATACAGTCAGATTTAGGGTCAGGGTAAATTTAGAATAAGTTCAGATTACGGCTATGGTTAAGGTTGGGGATAGCATAAGACACTTTACAATAATGGTACACTTATTAACAGTATTTACAGCATTAATAAACATTACTAAATTGATAAATTATTAATTGAAACTCTATTAATTATTAAGCCTTACTGAGAATTTGAGTAATAGCCGGATGACGTTCACACACATGGCGCCTTTCAAGACAACGATGGTAATCAATGTAGTGAATATTAGTTATTATTCTATATCTACAGACTATTTTACTCACAAATATTTTTTATGTTTTATTCCTCAAATATTTAATAGTGCTTAAATATTGTATTATAGTATTAGTTATTAGTAACGAGGCATTTAGTAACGTTTATTGCTGTTGTATGTAGTGTTAATTAATGTCCTTTTACTGTAAAGTGTTCCTGAGTGAAGATTAGGTTTATGTTTAGGTTGAGGTGTAGATGCTGGTAATAATATTACACTGGTTGCTCTGTAATAATCTCTGTTCAAATCGTTCGATTTCTGTGTGTCTGGGTTGCGTTTGTAAACCGTGAATGTGCACAAGGCTGGATCTCCATTTTGTGCATTTTGAACAATTTCTGAAATGCTGGGTGAAGGGACACGGCACGCATTAATGAATCAAGTTGAGATGAGACCGCACTTTGCGCAGGCCGTTTATGATTGGACACATGTAAATGCCAGATGTGAACAGGGCCTTAGGCTAATGTCTGTCTAATTTAGAATGTCCCATTCTATTGGCAGTGCTGTTCTAAGGAGATTATACATTCTCCATATGATATAATACAAATCTGCAGTAGGTTGATGTCATTTACAGGAACCAAGCTGATGAAAAAAAAAACAGTAAACCATGTCATGTTATTTTAAAGACACCAAGTCTCCAGTAGGAACCGTCATACCGAGTGTGATCACTAAGCTTTAAAATTAAAGTGCAGTAATCTGAGCCATCTAGTCCTCTCACAAACCTCTCACATGAACCTAATGACACATAACAAAAGCAGTTTTCTCAGCTTTTCTCTGTCTTTGCTTTAATCCCATTCTTTTTTTAGTGCCATAGCTTTATAGAGAGGCAGCATATGAAATGCCAGAGCTGTGGCTCCATCACCTCTCTAATGGATGCTATAAATGGCAAAGTGTGCCTCTGTCTCACTCTTCTTTTCAGATACATGTCCAGCTCTGTATTGGACACACGTCTGTACACATTGTCTGGGCCATCTCTTAACTGTCTCATTTCATACCCAAAAGCTGTTTTGTTCCTGCAGCACTGGAGCAGTCAGTCTAATACAGCATGATCCTTCCATAATTTAATATTCATTCATTACGCATTCCATTGTCACATAACCCACTGCACTGACCAATGCAATATTTGCCAAAAGCAAAGTCAGACAGACAGCCAAATAAATGCCCATGTGCTTTCAAAGGCCTCTGCACGATGCATATTTATGCCACTCTAATGCAGATTTATTCATCTGCATGCAGTACTTTATGTGATTAGCATGAATTAACATGTCATTTAGCATTTTGACTCCAAATGCCACTCTGTTGTGTAATCCAATTGTTGAGTTTTGCTTATGGTGGTCTTGGTTACTGTGACAAATGGAAGTGAAGCATATTAAGCTGAAAGGTTTACAAGCCAGCAAATTCGATCTAGGTCTGATTATTTGTTGTTAAAATACAACGCTGTCATACCTAATATCACCAGCAGAGGAGAGCTGGGGAACTGGAGGATTCTGGAGGGTCTGGTTTCTTACACAGGCTTGTGCTTTTCCTGCTAAAGCACACCTTATGCACATCATAAACCCCAATAAAGGACCCACATTCTACATTATTCACACATCTATTGCTTTTCATCTTTCATTCATTTTCACATCACCCTTTTCCAACCATGGACTGGACTGTTTTTGGACTGGACTGGACTGTTTTTGGACTGGACTGGACTGTTTTTGCCTTTAAAACACATGAAAAACATCAAAATCTTTTTTTCTGCTCTGCGGTTTTTCCCAGCCAACATGCTTATTTGGGATTCAAGTGGGAGAACCCTGGGCTATGTGTGTTCCAGGTGGGCGTGGGCTCTGAATGGGTTTGTTCATGTGTTATAACTGGGACCCAGCTGGGCTTCCCAAATGGGTCCCATCATTTCAGCCCACGTTAATCTCACATGGGTCCCATCTAGGACCCAGTGTGCAGTTAACAAATCCAGATGGGGCCCATGTTTAACCCCTCCTAGTCCCATCACTGACCCTAGTGGGCATCCATGTGTTGGGCCAACATGGAACCTGAGGACAAACTTTTATGGTTGCCAGTTACCCATACAGGCCCCACATGGACACATTATCTGGGTTTCCATTTTAAAAAAGTCCAGATTGGACTGCTGCAGGCAAATTTACATTCATACAAGGTCTCTTATTGGTGTAGGACAGTATAGTTGCCCAGACTGGGAACCGAACCACAGTCTCCCATATGGTGTGGTGGCTAACTGGTGGTGTTTTCTTTTGTGCCAACCACCAATGAGTGAATGTATGTGTGTATGGTTATGTGCAAAAGCACTACTCAAAACAGTTCTGAACGCAGCTCTTCCTCAACTGATTCAGAGAATAACCAGTTATAATAACCAGTAGGCAGAGCTTTAGAAACATGGATCTGCTCCTCAGAGCTTTACACATGGATGCTTTTCATGTTATGTTAGTCTCTCGGAAAACAGACTAGGAAAAGTGGTTAGCTATATAAACACGATTAGTTTTATTCTATCGGATCATTTATTTTGTAATTTGAACACTGTGAGCAAAGAAAGAGATCAAACCTCCCCTCCCTTCTAACTTTCCTCTGTAACCCAATATCTGGGACAATGATGTCTCTAGCCCCGCCTCCTTTCACTGATCAGTCTGAGTCTGTATGCAGGCTGAGCATCAACATGTGGACAGACCAGTAGACATGCACTGGAAGCACCTTTGGATTTAAACTGGGGTTTAAGAAGTGGGGGGTTAGATGGCGCTGTTCCCACATCTCATATGTGTGCTACTGATTGACACAGGCGTCTGGCGACCATTGAGTCAGATCCGGGGATCCGGTGTTCTCCTCCAAGCGCCATGGCTGCGCGGCAATGATACAAATGGCGGCAGTTCAAAAAGAGGCGGTAGACTATCGTCACATGACTCTGAGGAAACATGTGGATGATTTCTCCCCCATGTGTGTAGGGTACTGTGTTCCTGAGATATGGAGCCTAGAACACAGCATACAACTGCTCGCAGAGTGTGGATCTCAGGTTCTAAGAGTTAATGATTTTAAATATGTCATTGTTCTAGGGTCAGCTTATGATGTCCATGAAGCATTAAAAGGTCCACACAATATAAATATCACATCATTTCATAATTTTTTTGATTTCCTTCTTTTCTCAGATGCCTAACATGTCCGGGAACAGCACGTCCACCCATAGTGAACCAAACTCCCAAACAAAATAACCATTAAAAAAGTTGTAAACTTTAGATCATTAGTGCTTAAACACTGCTTCTGAGTGTTTGGCAGGGAACCGGCCCCCAACCCCCCGAGCATTTCACTTTAACTCATATTCCATCTCTGAAGAAATATTCTCGTTAACATCTGAGTCAACTTCTGTTTACACTACATGGTCCCCACTAATTTAGCCACAGGACATCTTTAAAGCCGGTCCTGCGTTCAGAGCCACTCCATGGGGCGCTCTCTTCTCCTCCTCCTCCTCACTACCACTAAAGTGGATGTAGCAAGGGAGGCAGCAAGCCTTTCCGCGCTTCATTTAGCTGCAGACTCGACCATGATTTAGGAGCCATCAGTTCATGTCAAATCTGAGAGCCTTTCACCAGCTAAAGGATTTAAGCTAGGGCTCAGACAGCAGGAGCCAGAGAGAGAGAGAGAGAGAGAGAGAGAGAGAGAGAGAGAGAGAGAGAGAATTGCCTTTAATACAATTTCTCAGATTGTCTGGTCTTCAGATGACTCAGCGAAAGACTAATAGCCTGACAGAAAGGAAGGTTTTTCTTTTTATCAATACTTTATTATAAGGGACTTTGAAGTTAAGGCATCACAGATCGTGGAATATAATTGGGGAGGCTATGTTAAATTAAGAATTCTTTGCTGTTATAATTAACAGTTGTAATATTAAATCCAACGGAAAGCATGCAAAACATTCTGTAGATATGGACAGAAGAGGTTACACGAGGAGAGGATGTCCCAGTTGCACTTCACTTACTGTAAGACTATGTGAAAACACACAGAAAACCTCTTTAAAGCAGCCATGTCTAGCATTTTTACCTTAACATAACAGGGACTTATGTGGACAGGATGTTTTATCAGCCATGTTCATCTAGACATGGCTGAATTTGCATAATGATGTTTAAGGGGTTTCAAGAAATACTTCAGTTATGGTCCGTAATTCAATACATGTAAATATGTGATTAGTTATAATGACATAATACTGAAGAAAGCAGACAATTTGTGCTAAATAATTCGTTTTTTTGTAGCTCTGTTTAGTTTTTTAGCAGCATCGAAACTGGAAGAAACACTTCCCAGCAGGGTTGACAGGTTTGAGAATGTAATCATGCAAAATTCAAAGGTCATGAGCAGTTTTTTGGACTACTTTCACTAATTTACTCAGGCCACCAAAATGATTTCATTACCGACAGAACAAACGTGTATTTATTTATTGTTTTATATACTTTTTTATTATAATTTTTTTTTTATTCCATCCATCCATTTTCTGCCGCTTCATCTGGGATCGGGTTGTGGGGGCAGCAGCCTAAGCAGGGAGACCCACACTTCCCTCTCCCCAGCCACTTGATCCAGCTCTTCCAGGGGAACCCCAAGGCGTTCCCAGGCCAGCCGAGAAACACATAGTCTCTCCAGCGTGTCCTGGGTCTTCCTCTGGGTCTTCTCCTGGTGGGGCGTGCCCGGTACACCTCACCAGGGAGGCGTCCAGGAGGCAGCCTCACTAGATGCCCGAGCCACCTCAACTGGCTCCTCTCGACGTGGAGGAGCAGCGGCTCTACTCTGAGTCCCTGTCGGATGACTGAGCAGCATCGGATGACTGATTGTTTTTATTATAAATTATAATTTTGGTGATGTGTCACTGACACTGAGTTCAATAGCTGATGAGAATTTGGAAAGGAGGAGTCCTGACAGAAGAAAAGACAACAATAAACAGCAAACAGACAAAGCTGTATGAGCTGGAACTTCAGTGACAATACAAAGTGAATTAGAGGAACTGACCAATGTAGTCTGAAACTCTAATGACCAGGAATTCAGAAATAACTGGGAATTCAGCAATGACCAGGAAACGGGAAGAAAAAATATTAAACATAGAGGATTGGAGGATAGAGAAGAATACAGGAGACAAGTAAAATTCTGGTTTTAGCATTAATTGTGTTTGTTTTAAATGTTTTTGACTGGGATTTGAAATGATTGTAAAAGACAATAAGATTTTAACATTAAAAATATACTGATAATAATATTAATAGTAAAGTAAAAAAAATAAGAAGTGTGAATTAGATTATGAATACAAAAACAAAGTAAGATTGACAGAAGATTTAAGGTGCTACTCTGCCAGATCTTAGTATAATTTATATCCCAGAGTATGTGAGGACTAGTTGCCAACACAGTCATTCTCTTTGGGTCTTTCGGGATGGCCCTCCATCTCCCCCATCACTCAGGGTGCTTTTCCATCAATGCATAACGGGCTCTGTTCCAGTTTGCAAACCTTATTTTGAACCATTTGGCACATTTCCACCAACAAAACAGGTTCCAGAACCTGAAAAGTTTGTTTGCAGTGGGAACCAAAGATTAGGTTTTTCAGCTCTAGTGTCTAGTTGTAAAGGAGGAAGGAGAAATGACATACTGTTCATCTTGTACAGTGTAGTCTTCTACATCTTCTCGCTTATGTTTACTGACGCTGTGCCACACCCTCTGTTGATGACTTATTCTGTGGCATATCCTCGGTTCCACTAAAACTGGTTTGCAGAATGCATTAAGGTTCTTATAAACCCAAACAGAACAAGCTCAAGAGCAGGTTCTTTTGGTGGGAAAGTGGGAAGAACATTGGGGGGAAATATGATATATAAAAATACATTTTTAAAAAAGTGTCAAACTATGAAAATATCCCACAAAATTGCATTTTAAAGGTAAACATGGCCAGAGTTGGATTTCCCACCAAGTCCTAATCTGATACTTAGAGGAAACCACATCTTCTTTGGTTCTTTTGTATTCCAATTCTTTTCCTGCCTTGAGCATTGTGCCGGGCAGTACCTACAGGTTAGATGTTCAGCCCTGCCCTGTCATGCAATACAACACCAGAGAGAGACAAGGTCAGTGTTCAGTGTCCTTTCCTTAATGCCTCCAGCAAAAGCTACCAATTTTCCCTCCATGGAGAGAAGGGGCATAAAAGCTTGAGGTGTTCCCCTGCAGACAGAGGCCTGCTCTAATAACGTGAACCTTGGGTCTGCTCCTTTAGATGAGCAGACACCCAGCATGTCAGTCAAAAACGACCATACTGTTCGCAGCGCAGCAGCCATAAATAACCATGAGCATTTCTGGGAAAGAGTGAATTCATCAGGCTGGAATCCAGATAAGAGAAATGCACGACAGATATTAGTTATTAAAATGTGGGTTAAGAGCTACAATGTTGAGAGCTGCAGTTATTATACTACAAAAGCACAGCACAGTCTGACTGGAACCGACAACGGTCTCGTACCTTCTTATAGTCACCTTCGTCAATCAGAATAAAAACGCAATAAAACGTGTTTAAAACAACAGGCATGAAGCTGGAAGGACTGGATTTAGTATAAACCTAATGGTTTCACAGCTTATTAGAGTCACACGCTTCATTCAGGATAATATTCATAACAATTTCAAACTGAAAACCACTAACATGAGGCTAGAAAGGACTCATTCCGGCCCAAATTGAAATGTGGATTAGCACATCACTAAGAGCTGTGCCTCACGGCTCAGCTAGACTGGAGCTGACAATAATTTCAGATCTCGTCCAGATAGCACAGTGCCGTTGAGTCATTATTGATTTTTCATCGCAATGTTTAAATGATCTCCCTGCTGAGTGTTACTGCACTTGTTTGGCATTCATAGTACCCTGTTCAACTTATACAATCTGAAGTCTACCAGCAGCGATAAAGAACCTCTAGGAGTGTAAGAAGGTTTCATTTGTCCTCGTAATTTAATGTTCTACTCTACTGTTGATGTAGACTTTTGGAATCAATATTTAAAAAAAGAAATAAATAAAGTGAATTAAGTTTCAATAATTCGTAGGAAGGTGTTTATTTTTAGATGTGTCTGGAAGTCTGAAATGACACTAATAAAAGGAAACAGTTTATTTCGCAGGGCTTTTCTTACAGCATGAAGATCAGAGGAATGATTAATTACACAGACATAAAGATAGCTAATCAGACAGTCAAAATAGACATGTACTGTATATATACAGTATGCTCACTGGCCAAAATATTAAACAGCTCTTGCAGATTTCAGTGCACGAGGATGATCAGGTTATAAATACCTGCAGGGTGTGCAACAGGAATCATAAGTTGAGGTGGTACAGTGCAGTGAATGTCTCATTTGTTGTGTGGAAAACTGGTCCCAGAGCAGATGCTAATGATTGGCAAAAATGAATTATTTAATTTGGAAAAGCCAAAGGCCTGAATTTTGAAGCCTGTGGCCATATGGGTCCACCAGCAGTGGCAAAAATCCCGGTCCACAGGATATGTTCATCAGAATTGTAGTTGAAAGATGAAACAGATGGAAAGGGACTGTCAGTGTGTTTCATGGCTTGCTAATGAAAATCACAAACCCAGGCAAGATTTGCTTCAAGATGTCAATGCAGGTCCTTCACTTTGCTCATTTTTGCTCAAAGTTGCTCATTATGGTTAATATCATGTTATCTTGTCAGATGAACCTCATTGTGATTGATGTAATTGATAATAGACAACTTGTTGAACACAGACCTCGGCAATTAACCAATTAATCAATCAAAGTTTAATGATATAGCACTTTTTGTAGCATTGTCACAAGGCAGCTTTACAGAAACCCAGGTCCAAATCTCAGTTGAGCAAACAAGCGGGCAACAGTGGCAAGGAAAAACTCCCTCAGGTTAAGAGGAAGAACCTTAAGAGGAACCAAGGTTAATAAGGGGAATCCATCCTCCTCTGGTCAACCCCAGATAGCACAGGCATAAGGAAGGAAGCTTTCAATGAGGACTGAGTGCAAGCTGTGGTTTAAGCTGGAGGAGCTCTGTGATGTTTCAGGGCTTCTTTAATTATGTGGAAATGAGTCCTTTTATTGAGATGATGTAAACTGGAGCTATAATGCCTACACTGAACTGTTGAACAACCAGGTTCTGCCTGTTGGTCCCCATCTTACCAAGAAACATAACATTCCTCTCCCCGAATTCCAAGACGACAACGCTCATGTTCACATGGCTGCAAATGTGACTGATTGGCATGAAGAACATTCAGGAGCATTCATACGTCTAGACTGACCCATAAAATCCCCAGATTTGTCTCCGATTAAATATCTGTGGAAAAATCTGAACCGACAAGTAAAAAGTCAGGGAAGGCATCCACAAAATGAGGCCAAACTACGCAATACTTTGTTGTAAAAGTGGCTGAACATTGATGTTGCCTATGTCTGGAAGCCAGTTCAGTCCATGCCAAATCAGATTTTCGCTGTTATTCGTGCTCATGGAGGTATTATATGCTATTAGGAACATTTGAATCAGAGTGATTTTTTTGTCCAGTGAGCTTGCATACATACATACATACACACACACACACACACACACACACACACACACACACACACACACACACACACACACATATATATATACAGATGTGTAGACACCCAGCATGTCAGGCAAGAAGATCATACTGTTCAGAGTAGAGAATCCATAAATAGCCATGAGAATTCTGGGAATTCTCCAGGCTGGAATCCACATAAAGGAAATGCACTATAGATATTTCAGTCATGTGGGTTAAGAGTTAAAATGGTCTCCTTGTTGAGTGTAACTGATTACTGTGCAGTATCCCTGTTCAACTTGTACAATTCGAAGCTGATAAAGGTTTCAAATAATGAATAGAAAGCTTTTTTAGATGTGCGCAGAAGTCTGAAGTAATAAAGCTTTATCACGCTAATTAAAGACATGCATACAGAAAGATTGATAGATAGATATGACAATCTATCATAGATGTGATAGATATGACAATGGTCTCAACGTGCTTAAAACAACAGGCATGAAGCTGGAAGGACTGGATTTAGTATAAATGATCCTAATGGTTTCACAGCTTATTAGAGTCACACGCTTCATTCAGGATAATATACATAACAATTTCAAACTGAAAACCACTAACATGAGGCTAGAAAGGACTCATTTCGGCCCAAATTGAAATGTGGATTAGCACATCACTAAGAGCTGTGCCTCACAGCTCAGCTAGACTGGAGCTGACAATAATTTCAGATCTCGTCCAGATAGCACAGTGCCGTTGAGTCATTATTGATTTTTCATCACAATGTTTAAATGATCTCCCTGCTGAGTGTTACTGCACTTGTTTGGCATTCATAGTACCCTGTTCTACCAGCAATGATAAAGAACCAATGATGGACTGAACTACTGTTCAGAGAAAATGTACTTCCCACTCACCAAGGGTCGAGAGGGAGATGTCATGTCCTCTTGTCCGAGGCACATGTGCTGGATGCCAGTCCCGCTGCCAGTGACACAAAACCTCTGGATGGAAGTGGGCAGTAAAGGCTGGTGGGAGAGTGTTGCACTGAAGGAATTTTGAGTGGAAGCAAAATTTTAGAATGATAGAGCAGTAATTCATGATTTAATACAATTTGATTATCCCAGTAATAATACATGCTGTTGTATTCATCTAATCACCTGCCCCCTAAGCACCACCAAAGTAGCTCAAACCCACAGAAGCAAGGACTACCCAACACTTCTCAAGATGTCCTTTAATATCTGGCACCAGTACATTAGAAGCAGGTCTTTTAAGTCTTGCAGGCTGTGAGGTGGGGCCTCCATGAATCACATCACTGAGACTTTGGTGCCAATGACCCTGCTGTTGGTTCACCAGTTGTCCTTCCTTGGAGGACTTTTGGAAGGTACTGACCACTGCATACTGGGTTCTCCCCATAAGACCTGCCTGATGCTTTAGGGATGTTCTCACCCAGTCGTCTAGCCATTAAAATATGGCCTTTGTCAAAGTCATTCAGATCCTTACAATGGCTGCTTCCAGTACGTTCATTTTTGCCATGACAGGTGCCCTGTAACCAGACAATCAATGTTACTCACTTCACTAGTTTATAATCTAGATTGTATGAGTGATGAATGTACATGAAACACTTTCCACACGTTTGGCCTGGAGGTTCACATTTATCTGCAACATGCAGGAATCAATAAAGCAAACAACAGGACGAGCTTAATGTCTCTCCTTCACATTCAGAACAGCTCCTGAGCTCCACTCAGTCTCTGGCTAGCAGTGTGCAATCCCAGCCCACACCTCACTCACCTCTTAATACTGGACTCCAGGGAGACCAGAGAGGAGCTTCAAACAGAGACGAAGCTGACACAAGGTTCTTTGAGGATTATCTTAGCTCTTGACATCGTCTGAAGGAGAGAGGGAGAAACAGAGAGAGAGAGAGAGAGAGAGAGAGAGAGAGAGAGAGAGAGAGAGAGAGAGAGAGAAAGAGAGAGAGAGAGAGAGGGAGGGAGAAGGATGAATATATATGTAATTCCTTTGAAGAAGATTGTTGGCAAACATCAAAAGCCGCTTCTGCTGCCATTCCATAGTTATTTCATTCATAAAACGGTTCAGATTGAGGCAGTTGTCTCTGAATGATTTCCCCTTCTACACCTCTCGCTGACTTACAGCTGAAGATGACCTGTGTAATGCTTATTTAAACACTGGTCATGGTTTATGGAGGAAATCCCTACTGTACCACTTCCCAGCCTGCTCTCTGAAGAGCAAAACATGCAAATTGTGTGAAATTGCAAAATGCTGAAAATTATATTACATTAGCTCTTTATACCATACACTCCAGCTCTCTGAATATAGTGGGTTTATGTATGTGCCTCAGTGCTGGGAATATTCAATTCCATCTGCTATTAACACTGTGACAGCAAGAGATAGACATACCATGTGCTGATAGGCCTTTTGAGAGCTGCTAAGGGAGTTCAGCACTAACACTGTTGTTAGACTGGCCTATGGGTAAATATGGCACATATTCAAAATATGACAATAGAGGTTTTCTCATGATGGTGCCACTTGTCCAAATTATTATCGTTGTGAATATATACTGATTTAGGTACTGAATATAAAATACTTCCCTTATGCCTAGAGGACTCCATTCGCACTGATTTGTTATGTAAAAAATGTGAAAAATACCTTTGAGGTCATTGCTGGGAAGTAAGCAGTATATTGGAGGCAATGCTTCACACAAGGCAGATGTTGGCTTCCAAACTCATTTCCATTCCACCTTAAATGGTGCTGCTGTATCAGACATATTAGCATCAGAATGAAGCTGCTCCACATTTGAAGCTACACACAAATATTTTCGCCTTCAGACCAGTTGGAGTGTATAAAATACGGCGTTATTTTACTGCCAGAAGTGCTTTCACATTTTATACGCATAAAATATGTCAAACTCATGGAGAACATGGTTCACATGTGAAATATACAGTAAATGTGCTCTATACACTTTACCATGCTCTTGCTCAGATTGGCTTTGCTCTCAGATATAACCTGCTCATGGTCAACAATCCAAATTTGGCTTGCAGATCATTCCATGCTCTCAAGCTCTGATTTTCAGCACAACAAAGCTGCCAATGGTCTTCAGCCAATCGGAAGTTGGTAACTGGCACATAATCAAACATCATGTTTTTCAACCTGGCCCTGAACGTATTCTAGTAGTATAAACTGTCATCTGAATGGGTCAGTTAACAGCCAAGTAAACACAGGAGGATAGAAGGATAGAAGGAAGGAAGGAAGGAAGGAAGGAAGCAAGGAAGGAAGGAAGGAAGGAAGGAAGGATAGAACTTTATTTATCCCTCAGGGAATTTAGGGGCATAGATAAAGAAAATAACCTTTACACATTTTAGCAAATATCAAAAAAATGCAATTGTTATTTGTAAGATAGTTGTTTTATAATCTGCTTCAACTTAAAAGTTGTGTAGTGTATCAAATGCTGTAATCATTGTTGCATTATTTAAAAAATGAAAAATAAGATGTTTCGAGAAGAAAAAAGTGATGGTTCAGCTTCCTTGCATTCAAATGCCAAACTGTAGCAAATTGGTTGTATTGCAGATAAGCTGATTGGCCTAGAGCAGCTCACAGTCCAAGTTTAAGGGATTATTGTCTCAACAAGAAAGTCATAAAAGGAGTAGCAATAGAACAGCACAGCTAGAAGCAACACCTGTTAACTCACCTCACCAACATTTTACAATTATTTACTCACCATGAGTCATAGAACATTCACTGTAAACAGAGCAGCATCATTGTTGCTATGTTGACCCTATTGGTAGGTGAAGTGTGTTTATATTCTCTGTTCTTGAACTCTCCCACCACAGAGCTGCAGAACTGCTAGGCTGTCTAGTGTTAAAGCCACTGGAGAAGTTGAAAAGGTGTTCCCAGGTGAGAAAGGGCTCTGTGTAGGAGGTAGATGACAGCATCATCCAACCCGATGCCTGGCTGGTAGCCAAACTGAAGAAGGTCCATTGATGCGTTCACCAGAGGGCAGAGATGGGTAAGAAACAGCCTCTCAGAAACATGGGGGGCAATGAGCTGTGAGCTGTTGAGAAGGGGGGAGGGCAGCATGCTGGTAGTGTCCCGGAGTGAGGGTTTTGTTGGGTAAGGTGCAGGTGAGTGATCAAATCTATTGACAAATAGATTGAGATTGTTTTGGTCCCTGACCACCTGGGAGTCTGGCTTCTTGTGGCCAGAGATGTTTTTAAGGCCTTTCCAAACTCTGCTGACATTTTCATGCTGTAACTGTTCCTCCAGCTTCCTCCTCTTGTGCTTTTTTCCCTTCTCTTATCGTCCTTCTCAGCTCCCTCTGCACAGCTTTCAGCTCATCCTGGTTACTTGACCTGAAGGCCCTCTTCTTCACTTTCAGGAGAACCTTTAAGTCAGGAGAAACACTGAATGGTCTTAGTGTGGACAGTGCTCTCCACACAGAAGTTGAAATAGTCCATAATACAGTGTGTGAGACTGTCAATGTCCTCCCCATTAGGATCACCCGATTCCTCCTACACTGTGGTTTCAAAACAGTCCAGAGTCTCTTCATACTCCTTAGACCATTTCTTCATCATGTGAGTCGCTGCAAATGTTGTGGTACAGTGTCTCCTTATGAATAATGTATATGTAGTTGACCAGAGGAGGATGGGTCCCCCCTCATGAGCCTGGTTCCTCCCAAGGGTTCTTCCTCCAGATATGAGGGAGTTTTCCTTGCCACTGTTGCCCTTTGGTCCTTTGGTTGTTTTTTCTTTCTTTTTCCTTTGTTTTGTGTGTTGTTGATCATCTGATTCTTGATTCTCTGTGCCACCTTGGCTCGCTTGTCTATCACTGAAAAGCATGCGAGACAATGTAATATACAATGTTCTGATTTCTGAGATGTTGTATGTGATTTGTAGGTGTCAGGGCATTGCTAGCACATGTAAGACCTCTGCAAGGCATGGGAGTGGGGGGGATATCTGGGTTTCTCTGCATTCATGTGTAAACCTTTCTTTCGTTACTAAAGATTTATGAGATTTGCTTATTTTTTGAAGGCTCTGTTTTTGCAGAGCCATGTTCTCAGGCTGTGGTGGTACAGTGGTTAAAGTGCTGGATTATTAATCACAGGGTTTTGGTTCAATACACAGCGCCACAAAGCTGCTGCTGTTGGGCCCATGAGCAAGACCCTTTACGCTTTTTGTTCCAAGGGGTGCTGTAGCACTGCTGACTCTGGCTTTCCAAGCTAAGAAAAGTGAAGGGAGGAATTTCATTGTAATGTATGAGTAAAAATTACAATAAAAGCGAAGGGTTTCATTGTTTTCAGGTAAACAGCACAACTACATTCATGCTGGTTGCTCACCATCTCTTATTTTATTTATAATATTTGCCATTTGTGGGCATTTTTTAAAGTTTGCAGCTCTGTTTGTTAACACATCTTGTTTTCACACTTAGAGAGGAGATATACTTAAAGAAGAATGAATTACAGACAGTCGGCAGGGATCGGCTGGCCATCAGGGGAGTCCAAACAGCCCCTGGTGTGCTGTCATTTGTGTGAGTTGTGTGGCCTGGTGTGTGGATCACATGTCCTGAAGAGAGAGAAAGAAATGGATCTGAATCCTCACAGCACCAATGGCTATTCACACATAGGTAACATACTTACTTAAAGAGGGTCAGCCAGTTGGGGTGCAGGGTTTGGGTGGGCGCCTAACTGGACAAAAGTCCAGTTAAGTGATTAAGTGATGAAGTGATTCATTTCTGCATCATCTTAATTATTTTATTACCATCAAACCAATATGGAGTATCTCTATTTTTGGCATTTAATTTATTGTGTTTTTGACATAATGTAGATCTGATAGTTGTTCTTTCTATTATGTCAAAATGTCCTGATGAATGGACCAATAGAAATGCCCCAAAATTTCTATACCACAATACTGAATTTTTTTATATTAATGAAAGTTAGGAAGGGTAGTAGAAAGCCTTCCCTGGACAGTAGAGACAGTTACTCCAACAAATGCATGATGAACTCTTTAATACCCTGGATTTCAGAAGAAACAATGAATGAGCAAGTGTCCCGATACTTTGTCCATTATAGTATGGAAGCAGATGCAGGAAGGCCTCTGTAGCAGAAAGTAAAAGAGGCTCAGGTTAATTCATCTCTTGGTCACCCTCTTACCCCTCTATGGAAGTGTGGTGGTTTTCAGAGCTCAGTAAAAGGGAATGTGTAGAAAGTGAGAGCGCTGATCCCTGACGATACCCAGCAGCGCCCTACAGACCATCAGCAGATTAGAAGGAGGGGCACTACTGACCCTGTAATGAGGTGAAAAGGGATCAGCAGGGGAAATGGTTTTGGGAAGTTTACTTTCAAAAATGATTTATAGTACAGATTGCTGGTTTCCTGTTAAAACGAACCTTTGCAATGAAATAAAGTAAAGAGACCTTTTTTATTTTAAGAATTGAGACAAAAACACACAAATGTGCATGTAGATGAGATGTGGACCACAAGCCCAGTGGCTGGGTCAAGGAAGGGGAGCATGAGAAACTTGGGTGAGTTCTGGGTGGCTTCAACTGATGATGCTTGAAGCCTTGGGGCTTGGTCAAGAGCAAAAAACCTCTATAAAATTAATTTAAAGAAATCTTTAGAATTATCTGCTGACCTACATAATTAAAGTGAGGAGCAAAGTTATACATTAATCCACTAAAATGATGATTGTAATATTTCAGCAGTAATTATCATATTTTAGTTACTTTTATTTTGAAGGAATGAATGTATGAATGAAAGTTACATTTATATAGCACCTTTATAAATATCCAAGGACACTTTACAATCAACACTATTCATAATCATGCTCAACCAACACACACCGACAAAACGTGGGAGCCAATCTCACACAGTCTACTCTCTGAAATGAATGTCCACCTGTATGCCTTTTCCACCTACGTGAAGTAGGTTCCATTCTGGTTCACAATCTTAATTCTGAACAATTCGGTGCATTTCCACCAACAGAAATAGGTGAAACAGGGAACCTGAAAAGATTGTTCACAGTAGGAACACAAGGAGCAATGACATACCAGTCATCTCACATGGTGTAGTCTTCTATCGCTTAAAATTGTACATTTGTAAGAGCACAGGTAATCTATACACTCCACCGTCTTCTCACTTCCATTTACTGATGTTGGGCAGCGCCCTCTGTTGATGACGTATTCTGTGACCTGACCTTGGTTCCACTATGCAGAATGGTTTGCTAAAAAACACCAAGGTTCTTATAAGCCTGAACGGAACAAGTTCAAGGTTCTTTCAGTGGAAAAGGCCTACTACATAAGTGCATCAAGCACTTGGGGGTTCCCCCAGTACAGAGTGCCAATACATATCTGGGCATACAGACACATTCACATACACCAGGGCAGTTCAGAGTAGCCCATTCACCTGATATCCATGTTTTTGGAATGTGGGAGTCAGTGGAAGAAACCCACGTCCACTTGGGGAGAACATGGAAACATGGTAACCCAAGAGCCCACGTGTCACATATTTTGATGCTTGACCTCAGCATCTGAATTCGTAGGGTGTCCATGTGGTGCCTCCTGGTGGGAAACTCTTTTCTGGACAATTTGTTTTAGATATTTTAGACTAGAATAGAATAGAATAGAATAGAATAGAATAGAATAGAATAGAATAGAATAGAATAGAACTTCTGATAGAACTGATCCCTTGGGAGGGTTCCCTCAGGGAAATCAAGGTTCCAGCAGCAGCATCAGTACAGTACAGGAAAGAGTAGAAAGATAAGATAATAATTATACTATATAAGAAGAAACACTATATAAATATAAAGAATATATAATATAGAGGCTATATTACAATATAAAATATATATAAATAGTGCATTTTTGCATTTGTTACATGAAAGAAGACGTTCATTCTTATTAAATTACAGCCGACTTAAGCAAAACCTTTCTGTGTTGCACTTAGAAACCTTTATAACACACCTGCTTGGAAGCAGGTAGACCATTAGACCATAAGTCATTTTGTACAGTCAGTATTAGAGGAAGATCAGTTCCAACCTCATCATGCATCATTAGTCATGATGTCCAGATGATAAAATTGCCTGGACTCACCTAATAAATGGTGCTTCCTTATTATGGGAGAAGGTTTCTACTGCTGAGATAAAGAGGGGCACTGGGGTATCAATCTCCAACTCTAAGCA
The DNA here is from genome assembly GCA_034509495.1 of Acestrorhynchus altus. Classification (NCBI taxonomy): domain Eukaryota; kingdom Metazoa; phylum Chordata; class Actinopteri; order Characiformes; family Acestrorhynchidae; genus Acestrorhynchus; species Acestrorhynchus altus. The sequence goes on from CM067501.1 coordinate 5,611,776, forward strand.
ACAGAAAAAAGCATAGCCGCATAGATCATGTCTCCAGCACCCTGCAGTTGTCATCCTGAATATCTTCTGCTTGGACATTAAGTGGATACAGTGAAGGAGTGGACTAGACTGGACAAGAACTCACAGTTGACTGACAGAATTACCCCGTAAGGGTCAGCACTAATCCTGCTCTCCAAAAATCCACAAGTGAATGAATTAAACGAGGCCTGATTTCTCAGGTAAACGTCTTATTCGTGTTATTTTATCTCCTTCTTTCTGGTCAAGGTCATGGTGATGCTGGAGTATGGCAAAGTGTAAAGCTGTAATAGCCCCTACACAGGATGCCAGTCCATTATACGGTACCACACACAGCTATTCCCTCATACTCCTACCTACTGGTCAATTTAGTGTTCCCAATTCACCACATTGGCACAGCAGGTAGTGCCTGAGGTTGTATGTTCAGTCCTTGCTTTAATCTCGGTGTGTGAGGAATGTTCTCCGCATGTCTGTGTGGGTTTCCATCTGGGACCTCCCAAATCACACATGATAGGTGAATTGGCTAGGCTAAATCAGCTCTGGTTGTGTGTGATGTCCTACAATAGACTGATGCACTTTCCAGGGGTATTCCTGCCTTGCACCTAATGCAGCGTTTCTAAATCCTGCTCCTGGAGGCACCCCTGCCCTGCACATTTTAGTGGATTCTCTGCTTTAACACACCCTCCACAACCAGCTTGTTAATGAGCTGATTACTCGATTCAGGGTGCCTCCAGGACCAGGACTGAGGTCTAGACCCACCACAATCCTGACAGGGAAGATGATAATAGGACAGTTGCTCCAATTTTTGAGGGATTACTTAAAGATGTTTTATATCCCTCTTTTGAAATGTTTGGTGCATTATTACTTTAAAGCATCTGTCGACCCATTTTCATGATTCTCTTCTGAATATTATCTATAGTTTGTGCAATGAATAGAGAAGAAAGAACGTTGACCTTGAGGAGAGATTGTTCCTCTGTTGGATTTATGTTGGGCAACATTAAATTACATTTTATGTAACATATTTACATTATTACATAATTACATAATTACAGTACATAATTACATTTTATTACATATTTGTAAGGCCTGTGCAAGCTTATGGGTGATATTGACACCCCCTAAATCAAAAATACATAGACCTAGAACCTTAAAACATTAATTAACAAATAATTATCAGAACAAAATATAACCCAGTGCTCACTGAATTTAAGCTTAAGGCTGAAATTAGGGTTGAATATGTGAGTTTCAGGTTACATTTACAAGTGTGGGTGAATAAAGCTGCTTTTATTAACATAATAAAGATATATATTCCTGAATTGTTATGTGCATGGCGACATATACAAACAGTCAACGCAATCGCTCTTCTACAGTCACGCTGAATGACACAATCACGCTGTTCTACTGCGCATGCATTCTGTGTTGGCCTGAAACTGCAGCTCTGCCATTCTCTGAAATGTCACCACTTTATTAAATCATGCACCAGATTCATGAGCTGATCTGATTTACGCAGTTGGCAGAATTTTTGCCATTTCATTCTGTGATCTGACACCCCATCACAGTTCTGAGATGTTTTTACTATGATTTAACTGCATTAATATATAATTATAAACTGAATAAAACATTGGTAGGTACTTATTCTGCGAAACCAAATTCGACTTCGGTTTTAAAGGCCCCCAGTAAAGAACCAAAATTAGGAAATCACTCCCAAGTGGCCGAAATTGGGGAACGTTTTGGACTGGCTGATGACAGGTTCACTAATCTAAAGCCAAATAATGTTGAACTCAAATAGCTGATGTACAACTGCAGCTTACAGTTAATGCCATGTTGTGGAATGGAAATGGAAAGCAACAGCCATGTTAGTTATATTAGCCTCATAGTCCACAACAGACCAAGGTAGTCCATCTTTTTCGTTACTGGAAATATAAAGACCCAGGATCTGGTGGCATAAATGTGACACCCATTTTTTTTATGTTGAAAAGCCACTATAATGGTTTTCTTACATGCTCAGAACCTTTGGGCCTGCAGTGGAAAAGAGGTATTTTATAAGCTGTAGATGATCTGTAACTGTTCATTTAATCAATTTGATTGGTTTGGCCTTTTTAAGAAGAAGCTCTAATTCATCCTCTTCATCAATCTGTAGATTAGAGATAGATAGATAGATAGATAGATAGATAGATAGATAGATAGATAGATAGATAGATAGATAGATAGAATTCTTTTCTGAATTGATTTTAAACGTTTTTAAAAGCCCACGCTCCACATATCACAACACCCCAAAGTTCTGAGGAATAAAATCAGCCTGTGGATTCACTTTGTTCTCCGTACCTTCAGGGAGAACAGCTGGGTCGCTTGAGCCCTCGCAGATATTCACTGATTTAGATGAGAAAACACAGCAGGGATTTGTAAGCAGTTGTAATGGAATCCCATCAGTTCCACCATCTATTACTCCGTCTATTGCAAGTTGTGCAGTGGGGGTTGTTGTTTTTCTACTTAGCATCGATAATAGACAAATGCTTTTGCTACTTCCTACATTATCTTCCCTTTATAGCAAATGGCCACGTTTAGGAGGCAACTTTCATGCAGTGAACACATACAACACAGGATATTTGCAGCGGTAGTTGTGGGGAGAAGGAGGAGGAGGAGGTGGAGGAGGAGGAGGAGAAGGAGGCGATGTGGAGAAGTGAAAGAGTGGAGCAGGGGTTAGGTAAGAGAGGAAAGATAAGAGAGGAGTAATTGGCTAAATTAGGGGATGAAGGAGAGAGGGGTTGTGTTAGTGTCTGCTTTAATGAAGGCTGAGAGTTAGATTAATGAGTGCGTATCTGAGCATCAATCGCTTCTTCCCAAACAGACAGATTAAATTAATAAATAACCCTGACAACATTGACCCAAAGCATACAAACCGTGCATGACAATTAGAAGCAGGGGTCCAAGTGAATCACATTTACTCTCAACCAAGGCTTTTAAAAACCACTATCGACTCCAGTCACGCTGGGAAGAGGGGCGGAATATCCCACTCAAGGTGACGTGCTGTAGCACTACTTCACCGCACACTGACGGAACCTTCTTAAATGAATCCGTGAATCAGTTCCGTATTAAATGGAAGAAAGTTTCTCAGTCAGAAAGTCACATCAGGAATGACAAACAGGTCATCAAAACAACTCTCAAATCCATTAAATGAGGTCAGATGGCATTTAATTAATATAGAATTTTTGAATTTGAAGTAGAGCTGTGCGATATTGACAAAAACACAATATATACAATACGATATATGACGTGGAAAAAATTAGGACACCCATGAAATCTTTCTGCCATTTTTTTAAACTAAATTTAAAGATAATGAAATTTAATCCTCAAGTATTATGCCTCCTCCTTAGTGTGTATGAGAGTGTTCGAATAGGGGTGGAGGGGATCAGAGTAGAGATGGAGCTGAGAGCAGGGGGCGGAGCAGAGTGAGGGACAAAAAAAATTTGGCAAGATTGAAACTTTTTTCTTTTTCACTTTTAAATAAATATCAAAATATCACTCAGCTCTAGTTTGAACTGAAAAGACATTTGCGTGCCCTAAATGAGTAGAACTGTGGTGTGTTCACGTCACCAGGCTGAAGTGACTAAAATCTGAATTTTTTTTTGTCTTAATGTGGCAAAAAATGTCATCTGATTTTTTTTCCAGGGTTGTATGGACATCAAATCCGATCTTTTCAAGTCAGATTTGTGGACATGTGACAGGGATGTGAACAGTCAGATTGGATTTCGTGTGTTTTCTCACCTGTACACATGCACATAGTGCTGATGGTGATGGAGGCCAAAGTTCTTCTAGGAAAGTTTGTTCGCTCTGAGGCCGTCTTTGGAACACCGTGGGGCAGTTATTTCCAGACACACAAGACCAGACTGAACGGGAGACACCAAAATAATTGAAACAGATTACATCAGCAGCAGAGACAAGCAGACACTCTCTGTAATAAACACACTATGGACCCACAGCCCCCTCTATCAGAGTGCACTCTATCACAAACACACCACAGGGACCTATATCTTATCCTACCTCTAATTAATGTGCAATATTGCTTCAATGTGTAATACATGCACACGTTGTGTGCAATATCTGTAATTATTACTGTGCAATATCTACCATTTCTGTTCGGAAATGTGCAATATCCACATAACTGCATGTGTAAACTGTAAATTTGTATAGTGTTTATTTATTTATTTGTTTGTTTGTTTGTTTGTTTGTTTGTGCAATGCACATCTTTGTCGTACTGCTTACTTCCCTTTATCTGCTTACGTTGTATTCTGTTCTAACAATGCAAATGTCCCCCCAGTGGTATAATAAAAGACTATCTCATCTTATTACATAGAACATTTGATAAAAACATGTTTAGCTCAAAAATGGACAAACAATCAACTGATTTTTCAGCCTGTTCTGCCTGCTGCCCTTGCACAGATCTCCACATTGATGTGGGGTTTCCCCAAGATAATTGTTTCTGTTTCTATATTCATCTATAAACCAAAGCCATGTTGAGCATTGCAAGAATTCCTGTTCATATGTAAATCAGTGACTGGTCCCCTCAGCGATGGCATCTTTGTGAAGGTGATGTGCATAAACGTATCGATGTGTGCATATGTGTCATTTCAGGGACAGATTCGTTCACATTAAAGACAGTCGCTGGTTACTTACATGTATCAATATAAACCATCAAGATAGCCTAAAAATCTGAATTGATTAAGGAGGTGTGTAATGTGAACATAACCAATGCGTATTCCTTTTCACCCCACCAGAGTTCTAAAGGTTCTCCTCCCTGGACTGCATTTCCTTACCTGGCCACCAGAGGACAGCTGTGTCCAATCATCCTTTCTACACATTCTCACAGGTTAGGTTTTTATTTGGATCTAATGCTGGTATTCTTGAAATTATTCCCTGGTTTTACACAGTAGCTACAGTAATATTCTTGAAACTACAGTTAAAAGGTTTGGGATCAATTGAGATTTCTGTCCTGCTCTTTTATGTCCTGTTTTTTCTGTCCTGTCCACTTTTTTTTGTTCATAATTTAATTCAAAACTGTTATATTGAATGTTCAATACAATTTCACTAAAATAATTCAGGCTTTTTAATGTTCATAGTTTTTCTTAGTCATAGTCATAATTTGACGGTGACAATTACATATTCAAATAATTTGAGATTTTCATGAGCTTTAAGCCACACTGATCAACAGTAAACCAAACAGGGGCTTGAAATCTGTCACTTTACCTGTTTTCAATGTAATGCATTTAACAGTTTAAGTTTTTGAATGAAATTCTGAACACAAATGTCTTTTTGCCAAACGTCTAACATTTGGAGATGCAATAGTATAATACAGTGTAATACAATGTAATATGGTATAATACAGTGTAATATAATATAATACCATGTAGGAAAGCATAATACAGCATAAAAAGTGTAATACAGTAGAATACAGTGTTGTATAGTATATTACAGTGTAATATAGTATAATACAGTGTAATATAGTATAACACTCAAGGTACTCAAGGTTCATTTATTTGTCACGCGCATGCATTTATACAAAGTACAACATGCAGTGAAATGTTATTTTGCGACTGTCTGCGCACACAGATCAATAAGGGACAGAGGGAGAAAGTAGGGAGAATACAGTGTATTTTAGTGTAATATAGTATAATACAGTATATGACAGTGAAATACTGTGTAATGCATAATCAATCAGGGATAAATACAGTGTAGTATAGTATTATACAGTGTAATACAGTATATTAATAAAGTACACAGTATACTACAGTGTAATACAATGTAATATAGTATTATACATACAGTGTAATACAGTGTAATACAGTGTAATACAGTATACTACAGTGTCTTACAGTGTAATACAGTGTAATGTATGCAGCTTGAATGTTCTCACTCCAATAGCCTCCAATAGCATCCCACACATTTTCAATCAGGGATAGGTCTGGAGATGCAACTGGCCAGGGCACAGTATCTGAGTTTTCAAGGCGAGCTCCTAAGAGGGCAGCAGTATTTGGAGAAGCCATGTCCAGTTGGAATAGAGCCTCGTACTGTGTTCAGAAAAGATAGGACCAGTGGTTGGACCTCACTGATAAAACACTGAGCTGTCAAAGTGCCTGTAATGAAGACTAAATGTTATCATATGAAATTGCACTCCACACCACGAGACCAGGCCTTCTAAACATGTGACGGGTGACAACAAACTGTTGATCTTGGCACTGACCACGGTGCCTCCACACACTGGGGACTCATCACTGAAGATGACCTCCTGAGTGACTACATCACATTCTGGCACAAAACTATTGCAGTCATGCCTTACAATTGGTTGATTCCTTCAGTGTACATAGTGCTTTTCACAGCCGCTTTACAGAGATCCATGTCTGATCAAGGGAAGATACACCGAGACTCAAAAGGGGAACCCATCCTGCTCTGGTTCACAGTCGTGATCGCTACTGTAGAAGGTGAGGGAATAAAACTGGTGTAAAGCCAATGTAACCTCTTAAAACTTAAGGGGCTTCAAATGCGTCTCTGAGAAATGCAGAAGATGGGTGTGAAGAGTGAAGAATATTTAAACGGGTAAAGAACATCAATTCACACAGTTCTTCATACCTTCTTCGGTGGCATCATTCAAAGAACCATTTTAAGCACTTTTATCTTTAAGACTGCCAGTAAAAATGCACGATCATGCAGCATGATCACAAGCAACAGCATCAAAGAGGGGAATTGGTACGGGACAGCTGGGACCAGGGGACAGCTGAGGCAGACAGGAGGAACAGGTCCCCTCAAAAAGGACAGAAAGGAATAGAACAACAGATGAAAAGTTGAACCTGATGCATGAAGTTCAGAAGCTCCCATTTTTAGTGTAATTTAGTTCACTGTTACTCTGTTCACTGTTGGTAACCACAATTAAATGGGAAAAAAGAAATTTAATAATGTTAAATTCTAAGACAATAATAGGTCAAATAAAAAATATAAAATGAACACAAAAACAGGCAGATACTGTAAATTCCACACGGTCTCTGCATTGTTCAGAGGGGTGAGTGAATTCTCAGACATTGATGTACCGAGGACGGTTCTCCCAACGGGCGTTTAACTCAGGCTGTCAGATCCTCATGCTTGTGTTACCATCAGCAGTAGTCCTCAGTATGGGGGAAGCAATTGTATTAGACTTCACTGATTGGATTAGAGTCTAGTATTCTACAGTCTACCATCAACAAGCTTTATTGACTGATGTTTAAATCCCCAGGACGCCTTTAGCGAATCTCACAGTTCATTTCCAATCCGCAAAAACAACATCAGACATGGCTACTACTGTCGAAGAAGGATTCATTTCGTGGGATGTGCAGACACAAGCTCTGTCTCAAAGCCTAGGCTGCATTTCTCGGCCACTATGTCACAGAAGGCTGTTCCAAAATGACGGTCCCTTCGTATACAGCCTAGAAGTGCAGTCCACATTCTGAGACATTTGAAGGATGCAATTGAAGAAACCGTCCCCTCCCTTAGTTGCCCAAAATGTCACACCACAATTACAAGTTTTGCGACCTTTCTGGTGATGTCATCATGCAGCCGCATTCGCCTGTTCCAGGCTGTTTCATATATGTGACCCATAGGCAACTAGGAAGGAGTCTTTGTAGGACAGTGGTACCAAAGACACCATTCTTTGTCTTTAGAACAGGGGTATTCATGGACATCAGAAAGACCAGGGGCTTATCCCAAGACCGATTTTCCGTCCCAGTCTTAGTGCCACTCTTGCTTTACTAGGCAGGTAGTTCAGTAGTAGATTTCAGTACTGATGACAACAAACTCCAGATTGTTCTAGAAAATATGGATTTAACTCTTTAATTCCATCAGATAAAGAACCCAGACCATGCATAGTCAGCTTTCATGGAGCAACATTTAATCATATCATAGGCACTTTATTCTATTAAAGAACAGTTAGGTTTCTTTGTCTGTCTCTTCCTCCTGTCAGTCCGGTTCTCCATTAATGAATTCACTGCATGAATCTATGTTTACCTGCTGACGATCAAGGCCTGTCAAGCAAGCTGTCTCTTGGCTTATTTACACTCTCCTTAATCCTCTTTAATCCTGTAAAATAAAGCAAAGGCTATTATTGCTACACTTAAGAGTCCAATTATTCAGCAGGCTTACTCAGACCATTGACTACTAATAAACTGAAACATCACGTCTAAGCGAACAAAGAACAAACAAAACTTAAAAATTTCATTAGAACTCAATTAGTCATTGATTGTCCATATTGGTTTAGACAATGCTAGCAGTGCTAGCCATTCCTTTTGTAATGCGCTGTGTCAGAAACCAAGCTAATTAAACCTCGTTTAAGGGGTAGTAAGACCGTTGTACCCCCACGGGAGACTGGAGTTCCCCACCCTCCTCCTGAAGACTCAGTATATGTCCCATTGTTTGTGGACACACCTTATAATCGATACATTCAGCTACTTAAAGTTGCTCCCATTGCTGACACATGTGCAAATGCACACATACAGCTCCTCTAGTCACTGTAGAAAAGTATCCCCAATAGAATAGGACTCTTCAGAATACCAGGTGTGGGCTAGAGGCATATAAATATTGTCACTGAATGTAATCAAATCCTCACTGCAATGTTCTGAAATTCAGTAGAAAGATATCCCTGGACAGTAAAGACAGTTACTCCATCAAAAGCAAGACCAACTCTTATTCATGCTTTTGATTTGAGAAGAACCAGTGAAAGAGATCAGGTCCCAATGCTTTTGTCCACATAGTAGCTGTAGTAGCAAAGTTTCCACTGAAATCAAGAGTTTTCATAGGACATTTGTCTCCCTTTGCTACAGAAACAAATTATCCAAGATGTTAGAACATTGGTGTGAGGGTTTGATTGCTTTCAGCCACAAGATCATTAGTAAAGTCAGGGGTTTATGTTGGATTCTGAGTTCTGGAGTTCACAAACTTCACTCCAGCTCATCCCAGAGTTATTGTATGGTGCACAATTGACCAGTGGTGAAGGCTTTATACTCAACTAACAGGTGCTGATCATTGACCATAGTGACCTAGGGTTCATGTATGGGTGCTCCAGAGCATCTACTGGTTTCAGATGAAAGCAATAGTAATAGTTAGCCAGGGTGTGTGAAAGACGTGACATAAAGTCAGTTTATAAATAAATATAAATAAAGACAGTCACAATAACATCTCTACGAGAAACCTTTATGAGAAATATACTGTATACAGAAGAGGAGACAACGAAAGACAAAATTCTAGCTTTGGCTATCTAATGATTAATAACTGTCGTAACGCGTGGTCATATCATGCTATGTGGGAGAGCGAACTGAAGTGAAGTGTCTGTAAATATTACGAATGACATTTTCACATTCTCTCAGCAATGCCATCAGACTCAGTCAGCAAGCTCAGTCAGCAAAGTGTCATGCATGGCAGGTCCACATAAAAAGCCATATACTTCTCATGTATTGATATAGGCCTTCCCTTCAAACAGTGAAGTATGGCTGTTTATCAGAATGTTTTGCTGTCTAGCATCCACCTGTGCAGGTCGTGCACTGTGCTGATGTCCATAAGTCAATGCTGTTGGGAATAAAAGATGAGATTTGGAAGAAGAGATTCAATTATTCACATGTCTGGATGTTAGGATATACAGGTCATGGAAAAGATGGAAAGCCAGCATAATAATGCTGTGCAAAAGTGAAAGGAAAAGCTCAGACCTCTGATACAGTAATTTGACTCTATTTTGGAAGAAAATATTAAAGTAAGGTAAACACTTAAGTGTCTCCAGACATGGGACTCTCCCACATATTGATAGTGACTCCCTGATGCTCGCAAATTCTATACAATATACTGGAAATGAAATGACCCTAAAGGATATAATGATACAGAGAGAAAGAATGCTTTGGTGAGTAGCCCTTGATTTCAGAAGAAATGCTAGATGGTGTCTACAAACATATAGGGTATGTTCTGTCATGCTTGAAACAATGAAATGTTCACCTTGTGCACATTCTATGTCCAAATATTTGTGAACACCCCTTCTAATGAATGCATTCAGCTACTTTAAGTTGCTTCAATTGCTGACACAGATGTGCACACACTGATTGTCTTGTTCCTGTAGAGATCTGGCAATAGAGGAGGACTCTCTTTCGTACCACCATCCCTAATACCAGCCATTGGCCAGGGGAGTATAAAGCTCACAGCACTGTGCAATGGAGTGATCCAGTAAGTTTCTGGAGATGGAGAATTGAGGGTTAGGTATGGTGGCAATAATCCAACATCCTGACCTCACCTGACTTTTTGTTATGAATGCAATCAAATCCTCACAGTATAGCTCCACAATCTAGTAACAATGAATGAATGATACTTTCATCCATATAAAGTTTCAGACTTCACAGACATTCATGGGGCCTCTGGTACAGCAGACCATCAGCTCCCAACTTGTATTAAAGTATCAATGCTGTTAAGATTGTCCCGGAGCGAAAAATCAGTCAGCTGTTTTAGAAGCCAGTTTGACTTATTTTCCAAATGCCCCAACATTTAAGAACAAACCAATGGCTTCAGCAAAAACTGCAGGATCTTCAGGTTATTGAGAAGCTAAACAATGTTGTCCATAGTAAGGTTATACTACATAACCCCGGGCAAGAGCTGAAAAGTGCAGTTCTGTGGTTTGTGGAGGCCAGAACACTAATGTAGATCAATACGAAGACTGCGGGACATTTATGCTTTCATCCTCTACATAAAGTGGAAGGACATTGCAGGTCCCCTTATTGAGTCTTTAAATCTCTTTGGCAATGCTAGTGCTGAGTAGGGAGAGTTCAAGAGTGAGGTCGTTCAAGAGCCAAGCAAGCAAAAGTCCAAACAGAGAGAGTGAAAATTGCTCTTTTCCTCGACACTCTCTCTGAGAAAGTCGTTCTGATCACACGGGGCTTTGCCAAAGGTTAGGAAATCCTCCACCGATGAATGTGACAGTGCTCAGTAAACGCATCTGCATTGGTTTGATGTAATCAGTGTTGCAGAAATATAATGAGATACTCTGAAGGCATATATTCAGTTCACTTCACACAGCCATGATGTGAAGAGCATATTAAATAAACACAATTAGGGCAAAAAGCAAGGAAAGTAATTATGCCAAACCAAATGTTAAGTAATTATCATAATATTATATTATCCTAATAGCACAGGCCAAAGACCAGTTAACAAACACTACAACCAATTATAGGTCAGAGATGCACACCAGACATATCCTGTCCTGGTCCTGAGGTTCCCTGCACTGCATATATATATGAATATACAAATATTTCACCATCATCCTTACACGGTTACATGAAAACGTTAGGGCACCCCAGGAAAGGGGTGACTTTTCATTTCAACAAAATTAAGAGGACAAGCAGCCCCAAACTATGAAACTTCCACCACCATGCTTCACGGCTGGTATGAGGTCCTTCTGCTCTGTCTTCTGTTTCTGTGCCCAAATAGTTCACTTTGGATTCAAGTCTAAAGCACATTGTTCCAGAAGTCCTGCTCTTTGTTTAGGTGTTCTCTGACAAACTTTAGTCTTGTGCTGATGTTTTTGTTTTCTGTTGTTTGTTTGTTTGTTTGTTTCATTTGTTTACAGCAGGAGGTTCCTCCTTGCACATGAAAATCAAACTTGTTTGGTCTCTTTGGGATGGTAGATGTTTACAATCTGTTTTAAGTGTTCTCCACTTGTAAATTATTTTCCAGACAGTGGAACAAATGCTTGAGAGTGAGAGCTTTAGTTTTTAGCCTTCTTTCTGACAGAGCAGGACATCTGGAACAGATGCTTTGGATAGATGAATCCAACGTTGAATTATATGGGCACAGTAATATAAGACATGTTTGACACAAACCAAACACAGCGTTTGAGAACAAGAACCAACTGTGAGAACATACCAACTGTGAAGCATGGTGGTGGAAGTGCCATGGTTTGGAGCTGTTTTGCATCAGCAGAGTCTGGAGAGAAACCAGTATGAAACCTGTATTTTATCAGAGGGGGCTTGAGGAAAATGTAAGCCCATCTGTACAAAGGAGGAAATACAAGCTATGAGGACATAGGTCGTAACTGTTTCTCACAAGAAAATCTGTGGGGTTTTTTTCCTGTGAGAACTCAATCTACAGCCTGCATTGACTGTGCCTGTTTAGTGGAGCAGGGAGGGGGTTGTGTTGATTTCCTGTGTCTGTCCTGCAGGTATCACACCTTATCGCTCCATCTGCACTTAGAAAGTGGGGGGGTGTCCACTGAAGGTTGTGACTGTTTATATATATATTAGATCACACCCTCCGCTACATAGCCTGTAGTCAAGTGAAAATGACTGGAGAGAGGAAGAACTTTATGACTTACGCTCTGCACTTCAAAAAGCCTCTGGTTCAAGAGTGATCTATGATTTTCATCAACTGCAGGAATACACTGGGCTTGGATACCATCAGCCAAGTAAGGAAACATATTTTAATAATATATAAATTATATTATTGTGTGTGTGTGTGTGTGTGTGTGTGTGTGTGTGTGTGTGTGTGTATAATCATTTAGTTTGTCTTCGTTGTAACTGTAACTTAAACTGTAAATTGTTTAATGGTTTAATGTTAAAGTTTGCATCCAGTCATTACTAAGAATTACTCAAAAGTACAAACTATGAAAATGTTCTTTTAATTGTGTCCAAATTTCATGATGAATTAACCAATAAATAGTGTTTATTCTCATTACAAGTTGTATTCGAGTAAAAATACATACATTTTCTATATACATTAATTGTTTAATGTGTAACTTATTTATAGGGAAAAAAATAATGCAACGATTCTTCAGTTTTGTATGTAATTCAGTTGTTAAAATACTGTGTTCACAGTGGTGATGAAAGTTTAATGTCTGATTAACGTTTAAAGGCATTTATTACATAGTTGCAGAAAGAACAGTTAGACCGAATGGTGATTTTCATTCTTTTTGATGAAAAATATTTTATTATACTATTTTATTATACGATCTTTTTTCATTTATAAAGTTCAATTTAAAAGTCCATTGAGGTACTATTATACCTTCATCAACCATTCTGTCATTTATAGGAAATAAGATTTGCTGTATACCATCGTCAAGGGTTTTTTAGTAAAGGTTCTAGAACCATGAACACTGAAAGAACCCTTTTCCTGAAGAAAGGATTTCTGATTGTTCTACATGGCACCAAAAAGAGTTCCTTTTCAAGTGTGTACCTATAGAAGAACCCTTGGTGCCATATAGAACCCTCTTCAAAATGGTTTAACATAGAACCCTCTTCATAACATTCTCCATCAATCTGAAGACCCCCATTGGGTGCAAATGGTTCTTTTAGTGTTCTTGGTTCTATATAGAACCATTTTCCTTACTAACGTACTCTTGAAGAACCCAGAACCATTCTTTTTGTGTGTATACATGTGTGTGTTTTGCAGACATTGTGGCCCCTGGTTGCACTGGTTATAATTTAGGCCACACTTGTTCTACAAGGAACAATTTACCACCAAACTGATTTCGGAATTTCCTGTATCTCTCTGCATGTCTATTCCAGAGAAATGGCTGCTGACCACTCACCAGGCTCTTACACTCGGCCTTTGGCATTCAGCTTATCAGTGGACCACCAGTGCTCCCCATTCAGGGATGCTTTGGGCCTACCTCTCCACTTTGAACAGACTTACCTGGAGCCAGTGTACAGTCACCGGTTCAGCGGACGCTTCTCCTACCTGCCCTTCCCCGGCCACCTGGCCATGTACGACTACTCCTTCGAGCCAGCCTTCATTCGCAAGCGCAATGAACGCGAGAGGCAAAGAGTACGGTGTGTGAACGAGGGATATGCCAGACTCCGAGAGCACCTGCCGCAAGAGTTTGAGGATAAAAGACTCAGCAAGGTGGAGACTCTGCGTGCAGCCATCAGCTACATCAAACATCTGCAGAACCTTCTACAGCTCAGATTGCCTGAAGCCATTGTGGAACTTTCACCAGGGAATGAGAGAGGGGCTGTGGTCAGTACAGAACTTACAGAGTGTAACAGTGATGGGGAGTCCAAACACAGCTTGTGTGACCATGGGGAAGTGTGCTACTGATCAGACAATGTAGAGGGTGAACACGCAAATGACAACGATGCTAATTCACAAGTTCTGACAGTGTGCAGAGGTTTGTGAATGTCTCTCTGGACACTTGATGTACAGTTAGATAATTCAGGTTTTAAACAATATTCAGTGTCCACTTCATTAGAAACCTCCACCTTTTCAGTGATGTTTGTACAAGTGTGCACAGCAGCCCCTTTTCTGAGGGGTAGACACCGGAGTAAGGTTTATGTATTGTAAATGCAATTATATGGACAAAAGTATTGGGACACCTGATCATTCATTGTTTCTTCTGAAATCAAGGGTATTAAAGAGTTTATCCTGTTTTTGTTGGAGTAACCATCTCTACTGTCCAGGGATGACTTTCAGATTTCAGAGCACTGCTGTGAAAGATAAGAGCATTAGTGTTGAATGATCACCATCTTACCTCATCCCCAACTGTACTGAATGGAGCACTATCCTTGTAGAAGCTGACAGCATCATCCACCCCGATGCCAGGCTGGTAGGCAAACTGAAGGGGATCCATGGATGTGCTCACCAGAGGGTGAGGATGGGTAAGGACCATCTTCTCCAGTGTCTTCATTAGGTGAGCAGTCAGTGCCACCTGCCTGTAGCTGTTGAGGTCTTCTGGGTGCTGTGTTTTCAGTACAGGTACCACACAAGATGTTTTCCACAGTTGTGGTACTCTTCCCAGCTTCAGGCTCATGTTGAACATGTGCTCAATGACCCCACAGAGCTGATCTGCACGTGCACATGTTTCATGATGTCAAACTTATCCATCTTGATGATGAATGTATATGAATAAAGTCTTGTGCAAAAATGTGGGTACCCTTGGCCAGGTTTTTGTGGTGTAACTTTGTTTTGATTGATTGAAAGTACTCACTGTACAGCTTTTGTGAGATCTATTGAAAGATTGTTATTGTCAATTGTTAAAAATCTGAACCTTTTCGTTACTTACTTAAACTTTTGCACATCCCACCCTGTTGATTTGCATTTTTATTTGTTTTTATTCAATGAAAGGCAGAGTAAGTGTACATTAACATCTGCTGAGAATTCACTGTTTTATGTTTGATTAGCTACAGAAGCTGTGTTCACTACTTATTCAAAACACAGGTGGTCAGAAAGTGTCCATTCATCGTTTTAAAAGCAAAAATAAACTTACAAGGAGATTCCGATGAAGAGGAAACACCAATACCATGAAAAGTGTAAAATAGTAAATTATTTTTATTAACAGATCAGATTCTGGGTTTGCAAAATGAGTCTCTTTCATGGTAGTGTCCAGTTATAGCCCCTCACTGCAGACCCACGCTAGAGGACGAGGGTGTGAGAGCTTTGTGGGTCACTTATTACAATCAGTAACTGAATATTTATATTCTCATGTAATAGAATAATAGAAGAGTACTCATTAAACAGTCCTTGTGTAGGAATCAGGTGCATATTGTTGAGAAAGGCTGTAAATAAAGGTAATATTATTGCGACGAGGGTGGAAAAGGTTATGGTGCTTTTGTTTGTTCTGCTGTTCATGAACTCAACTAATGAGCCCTTACCCAAAGCTCAGTTCACACAGGATTAAATCACTGCAGTCGCCGCTAATTATTACTGACATGTGTAATTATTACCAGCATCGATGTTCCATTCAGATAGGATTACCCTTTTTATCACTTAATAACAAAGCTGGTGAAAATAAGAAACACACCTCATTAAGTCTGTCGGGTCAGGACTGGCAATGAAGGGGACCAAGCACTAATGAAGAGGATGTGAAAAGCAAAGTTGGGAATCTTCCTTAAACTTTGCTCTTTGGCAAATAAACCAAAAATAGAAAACAAAAAATACATGCAAATAATAAGTTGGTCAATCTTACAGGAAAAGGAAGGTAAGTGTAACAACAGCCAATGAAAATGCTCCATCCACAGTCACATAGCCACCACAGAGCCTCGGAGTCTTCTACTACATCATGTTATTGGGTGTTTTTATGATGGAAAGCCATTAAAACAAATGTATCTGTATATGAAGTTTCCTCTGCACAGGAAACTCAGTTCTTGGGAGCAGGTCTGCAGGAAAACATCCGTGTGCTGCACTAATCTTGACCTGATCTAACACAACTAGTGCACAGCAGCCCAGTCTTAAAGGAAAAGATCAATGCCGTTTCATTTCCTGTTACTGTACCTGGACACTGAGCGATTCTGAGCATCCCAGGGTCAGTCACTGCAGTCATTACTGAATGTTCTAGTGCATGGGTGTCAAACTCTGGCCCGTGAGGCAAAACCAAATGACGACTACTAGAGCTGGCCTGCCGGTATTATACAGCGCATTCACCGCTAATACTAAAAATCCCATAATGCCCTGCCGGGTTTTGGCACGTAAATCAGGACTGGACCCAGAAATGCCCTCTTCTCTGTGACAGTCGTCATAGCAACCTCATACAACAACTGTCAGCGTCTTACCCCTTCCCAAAAATGGTGAAAAGAAAGGCAGAAATATATGAATATATATATATATATATATATATATATATATATTAGTGCCTCTGACCTACGCCATTTTCTAGGCTTCATAACTTAGGATCAGAGTAACCTACAGACATGACACACATATCATAACAAACTACAAGACCCTCTCTAACCACGGTGGTCTCAT
Source organism: Acestrorhynchus altus (assembly GCA_034509495.1). Lineage (NCBI taxonomy): Eukaryota > Metazoa > Chordata > Actinopteri > Characiformes > Acestrorhynchidae > Acestrorhynchus > Acestrorhynchus altus. The sequence continues at coordinate 5,628,513 of CM067501.1, forward strand.
CATTCTGTGATGAATTGTAAACAAGTAATCAGAAAACAGATCAAATTCACTTTTTTTTGTCTTTTATTTGAACTACTGTCTTTTACTCCTGACATGTATTATGACCATGTAATTTAATAATTACAAATAATTCATTGAAATTCGTTGCTTTTCCAGCTCAAAACACCCTGGATGACCAGTTTCCAACAGAACATCTGAGACATGAAGTGTTTTTCAGTCCTTATACATGTCATGTTTGTCTCTTGTCAGTCCTGTCTCCCCTGTCATTTTCCCCCATGTGCTCCTTAGCATATGGTTTGTGTTTGCTTTGTCCTAGTCTCCTCCCTCGTTCCACCCATTACCACCTGTGTCTAATCTGTTTACCTGCCCCCTCGTTCGTTTGTCCCAGCTGTTGCCCATGTAATTTTAGTATTTAAGACCTGTCGTCCCATCCTGTCTTTGTCAGTCCCCTGTCGTGCTGTTATATTGTTCTGTTGGATCCCTTTGTTGTATTGTTCTGTTGTAGTCTCTGTTATTGCTTGTTTTTGCTTGTGTTCACGTTTGCTTTTCTTAGTCTTTGTCATGTTTTAGTTTCCATCGGTTTTGTATCTAGTCCGTATCTTGTTCCGTGTATTCAGTTTGTCTTGTGCTTCCTGTCACATTAAATTTTCAACCCCTGTGTTTACTGCCGCACCACTAGTCATCTGTTCCATCTGCCCGTTCCTGACAATACATAAGAAAAAATGCAAACAACTGTAGGTGCAACTACATTCTTGACTAAAACATGGTCAATTTCATACAAATATTGAAATTCTCTTAATATTGGCATCTCAAATTAATTTAAATATCTTAGGTATGTAATTGCAACTCCCTCCTCTACGGTCTCGCCCACATATATCTCCATAAGCTCCAACTGGTCCAGAACTCAGGTGCCCGTATCAGAACCAGAACCCCATCCATTCACCACATCACTCCTGTCCTGCAACAGCTTCACTGGCTCCCTGTTAAGTTCCACATAGAATACAAAAGTCTTCTGTTCACTTTCAAGGCCATCCACAATCTCTCTCCACCATATATTTCCAATCTTCTTCATGCTGCTACTCCCTCTCGCTCCCTCAGATTGTCTTCCTCCCCCCGTCTCACCACCACAACTCTGGAACTCCTTACCACCTTACATAAGGAACATAAATTCACTTACAAACTTTAAATCTGCACTCAAAACACACACGTTTAGAACCACCTTCTACATCTGAATTGTTTTTATTTTTATATTTTATCCTATTGTCTATCGTACTCTTGTACGGTGTCCTTGAGTGCCAAAAAGGCACCTTTGACATAAAATTTATTATTATTATTATTATTGTTATTGTTATTGTTATTATTGTTATTATTATTATTATTATTATTATTATTATTATTATTATTATTATTATTATTATTATTATTAAAAATATCTTGTATGTGTGACATTACTGAAACACTTATTGATGAATAAAAGTATGTCAAACTACAAAAACAGCATAAAAGAAATTTGTAGTTGAACTGTGAGTGAGTTTGGATGGATTATAAATCTACATAAACTACGTGTTGCTGTGAAATCAAGGATAAACAGGTTCTATGTTGGAGAGGCCTCAGGCAGGGAGATTAAGTATTAAGATAAAGAGATCCATTTTGATACCCAAACGTCTAGTATTGCTTACCAGCATAGGACGCTCTCCATAATACACACTTGCAGTTTGTGATTTCAGTGTGATATAGGGGCATTATTCAAGCACCTTTGTTGCTAGGTGCAACAGTGTGATTTGGCGCAAAACATTCTCTGCAACATTTTTGATCAGCCTGTATCGTATTCACCATCTCTTCCTCAATCTCCAGTAAGAGCTCTTCAAAGAATGGCCTGGTTAATAGCTCCTGAAATGCTTATTATTAAGCACGGAGAGGAAGCCACAAAAATGCCCCCCCCTACACCCCCCACCCCCCATCTCTCCAAACAAAACTCACACTCATTCCCTATTTGTCCTTCACGCTTTAGCAAACCTGCATGGAAGTGGTTTGCATTTCCTTTTTCCAATCTAACACCCAATCCGCTAAACACCCAGGCTGACTGGGGATCATGGGAGGAGAGGAGGGTGCACCAGCAGAGCGCAGGCCAAGTGAACCACAGAGGGACGGAAGAATGATTTTTCACCATCACAGGGGCATGACTGGTCCAACAAAAGGTGTTTACGGCGTCCTTGTGAATAAGAGGCGGTAATTAACCAATGTTGCTGGTACCCTGGCCTTGATGGTTCAGTGGTAGGCTGCTGGGACTTGCACACATTAAAGCCTGCATTAGGATGCCATACGCACCCACAAAGATGTTTATCAGACTTGAAATTCCTCAGTATCAGATCTATAACTGTGCTTTCTTTTCACCATGTAAGTTCATGCAACACCACACATGCATGAGAGCAACAAGCTGATGCAGTTTTAACTGCGAACAAATAGAGAGACATCAATAAATCAAACGTTCATTCATGGGCAAAAGGGCAATATGGGCAAATGATCAAAACTGCTGCTACTCTGAATTGTTCACTGAACTGATCTCCAAAAGACATTAGGTAAAAGACAAAACATGGGGTTTTTTTTTAACATTTTTAGAAAAACTTGCACCTTATTTTTTGTTTTGGGACAGTTTTAGAATGTAAAAAGGAAAGAAGCTGGATGGAAATTAATGGTACTTCTCAGATGACTTTTCTCAAACTATGGCCTGGATCCTTGAGAAGTCTAGTCTTCTGCACAATCATCAATAGCAAAGCCCAGGAGTTGCAGACTTGCAAGCTTTATAATCCTGTGGCCCCTCAATGGACACTTTTCACATTTCTGACTCCCTTCAATTTCTATTAGCAGGTCAGTTTGTTTCCAGCCAAACCAAAAATAATTGCGTAATCCAGCTTTAAAGCCACAAATCGAACTGTATTTTCATCACGTCCTGATGCTGAGGTGCAAATGGGAAAAGGGTGCCAATGGTTGAGTAAATGCTTGTGTTCTGTCGAGTTGCGCTACCCATCGAGACATGCTCCTCAGCAGCTCTGTGTATAAGCACATCCACAATGTTCAGTTGTTTCTTGGGGGGGTTCGTGATCATTTCTCAGGTGCATTATGCAACTGTTATTAATTGCTCGATTTAAATACATTTTCATCATGTCAATAACCTTCCTATTCTTCTGCTGGGACCACTCTGACACTGAATTTAAATATCAAAATATTCTATCTGCTGTTGTATTAAGGCAGCTTTACTTATAAATACACACTATGGTAGCACGCTTTGATATGGTAGCTCAAGATTGGAGAATCTGTTTATTGAAGAGCACCCATATGGCTTAAAACAAACATTATCAGTCAGGATAAGGAGGAGAATGTCAGTGAGGAAGTGAATGTATCTTCAGCATCTGACCATGACTCTGTGCCTCTACCTCCTCCTGGTAAATGAATCCATTAGAAGGCACCTTACTGTCATGTTTTAAAATGTCCCGCAGGCTACATGGTATTTGAATGTGAAATGGGTCCATCAGCAGTCATGGACTCCTCTAAGCAGCTGCCTAGTACATTGAAATGAAAATGACTGATGCTCACATAGCAGGAGAAGACTATACGGTGGCCTCAGTTCAAGTTGATGCCCAAAAAAAAACTTCCTGAGAGACCTGTTCATAGAATGGCTAAAGGGGTGATCATAACCAGTGTTTGACTGCAAAACACCTTCAGGAAGATTGATCAGACTCCCGTGCACCTTCATAAATATGACTTTCATGAAAGATTCATCAATAGAATGCCTTCTCTTCTTCTTATCTTCACCACAATATTCAGATTTAGATGTTTGCAACTAGAAACAAGTCATTTGAGGTACATTAGAGGCCAATCCAGGCATGTTTTAATAGATTGGGCTATAGAAGGGGCTATTTTAGTCCTGATCCTGTTCTTTAAGCCATAGTGGTCAGAGCACAACCTAGAGTCCCCTTTAAATGTATTTAATTCCCAGCCAGCAGCCATGAGGAAGTTCTCAGAATGTAAATAAATAAGTTTTGAAACTGTACGAGTACTTAAACAGAGCTGTTTTACCAGCAGTAGAACCACATGACTTCTTTGATTCTACACCAGCTCTGAAGAGCAACTTCAGAATCGAGAGGAGGCAAACACTAATGTTCATGCACCCCCTCTATAGAACCTCAATAACAATGCATTTATCACTCTAGAGAACATGCACACACTATTTTCATGCAGACACATAAACTGATTAGACTGCAGTGTTTTAAAGGATCTGAGAGCTGAATGGTCAGGGAGGTCAAAGCTATGTTTGGATAAACAGGTGGAGAATTTCATGAAAATGAAATTTCTCACATTATTTCAAAGTTTAAATTCAGGTTTGATTAAATTACACACCAGTATCAAAATTAAAACAAAATCTTGAAAATATTGTTTGAAATATATCACTTAAAATGTGGTGAATAATAAATAGGAATGAATAATTCCACAATATTACAAAGCTATGAGATGTTAATAGCACAAAGTCAAAATGTGTCAGTGATTCAACATTTGATGTTAATAATGCACAATTTGTATCCCATATTGGGGTGAAATCAATGATATCGGGTAGACAGAAACTACCTCTGGAAAATATGTCTTGAAAATGAGAATAGTGTGAATATTCCTTACATTAAGCATAAAAAAGTTTCAGGAATGTAAGTTTAACATTGCATATTCATATGTGCACATTATGGTCACATAATCCACAATGGACTACCTCACAAAAGGCAAACTGAAGGTTTTACCATGGCCAAATCTCTAGATAGACCCAAGAATGTCACAAAACTAGAAGCTTTGTACACCGAATAAAAATCTCCCAAACAAGAATTAAAAGTCTCTTAGCTGGGCACATGCCACTGTTTATTAAGAGCATCCATAAAAGTCAGTCTGCTTGTGATAAACAATGATAGAGTAAACAATAATTATGTCAAATGGTGGGAATGACACTGGAGCCAAAGCAGAACAAATGATAATGAATAAAAAAGGAATAATAAGAAATGAAAATGCCTTTAATTTGGGGCGATCAAGTGTAATTAACGCCTTGCAAATATGATCTGAAGGAATAATTGTGTATCTCATTTGCAATCGCAAGAGTTACAATCATTTATGCAAATGGCTGAAGTGTATTAATTAACAATGAACGCAAAGACGTTCATCACCAGAGAACTGCAGCTCCTACAGGCCTCAGCTCGGGCCGAATAAAGGGCTGAAATTCTGCATTTCTCTTATTTTATTTTTTATTGGAGTTTATTTATAATTTACATTAGTCGTGACTGCTTTGAAACAAAATTCCTGTCAGAATGACCCTTCTCCGACCTCTCCTAATAATCCCTTGATATTAAACAGGCCATGTTTGTTACTTTTTTGTTCAAGAGCTCGGGGGTCGGGCAGACTTCACATCTTCTTTCAGATGTGTGGATGCTCTAAAAGGCTGTAATGATGTCCTTCCTGACAGCCAGGAGCAGAATAAGGTTTAATCATTTTCATCACATCTCTTGCTCTAATCACTGTGTTGCACACTGTCTACAATAACACCCTTTATCACTTCAGTGTGAAAAGGTGGGTTAATATGCTGAAGGCAGAATGGGTGCATATATGGGCTGTTGGACAATGGAGTGAATGGTGCACTTTGGACATTTGTACGTGCGTGGATCCTGAGTAGCATTTTTAAATTCTTAAAAAAATGATTTTAAATGATAAAGCTCTTGTAATGTTTTTATTAACAACTACTGGCTTTTTTAGGTTTCAAAAAAGCATTACAATTCTATTTACATGTGGTGTTTGACCAATGTGATTAAAGGACATTGGTCATTACTCTACTAGTACTCCAATAAGGCTGTTAAAGGTTTGGTCATTGATTCAGAGTCCAGCCTCTTTTAATACCAATGATGTGTATGAAGTGTTAAAGAACTTGAACTTGGTCTAAAGTTAAAAGATTTATGTCACAAGACTTATATAATCACTGGGAAAGGACATAGTGGCACTTCCCTAAGGGGCATTTAAAGGTAGACATCAATAAAAAAAGGGAGCTATGCTTCTATCTGCCACTTCCATTTCACCAAACTTAAGTGACCTTCAGGTAGTGGTGTTCATATTTATAGAAGGAAAGGTAGCTCGACAGGACAGGGAGGGATAATCATGCCCCTATGATATCCTTTTAAGCTTATCTGTTTCTAATAATCCACAGAGAATGATTTCATATTTCATAATTTGATCATTATTTGAGTGCCATCAAAATCATGTGCAAATTCCACTTGATGATGATTCGAACACTCAGAATATGGCTGACATGTAATCTCCACTGTATCTCCATACAATCCTGTCTCGGATGTTTACAAATAATCCCGCCAACTGCACGGCTTAGTTTGTGCTCTGATATGCACTGTCTACTCTGGGACCTTATATAAACAGTTGTGTGTCTTTCCAAATCATGTCCAACCAACTGAATTTAACACAGGTGTCCAGTGAAGTTGTAGAAACATCTGAAGGATGATCAGTGGAAAGAAAATGCACCTGAGCTCAATTCTGAGTGTCTTGGCAAAGGCAGTGAACACTTTTTGTGTTTTTATTTTTAGTAAAATCAAACAGACTTTTCTCACTTTGACATTGTGGGGTATTGTGTGTAGAATTTAGAGGAAAAATGAATTTAAAACATTTTGGGAAAAGGCTGTAACTAACATATAAGCTATATATATATGTATGTATGTATGTATGTTATATATATATATATACTGTATATATATATATATATGTGTGTGTTTGTGTGTGTGTGTGTATGTATGTTTTATATATATATAAAAAAAAAATATATATATATATATATATATATATATATATATATATATATATATATGTATGTATGTACTGTATGTATGTATGTATGCATGGATAGATAGATAGATAGATAGATAGATAGATAGATAGATAGATAGATAAACTAATACTGGGTTTTGCCTTTCTTTGCTCTCTAAATAGCTTTATTCTCTGTTGACATCTCTCCTCAACAAAGCATTTCCATCAGCAGAACCACTGCTCCCAGGGCGACTCTAGAGGCTGTTGTACTGAAAATCCCAGATCAGCAGTTCTCGAAATTCTCAAACCATCCTTTCTGACACCTACAATCGTTCCACGCCCAAAATCACTGAGATCACATGTGACCATCAGTTGAAGCAGCTTGTATCTGCATGATTTCATTCACTGCACTGCTGCCACGTGACCGCTTGATCAGATACTTGTATCCTCCGAGAGTGTACATATGAAAAGCAATGCCAATGTCGCTATCAGGAGGAACACTTAATTTCATGTAAACACAAGTTGGTAAGATGAATAAGTATACTTACCCCAAAGCTATGGCTCATTTTGCCCCATATCCAGTATTTTGGGAAAAGTGCATAGACTAGCAAACCAGAAAAATGATACATTATTTTTGATGTGTTACCTGACATGCCTCAAAAATTCTTTGGTGTGCAAAAAAGAAGGGTATTTTTGGGGTGTGCTTTCCACATCAGCCACATGAAAAAAATGAAAATGAAAAATAAATTAAGGGTTACATGACAAATATTAGGTGTGGTTGCCCAGCTACAGAACTGGTGATTCAACTTCCCCACTGTTGGCTGTGCTGACCAGCATTAAACTGGGGGTGATGTGGGGAGATGGGGCCATTTACCCAACCAAAGAAAACATGGCCAATCAAGCAGCAGGACTCGAACACAACGTGGAGGTGTGAACGGCATACGCTGCTTCTTGAGGACACACTAAAATCTGATGACCGAATTATTCTTGTAGTTTGAAAACCAAATGTGTCTCAATGCATCACTCACAGGAAACCACCACCTACATCGATCGCATCTCTACTCATGCCAGCAAATACATAAGACAAAGAGTCCACCTCATTAAAATTATTAATGGATAAAGTTGATACCTTTACCCACTGGCTCATTTTACTCCCCTCTGCCCTTCAGCTATAACTGACACAATTGCGTCAGTGGTCAATTTCCAACCAAAGGACGTTCATTGTTCTCCTGAACCATGAACCATTATCTCCATGTTGGTGTCACTGTTGAGCTGAGAATGGCAGGAAAAAGGAGAACTATCTAAACCTACAAAAGGTGGTAGATGTATCTCATAATTCGTCCTCTACAAGTTTTACCCAATGAACCCCAGCGTGTTCCGTTTAAAGGTGCATGTTCCCTGACTGGAGCTTTCTCACCGGGAGATGTGACTATGTCGCGGGAGCTTGTAGCCACATGCTGCAGGGTGAAGTCATGTTTAGTCTCAGTGCATCTGCACAAGAATGGCAGAGCCACAGGCCATTGCAAGCCTAAGTGTGTTTAGGATTTTGAAAGAGGGACGTGTGTGTGTGTGTGTGTGTGTGTGTGTGTGTGTGTGTGTGTGTGTGTGTGTGTGTGTGTGCGTGTGCAGGAGTGTAAAATATGATGTGAAGATAGATCTTATCAGCTACACTGAGATCAATGGGGGACCACCAGGGTAGGAACTGTAGCATGTTGTGACAGGCTTTTCTCCATCAGCAAACTCAAACGAGAGGTGGGCAGCATAGGAAAAGATCAGAATGCAGTTCCACTGCCAGTCACACAGGAGTTCCAGTACGAGTGCTGGAAATTCATGACTTAATGCTTTTTCTTTTTCTGCACTCAGCTGAAAGACTGGGTATTAGACATCTGTTGTACTTCATAGCTGTGCCCAAAAAGTGCCCATAAATGGACCAGTTTGTCTCTATGGGAAAAAATGAATAGAGTTGTCATAAACTCTATCAGAAATAGTAAAGTAATACAATTTAAATGTATTTTAAGTGACCTTCACAAAGTACGGGTGTTAATGTACACTGTGTCTTGAGGACTCACTCAGATCACCCAGATCACATTTGGAGGTGGTCAGAGACACATATGACCACATATGTCCATACTTGTTCAAATAGCAAAGTGGCTACACCACATTGATCGCACCTCTGCTCCAGCCGGCAAACACATAAGACCACCACGAGCTCACACTGTCCACCCAATTTACAATAATTATAAAGGTGGATAAAGGTGATACCTGTAGCTGGCAACTTACCCACTGTCTCCTACAGACATAATTGACACAATTGCCTCAGGGGTCAATTTCTACACAAAGGACCACCACTGTTTGGATTTAGTTTTTATTCTCCTCCCAGCAGTGACACTGAATTGTGAACCATGTCATTTCCACGTTGGTGTCACTGTTGTGCTGAGAATGGCAGAAACAGGAGAACTATCTCTAAACTATATATAAATTAAATATATGTTCACACCTTTTGTTAAAGTGTTTTAGCAATTTTTAGAAGTGCCAACTACCCAACCCAGTTAGGACAGTTAAGACAAGCACATGCTTCCTCCAGTACATGTGAATCCAGCCACCTCCTCTCCTCAAACTGCCAGCATTGCATCATTGCATCATTTTTGGGTAGACAACACACCAGGTTCAGCTCCAATAGTGAATAGATGTCTGTGCTGACCAGCTCTGCTCTGAGTGTGATGTGGCAAGAGAGCACCATCTACCTGTTCATGGCCATGGCCGGTTTTGCCCTCTCTTAATATGTTGGTTACAAGCTACTGGCTCAGAACTATTAATCAAAAGGCCTAGAGTAAAAGGGGCTGGACAAAAAATAAACATAGGATTAAACTCCAATGCTGCATGTAAAAAGAATACAGTTGCATAAACCTCGGATCTTGAAGGTGATGCAATGGACGCAGGATAAATAGGCGTCTCCAAATCATTGGGAAGGTCTTGTTGGGTATGCACACATGGCACCAACAAAAAGTGCTCCAGTGAAGGACATCCAGTGAAATGTAACATCCTCATGGAGGCCTCAACTCATGACTAAAAGATCTAAAGGATATCTTGGCACCAGATGCTGCAGAAGACCTTCAAAGGTCTTATGAGGTCCATACCTATATGCAAACCCCCATGTAGAGTATAGATAAATACTAAATCTCAATACTGAAACACTGAATTTGTTATACAGTATATAACAATGTTGACATCAGGGTCCTCAGGCCCCCCCTGCACTGCCATTTAGTGGACTTTCTGCTTTAACACACCATCTGCATCCCTGAAAGGGCTTGATAATGAGCTGATTAGTTGAATCGAGTGCATTGGGAGCAGGGAGAGCACTTAAATTATGCAGGGCAGGGGGCCTCCAGGACAACCACTGTCAATATACAGATCACTTTGTAAAATGTGCTGTATGCGGTATGTCACGTGTTGTGAACAGTGATATGTAGTGTGTGTAGGTGGGTTGTTTGTTTATTTCGAAATACATTTTGTTTCATATCATAATAATGTAACATAAATACATTCATCACAATGTAATGCAGGAACACAGTCCAACAGACATATCTGAAATAGCTTCACATGTGGATTATCAGGCGTGCATATGTCTATAGCTAGAGTGCATCTGTGAAAAGGAGTGTTTAACATGATTCTTGCATTAGATGCATTTCAATGTGCTCACCCACAGATCATCTCAAAGTTTAGGGTTGTGCAGCAGTGCTCATGGGCATGGGAGAGGTAGACCCACATACTGTACTGGACTTCTCATGTTATCTCCTACTGCTCTCTACTGGTGAACTAAACAGTTGCAGTCCAGGTGTTCTGGGAGGTATGTGCTGGCTTTAGGCTCTGCGTGTGCCTCGTTTGTCTCGTTTTCTACAGCTGCAGCTTTAAAGAGATGTATCTTATCATCTCTAAGTGTAGTAAAGTCAGGGCATTTCCATAAAGGGTCACGTTAGTGCTAAAATGATGCTTTTTTAACTAAACAAGTATTAACATAATACTATTACATGATAAATCCCTCTTATGTACAGTTTTTAAAAACATATTTACAACAGTTATAGTGAGTGCGACTGTTTTCTTTTGTTTATACACAAATCTATAACATCAACTGTGGGTTTATCTGCATTTGTACAGTCAAGATCAGTAGTTTTGTACATTTTCAGTTACATTTATGGTGACACTTTATATTATATTAATATATATATATATTTATTTATTTATTTTATTTTATTTTATTTTTTTTTTGTGCCTGAAATCAAAATTATACTTTCAAGCTTTATATAACTTGGATGGACTGCTGATAGAATGTGTCAGAATGTGTCAGAATGTGTGTGTGTGTGTGTGTGTGTGTGTGTGTGTGTGTGTGTGTGTGTGTGTGTGTGTGTGTGTGTGTGTGTGTGTGTCTGTGTGTGTGTACTGGGAAGCCTTGGTCAGACGTAGTACATGCCACAGTGCTCTTGAATAAGACTCTCTTTCTGAATCTCCAACAGCGAGATCCGGCGATTCCTTTTGCTCACCTCCTGCATGCAAGAACAGAGGAACACACAGTAGGACCATCTCACTATCCAATCACCAAGCACTTCTTTAGGAACTGAGACCACCTACTCATTGATTCAAGTATCTAATCAGCCAATCAATAACATCATGCAGAAATTGGTCAACAGCTTCAGCTTTAACAGCAACCATCTCGGGGAGTGTGGGATGTTTGCATCCATAAGGGGTGTAGACATACACTGGTCAGTCAAAATATTATGTCCACCTCCTTGGTTCTACACTCACTGTCCATATTATCAGCTCATCCTTCCATATAGGAGCACCTTGTAGTTCTATAATTACAGACTGTCGTTCTTCTGTTTCTCTGCATACATTGTTATCCTCCTTTCACCCTGATCGTCAGTGGTCAGGACCCACAGGACCAAAACAAAGCAGGTGTCATGTGGGGGGTGGGTCATCCTCAGCACTGCAGTGTCACTGACATGGAGGTCATCAGACACAGAAGTGCTGCTGGAGTGATTAAACACTGTGTCCACTCAATATCCACTCCATTAGACATCCCTTGGTCAATGGCTTGTCTTGGTTTGTCCTTCATCAGTGCTCACAGGAGGCTGCCCACAGGACTCCAACAGTACTGCTGGGTGTGTTCCACTACCTGTGCAACAATGTCAATGTCACTGCTGCTGAGAATGACCCACCACCCACATGACCAGACAGGGCTTGAACACAAATGTAGTCTCATTTTGAGTCTTGAAGTCTCATTTAAAGATCAGTACACACACTCCCCAGTCAGTGTCAGTGGGGGGTATGTCCCACAGTGTCTGGTAAGCTGTGTGTCCTCACCTGAGTGAGTGTGGTGTTGCTCCAGCGGAGTTCCCAGTCTGAGCCCCCTCTCTCATCAGGGGCATAACTACTCCACATACACGCATCATTCAGCAAACTGCCCAGACTGCCATTCACGCGCTGTATCCGAGAACGAACAGCACACGACCAGCACTCCTACACACGCACACACACACACACACACCTGACACATCAACCTGACACAAATTACTACCATTCACACACTCTAATATGATGCTTGTATCAATATATTGTGCTATATTTTATTTTTATAAGGAACGTCTGTTCAAGTAATATATTTATTTGGACAAAAGTATTGGGACACCAGCTCATTCACTGTCTCTTCTGATATCAAGGATGTTAAAAGAGGTCATCCTGTTTTTGTTGGAATAACCCTACAGTCCAGGGAACACTTTCTGCTAGATTTTTGGCCATTGCAGTGGGGATTTGATTGCATTCATTGACAACAGTATTAGTGAGGTCAGGACATTGGATTATCACCATCCCACCATATGCCCAACTCAAGTGGAGTTATGTCATGACTAAATTTTAGGACATGGTCCCCTCTCTGCCCACATAAACCCTAAACCCCCATTGCATCATCATGTCATATAACTTTACAACCCCCATCCTCCCAACTCCTCCCTTATTTGCTTTTATATGACCTCAGTAGGGGGCCTCAGCTTCATGTACCTACCCAGAAGCTGCTCCAAACTCCTAGTATGGTGTGGGCCATACTAGCAAACACAACCTTAAATTTTGCATGGAGCACCATCAGCCTAGAGAACAGTCAGAGAACAACTGCTCCACAGCCCAATGTGTGTGTGTGTGTGTGTGTGTGTGTGTGTGTGTGTGTGTGTGTGTGTGTGTGTGTGTGTGTGTGTGTGTGTGTGTGTGTGCCTTAACAGTGTTTCTACAGGGAGTAGATAAGCTTTGTTCAAACTTAAAGTAGCTGCATGCATTCATTAGAAGGGGTCTCCACAAACTCTTGGACATATATTTTGTTCTGTAATATTTCAGTCCACTGTGTCACAGGAATAATTAGCAAGTTGTAAATGATTTGAAAATAAATCTGAAATTCTGTATAACATCACAAAAGAAGATGTAATAAAATATGAAATACATATCCAGAATATTAAAAAGAAATCATAAGTCCCTTAAATATAAAAAAAGAATACATCTAACATGAGATTTGGTCAATTTTGAAATTGGCAGATTGGCACCCCTGCCCAAAACATCTACCAGTGAAAAGTTCCCACTGGCAGCAACACAAGCCCAAATCATGATTGATCCACCCACAAGGTTCACAGTTGGAAAGGTCATCTTTTCATGAAGTTTTGCAGCTTTATTCCCCAAACATACCATCTAAAAGGTTCTGTTTGAACATCTGTTTGAACACAAGTCCACAGGACTTGTCTAAAAGATGCATTATGCTTGTTTAGATGTTGTCTTCTTTTTCAGCGTTTAAAATCAAACCAATCAGACATGATTCAAGTACACATTGCATATTTAATTGAAGAGTATTTGCATACATATTGGTTTCACCATGTTAAAAGGACAACACCTTTTGAATGAAAAGGTGCATTAGTCATGTTTAGTACATGTTTAGTGCATAATCTCTTCCGTGCACTGAATGCGTGAAGTCTGTGATTCATAGACATCACTAGCTGCTGAACATCTTCTCTGCTGATGATGCATCTAATGCAATATTCTCCGGCTCTTGCATCTTTGAGCTGGAGGGCATTTGAAGGAAGATGTGTCTTTGTTAATGTTAATTAATGTTACATTGTTTATATGCTTATTTCTGGGAGTCTGTTGGCACTATGTATGTCTGGGGGTGGGGGTGGGGGGTGTACTGTACTGTGGTACTGTACTAGGGATACTGTACTGTGTATGACTGGCAGACATCAGGGTGTCACTATCAATATGCAGGATAGTCCCAGAGCATTATAGGAGACGTGCCATCTATTATCTTCAGTACTACAGGGGAGCTCACCAGTACACTTGATCCCAAATATCTTAAAGGAAGGACCATATTTTAGGTTTGACAACACTTTACATAAGATTTTTCTGGTTAAATCAAAGCTTAAAGAAACAATATTAGGACCGAAGCCGTGAATGACACTGTAGATAACCAACCTCCTCATCCTGGTCCCTGTCGATTCTGCTATGCCTTTCTAAGGCGTTCTCCAGTTGATGCTGATACCAGGACCGAGTCTGATCCAGAACCTGCAGGCCCATCCACAGAGTGTCCTTCTCCCGCTCCAGAGCCCTCAGTTGCTTTAGCTGGCAGAGAAATTGATTTGGACTACTGTCAAGCATTATGAAAAATGTATGATATATTTCTTTGCCAATCTAACTGCATAACTGCATATTCAGCTCAAAGCCACTCTACATTATCAATTTCCAACCAGATTTCTGTTGGAAACTTATAATCCAAAGACTTTTAAAGTCTTTGCAAGCTAAAAACACAAACTAAAGAAATGCTGGGCAACTTTTTGGACTTACAGCTCAGACGTTGGCCTCTTTTGACACTTGCAGCTCAGATGTGGGTCACATTTGGCACTTACGGTTCAGATGTGGGCCAGTTGTGGCACTTACGGCTTAGATGTGGGCCATTTTTGGCACTTACGGTTCAGGTGTGGGTCACATTTGGCACTTATGGTTCAGATGTGGGTCATATTTGGGCCAAAAAATCATTGCTATCTGGGGAATATATAGAATCAATTTAGAGTCAATCTTAATAAGAGTCCTCAAAGGAGGACTAATATGAGTAGCCTCCTGAAAGTAATGTCCTGCATATATTACTATAAATACTCCAATTAATACTCCTGTGTTTACACTGAAGTGGCTCACTCAGCAACACTCTAAGTATAAAGTACTGAAAATAGGTTGACTATATGTATTATTTTGCTAAATGTAATCATTATTTACAAAGACATGAACAGTGTAACCAGGAAAAACTGGTTATTTGAGTTGTAATGGTTGTATATGTCCATACCTTTACTAATGGATTGTTGAACAAGGGCATTGGCATGAATGGGCATAATGACCTTTTAATGAATGTATTACCTGAAGAGAAGGTTATTTTTGTTTGTTTGTTTGTTTGTTTGTTTGTTTGTTTGTTTGTTTGTTTGTTTGTTTGTTTGTTTGTTTGTTTGTTTGTTTGTTTGTTTGTTTGTTTGTTTGTTTGTTTGTTTAGAAGTAATATTGATGGAATAGCCAAGCATTTTATGACCTAAAGTCGACCAAGAAGATTTACTCTAAAGCATTTTTCTGCACTTTTAAAAGATCAAAACCAGACTAATCAAAGCATTCATTATAGAAGACGATGGGAAGTAACTTCAATTTGGAAAATGCTTTTTTACTGATACATGCACACATACACACTCACACTCTCTTTCTCACACACACACACACACACATACACACACACACACACACACACAGTAATTACATTCACCCAACAGCTCACCCAGTGGAAGAACCTCAGTGCGTCCAGGCTGTAAAGACTGTTCTGTAGAGGGACGATAACCACAGTGTAGGAGCCATCACACGCCATAGGGACACACACTTGTACAGTCAGCATGCACTTACACACACAGTCAGTGTGAGAGAGTACAGAGAACAGAAGAAGGGGGGGAGAGAGAGAGAGCGAGAGAGAGAGAGAGAGAGAGCTGAATGACAGGAAGAGCAGCTCGGAGCATGTTTCTGAGTGTGTGTTGGGTTTGTGGTGGAGGGAGTGACAGGCTGGGAGTGGATGAAGCTCAGGCAGCCTGAAGCTAAAAGCTGCTGGAGAATTCCACATGTCAGAGCGACGGACGCTTTATTGACCCCATGAGAGTGGGCCAGCATTGAGGGCAAAAACAGGAAAGAAGTAGGGGGCTCATAGAGGGGGCAGGCTAGAGACTGGTGAAAGAGGTGTTGATCAAGAAAAAACAGCTGGTTTACAAGGTTCATTTTCAAGCACATGCTTCCAAAGAGAAGGAAGAGGCACTTCAGTGGCTGTGCATCAGCATGATGTACTAGAATTGGTGAAACGTGAACTGTGGGGTGCTACTCATTTGCTGTGCCTCAGGCTGTAGACACTATATTTACTTTACAAATGTATCGGGACACCTGCTCATTTATTCATTCTTCTGAAATCTCAAATTCCTGATGGAGTAACTGTCTCTACTGTCCTGGAAGGCATTCTATCAGATTTTGGAATAATCTGAGAAGAGTGTTAGTGAGGGCAGGATTACAGTTATTACATTTTCTCAGTCCAGTTTGTCATCCAGCTGCAGTCGAATGTACTCATAGATCCTAACCACCTCCACATCAATCCTCTCAATGGAGACCAGCTGTGGGGGTGGTCCAAACCTATGAAAGTCCACCACCATCGCACAGCTTCTTAACATCGGCAGCCAGAGTCTGAGAGATCAAAATTGGCCATGCTCTCTCCGGGTGGGTCGATGGTGATGTCTTCCCACATCACACCCAATGTGATGCTGGTTGGCACAGGAGAGACCTGGACCTTCTTTGATTTCTCCAATGCCTTCAACACTATACAGCCCCTTCTACTCGAAGACAAGCTGGACAGAATACAATGAACCCACAGCTGATAACCTGGATCACTGACCACCTCACTGACAGACCACAATATGTGAGAGTGAGGCCCTGCACTTCTGGGACTGTGGTCAGCAGCACAGGAGCACCACCTTTTCTGTTCACAGTCTACTCATCTGACTTCAGTCCCATCTGAGTACAACTGTACTGGTATCTTTTGGTTATACGGTCTCTGGTTAAACCAGACATTAGGGGTGTACTCTGTGCACTACTGTTGCCGGTCCCAGGCCTGGATAAATGGTGAGGGTTGGGTCAGGAAGGTTGCGTCCATCGTAAAACTTGTGCCAAAACTATCATGCGGATCAGGCAGATGATCCGCTGTGGTGACCCTTAAAGGGAGCAACCAAAAGAGGTTTATAGCTTCTTTAGTTTATAATTATTTACTTTGCATCCAGTTGCAACTTTACCACAGGACTCAACTTACTGATTCTTTTACTCCAAGTTCTTTGTGTGTTTTCTGTTTGTTTGTTTGTTTGTTTGTTTGTTTGTTTGTTTGTTTGTTTGTTTGTTTGTTTGTTTGTATACTTTGTATATTTTTCCACCCAATCTTCTTCATATATACCTCATCATATCATATTCTTTATTCATTGCATTTACAGCTGCATTAAACTAAGATACTGGATGGATCAGTCTAAATATCCAAGCACTGGAAATGAGTATAGTAGTGCACAGTGTACGAATACACTGCCAGGTGCCCAAATCGAGACACCCTCTCTCACTTTATACTCTGCCTATTTCTGTCCCAACTTGTAATGGAATGTGACTCAACCTGGACTGAAATAATAACCCAGATGGAAGAGGGTGGGTTGTTTTAGACGCAGTAGCAACTGCCTGAACAAACACATTGCACTCTGACGACACAGAGCACTGCTTTATTGCTAAGCGTGACAGCAGGCCTTCGGTCTGCAGGGGAAACTACTGTCAGCCTGCAGGGACGTGAATGTTTAGAGACAAAACAATGCACATCCAGAAAGGCCCACCATTCACTCCAGTTCTCAGGCCTGGGATCGGACTTAGTTTAAAGCTTTCCAGCAGTGCGTTCAGAAGTGGTAATCATGATTAATCTCATTCTAATAACTTACCAATAACACAGTTATGTGTTCATATAGTTTTTATTAGCAGTTGTTAAAACATGGTCAATGTTTCATTTCAATAGCACCACATATTCTTAATGGGTGACTGGGGTTAAAAAATATGACCTTTAGTGATTGTAACTTACCACCAGAGGGCAGAAGAGGGATGAAAATGACTCAACAACCCCACCACCACCATAAAGACATTCTTTAGCAACACTGATTCAGTTGATGTTTTTCATGCTTTTAATTATTATTATTATTATTATTATTATTATTATTATTATTATTGTTATTATTATTATTATTATTATTATTATTGTTGTTGTTGTTGTTGTTGTTGTTGTTGTTGTTGTTGTTGTTGTTGTTGTTGTTGTTGTTGTTGTAGAGGTAGATAGACTAACCTAAATCCCACAGTCAAGTATATGCATTGTTGTTTATTTTAAATAAAAAGACAATAATATTCTAAAAATCAAATGTGGGAAATAATAGCAGAACAAAAACACACGCAGTTAAACTTGGAAATATGTTCAGCATGTATCAGCACAGGACCTGAGATTTGTAAGACTTGCAAGGATTTCACCAGCCTAAGAAAATAGAATTATAAACAAACAAATAATTATTACCCACAAAAGGCTTTCTACTGGAGCTTTCTTGGATCTCAATGGAGCATTTCTATTGGCCCATTCTAATGTAAGTTACAAAACAACTACCAGAGTCACATTATGTCAGTGAAAAAGGCATCCTCTTTTCTGTGTGTAAACATAATTGCATTTTTTTTAATAAACAGGAATTGCATATGATTGTATATGACAATTTAGTTTGATTAAAAAACCATTACTTTTGACATTGTGTAAAGATGACTGTATAAGTGTCAGAATATGTCTAAATTTGATGTCATTTTATGTACTCCTGTTGTCTGGAGTACAAATAAACCTTCTGAAAACAATGACCTGACCTTGGCGTGCACTGACATACAAACACACTTACACTGAAACCTAAAGAGGGCCCCAACTTCCTGCCCAGCTCATACAAAAACAGAAATACTGCGTACCAAAAAGAAGAAGAAGAAGAAGAAGAAGAAAAGAGATACATTCAACACGAAAACACATGCAGCACATATAGCTTTAGACAGGAACATATAGGGAAGCTCAGTTCACTGCACAGACAGGGACCGTTATAAACGACTGACCACGATATTCAAAAGACATCAGCAGCCTAGTGCACTGAACACATATATAACCAGGTATTATTTCATTCAAACTGCGCTTTATTGCTGACACTGTATAATCAAATCATTCGTTCCACTTCCATAAACCCAGTTTAACTGCTCATTAATACATGAAGTGAGTTTTAATGGTGGGCATAGAGATAGATGGGTAGATATTGTGTGTTTCCTCGCTGTGACTCCTAATGGTGATGAAGAACGTACAAAGAGAGAAGTGTGAGGAGTCAGAGGCCCAGGCACCGTGTAGACCACAGACCCCCAAAGCTCCACAGAACTCCACACTGCTCCCCTTGATCCATCCGGAGGGCCCCACCCTCTGCTCTGCCAGCTATGAAACTCCTCTACGTCTATACCACTGAACCAACCAAAAATAACTGTACATTATTTGGGGGCATCATTATGGGAAATGATGGGTGGGGTGAACATCACTATACAGCACAATAAAACAACAACTATTACTTCTGGTACTATAACAACTACTAGTACTACTGCTACTGCTACTACTACTACTACTACTACTAATAATAATAATAATAATAATAATAATAATAATAATAATAATAATAACATTATCACAGCTACTACTGCAACTATTACTACTAGTACTAATACTACTCAAATTAAAGTAAATACTACTAATACTTATTACAGATACTACAACTACTCTTGCGGTAGCAATTAGAGCAGTTAGAGCAATTACTCTTACAACTACAACTATAACTACTACTACTACTACTACTAGTAGTAGTAGTAGTAGTAGTAGTAGTAGTAGTAGTAGTAGTAGTATTAAAACTAAAGCATATACTTCTACTATTAATACAGTTAATACTGCTATTACAACTATTTTATACTACTACCACTAAAACAACTTGTACTCTAACTATTGCAACTATTACAGTTACAACTACTGCTACAACTAGTACTACAACTACTGTAAAACAACTGCAGCTAGTACTACAATTACTATAGCAACTACACCTACAACTATTACAACTAGCAACACGATTCTAAACTACTACAACCACTATATAGTAACAAATACAGCTGTCACTACTATTAATAGTAGAAGCTGTATCTCCACAGTTACTTCTACAGCTGTTACTACAAACACAGCTACAAGAACTACTACTACAACTACTACTACTACTACTACTACTACTGCTGTCGCTTACTACTATATCTACTTGATCTGCTTTTACAAACCACAA
Source organism: Acestrorhynchus altus (assembly GCA_034509495.1). Taxonomy (NCBI): domain Eukaryota; kingdom Metazoa; phylum Chordata; class Actinopteri; order Characiformes; family Acestrorhynchidae; genus Acestrorhynchus; species Acestrorhynchus altus. The sequence goes on from CM067501.1 coordinate 5,648,822, forward strand.
ACCACAGCTACAGAGACAGAGAGCGCAAGAGAGAGAGAGAGAGAGAGAGAGAGAGAGTGTGTGTGTGTGTGTGTGTGTGTGTGTGTGTGTGTGTGTGTGTGTGTGTGTGTGTGTGTGTGTGTCTTCACATGAATATGTGTGATCATGTTATTTTTGGGAGGAGGAGTTTATTTACAGCCCTCAACACCAAGCAGAGAATTTAAGCATAATTAAATTCTCTGAGATCCCAAATGGAAGATCAGACACTGGACTCATTGGACTTCTGAAACAGGTCACCAAGTCAAAACCATGCTTATTAGCAGTGAAGCCCTGAAGAGGGGCTGAGGTCTACAGGACCCTATAAATACAGATGTTATAGCAAGCTCTTGTAAAGAAAAAGAACTTCCAATCAATCAATCAATCAATCAATCAATCAATCAATCAATTAATCAATACAGCCGTTATTTGGATAGATGTTATTTGAGGTTTGCTAATGGGTTCCCACTTACACACCAAAACAGTGAGACCCTCACACAAAAACTACAAAACAAGAGATCACATTACAGTCTTGGCCATCTCAGCATGCACAAGATCTCTCTCTCTCTTTCTCAGAGTGGAGACTGGAAGAGGAAAAATAACCCTCACTCTATTTACCCCAAAGCCCCATCCACCACTCCCCACCCCCAAAACAAACATTAATATGCCTTCCCCTACTAACCCCACCAACACACACACACACACACAAACTCCTCCACCTCCTACAGGTTCATGTCATCTAAACTCATTTACGCTGGGGCTCTAACTCTAACCCTCTCAGTACTGGGCTGACAATACCCAGCTGCGCTGTAACCGGACCCTCCGTATCCCCCACCTGTGCTTCCACCAGTGGAAGAATTTGTTTTCCTCCTACTGCAGACCCTCCTCCCTCATGCCCCAAGAATCCTATGGGACTGCCCTTACGCTGGGCCTTTTATGAAAGGTCATGGTCAGTGCTTCTCACTTCTGCCAAAGACCAATAGAATACAAGGGTATAGACAACAATAGCTGCTTCTCATGCTATTTGGGCTCTTTAGTGGAGAAATCATTTGTTGAAACCAAACACAATGTTCAGGGATTTTTTGATTTCTTTTATTGTCCACGACAGTGTCATACAATTTTATATGATTTTTATTTAGTAAAGCAACAAAGAAGACCACAGATATTTGTTGCAGGAACATGTGTTTATACAAGTAAAAAAAAAAAGAAGTTCCGCAGTTTTGAGAAATCAGCCATTGTTGTTCGCCCTTGAATCATGCAGGCATGAAAACAACAACGTTATCAGATACAACAGCACAAGTTGCACTGCTTTCAACCAAACCAGTCAATCAAACAGCAACATTGGAAGGAACTGTTGTACTTGTTGTGTCCTGCACTTGATCCGTTTTTGTACACATTTAAAAATGAGGGTTCTTCAAGGGCTCTTCAGTATAGGACCACATACCATGGACACTGAAATAGCCATTTGCATGAAATGGTTTTTTGTTTCATGGAAGGGTTCTCCACACGAATGGAGAATGTGCTGTAGAGGGTTCCATAGAGAACCTTTATGAAAAGGGTTCCTCACTTTTCTGACAGCTTGTACCTTTTCTACAAGGTTCTATATAGGACCCTCTACAGCACATTCCTCATCAGTGTGAAGAACCCCTTCATGAAACATAAAAACCCTTTCGTGCAAATGGTTATTTGAGCGTTCATGGTCCTTTATAAGACCATTTTCTTATTCAGCCGCCAGAAGAACCTTGAGAAGAAGTACTATAATTCAGTCATGAGGCCCCATGACTGAGAGCAGAGGAAGCCTGAAAACCAGAGAGGCTGTTAGCAGTCAAACACCAATGTGACCACAACATTAAACACAAGGCACAGGGTATTTCCCTTCCACTACTGGTGTATTTATTTAAAGTGCACTGCAATTGAGTATGGATCACATAAATGTAATGGAAACAATGTAATAATGTAGAACCAGTCAGCTCTTTATTAGGAACCTTGTACTAATACTGGGTGGAGCCTCCTAATGCTCTCAAAAAAGCTTCAATGCTTCAAGCACGAATCCCACAAGGTTTTATAAACTTTCCTTTAGATTTTGGTCCACGTTAGACCTACAATTGCTAGATTTTTCAGGAACATTTATGTCACGAATCTCATGTTATACCACATCCCAAAGGTGATCTTTTGGACGACTGGGTATGTTTCTGGGAGGCCAAAAAGCTGAGCTCATTGTCTTCTTCATGAAATCAGTCCTGAAGACCTTTGCTTTGTCACACCATCCATCATCATGCTGGGCGTTGCCCTTAGAAGGTGGTAAATTGTGGTCATGAAGGATGGATATGAGTCAGCAACAACATTCAAGTAGGATTGATGATGATCGATTGGCATTAACAGACTCAAATGACCCAAAGAAACACTCAATTACACCTTAACAAAAGGCAGATTGAGGACATTGATTCATGCCGTCAGCGCCATATTCTGACCATACCATCTGTGTGCCTCTGGAGATCAAGACCTTTCAAGTCTCATCTTCCTAAAGGTTAGACATGTTGTTCATGCTTTTCTGCTGACCACAGAGTGGAGTCACTGGATGGAGTTACTGTAGAAGTCTTGTCAGCTCCAACCAGTCTGACCGTTCTATGTTGACTTCACTCATCAACAAGGTGTTTCCATCGGCAGAACAACTGCTCGCTCATGCATTTTCTTTATTCCACGTATTATTATAACTCTAAAGACCGATGAGCTGAAAAACCCAACACATCAGCAGTTCTAAAAATATTCAAACCAGTCCTTCACGCCGTGCTCAAAATCGGTGAGAACGTATTATTTTCCAATTCTGATGGATGATGGGAATATTAGCTGGAGCTGCTGACCTGCCTCACACTACTGCTGCATGACTGGATGATAGATAATCAGATCATTGCATCAATGAGTGATCATGTGCTTGGTGAGTGCACTGTATCATGTACACATTTACAGTATTGTGCAAATGTTTCAGGAAACTGTGTAAATGAGAATGAAAGCTCCTCATCTGGGTTTCTGATCTTCGTAAAAACACTAATATTAGAATAAACATAAATCATATTCCTATAGAAAGTCAGTGTTTTTGTCATGTATAGAGTCCAGCATGTGTCTTGTTTTTGTTTTCCTGTCCATGTGTGCTTCTGTAGCACATGTCATGTCCTCCTCCATTCCCAGCTGGTGTTCCATCTGTGGCCTGCCCCATCCTTATCATGTCCCAGCCGTGTCTAATGTGATTGTGTGTATATAAGTCCCTGGACTCTGTTGGTCCTTATGCCTTGGCTGTGTGTACATTCGGCTTGATGGTTGTGTACCTTGTCTATTTATTGAGTACTGTGATGTCATCTGGCTTTGCTTGTGTGATCCGCCTCCACCTGCCTATTATTCAGGACACTTTACAGTTTCCACGGCGGTATTCATTAAACATCTCAAAGATCTCCTCACGGGAACTATATTATCACTAATAGTTTCTCATCAACTTGCTTGTTTGGTAAATCAGGTGAGTTGGTGATGGAGACAGACACATCCAGCTGGCTGAGAGCGTCAGGTAATCTGGAACCACAAAACTTGTTCTTCAGACCAGCTGCAGGTCTCAACTACTCTTGGAATAGAGAAATCCTTACGTCTTCTTTACTGCATTTTCTGCTTACCTACGTCTGTTCTAACAGGGACTGGAGTTTCTACACCCAACTCTCTCTTATTGGTCAGAGACAGGAGAAATGATGTGATTAGGTGTCTAATTATTTATGTGTGTTATATATAGTTGAGCTCCCCTGACACCTCTTCAGAACCTGGGCATTGCTCCCGTCACCCTGTTTGAAAGGGACCTTGGTCTGTCCTGCCCCCCTTCACACTGGCTGCCCGGCTGCCCACCTTACAGCTACTGGACAGCTACTATCTTGGACTAGTTAAGTGTAAGTTAAGTGCTACTGACACTATTATGACCATTAAACCATCATCATTACTTTATTTTTTCATGTGACAGCAGGCATGTGGTGGTTCCTCTCCTATCAATAATGTATGAGTAGTCTGACCAGAGGAGGAATGAGTCCCCACTCATGAGCCTGGTTCCTGGGGTGGATGATGGATGCCAGAGAAGAACCCGCGGCACATAATGAAGAGTGGGTTAAACTTATTACTTGTGTTAGTTCTTCTTGTTTTTGTTTATATGATCCCTTTCACCTCAAAGAATTCGAAACAGTTGCACATTCACAAACCTAGTCAGGGTCACGAAGGGGCTGGAGCCTACCCAGAGGGCATAAGGCAGGAACACCATCCGATGGAGTGTCTGTCCATCACAGGGGACCACATACAATCGCTCATTTACATGGTCATTCCTCAAATAGTTCCATAGTCATAATTGATAGTGGAAATTTAGATTACATTACAAACAAGCCCATATTTTGTGTGCATGCATGCAAGTGTGTGTGTGTGTGTGTGTGTGTGTGTGTGTGTGTGTGTGTGTGTGTATCTGTGCACCTGGGCTCTCTCCTCCTCCACATCACTGCCTTCCTCGAGGCAGAACACACAGCTCAGACACACACTTCTGCACTAGCTGCAGGCCACTTCTTCTTGCTGTGGTCAGACTGTCACTGGGGTGTAAATACAGTTCCTGACGTCATACCAGCGGATAAGTCCACCATGGGCAAACTCTAGACAGTTACAGCTGTGTGCAATATTCATCCACAACTTCTGTTTTGTTTTGTTTTTATTCCGTACAGTTCCAGTCTTTGCAAATAGTGAGATGGTATTGGGACACAACTCAATAAATGAGTAGGTGTCCCAATACTTTTGTCCTTATTGTGCATCATTAATTAATGGAAATGATGGGCATTTTAGTCAAATGAACTATGTTTTGTGTTGTCACCTCTGACGTATGATTAAATATATGCTGATTACAATGAACTGCAGTTGCCACATAATGCAGTGCACTGTTTAGCCCCTGATAGGCCTTTCTGGGTGACCTGCTGACCTGCATTCTATGTTTGCTAAGGTCACCAGATCAAGCTTACTGAGTATCAGACTTGGAACTGTCACTCAGAGACAGGAGAGATAATGAATTAGCATGTAGAACAGAACATTCTGGAGGAGCCGGTTAAAACATTCAAAATTGAGATAAAATGTAAAACAAAAGCTTCATATGCAGCCTCAAGTACATTCTTTCTGAGGCTCAGTTCAACACAGTTCATTGTGCAACAGGTATTATGTGTAGCTCAGGGGTCTGGGGTTGTGGGTTCGATGCTCTAGTTTCTCTCACAGCACATGGTAGGTGAACTGGCCATACTAAATATACCTCTGGGAGTGACTGGGTGTGTGGCGCTCTGTCCAGGAGGTATTCCTGCTATGCGCAGTGATTCCGGATAGGCTCCTGCCCTAACCAAGCAGAAGGCTTGGTTTAATTAAAATCTAGAAACTCTTCTAGATCTTTTAGATGTTTTGTGTTTTTAATGAGATTTTCTACAGTTTGTACAAATTTTTAATTACTGTATATTTAATTTGCTTATTTTATTTTCTTTATTGGTTTTACTGGTGGATTCATACCATGTAAATCTAAATTTTGGCTATTTATTTGTTTGCCTTATTTATTTATTTGATTGCATGTTTTCCCCTATAGTACCTAAAATCTGCGTTGCCTTGCTTGTTATTGTCAATTTCTAACTTTAAATAATAAAGTTTATTTTATGATTTAATGATTTGTTATTGATAAGGTGACTTTGCCTTGCCAGCCAAGATTAAAGCCCAACTTGTATGTGCGTCGGCCTCCTCACAGGTAGCTCAGCTGCACGACGCCGGACTGATAAGGAGCCTTGATCAAATCACTCTTTTATGCGGATCTGTTTACAGAAAGTGGACTCAGGCACACATGTGCAGGCTCCAGACAGTGTACCTTATCTCCACTACAATCATTGCAAGAGCCAGGAACTACAGTGCTATCTGCTGATAGCACCTGTATCTCAGCTACTATAGCCTCTACAGTCAAGAAGACCTCTGTACAGTTACTACAGATAAACAACGAATTGCATAAGTGTAGTTCTCTGGCCCAATTCACTGCAATATTTGATTCATAAAAACATGGAATTATTATAAAACAATGTCCAAAAGCTTGTAGTCACTTGCTCATCCAGTGTTTATTCCCTAAATCAAGGGTGTTTGTAGGGAGATTAACACACATTGCTGTGAACTCTTTACTTCTCTGAGGACATTTTACACTGCATATTGGAACATTGTTGTGAAGATTTGACTGCATTACTCACAAAAAAAACATGTTGTAGGTGGCTCACATTCTACTTTTCTGTGTGTGTGTGTGTGTGTGTGTGTGTGTGTGTGTGTGTGTGTGTGTGTGTGTGTTTAGTCACAATAAAGTGCTTAGTTAATGTCTTCTCTGATCACAGTATTTAGGTTAATAACAGTGGAACGGTGGATCACAGTGGATCCAGAGCCAGCCTAGAATCATGGAGCAATACAGGGACGACCTGAACCAAACGTGTAGATTTAGCTGCATTTGCTGATGAAAAAGAACTGGTTTCAGATGGTTTAAGCTAGTTTGATGATCCAAAGTGGATTTGATGGGCTTCAGTCTATCTATGTGATCCAGCCTGATGTTGTGAAAGGTGGTCAATAATGTGCTTGCTTGGTAAATGACTGACCAGTGAAGTCATGCTGGTCAATCAGTGTGAATCATACTGGATGTGCTGCTGAAGCAATGCATTAAACTGAGGGAACTCTGTGTGTGTGTGTGTGTGTGTGTGTGTGTGTTTTGTCTTTGGTGGGTTTCTTGGAGTCACGTTGCAGATCAACGTGACTCTGGTCGTTTGGCAAAGAGCCAGAGAAACGTGACTCAGGCAAAACACGAGAAGTATGTCACATTCACCAGAGAGAGAGAGAGAGAGAGAGTGAGAGAGAGAGAGAGAGAGAGAGAGAGAGAGAGAGAGAGAGTGGGGGGGGGGGGGGATGGTGAGTGTTTTCCAGCATATTTGACCTACTTTTCAGGAGAGGAAACAGCGCCTCCTCTGTTCACAGACTCATAACTGAGACACAAACATCCCAGAAGGTAAGAGAGATCAGCGGCTCTCTCTCTCTCTGCCTCTCTTCATCCTCTTTGTTATCTCCAGAGCGATCACAGGACTTTATTCACGCAGACACACCTGGGGAGCCTGAGCGGTACCAGGGCAGGTTCTCCAGCTGAATCGGGATAGTTCTGTATCTGAACCTTCAGCTCTGAGATCCTAATAAACACACAGCTCCTCCTGCACCAGCCAGCATCTCTGCTCTGCACTTCACTAGAACTCTGCACTAGAACACTGCTCTAGAACTCTGCACTAGACCACTATTAGAATTCTTCTCTAGAACTCTGCACTAAACCACTATTAGAACTCTGCACTAGACCACTATTAGAACTCTGCACTAGACCACTATTAGAACTCTGCACTAGAACTCTGCTGGAATTCTGGAATAGGACATAATGAGCTCTGCACTGGGAGCTGTGTACTAAAACACTGTATAGAACATTTACTAGATCTATAGCTAGAACTCTATAAAAAGAGCTCTGCCTTAAACTCTGCACTAGAACACTGTTTTAGAACATTGCTCTAGAGAACTGTTTTAGAACTTTGCACTAGAACAATGTTTCAGAACATTTCCGAGAGCACTGTTTTAGAACATTACAAGAACATTGTAGTAGATAATGGCACTAGACAGTTATAGAACGTTGCACTAGAACACTGTTTTAGACATTTGATTAGAACACAGTTTGAACTTTGCATTAAGGTACTCCATTATAACATTTCACAAGAACACTGTACTAGAACATTGCGCTGGAACTGCTGTGCTAGAGACATAGCACTAGAACATAATGGAATGTTGAACCAGAGAGCCTGTATTAGAACTTTGTACTAGAGCAATATACTACAACACTGTACTAGAGAACATTTGCTGCTAGAACACTGTACTAGAACCTTCCACTAGTAAACTGTATTAGAACATAGCACTAGAACACTATAAGAATGTTGCACTAGAACACTGTACTAGAACACAATAGTAGAACATTGCACTAGAACAGTGTATTAAAACTTTGCACTAGAACACTAACTACAACATTACTAGAACATTGCACTAGAACACTATTAGAACTTATTGCACTGAAAATGTATGAAAGTAGAATGGTGAATAAATGGAATAAAGTATTACAGAAACTGAATTCATGAGTATGTTTCTAAACCACTACAGGTGAATGTTAGATTCTCATTTTTATTATCAACAACTATTGTCCTGTTTCCATCTTTCCCAACTTTCTTATCTAGAACCGCTGTTTTTGATCTTGGAAGTGACTTTGTTTGTGTGTGTTTATTGGCTCGTGCAGGACTGATCAGTGTCGAGGCTTGTCCAAGTGGACACAGGTGCACTGCGGGGGTTTAGCTGTCTTTGGTTTTTATTCATTATTTTCATCTGAACGTCCCTAGAACTGCATAAAATAACGCGGTTCTAGTGCTTTCTTCTTCTTGTGCATCAGAGCGTGACTCTGGGTGTTTGTTCCATCTCGAACAGAAAGTACACCGTGTGATCGTCTCTCCACACTGATGGCCAGGCTCCTTTATTTTTGGATTGGACAGAATGTCCTGTCAGGTTGAGTGTGTCCCCTAGTGTATGTGAGGGTGTGTTAGGGGGTGTGTGGACTGTAACGCCGCCTTTCTGTGTGTGGGAATGTGTTGGGCCTGCAGGCCACGCCCACGTCTTCACACAAACAACTCTCACTGGAGGCTCTTTTGTCTTTCTACCAAAACAGCTTGCAGATGTGTGCGGGTGAAAAAAGTGACCCACAGACCTACTTTCAGTCAAACTGCCTCGTAGGGTGTGTGAGTGAGGGAACTCAAGCCAAGTGCAATGGTGGAAAAGTACAGCGTCAAAGCCTGAAACCATATTTTGGCCTGAGTGACCGTTAGAGATTGTTTATAGAGCACTATACTACACCATCCACTAGAGCACTGTATTAGAACATTGCACTAGAGCACTATACTACACCATTGCACTAGAACACTGTATTAGAACATTGCACTAGAACATTGTATTAGAACATTGCACTAGAACATTGTATTAGAACATTGCACTAGAACACTGTATTAGACCATTGCACTAGAGCACTATACTACACCATTCCACTAGAACACTGTATTAGAACATTGCACTAGAGCACTATACTATACCATCGCACTAGAGCACTGTATTAGAACATTGCACTAGAGCACTATACTACACCATTGCACTAGAACATTGTATTAGAACATTGCACTAGAACATTGTATTAGAACATTGCACTAGAACATTGTATTAGAACATTGCACTAGAGCACTATACTACACCATTCCACTAGAACACTGTATTAGAACATTGTACTAGAGCACAATACTACACCATTGCACTAGAATATTGTATTAGAACATTTCACTAGAACATTGTACTACACCATTGCACTAGAATACTGTATTAGATCATTGCACTAGAGCACTATATTACACCATTATATTAGAACATTGCACTAGAGCACTGTACTAGAACGTTGCACTAGAGCACTGTACTAGAACGTTGCACTAGAGCACTGTACTAGAACATTTGTTTTACACATTTTAAGTAATAAAAAGTAGAAACGAGAGTTTTTAACAGACAAATCAGGCCTTTCATTGTGTTGTATATGATGTGCTGGGAGGTGGTATGTTGTTCTGTGACCAGTAAGCAGAACCGGTCCTACACCAACACAACTTAATATAGTTGTGGTCAGTATTTTCTATTTCTTGCACACTTGAGACACTTCTGAGTAAAAGGACAAGCGTTTGAGTTGTTGATTAAAGCATTTTAGTAGTTGAGCAGCCGTGTGCACGTGAAAAGTAGAGTGAACAACGTGAAGTGAAAATAAAGGACTTTTCTTTGGGGTTTTTATGATTGAATGACCCTGTGCCAGCGCTACCCGGGTTACAATTTGTTGTGTGTAACATCAACGTAAGAACGCCACGCTCCAGGCAACAGCTGCCAGCGTCTCCCCGCCAGTGTTTTTGGACTGGCTTCTTACCAAATCTGTACTGATAAGCAGATAACAGTTGGACTGGCGGGCAAAAATGCGCAGCAAGAGGCAAATCAGACTCCATCGAGAGGGTCTCTCTGCGATAAGGAGGCTATAAATGCTGCTGACCTGCTTGTGTAAAGAGTGAGCTACAGTGCGAGGACAGAAGACAGGCAGATCTGGTGTCGGTTGGAGGAATTTTAATCTGATTTTCAGGTATTTTGTGCAGGTGTGCAGTGTTTTGGAACTGAACATCGTTTGCTCCCTCGACAGAATGAATGCTTTCATGGTTGGAGTTCAGTGGTGATGATCGAAGGTGATCAGTGTTGTTATGGTGATTTATGTTGTGTGTACGGTGGATCTGTTCCGCACTGACCAAATCCATGTTTCCTTTTTGAACCTACTCGTGCTTTTTATCTCCGTGACGAAGTATTTTGACACCAAGTGTGCAATAATATTTTTCACGTCTCAGAAAGTATCACAGCTTTTTTTTTTTTTAATTGAAATTTCACAGTTTCAGTGTTGGTTACAGTGAACTTTAAAGTGATGAAATTAGGAGTGTTTTGGTGAAACGACATACTGTAGTTAAAAATGTAAAAAAGGAAAACTTAAACCACACGTACAGTAAAGTGTATGTTAGGCTTATAGTTAAAAAAATCATATCCCGGGATATTGTAGCCAAAATACGATACAATATGATATGAAAAAATTACACCGTAACATCCTTCTTCTGTCCTTTTTCGTTATATTTAAACATATTAATACACACCCTATGATACCCTCTCAGCCCAAATCCCGCAATGTTTATATCCTAAAATCAATATAAATATCAATATTGATTGGACGATCCGGGCCTTTGTCAGAGCTTTTGAATTCACCGATTCCACGTGTTGCTCCCTGAGCATTGTTGATATGCAAATGAGGTGTTCACTGATATCGGAATTCTAGGCAGCCCTGATTTCCGACATTCATGTTCTAATATATCAAACGTCCTCATCTCGCTGATGCTTTTCTTTAATCTAGATAATTAACCAGTGGAACCATCCTGATTAGGCGCATGCAGATCTTTCCCCCTGATTTAGTTGAAAATGCGTTTCTCTTGATGTTATGGCGCTGAAATGTTAAGTGGAGGTGAGACGTTTCTCACACGCCTGCTTTTCTTCATGCCCTGAACAGACAGACACCCTGGTTGAAATGCCGTGGCGTTAGCAGGCCTGTTTGAGATTTATGAAGTGCTCTGATTGTCAGCAGGTGTAACGGAGCCTGGTGTGTTCACGTTCGTTACTGGTGTGGTTTGGCACATGTGGGTTTGATCATTATAAAATCTTGCTCATGACAGGACCAGTCAGGAGACTCTGAAAGAGGCTCATAACCTCACACATGTGATTGAACTGTACATTCACTGCAGGAGTTGCTGTTTTACTTTGTTGTGTTGGTGGTATTTTATATAATATGGTAGTATTATATAGTATTTGTGACATTAACGCAGGATTTTAACGTTATAAGAACGTAGAATGGCTGATATTTGATCAGCAGTAATCAAATTTAGAGGTAGATGGCTTTGAAAGAAAAACAGATTGGATGGATTATTGTTGTCCCCAAAAACTGACATCTAAAAGTACCGTCTGATGTGTTGTTTTAAAATAATAAATGTACAAAATTACGTATAATTTACTCTCATAATTTATTTATTAATTGTCCCCCAATTTGGACGTGCCAATTACCCAACCCCATTAGGATTCTTCTCCTTTCAAATATAATTTTCCCAACATTTGGAGGGTGAAGACCAGCACATGCCTCCTCCGATACTTGTGAAGCCATTCACCACCTCTTTGAAGTGCAGCCATTGCATCATTGCTAGGCAGCCAACAAACTTGGAGGAAAGCGCTGGGTCTCCAGCTCTAACAGCTAACAGGCACCTGCACCGGCTAGCACCACACTGGGTGTAATGTGGGGAGAGAGCGCCATCTACCCACCCAGAGTGAGCATGGCTAGTTTTGGTCTCTCAGACTCCGGCTGGTGATGGCGAGCAGCCTGACCTGTGATCCTCAGCGTTAGATCGCTGAGCCACTCGGAGCTTTTCACTGAAACACCACTATTAACGATGTACACAATGACTTTCACAACCAGGGTGTGATCTCCACTCTTCTTCTGTCCCTATCAGATCAATGGCTATGACTTCATCTCACTGTGACCACGGGGAGCTTGATGGTGGGGAGGAGGTCATGAAGCCGAGGGGTGCAGCCGTCCAGCGGAACCTCTTCGGCCCGGTAGACCATCAGCAGCTCCATCAGGACTTCCAGAGGCTGCTGTGCATGAGCATGGAGGTGGCCAAGCAGCGCTGGAACTTTGACTTTCAGAGTGAGCAACCTGCGGCTGGCGAGGTGGAGTGGGAAGAGCTGCGCTGGCAGGACGTCCCATCGTTTTACCGCAGCTGCGTGGTGCAACCAGGGGTGTCTAAACGCAAGGTAGAGGCACCGGTGGGCAGTGGTGGATCTCTGGGTGGGGCCGTCGCCCAAGAAGAGTACCTGGAGCTGAGAGCCAGAGGAGCATTCAGAGGGGTCAAGCGGGAGAAGAGAATGTCAAGCCCCCTGGGGATCAAACACAGACAGGCCAGCATCAAAGGTAAGAGAGGAGACGGGCTGAATGGGGTTCTTTGATATTGATGTGAGAGATTTGATTTGAGTAAACCAGGTTTGGCATCATGAGATTTAAGATTTTCCAAGGATTTGATTTGATAAATTTTCAAATTTCATATTAAATAACATACATTTCATTTGATGATCTTTATTTAGGAAACAATTCAATGCATCATGAACTGTTTCAATTTCACCACAGTTGGATTTGATTATGATTCTTTTGGAAGCAAATAAATCTCACTGTGATTCAGGAAGCAGGAAGCATTTAGGAAGCAGCTCAGCGTGTCCGTCCACCAGGGCTTGATCTGATTAGTGGTCTTTAGGAAGCAGTTCAGTTTCAAATTTCACTATAAATTGATTTGTGATTCATTAGGAATTTATTCATTGCTTTGAGAAATTTCATGCTTCACAGTGATTCAATCAAATTACATTTATGAAGAAATCATTCAGTTCTAATAATTAATCTATGATTCAGTTTGATTATGATTCTTTAGGAAGCGATTCAGTGTGTCAAATTTCACCACGATTCAGTTTGATTGCGATTCTTTAGGATGTGTTTAACACTAACACGTCACAGTGATTCAGTGTGATTTACGATTCTTTAAAAACGATTCAGTTCATCAGTTTTCACTGTGATTTGATTTGAATTGAATTATTCTGGAAACAATTCACTTCATTTAAAATATCCATCCACCCAGTGAGGCCAACACTGATATTTCCTATCCTCTGGGAGGAATGAGAGTAATAATGCGGACTGGCTTGGGGCTTCAAAAAGACAGACTGGAGATCCTCTGCTCTAACCCACCTTTTCTCTTTTTCAGACTTCTTCATTGTGAAGAAGAGGAGCTTTCTTTATCAGAAAGTGTCTTCAAGGCAGTGATCACGGCGTGCGAGGAAGACACTGCTGAAGACACACGACTGTGTGCATAAGTGTAAATACATAACCTGCAAATGTTGCTCATTATATAATAGAGTATAAGACGCTTTGAATGGACTTTAAAATGTAAAGTTTTATACGAATAATTTCAGTTCAAGTAAGCTTAAAGATCCACAAACCATATTCAGACGGAAAGAAATTCTCTGAAGTGGACTGTGAAGGTACAGAAAAGGACAGGCCATGTTACAAAAGTTGCTTTTCTCAATTTCGGTCCAAGTGTCACGAGCACTTCACCTTTTAATTAACGGACTAGGCTCGGTCTGGTTTTGTGCACAAAGCCTAATGTGTCAGCTGGTTTTAAAATCTCTCTCCTCTTTATGGCAAACAGCAGGGGTCAAACATTGACCCCAGTCGCATACCAGCCACACTGGCGTTGGTTATTGAGAATTGAAAAGGTTAGTCTTGTTGTTTTAGCAGATTGGTGAGATTTGACCCGGGCATCTAAAGCAAACGTTCTACAACAAATACAAACAAATGTAGCTGAGAATTCAGTCTAAGAACACATTATTTCTGCGTTTGCTCAACATATTTATTCTTTTCCGTGTTGAGAACCATATCGTGAGCCTGAAAGCAAAATAGTGAACTAAAGGTACTCCAGTGTTCCCAGCACATGGGTATAATCAGAAAATAGTGAGTGATCAATTGGCTATTAGAACATCGTCTATAGTTTACTAATAGATGATGTTCTAGCAGAAACCCCAAAAAGGTGTCTGGTTCTCATGTGATAGCCAGGTTAGGCACATCCAGGTCAAACAGACAGAACAGGAAGTTTGTTTGTCCATTAAGACTAAAGGCACTAGAAAAGCCTTGACTGCAGGTTTACAGGAACACTCCACCACCAGTTTAACGTACGGTTGGTTACCATAGACTATGTGGTTGACATTTCTCTGTACAACTAAACATGCTGCTTGTGGGGGTAGATGGCGCTCTCTCCTCACGCCACACCCAGTGTGATGCTAGTCTGTGCAAGCGCCTGTTAGTCATTTTATCAGAGCTGGGGACCAGACACTTTCATCCAAGTGCATTGGCTGCCCAGCAATGATGCAATTTCGCAGGTTGAAAAGAAGCAGTAGCTGGCTTCACACGTATCTTCACCCTCCCGGCATAACTGGCACTTCCAAACTGGGGGGGTAAACTGATAAAGGATCAAGGATTGCAAATTCGAATCATGCTGCTTCACCATCAGCAGCCTGAGGCAAAGAGAGCACAACTGGCCGTGCTGTGTCTTGTTGGACAGACAGCACTTTTTCCCATCACTCCCACTGCGATGCTGGATAATGTATCACAGCTGGACATCTAGCAGGCTGACTTCATGGGAAACGTCATTCTGATTAGAAAAGGAAAGAAATGCTCAGTGGAAGTCAGCAGTCATGTGCTCAATGCCCATTGACTTCTTTTAGAAGTTTGTTTTAGTCAGCAGCGTCCTGCAGACTACTGGTTCAGGGATGTCCAGTTTTATCTGATGGCTGAACATTTTCATACCAACCGTGCTGAAGCTCAGCTGATTCCACTTGTTTACCCCGTTCTGGGCTGAATTGGGACACCAATGCACTGGAGTAGTCCTTTAATTCTGGCTGTAATACTGTCGTCCGTGTCACACTAAAGGAAATGATTTGATTTGATCTTTAACTTCCTTAATATGCTTCAGGTATTGTTGTTGACCAGCATTATGGCCATTCTTTTCTCACTAATTGTCACTAAAAGCCTCCCATTTTTATCTCGTGTTTTGTACCTATTTCCTGTCCGTCCCTCTTGGTCGTCCCAACAGATGAAAGACTTTGTAAAGTAAAAATGTTAAAGCCCTTCTGTGTTATTAACGGCAATATGACTTTTAAAAGCTACCTTAGTTAAACCATATAAGGTAATCGTATTTGTTCCTGTAATTATGTAGCATTTTTTTTTATTTTTTATCTCGTCCGTTTTGTAGTAGCTTGTCTTTTTGGCTTTGAACACGACACTTTTCCATATAAAGAGAATGTAGCATTTTATAATCTAGAGTGGATTTAAATGTGCCGAATGAAAGAGCAGAATTGTTTATGAGAGACCTATAAAAGATAGATAGCAGGGACGGATCTTCTGCAATACTGTTTTTTCCATTGCTGTACTGTTTGTATGCAGTATGTCGATTGTGTCATGCGGGGTTGTGTGTGATTTTGTTTTGTTTTCTACAAATTGTTGGGGGGTTTTTTTTGTTTGTTTGTTTGTTTGTTTGTTTTTACGAAAGGCAGCTTAATCGACCAACCAAAGAGATGCTCCACATACTGTCAGAAATAAGCAACAACTGAAATAGCCATTTGGACTGCTGTCAGGAGCAGGGACGAAGCCACTAGTTAAGCAGCCTCCAAAGCTCACACTAATCACTTCAGACAGTGGTCATTTCCTCCCATTTTCGGTTAAACACACACTTTTCTTGGTAGCAAGAATGGTGACAACTGCTTCGTCCTTCAGCAGTTCAGATGTTTTTGTCTTTCTAAGCATTTTTTTTTTTTAATATATGACCATCTGGTTCATCTACCTCAGGGAAGCAATATCAGAAACAGCGTGGTTGGCTTTAGGATAGGAAGAAAGGCCAAACGCTTGTGGACGTGGAGATGTTTGAGAAATACCTGTAAGGAGAAGAGGTGACCCACATACCTCTGAACTGTTTTTTTTAAAACACCTCAGCAAAAACAACACAACTTTTGCTTTCATTTTCCCAGACGTTGGGCTTCTTTACACTCTTAAAATTGAAGGCGCTACTAAATGGTCTTCACGTGATGCGATAGAATCACTATTAGATCCGTAACGAATCACGATTCTGAGTAAGGTTCCAGCTTGTTCTAGAAAATGTCCTGGAAATATTAGATCCCAGAAACGTTGGCTGTAGAGAGGCTTTTACATCTCCATGGAATAGATGTGAATTTAATAGAGCGTCTCCAAAAAATGAATATCATGAAACAGTTCATTCGTTTTCATATGAACATATATGTCATGTATGCATTACATTTCACGTGAAACATTTCGAGGCTGTTTTTGTTTTGTTGTTGATCAGCAAAAATCCAGTTTCTCAAATTATTTGAAATTTTAAAGTTCGAGTACATTATTAATCAGGCCGTGTCGACATTGCAAAAGAAATGTCACTTTAAATGTAATGAATATAAACTATAGTTTATATACAGTTTTGTGGAAGAAGAAAAAAAAAACACTTTAAGCTGATTTTCAATTTTTTTTAAGGAGTGGACATTTTAGAGAGATTTCTGATTTTTAAGCTGGGTTCGATGTCTTTTACACCCACACATCAGACTTACAAAAGTGGTTCTTCTGTGGCTTCAATGAAAGTTTTGTGGGGTCTATTGGTGTAATTTGATTTTTGGTGAGCTGTTCCAAGTAGTAATTTATTCACACTCAAAATTAAACATTTGAATAATTTCATTTGGATTTCTATTTCTATTTTTCTTGAGGTATAAGTGAAGGTATACACTGATCAACAGTAAAACACTACATTTTTGAAATATGTCACTTTACCTGTAATGCGTAGAGAATACGACGTTCTGATTTTTTTAAATGCAACTATGCAATAAACTTCACGCTGTTCTGCATTTTGGAGACGCACTAGTAGGTGTGATCCGAGCATGGATAGATCAACTGGAGTATTTCTGGTTTCCCACAAACGGGCAGAAAAATGAACCCATTAATGGCCAAAAAAATTCACATTTTTGAATTCTTGAATTTTTTCAAATCAGTTAAACCATGTGGTCTAGTCTTTTGTTCACAAGGGGTTACTGATTATGTGAAAATCCACGTTATCATGAATAAGAGAATTAAATGTAATAGAAACAATCATGTTCACTAAAGGACAGCCATACAAAATTCCAACACTTTAAACCAGTCGTGAAAAAAATCATTTTTTTCCCATAATCCTACATTTCGCTGTTGGAAATGAATGAGTGTAAAGCCTTACAGACTGAATATCAGCAGCTCAGAATCTCCTTTCAACATTTTCACCTCCACACTTTCAACGAGTAAATGACTAGTAAGACACTGCAGGTTTACAAAGATCACCTCACTTTTTCAAATGGTTTCATGATAGGATCTTCTTATCGCGTGTGTGTGTTAGTGTGTAAGTGTGTGTGTGTGGGGGTGTGGGTTTCATTGCACCTGTTTTTATGTTCAAAATCTTTAACTTATTGCAATATTTTTTTTTAATTTTCCTAAATGTAATTTGTCCCTGATCTACTAACTGGTGTTAAACTAGCTTTGCACTATTATAAATGTCATTGTTGCCTTTATAAATTCTTACGGTGTTGGAGAGCTGCATTAAAAAGGTCTGGATGTTCACTCTCCAGACACAGTTGGATTTCAAAGCAGTATATTTGACCAAACTACCTACTCAAAAAGAGTGAAAATTGGCTTACAATGTATTATCGTGATTTTCTTAAAAGAAAACAAAGCACAGTAAATCTGAATCAGCCTGAGCCTGATTCCAACACCGCGCTTCTCAGCCTTACCTGTCCCAGGTATTGTACCCAAGTATTGTAATGCCTTATATGCATGAGTGAAAGGTAACCATGTATACTTTTATAAATAATACAGTGTAATTTAATTCTGCTTTATTATATAGAAACCGATTGATTGTGTTTGTTACTGAGAACAAAATTGTTGTTTTTTTTTATCATTTAATTACTTTAATTCCACCAAGTGTTTTCTAGCAGGTTTTTTGGTGCACTGTCATTTTAACATTGTGAATTATGTTGCCATCAGAAGCTATAATAAAAGATACCATATGAAAATGTCCATTGGCGTTGTTTTTCAGAGCTGACCTACATATGAAAGAAAAACAATCCAGAGAAAAAAGTTCAGTCACAGCAGCAGGCTGGTCAAAGTTGAGCAGGATTGCGCACCCTGGTGGTCATACCTTTAAATAACAATTACTGTATGAACTACATTATATGGACAAAAGCACTGGAACATTTATTGTTTCATCTAAAATCAAGGGTAATGAGTTTATCCTGCTTTTGTCTACTGTCCACAGAAGGCTTGCTACTAGTTTCTGCATTGCTGTGAGGATTTGATAGCATTCAGTGATGAGAGCATCAGAAAGGTCAGGATGTTGAATGAACCACACTCCTAGAAGTATTGGGTAGGATCATTCTGCTGCTCCACAGCTTAATGCTGGGGCATTCATACCTCTCTAGCCCACACCGGTCATTAGGTATGGTGCCAATAGGTTCATGTTTATCTCTACAGGGACTAGACAAGCTGGGTGTGTGAATTCACACATTTGCCAGTAATGGATGCATACATTAGAATGGGGTGTCCACAAACATTTGGACATTAAGTATAAACCTAATGAAAGCGTCCATCTATGTCCCCTTAATCTCTCTTAGTCTCTTTGTTTGCTGTCTTTTAATAAATGAATACATTGGTTGCTGTGAGTGCTTCTAAAAGTCAAAGAGAAAATAACATTCTTTGCAACATTTTAATCAAGATAGTGTTTGTTATGTTGTTGACAATTTTCACAGTCATCACTATTAAAGAGCAGGTGATGCTTTATAAATAACCCACGAACCTTGTCGCAGCAATCAGCAGCTATACACTCCTCTAAGCAGCTGTCTCCAGCACTCTGAAAATGAAAATAACTGGAGAGAATAGCAAAATGTGTTCAGGTGGCCATTTCTTCAGTCCATAATATGAAGAAGGAATGACAGTAAACAGTAAATAATGTAATTAAGGAATGACCAGAAAACGGGTCTGCTGCAAAACACCGTCAGGGACACTGAGCAGACTGGTGTGGTGGTGCACCGTTCTACTCGGCAGCAACACCTGCACTACAATTACCTTCATGGAAGACTCATCATGAGAAAACCTGTGAATTCAAAAGTAACGTTGGTTTACAAAGTAAGTACAAAATTCTGGACTGATGAATTAAGTATAAAGTATAAAGTAAAAGTATGTCCACAATCAGCAAAAGTACATTTGAAGAAGAAAAATAATTCAGAATTTATTTTGAGACTGTAAAAATAAACAGTATGAAATGGTTTAGGTTTTTTTTCCCCATGCCACTGTGTAGTTAATGACTGGGTGACAGGCTTGGCACAGATTTCTACACAAAATGTAAAATAAATGTTTTACAGTGTGTTGATTTTAATATTACACTTCACTGCAGAACGGAAAATTGCATCAAACCAGAAAATGTACATCGTAAAAGCCCTGATCAGTTGAAGGACAAACTAAACAGAAAAAATAAACATTGCCCTGGCAGTGTGGTTTTCGTTCGTGTAGAATTACAACATTGTTGAACATCCAATATATTTTAAACGATTCAAAAAGAAGACACTTAAAATGCTGTGAATATAACAGATAACTCCGATTTAATAAGTAGAAAATCACTTAAAAATCACTTGTCTTTGCAAATAAAACACAATGTTGAGATAAACGTTTAAGCTGTTCTTTCTAAAGTGCATGTGTGAAACATTCACATAAAATAAGAACTTTCACATTTCAAAAAAAACAACAAAGACCACAGAGAATGGGAGAGCACATTCCTTCAAAATCAAGTATATCTGACTGTGGCTCAACAGCAAGTCTGCCGCTTCATCCAAGCAATCACCAAAGAAAGACCTGAGCTTGATTTCAATACGTGATTTTTTTTTATACGCGTGATCAAGTTCATTTTCCATTAGCTCTACGACATCATATCAAAATAAAAGTGTGATCTCGTTCCTATTTTAAGACTATGCTTCTATGGGTGCCTTTTGGTAGTGTTTCCTTCAGTTTCCACTGAAGATCACGAACTCATTTAAAGGCATGCGCTGCGAAAAAAAAAGGCTGTGTGCAGTTTGTACCAGTTTCCGAAAGCTGAAGTGTCAGGTACAGGTCGTTCTCTGACTCCGACACTGTTCAGCTTCCCAAGACCTTTATATTTCCAGATCCTGAGATGTAAACAAGCTAGCAAATGTCAAAGCGAGTGTTCATCGAGGTGTGATTTATAGTACTTATAGTAATAAAAAGTAGTTCAGGGCAGATCATCACTGAACTACTCCGGATCATCATATACACATATACATTGGAGCATGTAGTTACGAGTGTGAACCTTAGAAATGCTTTATACGGTGCAAACGTCAAAGACCACCCTTGATGTATTTCGTTTCCAGTCATAAGGCCGTGTTCACGGTTATGGGGAGATATATATATACACATGATGACTTTCACGAGGCAGGAGAACGTCAAAACAGGAGAAAGGAGACACCTAACGTCCGAGCAAACTGTACATGTTGAAGTTTTTATATTGCTGTTCTGGCTCAGTTCCATAGTGTATTGAGTCTTTGGAGAAGAATGGAAGCTAAATGGTGGACTCAAACACTCTGACATTCAACTTTTCTGCCTTTTTTTGATGCTGAATAAATGTTTACTTCATGCCATTCAACTGGAAATAAATACAGGGTAAATAGGGGGTAGTCTCTGATGTTTACACACTGAAGAAGGCATCTATACATCACTGTTTATTTCACCCTTTAAAAACCCTGGTGCTTTACAGTCATAATACAGATGCTCTGTATACACTGGTACACCATACAGAACATATTTTTGTTGTTGTTGTTCAATAAAGCTGCTCAATTTAAGGCAATATAAACAAATCATTCCACAAAATGCTTTACAGCATATATACTACATACCCCTATATAGTATATACACTTATTTATGCTAAAAAAAAAACACTAATAAACATAAAATCCCATTTGAACAGTCCCCAAAAAGCACCACTGAAAATTCCAGTTCCTATTTATCCAAACACCCAGAAGACTTAAGCGGTGGAATGGCTGAGTGATTTGGTTCCTTTCATCACGACGTACAAACCACATCTACATCATGAGGGTTCTGCCCCTTCACAGCAGCCAGTAAAATCAAACCGTCCATACAAAAAGAATCATAAATATCACAATTTCAAAGAATAGAAATCATACCGTTCCATTTACGAGTTAAAACATTTCCCACTCTTATTAATCTCTGCATGCAGCTGGAAAATGTTGCTCATTTTCAGACTAACTGAAGGGACTGAATGAAATTGTGTGTACATTTCTTCAGAATTCAAATGTGGGCCTAAAATAAAGGCACTGAACCGTATATATTTTGTGTGTAGGATTTTTAAGTGTGAACCACGTTGCTTGAACAAAAGCCATCGGGTGGTGCTGCTGCTACTTGCAGTGAGCTGGCACATCACTGGGATTCAATTCTCAGTCTGGGCAACTGTGCGCAGAGTCTTTGGGCAAAACTCTCAAGAGTCTCCAAACACTAGATTGGCCCACCTCTCGAAATGAGTTACATCCAGATAAGAGCATCAGCTACATGCTGTAAATGTTTGATGCCATTCGTGTTTGGATTTATCTTCACTCCACACCATTTGAGTGAAGGATCACGTGATGTGACGCTAAACAGGTAAACAGAATTAAAGTGAAGTGATCTGTGGTGTGACACGTATTGGTAAAGGGCTTCAGCAACATGGCTAAGAATCAAAATGCATCACCTTTGCACAAAAAAAAATGACATTTCCATGTTTGCTCTTAAATCAGACAGTTGTTGTTTATATTGTGTCTAAATGGGGTGAAATGCTCCAAAATGACCTGAAATAAGAGTATTTCACACTGACTTCCATTGAAAGTAAAGTAGCTTTTTTCCTTCTTCTGTAAAGCTGCCATTTTGGAGATGTGAAGTTTTTGTGCGACAGTGACTATATGTTAATTAACTCTTAACAGAACATTAACACCCTTCCTCATATATCTACACGCACAGAATCACACATGCATCAGCCATCCCGAACTCCACTGAGCTTGTTTGTTCTAATCTTGCCTTCTCTACAAATGAGAATATATTAAAAAACATGCTCTACTATGTTGGCAACGGATTGCTTAAACTGACTGTCATGTCACAGGTGGCATGTACCTCTGTCCAACTGCTGTCATTGACATAACATAAATGAATTCACACCTGGAATCAAGCACAAGACCACCCATGTGACGGAAGCGTTTAAAAAGCAACCAGAGGAGAGACTAAAATTGAGTGTTTGGTCCACCTTGTCCACACTAACCCCAATAAAACAAGAGTCCAGAAAATAAGGAAAGTCTCAAAGCTGGTGCGTCCTCGCTTGTCTGTCTCTGCACATGGCACGTACTTCACTGATAATAAGAGGAATGATGAACACAATGCTGAAGCCTGTCTGTGAAGAAAAAAAAACCAAAAAAAAAAACAAGACATTAGAAGATTTGTTTGTCAAGATTTATAAACTGCATGACCCTTTCCGACTGTTCTGATTGGCTACTCTGTAGTCTGGGCTTAAATACTCAACAACTTTGGTAAATGGATGTGGCTAAACTTCAGTATTGAAGTGTATGAAGTGGTGTTACCTCAGGGGCAGCTTGGGGAAGCCCACAACTGTATAACTGTGAGATTTATCTTGTGAGAGGTCAACATGCTCAATGGCAAGGTGTCATTAATGATTGGAATTATGGGGAATTTCATTCCATTTTCAATAGGTATTTAACATTCCTCGATCTACAGTGTCATGTGTGTACCGAGAATATGTCATAAAGCACATTACCTCCCACAGGGGGCAGTGCAGTGATTGTCTACTGTTGCTTAATGACCTTGATCGGCAAGGATTGAGTCTGGGTAGAATTGTTTGTGAGAACAGACAAATGACTCGCATCCAGAAATCGCATCCACACTCAGCGCAGGAGCCCCACACACATATCCCACAGCTCGGTGCAGCGTTCTGGGATAGGAGAGCAGAAGACCCACCAGAGTTCCTCACTTATCACCATGACACTAGACAGAGCAACTCACTCCACATTGTTAGGACTGGCAAATGTGGTGTGGTCCTCAACTGTTTCAGGCTGATGGTAGGGGTCGTCTGTGGTGCAGATCCCATGAAACCATGGACCCCAGTTGTCAACAAGGCACTGTGCAGTCTGAGGTGGTGCCCTACTGGTATGGAGTGCATTCTAATAGGTTGGGTCCACTGGTTTGCCAAAACATACCACTGACTGTTGCTGCTACATTTCACTGCTTGGTGATCATTTGCAGCCCTTCATGGACTTTATGTAAATGTAAATTAAATGGAATTTCCTCACATCTCACAACTTATACAGGTGTGGACGATCCCAAGTCATCCGCAGAGGTAACTCCACTTCAGAGTCAATTTACATACTGATATCCGATGACTTTTGTCATGTGAGTGTACGTTAAGCTTTCTACATTCAGAAAAGGAAGGAAAATTCAGGAATCTTATATGGCTCCTAAAGGCAGAGATTGGAAATGATGAATGGACCAAAATAAACTATAATTTCCTATTTATTTTTATAAAGTTATGACCTTACCATGAGTATGAAGAAGTAGAAGACCCACATCCATCCTAGTTTGCTCTCGATGAGTGACACCAGGTACTACAAGAGAGAAAGAACTATGACACAATGACACTTGGTCCATCCGTCTCAGACAGTGGAGAATAATGGAGATAACCACAGTCTGTACATTAGATTAGACTAGACATTAGACTGCACTATTTATTTTATTTTATCGTAAATGTTTACACTGTGAAAGAAGTGGCTTTTTATCTCATTGTACATGTGTATAGTGATAATACAGGCATTCTATTCTATCTATTCTATTCTACAGGTGAATACCACGACTTTGGCCTCTCATCATTAAACGGCCTCAAGGACTTCAGCCACATGAAAGTTCATTTGCACTCCGTTGCTCTTATGTCCCTAAATATATTTACCCAGCCTTCATATGTTTACTTTAGAACATGAACAAGAATTTCTACTAATATCCATAAATCTACGCTGGCCTGTTCTTACAGGTACTGTTTCAAAACTAGAACAAAATCGTACCTGTCCTCCAGCGGCTCCAATGCTGCCAGTTCCATCCACTATGCCTGTAACTGTAGCCAAGGCTTCCTGACTTCCCTGCAGAGCTTCCTGTCTGCCCAGGTCTGCAGAGATTGCTGAGCTTATCATGTTAGAGGGGCCACCGATAAGGAAACCTGCAGAGAAAGAAGAGCATGCTTAACAGTTTACTGAATAGGAGACACATATGACTATAAAATAATTCAGGTTAAATACATGAAACCCAGTTTATAGAAGAAGGAACCCACATATCCCAGTATCTTTACTGCAGGAATCATCCAACAGATATAATACCTGGTATGAATTGGTAAACTACTTTCTGTATACATATTACAACTTACAGCCAATCAGGGACCAACAGGTCAAATTAATTAAAAGAAATAGATGTTTCTCACCTGTAGTTGCTAAAAGCACTCCATTTATCACTTGATCATTTGGAGAATCTAACGAAGGAAAGTAAATGTATTACAATTATATTAGTATTAAAGTTCTAATTCTAGTATATGAACATGCAAGCCTTCAAACATTGCATTTGGGTAAGTGTATAGTGCAGCTCAGACTCACGGCTGTATCCCACTAAAGAGCCCATAGCCAGCAGCAAACTGACAGAAAGCACAGGAGCTCTTTTACCCAGGAAATCAGAGATCAGGCCCTGCACTGTCCCTCCTGAGAGAAAGAGAGAGTGTGAGAGTGAGAATGAGAGTGAGTGAGAGAGAGTGAGAGACTGTGTAACACATTTGTCTCCTTTGTTTGATTTATTTCTCTTTATCAACTTTTAGGACTTTTGTTTTCGGTCAAATGTATGCAGAAATATAGAGAAATGGTTCAGAAACTTTAAAAGCACCACCGTGACATTAACATAAATACAAATAAACATAAATGCTGTGAAAAGTAACAGAGTAACAGGTTTGGTTGTTTCCAAAACAGAAGAGAAGAACACATGTTTTGGTGTTTCCTAAACAGAAAAGAATAACTGGTTTGGTTGCTTTTCTGTAAACTTCAGACACTGTGCCCAGCAGCAGCTGACCTGATGGACTAAGACACAGTAGTGTACATTACCAACATCTTAATCCTTCAGGTTACAATGAAACAAAATGACCACAATTATCAGACAAACACTGATAACAGTAATTCTAATGTATAAGATGGAACATTTCTAAACGGTATTCAAACCTCCACTCACCGATGATTCCTCCTACATCATACCATACAGACAGGCGGTCTGCCTGAGCCTCCTTCCAACCAAAGTTGTTGCTCAGATAGAACGGCAGCCAAAAGAAGAATGAGTAGTTGACCAGCTTCAGACAAGCATAGGCAAGAGAATACTGACAGAGCAGAAGGACAAAAAATAGTCAGAATCAACTATCGCTAGAAACACACTTCTACACCAGCCATTCTCAAATTTGTCCTCAGGGCCTTCCAGACACATTTAGAGGTCCAGCAAAAATCTGCACAGTCTTGGAAGGCCCCGATGAGCAGTTTAAGAAGCACGGATCCAGACGGAGAAGCACTGATTAAAAATGACTGATATGAAAATATAAAATAAATGACTGAACAATTCCAGACGTCCCTAAATGGACACTCACAGGAAGGACACCGGGCAGGCAGAAGGCCTGGCAGAAGCCGATGGCTTTGTTTTGGGACACAGGTTCTTCGTCATGCTGTTGTATGGAATAGTATCCTCCGTCACAAACAACATCTTCGTCAACATCCTCATCGTCACTCATGAGTGGCTGATGGCTGTCGGTGTCCCTTTCCACTGACATCAGACCTGTCGCAGAGCCGTCACACAGACCTGAGAGCAACAAGAAATGATAGACACACAATTAATATTAAAACAGGGGCATAGCACATAGATTACGACCAGTTACAGAAACTACCATTTGATTTAGAGCGTTTTCCAGTGTTTTCCGAGGCGCCGGAACTCTGGCACTGAGTTTGGTAAGTTTGATTAAGTGTGAACGCTGTTTTCAAGCCACCTGAATTTGGTGGTCTGGGGTTTGATTTAAGCTGACTCTGGTTCACTCTGAAGGTGGAAGCTATCCCAGCCTAGCACTGCATGTGGGGCTCCCTGGTTCAGACTGCTTCAGCGTATTGCCTGCATGACTTACACACTCCCATCTCAATGTTTGCAGGTGTTCCTGCATCGTGAAAAGCCATCACTCCAGAAAACCCTGTTCATTATTTTACTTTGTGTCCCGTTATCTTAGGTTCTTGCTATTCAGTGTCAACCAAAGAAGGATGGGTTCCTCTTTTGAGTCTTGGTGCCTGTCAAGGTTTATTCCTCCCAATCTGAGGAAGTTCATTTTTGCTACTGTCACCATTTGGCTTGCTCAAAAGAGGCTCTGATCCAGATGTGTGTAAAGCTGCTTTGTGACAATGCTTCCATTGGTTTACATGTTGGTTTACTGAATGACTGATTGATCGATTGACTGTTTTGATTGGCTGAATGCAAAGCAGAGATAATGAGCCCCTCCCTCAAATAATTAATCCTTATTTGCTTTCATAGACTTGGCTTCATAGACTTGATTTCAACTCAAATTTGTTCATATAGCATCTATTAAACATGTTATTATTAAGTCATATTAAAGACACGAGGGTCCAAGCCATGAGTGATAAAGCCCAGCATAAATTAAATATTAAAGCTAAAGTTTGGACGCATATAACTAACATATGAATAACAAAGTTGATTATTTGTAAAGGAGAGGAGTTTGCAGGTGTGATCTACAGATAAAGAGTATAAACACACTGCATGGATTTCAGATGAGGCTCCTAAAGGTGTGTGGACAGAAAGTGAAAAGGATGCAGCCGTCTTTCGCTACTCACCCACTTCCTTTGGAGAGGTGAGCAGGCCGAAAAACACAACCACTCCACCTGCAAACTGCACCACAGACGTCACCAGGAAAGCATACTGAAAACAAACACACGCACAATCAGAACATACATTTCCTGCATGAAACGTATCTTCAGGTTTCTTTGGCTGAAGTGTGAATAAAACACTGTTCAATTCAAATGTGCAGCTGTCTGCTGAAGGTGCTGGACATAGACTGTCTTAAGTTTAAGAGCATTTACTAAATATCCCTTCGTGAGGAAGGACAAAACAGGCAGTCTGTTGAGTGCCAACAAGTAATTCCAGTCCTACTCACCTCATAGCCATGCTTTAGGACACTGGAGGCCAGGAATGCTCCCAGTATGTTTCCCACAGACGCGCAGGCACTCCATAAGCCAAACACAAATCCTCGGCTAATGGAAAGCACACAAATCTGAATATGTTACATAAATAGCTGCACAAACATAAAGGGTGAATCAGACTATTTGAGACGTTTCTAAAATTGTACAACACTAACTACACACCCAGATTTACCAAACCAGTTGCCCATAACAGCCACCACACACGGCCACACTGCAGATTGTAACAGGCCATTCAGCACCCACAGGCTGCAGTAGAAATACACATTATAGAACTGGAGCCACTCTGTCAGCGTACCAAACAGGAACTCCTATAAAGAAACAGAAAAGCAGTGTGAGATATGCCATATCTAAACTTCTGTGTAAGATTCTGCTTGTGTAGTGTTATGATCTTATATTCTATCTCTAACGTACCACAATAGCTGAACCACAAAGCCCAGTGGAGAGTACATAACGGAGGTCCAGTCGGTCTCCTATCACCCCACTGATGTACAAGCCCTGGGGGGAGATAACAAGACTATATGAATGTTGAGACTTTAAACAGCACCTTTAATGAGCATAAAGATCCACTGCGCAAGTACACAGGGACATGTGTCCCCTGCATTTACCACACAGTGAAGCACACACATAGGGGGCAGTGAGCACATGCACCCGGAGAGGTGGACAGCCCTATCCACAGCACCCAGGGAGCAGTTAGGGAGGTCAGTGTCTTGCTCAAGGGCACTTATGTCCTGCCAGTTCAGGGAATCAAACCAGAAACCTTCCAGTCACAGGGCTGGTTCCCTAACCAGCACTGATTGGTTTATGCTGCTTTTGTTGGTACATTGCTTTAAGGGTTTGATTGCATTCAGCAACAAGAGCATTAATGAGGTCAAAATGTTGGATGATCACCATTCCACCTCATTCCCCACTACACAAGGTTTCAGAGAACACAGTTCAAAAGCTCAATGTTGGGGGGGCTTATACCCCTCCAGCCCATGCCTGGCCTTAGGCACGGCTGCTCCAAACCTCGTTACAGGGACAGTGTTCATTTGAACCTCTATGTCCGCAGAACTGAGTGCATTTATTAAATTGGCGTGTCCACAAACATTTTGACATATAGTGTGTGTACCATAAAATAGCAAATTGACACAGCAAACTAAGTGACATAGCAAATATAAACAAAGTGATGATATATTCATCGATATGGCAAATATAAATGAAGTAATATATTAACTACAAAAATGAAATGATATAGTAAATATAAATTGATAAACTGATAAACTAAATGATACAGCAAATAAAAATAAAGTGTAATATGTATTACACGAGCACTTGAACTGCTGAGTACTGCAACAGTCTGGAACTGGAGCAGCAGAGGGTTGTGAACTGTTAATTACAGGACTATCACCCAATAAATCAACCCTTAATGTCTGCCTCCTTCCACATGACTCACCACTGCATAAGAGAAGAGAAAGATGGTGTCCAGCGCACCCAGGAACAGCGTGGCCTCCTCACTGTTTGCAAACAGTTTGTTCTCTTCCCATGTCTGTCCCAATCCACAAAGACAAAAATACATCATCACATCAACCTCACCATTTTCTTTCGCTGTGAGGCATTTAGATTACAGTTCTGTAATTACAGAGAATGATAACAAAAAGCTTCACTGTGACACTGAGCAGAGGAAAGTGCAGATTCAGATCGGATACAACAACTGTGAGTGTAAGTAGAAAAGCAGATACTGTATTATGGTTTGATTATTGCTCTGAAGAACGAATGTGTCAACAGAGATTGTGCCCAACATAAATTGAATTGATTGCTTAACTTGCCATTTATGTCATTTTTAATCAGTCGATCATATTTTAATAGTTTGAATAAAAGAAGGTAACGTAAAAAGGATCTTCTTATTGGACATTGAAGCACTTATTTAAGTCTTCTTACTTATTTATTCACTCCCTCACGCACTCATTTATTTATTTATTTGTCTAAATGGATAAGAGTGTCTGTGAAATGTCTTAAATCTAACATGTACTAGGCCTTATGGTTGTTATACTCTCTAGAGGGTTCTTTAAGGCTTGGTCTTAATTGGCAAAATGTTTATTTTTACATCTATTAAATGTAAAAGGTGGTTCGGTTTGAGTTGCTCAGTCCACAGAGGCTCCGTACATAGACAAAGAAGTACTGTGTGCATGCATACCTCTCCGGGGAGAAAGCTGGTGTTCTGTGTTGAAGGAGTCCACTGTGCAGAGATGCTCACTTTCACATTGCTGAAAGTCTTACGGGAGGCGTGCAGCAAGACATAGCTGTGTGAGGGCACAGCAGCACACGAAAGGGAAGGTTACCAAAAGCAAACACGTTTTCATAGTTATCACACAGCCTGTTAGGAAAATAGGACATTCTATGTAAACCCTTTTTTAACATGTGTTTACATATGGGCTGTGAAGTTCTGCTGGTGAGCGGATGAAGGGACATTTACACAGTGATGAATTGGACAGCAGAGTCGCGGCAGATCACACTAAAATTGTGGCCAGAAAAAAAGTACTGTTGTGAACGGGGCACAATCACTCCAACCACATTTGGAGGTGGTCAGAGACGTATACCACATTATTCTTGTAGTGTGAACACCAAAGTGTCTTGATGCGTCCCTGACAGCAAAGCACTGTCACTGTCAACCACATCACTGTCCCAATCAGCAGTTATGCAACAACCTTGAAACCACACTGTCCACCCTCAGCATTAGTAAGCTGAGCAGGCTACAAAGTACCTAATGGATAAAGGCAACACTTGGACCCACTGATGGGATCGATTTAATTAGACTAGTTCATCTAGTTTCCCCAGCTAACACTGTGTCTCTACAACACTGCTGAAACACAGCAGCACCAGTGTTAACCAGTACATGTAATGTTTAAAATACACTCCTGTTTCCCTAATTATTTGCTAAAACAGAGCGGAAATGTTTCACAGGATGTGCCTCTGATAACTTAGCCCTAGTCACATAACCTCAGTGTAACATTTCTAACATCAGATTCAGATTCAGGACGCTGATTTATCAAACTCCAAACACAGCTACACTCATGAAGTGGAAGCTATTCATGAGATTTCTTTTACTGGAATTTTCCATTCCATCTTGGAACGGTGCAGAAGCTATGGGCACCAGGATGTTATCTGCTGTACAAGCAAAAATATGTGCCACATGTCGATTTAATTAATTTATGCCTGCCATGCCATTCATGTGAGAAATGACATAAGATATCTGATCACAAGCGGCTATCGTTTCACATTTTGGCTATCGTTTCTGATTCAATCAACCAGGCTACATATTAATGGCAGGTGTAAACGGGGCCGTAGCTGTATGAAATGGTGGTTGCAGACATCAACACTTTCGTAAGAAACACTGCATATCTTCACAAAACATCTGCTTAGTCAACACAATCCTGCCTGTGCCTTGAAAACCGTCACTGCCAATTCATAATTCTTCATATTAGTGATTGAATAAGAAACCGTAAGATTAATGACTGAACAATGAGTTGAGTTTAAGGACTTAAAATTCATCACATGGAATGAGAACGAGGCAAAACACTCTGTAAATGTATCCGCACCAGCACCGAGTCGGCTTTTGGGTAGTTTTGCAGTTTCTTCTACAGGTTATAAAAGCTTTTTATTTTAGTCTCTTCATTTAACTAAGAGATGGAATTAAGGAAACACTAACCAAACAATGCAAAAATGATTTGAGGGGCCAGATTGAGATGCATCAGAACCTGATTTTAATCGCATTTCAACCAGGGCTGCACAATATATTGTTTCAGCACAGTCACCACAAAGTGGGCATGTGCATTATTTACTTCACAAAACATACAGCGTCATGTAAGGCTAATTTAATTAAATATACAATTTCTGTCATAGATAGGACAGATATTGGATTTGGGCTGAGAGTCCAAACAGATCCTTACACCTTTAAAAAGTTATTCACACTAGTCATAATAGTGATTAGTTACTGATGTTTCATGCACTAGAGGTCTGAACTGCAGAACTTGGCAGGCAAACTTCCCGCAAGTGCACAAGTAATATTGTGTAATGGGAATACTGTAATTTTCGTTCCAGCTCAGTTACCACGTGTGATGCGAACGAAAATAAAAGTCTCCTTGAATCCATGAAAAGCAGAGCTTGAACAGATAGTTTACTGACTGCTTGTGGAAGCAGGTGGGATTAAATAAACTGCAGAGGATTTGCAATGAAAATACCCTAAACCTGTTCATTTTACCCCTTTAACAAGTACGGTCCAGCCAGTGGGATTTTCCATGACTGCTTGATGTAGAACGTTCAGCTTTAAACACAGCAATCGATTTAAAGACAACAGTTCATCTAACCT
This sequence comes from Acestrorhynchus altus, assembly GCA_034509495.1. Taxonomy (NCBI): domain Eukaryota; kingdom Metazoa; phylum Chordata; class Actinopteri; order Characiformes; family Acestrorhynchidae; genus Acestrorhynchus; species Acestrorhynchus altus. The sequence continues at coordinate 5,680,893 of CM067501.1, forward strand.
GTATCCCCCAGCAAACTGTGTGCTTCTACAATGCTAATCATTGTAAATATCTGTTATAAAATATGCTCCTGTTTCTCTTTATTGACTTAAAAAGTGCATCTCTGATGATTTAACCATCTCATCACATAAACTCAGTGTAACATTTCTGACATCAGATTCAGAATGGTGATTTATCACACCAGTTTGTCATTCCATCTTAAATGGTGCAGAAGATATAAGATTATAAGATATAAGATTATAAAAAGATAATCTACACTTTACAAAGGCAACTACACTAAAGAGCGTGCTGTCATGTACTCGCTTTGAAACATGTTTAAGCAGGCAGATGCGGACAGCGTGACGCTTGTGAAGCGGGTGGATGTGGGAAGGTTTGATAGATTTTGAAGGCGTGTCAAGGCCGTGTAGACCTCTACTTTGTACATGGTATACATAACCATGGGATCCATAATCCATAATCCATAACAAAATGTAAGGTTCCTTAAGGTCAAAAGAACAATTTCAGTGGTACTAACCCATTTACCATACAGCAGCAGAAATCATATATTCATCAACTACATTACACATTACATATATACATGATATATTAAGCAATATATACAGTAAATACTGTGATATTGAATTAATCACATCACCAAAAGCATAGATATACTCAGTACTGGTCCCAGATCATGATTGCACCTCAAAATGTGACATAAGTTATGAGTGAACTGGCCAACAAACAGCATTTAGCCTACCTAAAGAAGGTCAGGAGGAAGGCGACCAGGTGATGGTGGGTGTACTGCGACAGGAAAGCGCAGGCTGGGGGCCACATCACTGGGGTCTCAGAAGGGTGTGGAGGAAGAGAAAGAGGAGGGGTGGATATCTTCAGGAGAGGGCGAGGGAGCGGCAGACTAACGCATCATCTGGGGCTACGGACATAAACAATGTTCACAAGGCACATCTACACCATTCAGTTTACTACACTAAACCAAGCACTGGAGATCCTTAAAGGGGAGTGGAAACAAGTTTTCTGGCATTAAACAGAAAAGGCTTAGACACTTTTTTTATTTAACTCTATGGCACTTTTTCCCAAAATGGTAAATGATTTACACACCTTTAACCTTAATATGCGATGTAATAACACTGTTATTACTGAATAAAGATTAAAAAGTATGCCATCAATGTGTTTTTTGCTAAACTGGTGTCCATACAGTGGAGCTCTGGTGCTTTTAGCCTGGATTTCTCTTCCTGAAAGACTGCATTGATACAGAAGCCAGATACTCCTACATGTTAGTATCAATGGATCAATTCATTGCCCACATTGGAAATGAAATATCTCAGTGTTGGTGAGTATTAGGTGTGGGCAAAGTGGCATAAATACCAAGACTTTCACAATACACTCCAAATATTAGGATGTTCTAAGCAAACAGCAAAGCACTTTTGTAAGTCGCTCTGGATAAGGGCGTCTGCTAAATGCCGCAAATGTAAATGTGAATGTAAATATTACAATGCTTTTCACTGGGTTTGATAAGGAAGAACACACACACAATAGTTTGTACTCTAAGTTTTACTTCCCTATCCCATTGCAATAAATGTAGTTAAGCAGAACTAATTAAGTTCTCTGAAAAGAAACAGATGGTCAGTGTCCTGGCCATATTCACAACATGCTAAGGAAAGAAAACTCTGCTTTTGTTTACCATGATAATCCACTATCCACTGCTTCTACCAAATAATGTTTACTGTTATGATTAAAAACTGTTATATGGAGCAACAGGTAACACCAGCAGCGAGCCACCACACCCAGACTGAGGTTCGATTCCCAGTCAAGGCCACTATGCTGCGCTACACCAATAAGGGTCCTTGGGCAAGACTGCTAACACTACTCTGACCACCTCTGTAATATGAGTAACACTGTAAGGCACTCTGGATAAGACTGTCCAATAAATGTAAATTAAAAAAAATCATATCCTGATATTTTTTAGTTATAAAATATACGATACAACATATGATGCAAAAAGGGTACTTTTACTTTAATTAAACACTAAAATGTGATGCTCATTTCTTCTTTGCACACCAAGTCATCTTCATCCCAGAGCTCGATCTTTTGCCCCCTCCGTGGTGTGTCAGACACACATATGGATATATTGCCTGGCCCTACACATGGCTTTAAAAGCCATTAACGTCAACTCAGTATTTCTAGACGTACTATTACACGTAGACTTCTGGACAAAGTACAAAATCCATTCATAAATCCGGATAAGTAATACCTTTCCATTTCTGTAAATCTGATTTCTGTCTGGTCAAAGCTCACCACACTTAAAGCCTTCAGCCACACTTCCCTTCCTTCCTGCATTCTGTTTCAATACAGTGCCAGAATTTCAGGGTTTATTGGATTTAAACACTGAAAATGTCCAGATTCAACACATTTAGGAGAAAACCGACAGCGTGATTTCATCAATAATCCCAACACTGTCAAATACAATAACCTACACCTGTGTTCCCCAGCCCTGGTCCTGGAGGGACCCCAGTACTGCACATTTTAGTGGATTCACTGATTCCTCGAACCCTCTGAAACCAGGGAAAGCACTAAAAGTGCAAGAGAGGGGGCTCCAACAGCAGCTGCCCAAAACTCCAGTGATTACAGACCAGTTTAACAGCATTACTGGAACATTAAACGACTGGGAGTATATTTTAATATATTAATAGAGTTAAAATATGAATAATATAATTATAAAGTCGTACTGCAGCGTATCAGCAATCAGAGAGAAGACAGGAGAGCAGGTTTAACCACTGATCTGCTGAATGAAGGAGATGAAGCTCTAATTCTGAATGTAATCCATTAAAACATGAGCTTTTATCTGTACAACTACAGCTTTAGTGCTCTAACCCATATGGTTCCCTGTAAACTGCAGTAATCATGCAGATATCCACTCCAGACAGGCGTTTAACCTGCCTTTCCTCCGCTCCTGCATTAAATGTTTACCGCGTGAGGAAATAAAGCTTATTTTACCTTTAATGTCTCCCACACAGACTCGTATCTCCTCCCAGATGTTGATGAGCGAAGAGTCCGGAAGTGACGTCGAGGATCCGCCGCCTCAGCGGCTCCGAGCAAAACAAACAGAGCAAAACGGACCAAAATATAACCATAATTATAATCATAAAATACTACTACTAATAATAATAATAAGAATAATAATAATTATACCAAAATATAACCATTATCATAATCATAAAATACTACTACTAATAATAATAATAAGAATAATAATAATTATACCAAAATATAACCATTATCATAATCATAAAATACTACTACTAATAATAATAATAAGAATAATAATAATTATACCAAAATATAACCATTATCATAATCATAAAATACTACTACTAATAATAATAATAAGAATAATAATAATTATACCAAAATATAACCATTATCATAATCATAAAATACTACTACTAATAATAATAATAAGAATAATAATAATTATACCAAAATATAACCATTATCATAATCATAAAATACTACTACTAATAATAATAATAAGAATAATAATAATTATACCAAAATATAACCATTATCATAATCATAAAATACTACTACTAATAATAATAATAAGAATAATAATAATTATACCAAAATATAACCATTATCATAATCATAAAATACTACTACTAATAATAATAATAAGAATAATAATAATTATACCAAAATATAACCATTATCATAATCATAAAATACTACTACTAATAATAATAATAAGAATAATAATAATTATACCAAAATATAACCATTATCATAATCATAAAATACTACTACTAATAATAATAATAAGAATAATAATAATTATACCAAAATATAACCATTATCATAATCATAAAATACTACTACTAATAATAATAATAAGAATAATAATAATTATACCAAAATATAACCATTATCATAATCATAAAATACTACTACTAATAATAATAATAAGAATAATAATAATTATACCAAAATATAACCATTATCATAATCATAAAATACTACTACTAATAATAATAATAAGAATAATAATAATTATACCAAAATATAACCATTATCATAATCATAAAATACTACTACTAATAATAATAATAAGAATAATAATAATTATACCAAAATATAACCATTATCATAATCATAAAATACTACTACTAATAATAATAATAAGAATAATAATAATTATACCAAAATATAACCATTATCATAATCATAAAATACTACTACTAATAATAATAATAAGAATAATAATAATTATACCAAAATATAACCATTATCATAATCATAAAATACTACTACTAATAATAATAATAAGAATAATAATAATTATACCAAAATATAACCATTATCATAATCATAAAATACTACTACTAATAATAATAATAAGAATAATAATAATTATACCAAAATATAACCATTATCATAATCATAAAATACTACTACTAATAATAATAATAAGAATAATAATAATTATACCAAAATATAACCATTATCATAATCATAAAATACTACTACTAATAATAATAATAAGAATAATAATAATTATACCAAAATATAACCATTATCATAATCATAAAATACTACTACTACTAATAATAATAATTATAATAATACCAAAATATAACCATAATCATAAAATACTACTACTACTACTACAATAATAATAATTATTATTATTATTATTATAATTAAACCAAAATATAACCATTATCATAATCATAAAATACTACTACTACTAATAATAATAATTATAATAATACCAAAATATAACCATAATCATAAAATACTACTACTACTACTACAATAATAATAATTATTATTATTATTATTATAATTAAACCAAAATATAACCATTATCATAATCATAAAATACTACTACTACTACTACTACACTACCTCTCTAAAGCAATCATAATAACCTCTCTAAAACATAATCATAACACCTCTAAATATATAATATATATCTAAAAGTAGAATACATAATACTAATATTAAAACATAATAAAACTAATAATACTAAAACCTCTCAAACATACTAATAATAACACCTCAAAAGCATAATAATAATGCTAATAATATTAAAAACTGTCTAAAACATAATAATACTAATAACACCTCTAAAATATAATACTAATAATACCAAAACATAATATTAATACTAATAATACTAAAACCTCTCTAAAATATACTTCTCTAAAATATAATAATCACACTAATAACAATAACACTAATAATATACTAATAATACCTCTAAAATATCATACCTCAAATATTATACTAATAAAACCTCTCAAATATATTATATTAAAAAAATAATACCATTAAAATATAACACTAATAATACCTCTCAAATATAAGAAACTCTCAATAAGAAACTAAATGAATGAGTTATATTTATGACAGTCATATGAGTAAGTTAATAATGAAATTCTGATTCACAAAAGTGGTCATAATTAAGACAGTAATTCATAGTAATGAGATTTTAAGTCGAAATTATGAGACATTAGGTCACAATCTCATTATTAAAAACTTCATATCTTATGTACATATAGCACATACCCCTATTGGATACAACATATGGATGTGAGGATTTGATTGCGTTCATTGACAAACATAGGTCAGGATACTCGACAATCACCACTCTACATCACCCCCAACTCATCTCAGAATTACAGCAGTAATTTAGAGTAACACCATTCTAGATATCACTGCTCCACAGCTCCATGTGGGAGGGGGCTTAATACCCCTCTAACTGGTGCAAACAGGTGTTTATCTGTTCCATACAGTCCTATTCTACTAGCAGCCCTTCTATACGGGGACTGAGTGTGTCCTCAGTGGATGCAATGTAAAGTAGCTTAATGTGTATTACATATCACAGTGTGATCACAATGATTTAGGCATTTCATCTTTTACAGTCGTTTAAAAAGGAAATATTTCTGGAGACCAGTCTATTCACATCTCTTTTATTGATCTTTACCAAACATAGCCTTACAAAACTTGTTCTTAAATAAAATTAACATTAGTTTCTTCTTGTAAAAGGAATGCATTATTACTAGGAAAATAGCACTCTGTACTGCCCGTCAACATTGAAAAGACAAAACACTAGGTCGTTCTATAAACAGGACGTTGTGATTTCATGTCACTCAAGCACTTTCTACAGCATTCATGGTCAAAGCCACAGCACAACTGGAGCCATACGGATTCAAAACTGTCAGAATGACTGAAGGAATTTTTAGTATACAATGTAATAAAATTCTCAGCTTCAGAACATTAAGAGTTTTCACTGCTGGGGTTGCCCCTGTGGCACTGCATGTGTCTCTTCAGGTGGCCACGTCGAGTGAAGCTCTTTGAGCAGACCAAACAAGGGAAGGGTTTGACGTCGCTGTGGCTGTACACATGTTCACTCAAGCAACGCTTCCTTGTGAAAGCCTTCCCGCAGATTTCACAAGAATAGGGGCGCAGGCCCGTGTGCGTCCTCATGTGTATCACACGGTGACTCGACACAATGAAGCTTCTTCCACATATGTTGCACGGGTAGGGCTTCTCTCCAGTGTGGCAGCGCCGATGGACCTGCAAGCAGCCAGCAGAACTGAAGGCCTTCCCACACTCCAAGCACACGTATGGCTTCTCTCCGGTATGCAGCCTGGTGTGGATGGTGAGGTTCCCGATGGAGAGGAAGCACTTCCCGCAGTAAGAACAGCAATACGGCCTCTCTTTTGAATGGGACTTCATGTGGGACTTCAGTTGAGACCTGCTGAAGAACTTCTTACCGCAGTTCACACAGTCGTGAGGTTTCTCCCCCGTGTGATTCGATATGTGGGCCAGCAGGCCCTGCAGTGTGGCAAAACACTTGCCACAGTGGTCGCACTGATGAGGCCTGAATTCCGGATGAGTTTTCAGATGACTCCGCAGCTCAATCACAGAAAACACCTGTCCACAGAACCGGCACTCTCCTGGCGTACGCTTTACAGGTTTTTCTCTTTTGTCCTGGTCCCCAAATTGGTTTTGGGCTTTATGGGTTCTCATGTGGCTCACAAATTCCTCTTTCTCAGAGAAAGTGTCCCCGCAAGCGATGCATTTGAAGGCATCCAGCAACCGCTCGCCCACTAAATGGTTGTGAACCTTGGAATGGTTCACCAGAGACTGCAGGGATGTGCACTCCTTGCCACAATCGGTGCATCGGTGCACCATTTTGTCTCTGTGCTCTTTGCGATGCATTAACCAAGCCTTCATAGATTTGAAGCTCTTGTCACAGTGGGAACAGGAGTACATTAGCTTGCTGTGCCACTTTCGCTGGTGGACAGAAGCCTGGAAATAGGTTTTAAAATTCAGTTTACAGGGCTGACACTTGTAGGGGCCTTTATCAGTGTGCCTTCGCATGTGTGCTCTGAGTTCAACCCGACACCTAAAGGACATCCCACACTCAGAACACACGTGGTGTCTCTGAGGTTTCTTTGGTTTAGTCTTGTTTTCTAAAATAGAGAACAACAAAAACACCATGAAACTCCATGACAGTCCAAACCACAATATTTAACTAATAAAAACTTATTGTATTTTATTTCTACTTTTAAAATTGATTTAAATATTTTCCAATTTTTATTGACTAATTTAAGATCATTTTAACTCTTAATTGTTAAATTTTCCTAATTTAATTTTTATGATGGGCTTTGTAAAAAATGTATATTATTACACCCCTAAATAATAACTTTAGGTTTAATCCCCCAATGTTGCATGTTAAGTCTATATTCTCAACTGTCAGCAACTGTGAGTTACTGAAATGTGCCTGTGTCATTATTAATCCTATAAAATGTTCCTTACCTACAGAAGAGGTGGACGTCTTTACAGCTTCAAAGCCCGATCTGTCAAGTAAATAATGCAATTACTGTATTAGGATGCAGGTCTTTAGTACAAACCTTATTTACTATAAATATCAATAACAGGTCTACTCATGCAATTGAAGTACACTCACTTAAGTTGCCGCAGGTCACTGCTTGTGCAGCGAGAAAGAGAAACCGAAGGCAGGCGGACTTGTTTAATTATTGGTACCAGATGCCTCGGAACAACAACTTTAAGTAGGTGGCCAGTGTTTGTCTCAGGTGCTTTATCAGTAGCTTCATCACTTCCTTCAGCTGCAGTCCTCAAATCTGAATCTGTGCCAGAGACCACTGAGCTCGGCTCAGGCTCATCCACTTCAAAAATTTCACGGGCAATAAGTTCTTCAACCTCAATCTTTGTCAAACTCGGTTCTTCTTGCAGGTTGCATTCTGATGCTTCGGGCTCTGCAACCGTCTCAATCATACTGTCGCCTTCTATCCGAATTGAAGTGAAGACATCAGAGGTTAGAGCATCTGTCTCAGTCTCCTGGCTTACATCCTGGTTTATACTTGAGTTTACATTGTGCTTCCGCTGAACAGGCCACTTCAGGCAGAAGGAAGGTTCTGACTGGTTGTCAGGGTCAGGGTCAGTGCTAGAGTTTTGTTTGACCACATCAGTCAAAGGTGGGAGAGACAAGGTAGAGATGACTCGGTCCTCCACTACACAAGGAAGCGCTGTTGACAAAACATATATTGAACAGAGAAAATATCCAGAAACTGAATCTACAAACTCAAGCTCTCAGAACTCCTATCTGCATTGATTTAACAAAACAATTAGCTCACAATGTGATGCACAAACTGGATTCAAATTTCAACATTCAAGATATTCAGAACAAGTATAAAAACAAAACTGAATTACATATTTAAGGAAAACAGGAAAAAATCCAGGTCAAGAACAGCTTTACTGGTAACTGGCTGCAGATGACCCTATCAGGTCTTTGATGGCCAAAGTGGCTGAAAAGCTGATCAACCAGGCAAAATCAAGCCCTAAACTGGTAATCTGCTGGTCAAATTTGAGCAAATAACCTGCAATTCTAAGCAAACAACCATCTTGCCCAGTATAGAATATGTTCCGATGGACCAATCTGGCCAAGCTGATCAACCAAGCAAAAACATACCTCAAACTGGTCATCTGCTGGTTAAACTGGTTCACCAATTTTAACCCTTGACCAGCATAGCATACATATTTATGGAATTAGATGGACTAGCTCTTTTGTCTGCATGTCCAGTCTGGTCAAGCTGGTCATACTGTTTAACTAGTTTGGTTATGTTAATAATGCCGGTGGACCAGTGTGATCTAACTGGTGAGGCTGGACAACCAGCATTGTCATAACTATTGACAATCCTGATCAGACTGGACATGATAAGAGACAGCTAAATCATCAAACTGAAAAAAATTGTCAAACGATAGACTGGTCAACCAACCAAGTCGACCAACTTAAACTGGCCAGGGTGTTTTTTAACAGGTGACACAGTTGTCACTAGAGCAGGGAATGACACGAAAATTGGGAGCTACTCATACTACAGAAACAGTGACATCACAAATCACAAATATACTGCTCACAGGTGGTGTTTATGATGGCTTACCATTTGTCTCTAGAGTTCCCTGATAGTCACTTCGAAGCAAAGGCAGCAAGTATCTGGGATTCCAATTAGTCTCTACCACATTTCCCCAAACATTAGGCTCTGTACTCAGCCACGAGGCAGCCTAAAAGGTAAGAAAGATGAAATGTGCCATTTCAGTAATATTAACCTCACGTATACTTTTGAAAAGAGACTGTGTAGAACATACAGCCCTATGCAAACTTTGGGTACCCCTGGTCAATTTAAGTGTTAAATTTGTATGTAAAAACATGTCATTTGAGCAAGGGTGCCTAAACTATTGCCCATATATGATTACCTGTAACCATATATTTAAAATACCTGTTTAAAGTTTGGCACTGGCAACAGTTGTTCCAGTCTGGAGAGAAAATGGCCAACCAGCACCTGCAGAGCTTTGTCAAAGTCAGGACCATACTCAAGCGGGAACACCTCCTATAGATTCAGTGTAAACAGAGTAATATTAACATGAGTACACTGAAGTCAAAAGTTCACTTGCAGCCATTTGTAACTTTCAGAAAAGAGAATAAAATGCAAGCTTAACTTAATTGAAATCAGTAACGTTTTGAGGTCAGTGTAAATGACCACTTTCTACCCCAAGAATGTCCTTCATTACTCTGACCACATATTTTGGGTGTCTGTGTTTCTGCATAATGAAGCATAATCATGTTGGCCTCAGCCTTCCAACAGTTAATCAGATGTTCACCAGCTCTACTGGAATAAAACTCTTTATTAGATAAGGTTAGACACCCCTGTTCTGTAATCTGCCTTTAATTAATAGTGGTTTACCTGAAAGAAATGCTCCTTTTTACCCGGGTCCTCCACGACGCTCAGGATAAGCTTTAACAGTCTACACTGTAAACTTTCCACCTCTGAACCAGTGGCCTGAAGAAAGTAAATTGTACAAATTGGTCATTATTTTTAATAGACAAAAAAAGTTGAAAATAAAAGCTGAAAGCAAAGCATGGCTAATATTAAACACAATGAACTTTTGTCACCTTGGATTCAATGGTGTGAAGACGTGCCTTGATAGTCTCCAAGTCAATTGGCACCTCACCTTTACACATTTCAAGCATCATCTGTAACAAAAGTCAACTTTCCTCAAAACCTTAAACACAGTATTATAATAATAATAATAATAATAATAATAATAATAATAATAATAAAAAGAAGGAGATGTAGAAAAAGAAGGATATGAACTGATTTACGCAAGACCATGTAGAGGTCAACTGGTGTGTAAAGCAGGGAAAACACCATAACATGAAGGGCAGTGATGATCATAAGTGGTCAGATTCGGGCCCTTATATATATATATATATATATATATATCATTTCAAACCTGCTGAGTAAACTGAATCTCACCTTTGCTCTGAGACCCATAACTAATGCTGTCCTTTGTCTGTCACTGAGAATCTCTGGAAACATCTTGGTGAGGAGAAGGATGTACTCTTCCAGCTTACTGAAATGCTCCAACTTCTGCTGCTGGACAACTTGCCACATGAAGGCAGACATGAGACGCAGTGGGGGCACCAGTAGGTGCAGTGAGGTGAGAGGAAGAGGAGAACCTAAACAGAAATATAAAAGATCACTGAGTACAGCAACTGTAGCAGTGGTTTTGCATTTTCTTCATCATTCTTGTTTTTCCAGACAGATTTCTGAGATATTTTCATCTCAGGCTACTCAATGTCTTCATCTGAGGTGTAAAAATTAGATCAGAGGTTCTTAACCATTTTCACTGTGTGACCCCCTTTTAGGCTCCAGTAAATTCGTGACAGGTTGCAGGTTGAGCATGAACATGTGGTCAGCGTAGTAAACATACACTGAAAGTTCCTTTGACATTTAAACTGGCATTTCATTCAGTTGGGAACGAGTGCTGGTTTTTGAGCTGGATTAATCACTGATAATTCATCACACATCATGTCTGTAGGTTACTCTAATCCTGAGTCATGAATCTTATTTATACTGGGTTGCAATTCAGAATCTCAGTGTCTACAGTACTATATTTCCAAATATTAATTTAAGTAAATATTAATTATTATTATAATTATAACCAATTGGTTAAATTCTGCTCATTTATTCCTGTAAAAACCCAACAAACTAAAAACACAGACTGTAATAAGCAATTTTAGTGAAGCAAATCAATAAAAAACAGTAACATTTGCACAAGGCCCCAGTTTTTGCTTGGTGTGGCGCAACAGATAACACCATAAGCAAGCTGTTGCACCACATGGGAGACTGGGTTTCGATTCCCAGTCTGGGCAACTATGCTGTGCTCCACCAATAGGAGTCCTTGCTCAGGATTCCTAACACCACTCTGACCTTCCTCTGTAAGACGAAAAACCTTGTAAGTCATTCTGGATAAGAGTGTCCGATAAATACCAAAAAAGTAAACATGTTCTCAGTTATGATTGCATTCCCTCCAGTCCTTCTATCCCCACTAAAACACACCTGAGCCAGCCCCTCTGCTCATGAGCTGCCCTTTATGGGGGTGCAGGGTTTGGGGTGCAGAGGGAAACATCAGATTTCCAACAAATAAATACAGATTAAAAGAATATTGTTATATTTTAAGTTTATACATGAAACTGTTTAGGATAATTTACAATAATGAGCAGGATAAAATGAAGCTTTGTTAAAAAGACAGTGAGAAACCTCTGGAACTATTGTAATTCTAGGTTTTAATGGTGTAACACTTTGGGGGGGGTGCCTCAGGGGTAAAGGGGTTCTCACTGCCCCAACATCACAGAGCAGCCTCACTATTACTATATTATATTATTAAATAAACAGCGGAGGAGCAGTCTGTAAGTGACCTGACTTTAATAAGGGAGGTAAACAAACCCTGAACTTCCGCTCCAGCGTTCCTGTATACTGAGCTGACTCGAACACAGCCAGTAAAAGGCTGATTAGGTGTAAAGTCTGTGTGTTCGTACCCATTTCTCTGATTCAGAGGAATCTTCTGAGAACTCAGATCCACACTGGAGGAATAATCCGCCTTCATCTGCTGCGGACACACTTCTTTCCGTGTGTTTTGAGAGCTGGGTGCCAAACCTGTAGCGCCCCCTTCAGATCTGGAAGCGTGAGGAGGCATTACAGCGGCATTGAACGCATGCGCAGTTGGGTTGAGCACCAGCTTCGTGCCGGTGGAATAGGACGCATGCGCAGTGGGGCAGAGCCGCTACATTGAACGCATGCGCGGTTGGGTGTATATATGTATAAACGTGCAAGAATGTCCGCACTATTTGGAGCTGATAGCTAATAGTTTCAGTTATTTAATACGTTTATATATATATATATATATATATATATATATATATATATATATATATATATATATATAAACGTATTAAATAACTGAAACTATTAGCTATCAGCTCCAAATAGTGCGGACATTCTTGCACGTTTATACATATATACACCCAACCGCGCATGCGTTCAATGTAGCGGCTCTGCCCCACTGCGCATGCGTCCTATTCCACCGGCACGAAGCTGGTGCTCAACCCAACTGCGCATGCGTTCAATGCCGCTGTAATGCCTCCTCACGCTTCCAGATCTGAAGGGGGCGCTACAGGTTTGGCACCCAGCTCTCAAAACACACGGAAAGAAGTGTGTCCGCAGCAGATGAAGGCGGATTATTCCTCCAGTGTGGATCTGAGTTCTCAGAAGATTCCTCTGAATCAGAGAAATGGGTACGAACACACAGACTTTACACCTAATCAGCCTTTTACTGGCTGTGTTCGAGTCAGCTCAGTATACAGGAACGCTGGAGCGGAAGTTCAGGGTTTGTTTACCTCCCTTATTAAAGTCAGGTCACTTACAGACTGCTCCTCCACTGTTTATTTAATAATATAATATAGTAATAGTGAGGCTGCTCTGTGATGTTGGGGCAGTGAGAACCCCTTTACCCCTGAGGCACCCCCCCCAAAGTGTTACACCATTAAAACCTAGAATTACAATAGTTCCAGAGGTTTCTCACTGTCTTTTTAACAAAGATTCATTTTATCCAGCTCATTATTGTAAATTATCCTAAACTGTTTCATGTATAAACTTAAAATATAACAATATTCATTTAATCTGTATTTATTTGTTGGAAATCTGATGTTTCCCTCTGCACCCCAAACCCTGCACCCCCATAAAGGGCAGCTCATGAGCAGAGGGGCTGGCTCAGGTGTGTTTTAGTGGGGATAGAAGGACTGGAGGGAATGCAATCATAACTGAGAACATGTTTACTTTTTTGGTATTTATCGGACACTCTTATCCAGAATGACTTACAAGGTTTTTCGTCTTACAGAGGAAGGTCAGAGCAGTGTTAGGAATCCTGAGCAAGGACTCCTATTGGTGGAGCACAGCATAGTTGCCCAGACTGGGAATCGAAACCCAGTCTCCCATGTGGTGCAACAGCTTGCTTATGGTGTTATCTGTTGCACCACACCAAGCAAAAACTGGGGCCTTGTGCAAATGTTACTGTTTTTTATTGATTTGCTTCACTAAAATTGCTTATTACGGTCTGTGTTTTTAGTTTGTTGGGTTTTTACAGGAATAAATGTGCAGAATTTAACCAATTGGTTATAATTATAATAATAATTAATATTTACTTAAATTAATATTTGGAAATATAGTACTGTAGACACAGATTCTGAATTACAACCCAGTATAAATAAGATTCATGACTCAGGATTAGAGTAACCTACAGACATGAAGTGTGATGAATTATCAGCGATTAATCCAGCTCAAATACCAGCACTCATTCCCAACTGAATGAAATGCCAGTTTAAATGCCAAAGGAACTTTCAGTGTATGTTTACTGCTCTGACCACATGTTGATGGTAAACCTGCAACCTGTCACGAATTTACTGGAGCCTAAAAGGGGGTCACACAGTGAAAAAGGTTAAGAACCTCTGATCTAGTGTTTTGAAGAACCTATTATTTGAAATATCCTTGTCAGTCTGTCCAACTCATGCACTGTCAGACAAGAATTGTAGGTGCAGGTACGTTTTTGATAAACAAGGTCAAATTAATACAAATAAATAATTCTCTTAATTTTTACACCTCAGATGAAGACATTGAGTAGCCTGAGATGAAAATATCTCAGGAATCTGTCTGGAAAGACTGTGAAAACAAGAATGATGAAGAAAATGCAAAACCACTGCTACAGTTGCTGTACTCAGTGATCTTTTATATTTCTGTTTAGGTTCTCCTCTTCCTCTCACATCACTGCACCTACTGGTGCCCCCACTGCGTCTCATGTCTGCCTTCATGTGGCAAGTTGTCCAGCAGCAGAAGTTGGAGCATTTCAGTAAGCTGGAAGAGTACATCCTTCTCCTCACCAAGATGTTTCCAGAGATTCTCAGTGATAGACAAAGGACAGCATTAGTTATGGGTCTCAGAGCAAAGGTGAGATTCAGACAAGAAGTTTACTCAGCAGGTTTGAAATGATATATATATATATATATATATATATATATATATATATATAAGGGCCCAAATCTGACCACTTATGATCATCACTGCCCTTCATGTTATGGTGTTTTCCCTGCTTTACACACCAGTTGACCTCTACATGGTCTTGCCTAAATCAGTTCATATCCTTCTTTTTCTACATCTCCTTTTTATTATTATTATTATTATTATTATTATTATTATTATTATTATTATTATTATTATACTGTGTTTAAGGTTTTGAGGAAAGTTGACTTTTGTTACAGATGATGCTTGAAATGTGTAAAGGTGAGGTGCCAATTGACTTGGAGACTATCAAGGCACGTCTTCACACCATTGAATCCAAGGTGACAAAATTTCATTGTGTTTAATATTAGCCATGCTTTGGTTTCAACTTTTATTTTCAACTTTTTTTGTCTATTAAAAATAATGACCAATTTGTACAATTTACTTTCTTCAGGCCACTGGTTCAGAGGTGGAAAGTTTACAGTGTAGACTGTTAAAGCTTATCCTGAGCGTCGTGGAGGACCCTGGTAAAAAGGAGCATTTCTTTCAGGTAAACCTCTATTAATTAAAGGCAGATTACAGAACAGGGGTGTCTAACCTTATCTAATAAAGACTTTTATTCCAGTAGAGCTGGTGAACATCTNCTTATATTATTATTTTAAATTATGTTTAATATTATGCTCATCTTAAGTTTATTTTCAGTATAGTTTATATATATATATATATATATATATATATATATATATATATATATATATATATATATAAACTATACTGAAAATAAACTTAAGATGAGCATAATATTAAACATAATTTAAAATAATAATATAAGATAATATTAAACTTTTGCCCAACCCAAACTTAAGATGAGCATAATATTATATATATATATATATTATATATATATATATATATAATATATATATAATATATATAATATATATTTATATATATATAAATAAATACTATGGTGAAAGAGAGAGCAGTGGAGAAACAATGCCAAATAATAGGCCTGTAAAGAAAGGGTGGGTATATTTTATGTTAACAGTTTGTTGGCAGGACAGGAGGCTTCCAATTACATTCACTGAAAGTGTCTAAAGCTCCAGTGACTGGCTTCATGTACTTTGGAGGCCTTCCCTCTCTGCTCACATCTCCATACCATGAAGCCCTGTGTACTAGAGCAAACATACTTCTATAAATAATGCTAAAACAGAAAAACATTGTCTCTATTAACTGTAATTTATCTGTATATATTTTTTGTTTATTTAGTATTAATATTGTAGATACTTTACTGTATATACTATGTGCCTTGCCATCCCTTTGCAGCTGTAACAATGTGAATTTCCCCAATGCAAAGGTAATCCAGGAATACCTTATTTTTGTATGCCAATATAGGTGCTGTATTATCTTTGTGTTAAACACCTTAAACTTCTCATCATGTAAAATCTGAACTCATTAAATTAATGAACCCACTATAACACATTCTCAATCAGTCTGAAGAAGCATTTCACGATTCAAAGAACCTTTCAAGCATGCAAAGTGTAACTTGATTATTAATGGTTGTATATAGAAAAGAACCTTGAAGAACCATGTTTAAAGTCTGTAGACATTGTATATGATATTCACTACCCTAAACCTACTGAAGAATAAAAATGTAGTGAATCTTGATGTTGAGGCACACAGACTGAAGATTCAGAAGATGGGGTAATGGTGTGGAGAATGTTTTCTTGATGCACTTTGGGCCTGTTAATTCCAAGCAATCATTACATAAATGCCACAGCCTATTTAAATATGGTTTGATGACCATGTGCATCCCTTTCATGCCATTTGCAAATACTTATTCAGAACAAAATTTAGTTGTTTGTGTGTATATTACACTTTTTTTTGTTAACCCAAGAAAAAGGGGTAAAATAAAAAAGTGCACTCGATACTTTGACAAACTATACAGCCAGCATTTATTGGTTCATTATATCTACATAAGCATTTGGTCAACACAACATAGGGACAAATGTGCTTCTAAAACTTTGCACTGGAATGTCCTTGCTTCAAGTTGAGCTTTTGCTGCGACTCACATAAATAGCAGTCCATCAGACAGACATTAATTCATTACTAATGGCCAGCATGGCTCTGCATGTGCCTATTCAAATGCGTGCGGCGTGTGTAGCTCTTTTGGCAGATGTTGCAGGGGTAGGGCTTGATCCCTGAGTGTGTGTACATGTGTTTGCTCCAGTCGTATCTCCGGACAAAGGTTTTTCCACATTGGGTGCAGGAGAAGGGACGCTCGCCTGTGTGGACGCGCTTGTGCGCCGTCAAGTGACTAGAAACTACAAACCTCTTTTCGCAGACGTTGCAGCAGTAGGGCTTCTCGCCTGTGTGACTGCGCTGGTGGACCTGCAAGTCTCCAGCCGATATGAAACCTTTTCCACACAGGTGACATACATATGGCTTTTCTCCAGTATGTATTCTGACGTGGATGTTTAAGTTGCCGAGCAGTGAGAAGCACTTTCCACAATGAGGGCACATGTGCGGCCTTTCGCCCGAATGGCACCTCATGTGTGATTTGAGCTGGATTTTATTGAAAAAACGTTTTCCACACTGCGTACAAAGAAGTGGCTTCTCTCCAGTGTGATTAGAAAGATGTGCCAGCAGACTGCTGCGCAAAGCAAAGCACTTCCCACACTGGTCGCATTGATGTGGCCTGTACTCGGGGTGAGTTTTCAAGTGGACCCTCAAATCACTGACCAGGATAAATGTCTCGTCGCAGAAGCGACACTTGCCCGGTTCACGCTCTTTGCGTGGAGTAGGCTGAGGTTTGACTTCATGTTTCTTTTGGTGCATCACTCTTGCCCGATACGACCCAAAAGTCAAATCACATTTGTCGCAGGTGTAACCTCCGTTTACTGAAGAGGCCATATGCTCTCGTCTGTGAGACACCAGACCGGTCAGACTGTGAAACACCTTGCCACATTCAGGGCATTTGTGCATGCAAACCACCTTGTGAGTCCGCTGGTGGGTGTACCAGCTAGACAGAGACTTGAAGCCCGCTCCGCACTTGATGCACTTGTACGTTCTCATTTTGCAGTTCTTCTGGCGGTGGAGAGCCAGCTGCTTCGTGTCTTTGAAGACCTGGCCACATTCACAGCACTTTGGGGATGAGCTGCTAGTGTGTGTCTGCTGGTGTTTAAGAAGCTCCGAACGATACGTAAACCGCTTGCTACAGTGTGGACACTTGTGAAGTCTCCTGCTGAGGAGTAAAGAATTTTTGAAAGGTGTATTTCCAGAGGAGACAACAGCAGGACTGCTGGACTCCTGGTCAGAGCCAGGTGCTTCAGAGGCTTCATCTGTAAGAACAAAAATATATATATTTAAATATATAAAATTAAGCTTCATACAAATACACTTTGAAATTTGACTAAACATGTGTAGCCCATTCAGACCCTTATGGTCTGTTTGTATGGATGAAAGAAACATCAAGCGTTGAAAACACACATAAATGATTGGTGTCTTTCAAACAGAGCCAGGACCTGAGGGACTGCGATGCTGTACACATTTTTCAATCAGAGAATTCCCCATCTGCCCTAAAGTATAAATACATTAAAATCAGGATGACCAACGAGAGCTATGATGTCATGTTTGCAGACTAAACAAACAAACCTCAAGAAGAACAGCTAATTTTGTTTGTTGCAGAACATTTACGGTGGCACAAAGTTGAAAGGCTGGGGAAGAACAGCCAGTCCTTCACAGTGACTTTATGCAGCCCTTAAATTAAGTTTGTCTAGGTGAATCCTAGTCTGTTCATACCCAAGAACCGCAACCTCACTGCAAAAAGTACAAAACCTTTGAGGAACTTTTGGAGGTTCTTCATATTGAAACTTCAATTTAAAACTCATCATAAGTGGACGAACCACTTTAAGTGCTTCAAGAAACTCCCACCCGTTTATCGAAGGTTCCTTGAAGCACCTTATGTGGTTTCTCCACTTCTGATATATGATGTGAAAAATACAATGTGAAAACACTGGGATACCCCATTAAATCTTTTATCTCTATATCTGAACATGTTGAAATTTGATCTTCTTTCTATACACCAAGTCATCTTCATGCCTGCATCCTCCTTATGCCCACTCCATGGTGTGTGTGTGCGAGAACCAGCACAGTTGGAAGAGCAGCTGAATCCAAGGGGTGGAGCAGAGTCAGAGTGTATAATAAATTTTATTCTAAAAAGTTTAAAAAACCTTAAAACTCGATATAAATGATAACGCCTCAGTCCGTAGCACACTGTTTATATGCAGATACAGATATAAATATTGATTTATTACCCTGCCCTAGTAAATAGGCCATAAATCTACTGAATATTGAATAGGAGTATGATACAGGCAGCAAAAGCAAAACATCTGCTGTATATAAAACAGCATTTTTTTCAGCCAACAATGGACACCATTACAACCAGTTATAGCCTAACTGATCATTGCAATAATGATGCAGCAGTTGTGTCAACACATTTAGACCAAGGCTTCAATGAATTATACCAAAATGTAAATAAAAATAAATATCAAATAAAATAATAACAGAAAAAACACCCACTGTTCTGAGCATCCTTTGCTGAACGTGAAATCTCCAAAGGCAGGGTGATCTTTGTAAGGGGGACTCTTGTGATCTGGGTTTTGGATTGCTGAACTGTAATTTCCACTTCAGTCAGTGAAGTTTCAGAAGTGCCGCTCTCCAATTCCTCAGCATTCGTCTCTGTGTTAACTTCTGGGATTTCAGTACTTGGCAATGGTGCATTCACCTGAGTTGGCATTTCAGTCTCCTTTTCCAAATGCTTAATAGCTTCTGTGATCTCCATTTCAAAATGCTGTCTCTCTGCATCATCCTCTGCTGCTCCATCGTTGGCTCTTGGAGATTGGACAGTGATTGTTTGTTCTGCTGATGCATGTTCATCAAGACCTGAAGCAAGTTCTTCGTGTTCACCAGGATCATCCACTTCATGCTCCTGCTCCACATCCGGAGACGTCTGGGTGGGGCTGTCTGAGCTGAAAGAAGGCTGTGGGTCTGACTGCTCGTTACTATGGCTGGATATGACCATGTCCATCAGGGGAGGGTGGGACAGTGAGGAGATGATTCTATCCTCCACTATCGATGGGAGCGCTTAGAGGATAAACACACACACAGAAAATCAACTTTCTTGATTTAGATATTTAGATATATTTAGCCCTTTATGCAAGTAATAAATAACATTGTCAAATGCATTATGGCTTAACTTCAATCAACTTTTTATGCCTATATCTGTGCTATCCAGTGTCCACAGTGATCCTTGGTTCCTTAAAGTCTCTTCCTCCTAGCTTGAGGGAGTTTTTTTATTTGCCACTGTTGACCGCTGGCTTGCTCAATCGAGTCTTGGACCTGGATTTCTGTAAGGCTGCTTTGTGTTAACTCCTTTGTTGTAAAAAGCACTACATAAATAAACTTTCATTGATTCAATAAGAATTATATTACTTATGCTGTAAATGTATGGAACCCAGAATTTTCCACACATTAATCCTGCCAGCTCCCTAGTACAATTTGATTATGACCATTCAAATGAATACTTGTTTTCAGATGTCTAAACAGGAGTTTGCAAATGTTTAAGCACAAGGTATATCGAGTCAAATAATTCATTAAGCTGTCAGTTCCAAATTACTTACAGTTATGCTTAGATACATAAATCTTACCATTATCATCCAAAATTCCACAAATGCTGCTTTGCATCAAGGGTAGCAAACTCTCTGTTCTACAAACAGACTCCACACACTCATTCAGTTCCCACTGACAGGCACCAAGCAATGAAGAAGTCTGGGGAAAAAAAAACCAAGAGATTATGTCCCAAGTATGGAACCTTATCAGTTATATACGTGATCAGCAACATGTTACCAGACAGTTCACTAGGATACGCTCCAGTAAGAAGTCTGTAAGATGAGAACATACCTGTTTAAAGTTTGGCACTGGTAGCAGCTGTTCCAGTCTAGACAGAAAATGGCCAACCAGGACTTGCAATGCTTTGTCAAAATCAGGACCATACTCAACTGGGAACACTTCCTAAAAAATTGAACATAAAAATGTCATGTTTACTTCATGCGTTCTACCCACTGCCCTATTGTCACATTAGGACTTTGCTACTGAAACACACATTATCTTGTTATTTTTGAAAAATAATACAGAAAACATTTGTAATTGTAATAGTGTAGAATTTAGAATAAAGGAAACAATTTGTACCTGATTACATGGCCAATTTAGCAACTTAACTTTGCATTTTTATTACACTTACATTTTATATACACAGTTTTTACATATTTTGCCAATTATGATACAGAAATATGGTGAGTGAGTGAAGTTTAATGTGTTGTTCTAGAT
This sequence comes from Acestrorhynchus altus, assembly GCA_034509495.1. Lineage (NCBI taxonomy): Eukaryota > Metazoa > Chordata > Actinopteri > Characiformes > Acestrorhynchidae > Acestrorhynchus > Acestrorhynchus altus. The sequence goes on from CM067501.1 coordinate 5,702,196, forward strand.
AAGAATCTGTAGAAGGAGTTGCAGGCTGTGCAGTGAGTGAGTGATATTTGTTACTGTGACATAACAACAAGCTGCTATTTAAGAAACTATCATTTCTAACATTAAAATATTAAAATGTAATGTTCATGCCTCTGATCAATATTTCCTAAACTGATGCAAGCAACAGGAGACTATTTCATCTCAACAGCACAGTTGAGATGAAATACAACAATGAAATGCTTCGTCACACCTGTGGTGATAATTCACGATAACATTGCCTCTCCTTCATTACTTCATTACTAATGTCCAATATGTTTCATGATACCAATATATTAACATTTCTAAACTGAAGAAAAAGGAACTAGATGGAAACACTATAATATATTTATGATTATTTTTGAGTGTTGAATCCAGTCATATTGTAAATGTGTGCAGTAGTCCATTACCAACTGAACATTCTGCTCTTCTGGAATTCACTAAATACAATAATGTGGGCAAATCAATTTGAAACATCTGTCAAATTCAAAAATGTTCTGGGATTCATATGAAACACAATACCTTATTGGGATACCCAATTAAAAAGATATTAAGGTGGGATTCCATACCCATATACAAGAAAGGGGGGCAACCCTAAGGTCAATTTAGAAGAGAGTCATGAGCACCCCACAGCCAGTCTTTCAGTTTGGCTGAGTTTTGTTCTGCACCTTAAGGATTCTGTTCATGTTTAAAGTGTGTGACACACACTGCTGTCCAACACACACTGACCAGAAAGAAGTGCTCCTTTTTGCCAGGGTCTTCGAGCAGACTGAGAACAAGCTTGAGAAGATTTGCCTGCAAGTTCTCCACCTCTGAATCTGTGCCCTGGAAACAGAATTACACAGACAGACACAAAGTGAGTGTCTAAATTCATTTTAGTCAAACTGACCTGCAATAATTCGGACAACATTTTGCAATCACTTTGCAACATCACTTTGCAATTAGACTGTTACACAGTGAGACATGATATTCAGAGCTGTGTGTCACACTGTTCAATTGTAGAAACTCAAATACCAACATCACACTTTATACAATACTAACAAGACATGGAAAATCCCATCTGCAACAAAGGACCAGCAAAGTGTTCTGTGATTACTTGTACATAAAGAACACTCTCACCTTTGACGAATGAGAGGACTGGATCCTGTGTATGTGTGATTTCACTGTCTGAAGGTCTGCCGGCACTTCATCTCGGCACATCTCCAGAATCATCTGATGAAAGAATGTCCATTAGTTTACACCTCACACACTTACATTTACAGCATTCAGCTGATGTTTTTATCCAGAACAACTTACAGTGTTACTCATATTACAGAGGTGGTCAGAGTAGTGTTAGGAGTCTTGCCCAGTGACTCTTATTGGTGTAGCTCAGCATAGCTGCCCAGACTGAGAATCGAACCCCAGTTGGTGTTATCTGTTTCACCACACCCACCACCAATAATGACTCAAATAAAATACTTTATAGCTAAAACCAACTTGAATAAAAGTACTAAAGAAACTAGTGTCAGATCAGAAACTACTGATGTCCATAAAGAGATTCAGCAAGGCTGGTGGTGATCTGTTGCACCACACCCATCACCAGTCCACCTCAATCAGATACTATCCACTACTCAGCAATCAGAAGGTGTACCCCTGCCCTGCCTCCCTCTGCACACTCAGCACATGCCCTCGATCACTACTCACCTTGGCTCTCAGCCCCATTATAAGTGTAGCCTTCTGTCTGCTGGTCAACACTTCTGGGACCAGCTTTGTCACCACAGACACAAACTCCTCCAGCTTCCCATAATGCTCCACTTTCTGAAGATGGGCAATCTGCCACATGAAAGCAGACATCAGGCGCAGGGGGGGAACCAAGAGGCGCAGAGATGAAACTGGAGGGGCAGAACCTGGAAAAAGCAGAAAGTCACAAAGAGGGTCCTATAAAATCCCCCCTGAGCAAATCAAGACAAACTTTTAGACCCTAGAACTGAATCCACACTGGTTTAAGGGATTCAGGGTCTACAGCTACAGCCAATAAAGACACACACACACCCATATCTAGATGGAGGAACTACTTCAGCAGTAAGAAACCTCCTGGACCACCTTTCAGAAGCAGGAAAACATCTCAACAACATTAGCCCACATTAGCTCAAGTGCTAACCAAGTGGCAATTTCGCGCGGATTAAAGAAAACTGGGGGAAGCAGAGCAGCAGTGGAGTTCATATACAGTCAGGAGGATCAGTTAAAATCACATACTCATCGTGTTTCGGGCGAATTCGGTCGCGTTTCTCACAAAAACGACGTTTTTCTATCGCTGCTTGAAGTCATTTGCTGGAAGCGGAGGGCAGCACTGCGCATGCGCCACCAGCCAGCCGTTAACGTCGGGCGTAGCGTCCTTTCGTTCCTGTTTTCACTCAAACACATCATTTAATCGACAAACCCGATGAACCAGTCGATTAATCATTTTTAAATGAATGTCAGGTGTATAGCGTGTTATAATTCCCTCTTCTTGTTTTCTCCCGCTGTGCTCCAGAGCTGCAGGTGGCGCTCCAGGCTGACCGGAAACCCGCCGCTGGTGTGCGGAAGAAGAGCGACCAAAACAAAATTCAAAGCCCAAAATGAAAATCATCAGTTTTATCCCGATTTCTGCTGATTAAGACTGATTTAAAGGCCACAATGGAAGCTCAGGGAGTCGGTAATAGGACTGTGTTTGCATATCTAGCTCTCTGACACTCATTAAGGCTCAAATGGGTCTTATTCTTTTCTTCCACCTCAAAAAAAGCAGCTGTTTCACCAGTTAACCTTCACAGCCCTTGACCAAAGATGTGGGATGTTTTGTAGTTTGACCAGAAGAATCTATGGGAGTGTCAGTCAGAGTCTGTATGCATGTTGAGCATGTTCACATGGACAGAGCAGTAAACATGCACTGGAAGCTTCTTTGGAAACTGGGATTTAATTCAGATGGAGATGAATTGGATCAGCCACTGATAATTTATCACACTGTGGGGAGTCAGTGAAAACAGAAACCGCATGTTTTGCAGTAAAGTGCAGCTCTAGAGTCATTGGGTTTCCCACAGCAATGACAAACCATACACATGTTCTTAGTGCAAAAAGAGCTTTAACACAGCACACACTTCGTGGACATTCTCTGAAGCACTCAAAACCTCTGAATGTTCCCTGTGAAATCTGTGGGAAGATGTTTTCCCAATCATCAGCCCTGGACATACACCTTCAGACCCACACAAGAGAAAGGCAATACAGTTTACAATACAATACAACCCAAATTATTAAAACACATTCCTGACCAGTGGGGAGGTAGCAAAGCATTTCCATTATCATTCTGGAGAACAGCCTTTTCAGTGTCTCTGTTGCTCTCAAAGCTTTACACAAACATGCTACCTAAGTGCACATATGAGGATACACACTACATTTGCAGTGTTTGCAATAAGACATTTTTGCTGTTCACTTAAAAAGACATGTTTTACACAAACAAAAAAACATTCAAATGTTATTGTGGAAAGGCCTTTAAAAAGGATTAAGTGGCATGTTGCTGATTTTATTTTAGCTATGAATTCTTGCTGGTAAAGCTGCACTGTCTCATTTCCAAACACTGACAAATGTCAATGAATGCTGCATTTGAATCTTAAGTGGAAGTAAAGTAACATTAATTTCAACAACAGGAAAACCATTTGTCTTATTTAAACATCACTGATGAAAATTACATACCCAGAAAAACGTAGGATCAGCATGCAATTATGCAATCATGCAAAAATGATTACAGATGTGATCTAATTAAACACTGGCTCTTGGCACTAGAGGACATGAGCGCTTCCCTCAATGTGCTATAAAAAGCTTTCAAGGGCTCCTTTTGCATAGTGTACCTTCAGATGGGAAATCTTTCACTGCTATACATTCCTCTAGGACATACTGGAAGACATTTTGCCTGTTTAACAGACTAAAAGGGAGTACATAATTGGACAGAGAGAAGCAGGATGGGCGTTAGATTCGGATTGAGTTGAAACCTGCAGGTAGTTTTCCTGGAGCAGGGTTGGTGACTCCTGCTTTATATGTTAATATATCGTTTTGGCCACTAGTCACTCCAGGCTAAGTTCAAAAGTATGTTTTAAACAATCACTAGAATATATAAATTCTGTGTACCAAATAAGATTTTTCCTCCAGAATTTATTAGGAGGACTTTTATTTTGGCAAGAGCACGGTTTGTTTACGGAAGTGAGGCCTGACTCTTGCGGTTGCTATGGACGTCCTTTCACAGCGTCCGACAGCAGACGAGGATAAAATGCTGACAGGAAAGAGAGTTAGGAAGTGATAGAACTGAGACAGACGCTGAAGATGGTTTGAGCCTCGTTTACTGGAAAATGAACCGATTGAAGCGCGGAGCTGTTTATAAAGCAGCTGTTTCACTGTAAACGCCGGTTCGACACCCAGTCTGGAGAGGTGAGGACACCAATGTCCCCCTGAACACTCCTTTTACTGAAGACACCGTCCTTCATCCACACATTCAGCCTGTTTATTAACCCACCAAAGCCCTCAGGGATGGGCACCTTCATGGTCAGAGTACTGACTCTATTTACATGGTTTTGGTGTGTGATTATATCATTTTTCTGTTCGTCTTCTCATTAAAATGGTCTTCAGGGCTGATTAGAGATGGGTGTGAAATAAAAGACTCCACTGTCACTTGGGTGCATCATCTGGTGTGTCCTAACTGCCTCAGGAGCCCACCCAGTCAGCACTGGTCACAATAAGTCATAATTATAGTGACTTTAGTGTTCAGGGAACCAGCCTTTTGACTAAAGTCAGGACATGACTGAAGTGCCCTTGAGCAAGGCACTGAACTCCCCCGCTGCTCCCCGAGTACTGGGGATAGGGATGCCTACTGCTCCGGGCACGTGTGTTCACTGCTTCCTGGTGTGTGACGTCACTAGTGTGTATGTGTGTATCACTGTGTGTGGATGGGTTACATGCGGATTATTAATTCCCGCGTGTGCACAACACAGTGAGTTAAAAAGTATAATTACTTTACTTGCACTTTCATTGTCTTGGCCAGTTTTCTCAGCGTAAGGGTTGTTATTAGGTTTGTGTATTGACAAGGACCTGGCAATACAAAACATTGTGTTTCAAGGGTTACTATACAATATATGGCAATATATTGCAGTATTGTAAGCAAGATGTGGTCTGGAGGTTGGGGAACCAGCCTTGTGACTGGAAGGTTGCTGGTTTGAAACTGACAGGACATGACTGAAGTGTCCTTGAGCAAGGCACTGAACTCCCCAGCTGCTCCATGGGTGCCAAGGATGGGGCTGCCCAACACTCTGGGCAAGTGTTCTCACTGCCCCCTAGTGTGTGAATTCACTAGTGTGTAGGTGTGTGGAAGGGGTAAATGTGGAGGTCTAATTCCCTTGTGTGCATAACACAGTGGGTCAGATGAGTATAATTACTTACGTAAGACAGTATATTGCCATTTTATGGCATATTAAGACATAATTGTTGTAGTATTAAGAAACACCATCATATTGCCGCTCTCCAGTGAAAACCTATCTCTATTTTTGTGCTTTATTAGATTTTCCAACATTTGAACCCTGTAGCTGTATGAGTAATAAACCAATAAATTTGCTCTCAATTATTTTGAATTATTCTTATTCTACTGTGCATTAACTTCCTTTCAAAATTCAGTGCTTTTTATTCCTTCTCCTGGACAGTGACGATATTACTTTTATACAGTCATAACAGTGGGATTTGGTCCATCCTAAATGGTCTCCATGCTACTTCAGAGCAAGTCTGATTCATTCAGGGTCACCATGAATCCTACTGAAGCTTATCGGAGAAAAGGAGATTCTAAGATCATCTTTTGGTCTTTAGTGAAGATCAAAGCTGATAACGGTACCATATTTAGTCCTCACCACTGTCCCCTGCTTTCTGAGAATTTGAAATGAACTGGAAGATTAACTGGTGTGGTAATGAATGCACTAGTGGCTACTGTACTTCTGCTGAGATGTAGGAGTTTGAAGCAGAAGACCAAAGCCCTTTGTGAGATGATGATTAGAACAAATGGGAAGATGGTTCAGGCGCTGAGAGGTTCAGGTCTATTGTGCTTGGACTGTGATCTGAGAATCGCAGGGTCGAATCCCAGGTCCTGCTGCTTGCCATCAGTAGCCGGAGTCTGAGAGAGCAAAACTTGCCATGTTTTTTCTGGGTGAGTAGATGGCACTCTCTCCATCACCATTACAGATAACAGATGTTGTATCCCAGCGCTTTCCTCTGGTGTGTTTGCTGCCCAGCTGTGATGTAGTGATTGCAGTTCGAAAAGAGGTGGTGGCTTCACATTGGAGGAAGCATGTTTGGAGCATTGTATGTGATGAGGGGCGTCTTAACGAGGTTGAGTACTTTGCACTTCTAAACTGGAATAAAATTACAAATATTTTGTCTCGTTACACAGATCCAGCTTAGAACTGAGACTTTGGGAATCTTAAACAACGTTTAAAAGCTTCATAGAACCACAGATGGTTTCAAATTGGCATTCCTCATTCCTGGAATTTAGGGATTTACTCCAACAGCTTGCACTGATTTCCATGTCATTATGTAATAATAATCCTTAGGATTCTGTTTTATGTCCTTAAGGTCTGACTCCAAAGCTACCCAATGCCAGTCCCACTCTGACATGAGGAGCTGCCACGTTCAAGCCGAGATCCGTATGAGATGGCTGCTAAGGTGAAGTGGGTGACTGACATAGAGAAATCTGTGCTTCTCAACAACTTTGAAAAGAGAGGATGGATACAAGTGGCAGACAGTGAGGACTGGAACTTTTACTGGTAAGACAACACTTATTTTCTTTAGTGACCATATCAGTCAGCCATAACATTATGTAGGTCCCCCTTGTCCCCCTTGACTCAGAAAGACCTCTGAAGGTGCTCTGTGGTATTTGGTACAGATACGTTAGTCTGTCCTGTTCTGAGGTGGGGCTGCTATTGATCACATCATTGAGCCTTGTGTGTCCACGACTTTGAGGGTTCACCTGTGACCACTGGGAACACTTCCAAGACCATTAAAGATGCTCGGTCATCTAGCCATCACAATTTTGCTCTTGGCAAAATGTCTCAGATTCTTACGCTTAACCCTTGTTCATGCTTCCATCACATCAACTTCAAGAACTGACTGTTCATTTACTGTTTAAGGTGTAGATCCTTTGTCAGGTATCATTGTAACCAGATAATCAATGTTATTCCCTTCACCTGTCAGTTGTTTTTAATGTTGTGGCTGATGATAACAGCATGTATTTTATCTGCTCCTCATAGTCCACTGTTTCCTGTTATGCATTATCTTAATCTTTGGTAATCTGTAGGATGAGCATCCAGACCATTCGGAATGTGTTTAGTGTGGACACCGGCTACCGCTTGTCTGATGATCAGATGGTTAACCACTTCCCAAACCACTATGAGCTGACGAGGAAGGACCTGATGATCAAAAACATCAAGCGCTACAGGAAGGAGTTGGAGAAGGAAGGAAGTCCTCTGGCAGAGAAAGATGAAAATGGAAAATACATTTACCTGGGTAACATTTAGCAACCACAATTTATTAGGGACCAATTTTCTTTATTATTATTCTGGGATGATTTAATCCCAGAAATAACTGCAAAAAAACAATTATTGCCATTCTGAGACTATTTTATGCCACTGATATAGTTATAATATAATATAATACTGTTATTGCACCTTTTTAAGTGGCAGTGAACTTTTGATAATTAAGGATATTCAGGCACAGTAACTGGAAGATTACCTTCAAAATATTATAAACAATAAAGTCAGTTTACCATCATTAATGTTAATGTACTCTACTCCGTAAGAAAAATATCCGTCTGTCTTCTTCCGCTTATCCGGGGCCGGGTCGCGGGGGCAGCAGTCTAAGCAGAGATGCCCAGACTTCCCTCTCCCCAGACACCTCAGCCAGCTCCCCAGGAGGGACCCAGAGGCGTTCCCAGGCCAGCCGAGAGACATAGTCCCTCCAGCGTGTCCTGGGGCTACCCTGCGGTCTCCTCCCAGTGGGACGTGCCTGGAACACCTCCCCGGGGAGACGTCCAGGGCCACCTCAACTGGTTCCTCTCGATGTAGAGGAGCAGCGGCTCAACTCCGAGCTCCTCCCGGGTGACCGAGGATCTCACCCTATCTCTAAGGGAGCGCCCGGCCACCCTGCGGAGGAAACTCATTTCGGCCACTTGTATCCGTGATCTTGTCCTTTCGGTCATTACCCATAGTTACCCATAGGTAGGAACGTAGATTGACCGGTAAATCGGTCACCACAACGGACCGATACACCGACTGCATGACTGCGGCGGCAGCACTGATCCGCTTGTCAATCTCACGCTCCCTCTCACCCCCACTCGTGAACAGGACCCCGAGATACTTGAACTCCTCCACTTGGGGGCAGGACAGCTCCACCAATCTGGAGAGGGCAAGCCACCCTTTTCCTGTCGAGAACCATGGCCTCAGATTTGGAGGTGCTGATTCGCATCCCAGCCGCTTCACACTCGGCTACGAACCGCTCCAGTGCCTGCTGAAGGTCCTGGCTCGAAAGAAAAATATAATGGGTGATATTAGTCATAATATCTAATCTTTTTAAGCAAAAATCATAATAGGTGTTTTTAGGGTTAATTGTTCTACAATAGATTCATATATTGTAGAATAAGTCATAATTATAGTGACACTTGCAATTAATTGTCTTGTCTTTTCTGAGTGTAAGGGTTGTTATTAGGGCTGTGTATTGAAAAGAACCTGGCAATACAAAACATATTGTGATTCAAGGGTTACTATATAATATATGGCAATATATTGCAGTATTGTAATCAAGACAAAATATTGTCATTTTATTGCATATTTGGACAAAATTGTCTTAGTATTAAGAAACACCATCATATTGCTGCTATCCAGTGAAAACCTTGCATCTCTATTTTTGTGCTTTATTAGATTTTCCAGCATTTGAACCCTGTAGCTGCATGAGGAATAAACCAATAAACATGTTCTCAATTATTTAGAATTACTCTTATTCTACTGTGCATTAAGTTCCCTTCAGAATTAAGTGCTTTTATTCCTTCTCCTGTAGTGTCAGCCTTTTGGGGATACATGGTTTTCATTGGAGAGCGATGATGTGCATAAATTCTGAATAAAGGAAAAGTCGACTTTTATACAGTCATAACAGTGGGATTTGAAGTCAACACTTATCTAGAGGACATTTTTTAACACAACACAAATTTTTAATTTATATTACAGTTTTAACATTGAAATGTTTTTGAGTTGTCATGTTTCTAATAGAGCCATTGTCCTTATTAAAGAACCTTTGAGGACCCCCTGTTTAAGAGTCTGTAGGTGAATATATGATGATAATATAGAATTTATTTATATAGAAGTTATTTCTGTTGTACTAAATAATATCAGGATTTGACATTTTGTATGTCATAATAATTTGCAGGATGTCAAGTGGTGCATCCTTTTATGTTCCTTGTTTGTCCTTATTTCCCATCTCAAACTTTTCATCTGTTCTGGACAGACTTTGTGCCGGTGACCTTCATGCTGCCAGCAGACTACAACCTGTTTGTTGAAGAATTTCGCAAGAGTCCGTCCAGCACATGGATCATGAAGCCATGTGGAAAGGCTCAGGGCAAAGGAATCTTCCTCATCAACAAACTCTCACAGATCAAGAAATGGTCCAGAGACAGCCGCACTTCCACGTAAGCTCCTCTAGGGGGAAGTCAAATATAACATGAACATCATGTGCACACTTTGTCGGCGTGTACGCCACCAAAACAGTGCGTCAATGTTTGTGCATGTGAACAAACAGTATATGTCTTTTCCACTCTCTTTGCTGTCATGCAAAGGCTTTCTATCTCCTCAATGGAACCTTTACAGGAGGAGAGAAAAACCTCTACTTTCGATGTATAAAGATTTTATTCTAAGTCTTTTTGGAGTATTTCTATTGGTCCACTTAATGTTTAAATAACACAGTGTAAGTAACTGGTAACTAAATAATTGCAGATGTAAAACTGGAATTTTAAGCTCCTAAAATTGATATTTGCCATAATATTTTCATATTAGGTGAGCTTGACTGTATATGTAAATATCACGTCCTTGCATTTACATTGCAAACTCCTTTTCGTAATCTTTTCTGTTCTACTTTACTCTGCTGGAACCTGATTTCCATAATTTCTTTGTACCTGATGTATTTCCACTTGACTTGAATCCATAGTTATTGTCAAATCTGATCATGATTTATTGTTACACCTTTCAGGTTTGTGGCAGCTAACAGTGGGAAAGAAGCTTATGTAATCTCACTGTATATCGATAATCCATTATTGATTGGCGGGAAGAAGTTTGACTTGCGTCTGTATGTTCTAGTTACGACCTACCGACCTCTTAAATGTTACATGTAAGTACTGGGCCTTTTAAGGCAGTAATAATTCAGACATGTATTTTTTTCAAAGGGCAGATTGCTATATTGGTCTCTTTTTTTTTTTTTAGGTATAAACTTGGATTTTGTCGATTTTGCACGGTCAAATACACCCCCAGCACCAGTGAACTGGACAACATGTTTGTGCATCTTACAAATGTTGCAATCCAGAAACATGGGGTGAGTAGTAGTGTTTGTGTAAATCTGAAGAACTATGAAAAAATGTGTGCACTTGTCAGTAAGAGCTGTGTGTGTTCTGCAGGATGATTATAACCATGTGCATGGTGGGAAATGGACAGTCAGTAACCTGCGTCTGTATCTTGAGAGCACCAGAGGAAAGGAGGTCACAAACCTTCTCTTTGATCAAATCCACTGGATTGTGGTGCAATCGCTTAAAGCTGTAGCTGTGAGTAAACACACACACTTTGTCTTTGTTTTACTCTCTTTTCATTCTCTATTTTTAAAAAAGTAATACAATTGTTTATATCACTTCAAATGTAATGATTATCAAATAGGATGGTTTAATTTTTTATTAAATTATCAAACCTTATTCACAGTATTCTAATGTTTTGTCATGCACTAGCACTCCAATCAATACTTCATTATTGTGAAATATGAACATCAATATTTTATCTTCTGTCAAATGATATCTGTAGATAAAGATGATGTCATTGCATCTCCTTTGCAAAAATAGTGAAAATTTGACTTTATTGTTTATTTAATACAAAAATGACAAAGGCCATTTCCTGCTGAAAGAAAGGAAGCACACTTTATCACCTAATAGCTGTTTTTCCTCCCTTTGGCTGAACTAGATGTTTCCTATAAGCATCTACCAGCCTCTGATATCAAAAGTTGAATGCACTGCCCATTTTATATCACCCTTCAATACAATTACGATCCAGGCTTTCACTTGGACATTCCAGAAATCTCCATTTCTTCATTCTGATGGTGGATTTAGTAGAATGCTTTGAGTCATTGTCATCATTCATGGTCCACCTCCACAACAGCTTCAGTTTTGGATGTTTTCCTCCAGCACCCTTTAATAAAGTGAAAAATTCACTTGGTTTCTATTATGGAGAGCTTGCTAGACCCTGCTGCAGTAAAGCAACCCCAAACCATGACATTTCCTCCTCAGATTTTCACAGCTGGTATGAGGTACTCGTGTCTGAATGCTGTGTTTGTACCAACCTTGATTGTCACACTTGTATTCTGTAACTGTGTGGAAATAATTCAACTTTGGATTGCACATGGATCCAGAAGTGCTGACTAGGTCTTCTCTAGCAGACTTTATTATTGGCCTGATATTCTTTTTTTGACAGCAGTGGTTTCCTCCTTGCACAACTTTCATGAAAATCAAACTTGTGCAGTCTCTTTCTGATGGTAGATAGTAGACATTCTTTTTGAAGGCTTTAGAGATCTCTGTGGATCTTGCCATGGTGATACCATTCACCCCAACAATAAAGAGCAAACCAAACTAATCAAAAACTAAAAAAAACTAATCATTGGTCTAATCATTTGCAGCTGTTGTGTTCCACCAGATTATAATTTTAGCTGTGAATTTAAGTAGTAATAAATGTGGGGGCGCCCTCATTTTTAATAATTTTTAAACTCATTTCTTGAGTTTTATATGTTCAGTTACATCACCCCTATCTCTCAATATTTTTCAATGAAGATCAAATGTCCATATTTTAAAAATATGTCAGTTTTCATTGGGTGTCCTAACTTTAATTTAATTAGGGCTGTTTGCACTTACTCAATGAGCTATGTTCTTTTGTAGTTCTCTTGTTTTTGAAGACAAAATAATTTGAAAACTGCTCTACTCATATGCTCATATGTATATTTATATCATAAGCAATACAACAAATACTAAAGTTGTTATACAAAAAAAAAATGATGGCACTGGTAGCAAAAAGGCTGTGACTAGAAAATGGCTTAAGAAGGATTCACCAATGGTAAAGGATGGTAAAATTTACATTAATGCTAAGGAACTCAATAGGATTTTAATAAAAATAACCAACCTGGCATCAGTATGTGTCAATAATAAGGCCTGATAAACTTTTTTCATCATGAGCTAATACCTACCCTTCTGGTTCATAATGTATGTGCGCATTTTATATATAAATACATACAATTTTGGTTAAATGGCCTTTACCCTGGTTCATAATCCCCTTTGTTTATTGGTTGCATTATGTCTCCTCATTATGCTATGAGGAGTGCATGAATGATGTATAATTGAATATACAGTATGTTTACTTGTACAACCAAAATCCAATTAACATTACATTATAAATGAAAATCAGATGACCAGGCTGCCCATTCGTTTGTCTAAGCCTGGAAGTCTTTCACCAGAAGGATTGTATGCAGCTTACTTAAGGTAAAGGAAAGTGAAAAGTCAAAAATCACATGTTTAATGCAAGTGACCACTGGGACCCAGTAGATTATACATGTAATTAGCTTGGAGATTATGCTGTCTCATTCTGGTTATGCACTCCTCTGAATTGTAAAAAATATTCCCTGTATGCTATAACCTCTTTCCTTAGAGATCTCCGTTTCATTCATCGTGTCATGAAGCCTCAGTCGTTGAGTAATAGAACTGGGACAAAGTGTTCACTGTAGTTGGAATCACTAACCACAGGGTTGTCACCTACAGTACTTAATGCTTCCTTCCTTTTCCATCTCCCTCATTCCTCCCACAGCCTGTTATGAACAATGACAAACACTGCTTCGAGTGCTATGGCTATGACATCATCATTGATGACAAGCTGAAGCCATGGCTTATTGAAGTGAGTATTGAGTCTGTGGTAACACACACTTTAAGGAAGCACACTTACTCTGAAAGCAGCTTCCTCAAACGCACATGGAACTTTGTGCACATTGAGTGTACATGGAGTGTTTGATATGAGTAATGACTACTTAGATAAGGTAATAAATTCTACTGATCAAACAACTTTGAACTATGTGATCACTCATAACTGACATTACCATAAGTCTAGGTCATAACCATAAATGAAGTGTTCTATCTGATGAATGTATTAGTCTTGGATAACAAAACATACAGCAGACATTCAATGGAAATTTCTCATGAAGATCATGTTACAGGAATGTCGTGTCCATTTCCAATTCCATTTTGGGGCACCACCCTTACAAACTATTAGTAATACTCTGGAGGGGTGTTCAGGCATGCATCTATAGCATGTAAACGATATGTAATGTTACTACTGTAGCACATAAATAGGGTCTCATATTTCCTTTAGACATCTGTTTATACAAAGGACATGATAAAGCACCTCTTAGTCAGTGTACTTTATTTTAACTTGTCTGTGTCTGTTCACATCAGGTGAATGCCTCTCCTTCGCTCACCTCCAGCACTGCAAATGACCGCATCCTGAAGTACAACCTGATTAACGATACTCTCAACATAGTTGCTCCCAATAGTGAGATCCCAGACTGCCGATGGAACCGGAGCCCACCCAAAGAAGCTCTGGGGAACTATCAAGTACTGTAAGTGAAATAAGCTTGTTGGGATTTACCAACTTTATTTGGACAGGGTCACAGGCTAGGATAGTGGTGACCAGTCTTGTCTTTATTTGACAATAATTCCAAAAATATAACCAACTATAGCACTTTATAAGGGATTAACCTGTAAATATACCTCTTGCAAAAATTGCAGAATGTTGTGTATCCCAAGTCATATTTGTGTAAAGTCTATTATATTACTCTACCACCTCAGTCCCGTCCCCTCATCCCCCACGGCCCCCCATTCTTCCACAGTTTAATACAGAAAAACCATCAACGTTCCTCCAACCATTTTGTACAGGGGTTGGACAATGTAACTGAAACACCTGTCATTGTAGTGTGGGAGGTTTCATGGCTAAATTGGAGCAGCCTGGTGGCAAATCTTCATTAATTGCACATTGAACCAGTAAGAGCAGAGTGTGAAGGTTCAATTAGCAGGTAAGAGCACAGTTTTGCTCAAAATACTGCAATGCACACAACATTATGGGGGAGTTCAAAAGAGGACAAATTGTTGGTGCACGTCTTGCTTTGTGATGTATCAAGAGCCACGGTATCCAGGGTAACGTCAGCACCACCAAGAAGGACCGACCTCATCCAACAGGATTAACTGTGGACACAAGAGGAAGCTGTCTGAAAGGGATGTTGGGGTGTTAACCCGGATTGTATCCAAAAAATGTCATTCCCAAGACGAACTGACGCTGTATTGGCTGCAAAAGGAGGCCCTAGTTCACCATATTAATACATTATTGTGGTCTAAAACCAGGTGTTTCAGTTTCATTGTCCAACCCCTGTACATTTAACAAGGTATATCATTGTTGTACTGGGACTTGTATTAAAAGGGAAATGTGTTTTTGTGGTTACAGTTTCATGTACAAAACCACATAGATAGTGACTGTGGCTCCAAGAACAGACCACGTATCAGTGAAAGTTCTCCTTCATGCCAGACCTAAGGATGCATGACTTTACCACTCAGCCTGCTTAGTTGAGATATTGTAGTTGGACAGTAAAGTGCTGTTTCTGGGTGTGATGAGTGTGACAAAATGTAACATGCAATAAATATAACATAGAAATATTATTACCTCAGTAGATATGCTCAGTCCGGGGCTACTTATTTGCTAATGTTGTTATCTGTGTCTGTATCTCTGTCTTATCTGTGGCTCTGTGCCTCTCAGTTATGATGAGGAACAGGCCATGAGTGAGAACACGGACCTCCGGAGCCGCTCAGGCCAGTCCCTGGGTTCCAAGAGCACAAGATCAAGCAGTGTAAGGCCTGTTCCGGCCACCTGGAAGTGAAGATGCTGAGGAAGGATGGTCGGAACATGAGCATGTTCTGGCTTTGACTGATCGTCAAAATGTTCCTGAATGTCTTTAATTATAGAGAGAATTTATCCACGCATTATTTTGGCATGTCATTCATAGAGTGTCTCCGAAAAAGGCATGGAAAGTTGAAAAAGGCATGGAAAGAAGAATCCCCCTTTTTGCATGACTTTTTCACAGCAGCAAGTCTCCTGATACGTTTTTGCAGATGAAGAGAATCAAGCAGAATAACAGCTTTTTGTCCTTATCCTTCTGAATGTGGCTGATTTAAACTACTGTCAACGGATTGTGTTTTGTATTTCAGATTTTATGTCTCCTATTTATTGTGTGAGGAATTATCTCCACAACATACACAGACATTTCAAAATATTTGAAGCATCTCTTTGTATTTATGTATTATCAACAAGATCTTGTGTTACAAGGCTGGGGATGACCATGGCATTCTGACCAAAGACATTTACAACTTTGCTCCAAAATAATTAATTACATGTCATCTAAAAAATGGACTTCTGCAGTGTGGGATTGCTTTTATTTGAGCTTGCCGAATCAGAGAAAGAATAAACCGTCCAAACTAAACGTCTCCACTTGTTTATGTTTCTTTGGAGAACTTTGGATCCTGCTCTGACATCGGACAAACACCGACATATCAGATGAGCCCTGCTTGAAAGTTGAATACCAGGGGACAGTGAGTATCCATTTGAATGTGTCTAACAGTGGATACTAAGTACACAGAACACTGTTCAATTAAAGTTGCTTTTGGCTGTAGTATCACCATCACACCACATGGGACCAGGATAGCATGGCATAACTGCAGTTCACACTACAGCAATTCTTCTGCTCGAAATGTGATACTAAATCTACAGGCCTGATTCTAATTCAGCCTGTGAGAGAGAATGACAGAAATAGCCCTTTGAACTTCTGCACTTTTACACCTGCATTCAACTGCCGTGCTTTCCAGTTCATGGTCATCTCAATTTCAGATGAACTTCCTCAAAGAAATATGTTTCAGAACCCATGTGAAACTAATGTCAGCCTACTGTTAGACTGCTCTATATATATATATCTTCCCATAAATTCTTCATAATGCAAAAATATATTTATTTAAAGCTTTGCTTTGTTCAGTGTGGCTCATTGGTCATGAACATATCCAGTTTCTCAATTATTAGAAGATTTAATTTCTCATTTCCAAAGAGTCACAGAAGGTCATTGCTGTTTGTTCTCAGAGTGCTGTATCAAAGAATATTCATAGAAATTTGACTGAAGCAAAAATGTGGTGGGAAAAGGTGCACAGGCAACAGGGAGGACCATGGGCATGGGAGGATTGTCAAGAAAAGTTGATTGAAGATCTTGGGAGAGCTTCACAAGGAGTGGACTGAGTCAACATACATGTCTCCAGGAAAGAGGCTACTACTGCAGCATTCCTTATATCAAGACCCTCCGTAAGCAGAGACAGTGAAGGCTCTTACCTTCACCGAAATGGACTGTTGCTCAGAGCTCCAAAGTCCTCTTCTCAGATGAAAGTAAATTCTGAATTTCATTTGGAAATCAAGAGTCCTAGAGTCTCAACTCAAGCTCCTAGACTCTGGAGGAAGAGTGGAGAGGAATAGAATCCAAGGTGTCCAGTGTGATGTTTCCACAGGCTGATGATTTAGTAACAGTAATTATACTTTTTTAACCCACTGTGTTGTGGGGCTGGTTCCCTGACCACCAGGCATATTACTGAGTTTGGATGGTCAGCCAGCTGTCTGCACCTGGACCTGGTATTGTAAAGAAGAAGATAAGAAATACCAAAACCATCAATACAGAAGGGCTGAAGGCCATTATCAGCTAATTTGAAAAACCATTTGGGGAACTACTTGCAATATTTCACTTTACATGAATATAGAATATAGTTTTTTTTTTCTATATACACATTTCACAATATTTTTTAGATGCATTAGTTTACAGTAAGCATTGGAGAAAAGCACAGATGATGTCACCAATGTGTCAGGATACAATTAGAAACAAAAAGGAGTTGATAACTGTTCACTAAGATGAAAGTGAGAGAGACATTTCCCCATAAATCATGTGAAAGTCAGGAAAGTCCTTTAATGTAACATAAAAGGAAATCCACAGGTTGCAAAATGTACTGCATAATTTATTTGTGAATATCTAAACAGTCATTCAGAGAGGTTTGGTATGAGATGCTCTGATCTCATCACGTCAGATTTGCTCACAGTTGTAAATGGATACAGATGTCTGAAGACTGTAGGTCATTGCAGGAGAAAAATAAGGGCAACCATAAGAATACTTACCCTGGACAATTCACCACTATTAACCTTGACCATTACATGCACACCACCTTCAACTGGAAGAGCTGACTACCTGGATCAGATGTATCGGGACCAGGATAAACAGATAAATGTGCAATGCTTGGGGTCCTGCAAGACCAGGGTTGAGAATCACTGGGAATGTTGGATACTAAACATAAAATTATACAGTATGTTGAGGGCATTGTAATTCCTCTTGCCACTTTTGTAAAACAATCTGGAGGGAGGTGCTCAGCTAAATTCCCCTTTAAGTACTGCAGAAAAGTAGCTAAATTTATCTCTCTGCTCATGTAAAACATACATACACTGCTTTATTGCCTTCTGACTTTAGTGTGTATGTTTTTGGGACAATTCTGTAGTTCATTGCTATGGGACTCCAGTATATGGGTTTGGTGGAACAATGCTGTAGTTTACAGTCACATGACTCTAGTATATGGGTTTAGGGGAATACTGTTGTTGTTTATGAGGGATTTGACTTCAGTGTGTGGGTTTAGGGGAACAATGCTATAGTTTACAATTACAGGAATCCAGTGTGTGGGTTTGGGGGAACACTGCTGTAGTTTATAGTCACAGGACTCCGGTGTGGGGGTTTGGGGGAACACTTTAGGGGTTAGTTTGTGAGGTCAGAGTGTGGGGACAGGGCGTAGTTTGTGAGGTCAGAGTGTGAGGACAGGGTGTAGTTTGTGAGGTAAGAGTGTGGGGACAGGGGGTAGTTTGTGAGGTAAGATTGTGGGGACAGGGGTAGTTTGTGAGGACAGAGTGTGGGGACAAGGGGTAGTGTGTGAGGACAGGGGTTAGTTTGTGAGGTCAGAGTGTGGGGACAGGGGGTAGTTTGTGAGGTCAGAGTGTGGGGACAGGGGTTAGTTTGTGAGGTCAGAGTGTGAGGACAGGGGTTAGTTTGTGAGGTAAGAGTGTGGGGACAGGGGGTAGTTTGTGAGGTCAGAGTGTGAGGACAGAGTGTGGGGACAGGGGTTAGTTTGTGAGGTCAGAGTGTGAGGACAGGGGTTAGTTTGTGAGGTAAGAGTGTGGGGACGGGGTAGTTTGTGAGGTCAGAGTGTGAGGACAGAGTGTGGGGACAGGGGTTAGTTTGTGAGGTCAGAGTGTGAGGACAGAGTGTGGGGACAGGGGTTAGTTTGTGAGGTCAGAGTGTGAGGACAGAGTGTGGGGACAGGGGGTAGTTTGTGAGGTCAGAGTGTGAGGACAGAGTGTGGGGACAGGGGGTAGTTTGTGAGGTCAGAGTGTGAGGACAGAGTGTGGGGACAGGGGTTAGTTTGTGAGGTCAGAGTGTGAGGACGGGGGGGGGAGTTTGTGAGGTCAGAGCCCCGCCTCTGACTGGGTTGTCTGTTGGTTTGGATCTGAAACTTCGAGGTGTCTGTGAGGCTCGTTTGTGGTTCTCGGTGTGAAGTGTGAGCTGCTGAAGCCGAGGTGAGTCCGAGAGTCAAACTGAGTGTGTGGACGCCTTTAATAAACTTTTGTGTGGGTTTGTAAACTTCTGTCAGATATCCGGGGT
This sequence comes from Acestrorhynchus altus, assembly GCA_034509495.1. Classification (NCBI taxonomy): domain Eukaryota; kingdom Metazoa; phylum Chordata; class Actinopteri; order Characiformes; family Acestrorhynchidae; genus Acestrorhynchus; species Acestrorhynchus altus. The sequence continues at coordinate 5,721,294 of CM067501.1, forward strand.
TAGCCTGCCAGCTAACGTGAGGAGGCATCTCCCCGGGCTTCAGGACGATTTGACCAAATAGCAGTCTTCATTGAACGTTTCTCGTTCTCAAATACCGCTAAAACACTTTCAATACACCCGGTACGTTGGCCAAACGTTAGAGGAACGTGACGGTTGGACGTTAACCGTTGGTTTTTGAAACGCTCCATTAACGCCATGTTGTTTGTTTATGTGATTTCCTGCTTAAAATTAGCCTTTAAAGTGCAACAAAGTTGAGTTTCCTGCTCTTTAAACAGGCCTGGCCTTCTATTACAGCATTTCAGCCTCTTTATCTTCTGTTTTGACTGATCAGGACGAGCTGGACCTGTCTTTACATGGTGTGTTTGGGGACATTTTCGTGTCTCACGCTCCTTGTCTTTGGCTTTTCTTGTGGGACACTGGGTTTTGACACTGGGTAGGTGTTTCCTGGCTGAAGCAGGGACCTGTCATGGTGACCAAGATCCTGATCTGCTCTTCAGATGAGCCTGATCTGTGGTTTGTCCCTGGTTCTCCTGGACTTGAGTCCGGAAAACACCAGGCTGTAGGTCGACACCTTTGTAGACAGCCCCCAAAATCTCAATTCTCTAACTGTTCTGGAAGTTGTTCTAGATGTTGGGAAGTTGTGGCATTCGTCCTGAAACGGTGTGGGGACTGGGGGTGGTTTGTGAGGTCAGAGTGAGGGGACAGGAGGGTAGTTTGTGAGGCCAGAGTGTGGGGACAGGAGGGTAGTTTGTGAGGTCAGAGTGTGGGGACAGGAGGGTAGTTTGTGAGGTCAGAGTGTGGGGACAGGGGGGATAGTTTGTGAGGTCAGAGTGTGGGGACATGGGGGTAAGATTGTGAGGTCCGAGTGTGGGGACATGGGGGTAAGATTGTGAGGTCCGAGTGTGGGGACAGGGGGGTAAGATTGTGAGGTCAGAGTGTGGGGACAGGGGGGTAAGATTGTGAGGTCAGAGTGTGGGGACAGAGGGGTAGTTTGTGAGGTCAGAGTGTGGGGACAGGGGGGTAGTTTGTAAATATCATTTGATTATGGATATAGATTCTATGCTACTCATTCGTCCTCGTTTGAGATGTAGAAATGTATATTTTTGAGAATTTGACTCAGGAATCCTGTTGGAAATTGGTCATTCAGTGTTTTTCAGTTGATCGACAAGGATATTTAATATGTTCTTCAAAAAACCTAAATGTCCTTTGTTTTTGTCTCTTACGAATGTGTCTGTATTATCCCATCTCAAGACTTGTTCTGGAATTTGAACACTTGAAAACGGTGCAAACAGCCCCTCCTTCTCATTTTCCTCTGTAACCCTATATCTGGGTCAGTGATGTCATTAGCCCCGCCCCCTCACTGATCAGTCAGAGTCTGTGTGCAGGTTGAGTGTGGCTGTGGACAGAGCAGTAAACATGCACTGGAAGCTCCTGTGGCTTTTAAACTGGGATTTAATTCAGATGGAAATGAATGAACTTTAGTCTCCAAGCTGGATGACTCGCTTATATCACACTGTAGTTCATGGTATGTGTACAATATCTGTAGGTTGTAAGTTAAAGAAATTATTTTCATCCCGAAATCTCATATCTTGCAGAAGCAGGACTGTGCGATGTGGCTGAAAATATGTGTATCACAGTATTTTTTAATTCTGGTGGTTTCACAGTATATTACAATATTTTAATGTTTTGTAAGTGGGACGTTATAAAGGTCTGCAGTGTATGCTTAAGTCAGGAGTGCATAATGTACCATTTAGGTACCATAGGATTAGTTTGACCCCACAAAATGATTCATAAGAAGGAATCGGTGCATTTGAAAGGACTACAACATGTATATGTTTGTGTTGCTGCACTAATTGCATAAAATTATGATAAATCATTACAGTGTGTTTAAAAATGACCTTAAAAACTAATGAATTGACTTATAAACCTTTTATAAGGTTAACAGTAGCTTATTTTAATACTGATATTCAGATCAAATCAGAATTACTTTATGAATCCCAGAGGCAAATTCTTACTGCACCCATCTATATATAAAATAATAATAATAATAATAATAATAATAATAATAATAATAACATACAGAGTAAAATAAAGAATTAGCAGAACAAACATTTTGAATAAACAGAATAAAGTCTTTAAAATAAATTTATGTTAAAATACAACGGCTATGATGATAAATAACATCCTGTGTATTGTAGTTAAAAAATATTTGAAAATATAAAATTAACAAATTGCACAAATGAACCTTAGTGGTTTGTTGTGGTCACCCATTAAGGTTGGAGCTATAGACATACGAAGACATATGTCTTGCTCCAGTACAGCTGGATGTGTCCACATCGTTTCGAGCTGAAAAACCTATTAATGTTTGGTTCCCACAGCGAAGAACTTCTCAGCTTCCAGAACCTGTTGTTGTTGGTTTAAATGCACCGAAGTTTGAAATTAGGTTCACGAACCGGAATGGAACCGGTTCCATGTTGTTGGAAAAGGCCTATGAGCGTAGCTGTGGGTTTATTTTAAATCAGTCAAATGTGAAAACTGCCTGGATGTATGTATGTTAGAAATGTAGGTCGGATTTTGCATGGAAACCTACCACCCCACACTAAGGAGAACCTTTCAATGGAAGTCGTTCACATTGTCACAAAAATTGAAAAACACCAAGGTTTTCGTGTGACAGCAACCATATGTTGAATCTTCATTTGTTAGTTTCAAACCTCACTCCAGTTCTTCTCAGAGGTATTGAATGCAGCTTCTTTACTCGTCAGAAGATACCGACAGTGCTGGGGGTCTTTATATCCCCCTAGCCAGGGTTTGATGTTGGGTGTGGTGAGCCTGTGCCCATGTCTGAGGTCTCTTTTAGTCGTGCTGTTCTATGGAGATTACGCAAGCTGTGTGTCAGCAAAGTGTACAGGTTTGAAATATGTGAATCCACTAATACGGAATACCTTTGGACGTTCAGTGTAGTGTTTACCTGTTAAACACACTGTGCTTGTTTTAAGCTTGTCCCCCAGTTAGAGATAAGGGTTGTCCCTTTAAACAGCGTTAACCCAGGCTTTAATAGAGCAGTTGGTTATAACAATGCCTACAGCTGTTACAGCTGGTGAGACTCCACAATATAACAGTGACGTGACCTTGAATATACTACGGTTACAGACCATCTCCATATCTTTCCTATTGTAAATATAAAGCGTTTGGCAGCACTGCCGAGTACCCTTGACTAATGTTTTCCTACTCTTTCACGGGTCACTGTGATAAGTGTTTTGCCGCTTGTGTGTAGAGTTGTGTGTGTTTAAGTGTAGCATTAGGAGAAGTGAAAGCTCCCTTGTGGCCCAGTGGTTCCTGCTTTTGTTGACTGTGAAATCGGCAGCCTCAGGTGGTTCTGGGAGCCAAAGGAAGTAAGCTGGAAAAGTCCATATTGGTGGTCTGTAACTTTCCCCCAGTTCATTGTATGTGGTTTGCCCCCCCTTTATAATGTTGCGTTCTCTCGCGAATGCTGAGAGGGTCATTGTTAGGGCTTCACAGGCATTCAGTTCTGGGGCTGGGGGTCCCATTAAGTCTGGGACCGTATCTGGAAACTTCAGATCATTGTCGTTTACTCATACAAAATGAATCATGGATGATTACTTGAAGGATGACAATACCATGTGTCTGATATGTTCAAAGACTCTTTGAATAAGTCAGGATATTCAGGATATTACAGACACAGATGTTGTAGCTTTGTATTATCAGATATACTGATAATTGCCCTCCAAATCAAATCTGAACTCACTGTCTCTTCAAAATAGGATCAAAGTCTATAGCACTTGGGAGCTTCTAGGTGTATTTTTGTGGAACATGCAAGTCAGTGTTATGTAAACGCTTGGTGTGTAACGTTATGTATATTTATCTCGAAACTATGAACCCTAGGGTTGCAGTCAATTGCAAGCAAGATGGCATCATGCAATGCTAAGCTTAGCTCAGTTTGATTGGCATTTGACCAGTGCAAGTGCAGATGACTCGCAGGATACGGGGGGCCCACCTGCTTCTTTGAAATCGGCAGGCCTTCTCTTTAGAACGGATTGGAATGAAGGCCTCAGCATTCCTGCGAAAGAAGTTTGTGAGAACTTGGGAACATAGAAGCTCACATACTCAATAACTACAAAACTGCTGGTGTCACTGCAAAATTTTATGATGATAAGATGACTGAAATTGAGCACAATCCTCAAATTTGTCATGGCATGCCTTTCAGGCTTTGTTGTGTAACTTCTTCGTATACAGAGTTCTCCCAACTGCCACGTTGAGCGAAGCCTTTGCATATCATCTGCAGTTCCGTCACATTATTTGCCGAAGCCAGGTGAATGTTGTCTCTGCGAGAAGTATGCTGAGGCCTTTAGGATTGGAATATTTAAATTGATCCCAAGTGGAAGAAACTAACACTCAGTAATAAGTTTATTTTATTATATTTATTTTGTATTTTTATAACATTGAGACACTTAGTTTTAGCCAGTTTTGATGTGTTCCTTTTTTAATCAGCTCTATGAAGAATGCAAGAGCATGTTCACTGTTTACATTTTATAAAATACGCTTGTACTATCTTCCTTTTGGGGGCTGTAACTGTAACTTTGATTGTTGTCTGTTCAAAATAAATAAAAGAGTCCCGAGGTAGGCCTTAATCTAAATTCACGCAAGGTGGTAACTCTGCAGAGCGGGTTTAGGACATAGTTGTGTTAAAAAATGTCACAATACATTTTGTAATGTATTTCAAACAAAAGCTTTGTTCTGAATGTTGCTGCAAGTGGGACAGTTTTTCTTCTATTCCTCTGCTCTTGACATATTTAACCCTGTCCTGTTTGCAGACACTTTGATTTGTCCTCTATCACCCACTCGAGGACTGTTTGTTTTATCCACCAGTTAGAACCAGTAACGTAAGAACACACACTGAGTTTGCACAGCAAGATTGTGTGTTTACAGAACGTTGGCTGAGTGGTTCTTCCGTTGAGTATTTTTCTGGCCTTTCACATTTTGTTGCTCTTTCCTCTTGTACCAAACCAAAACTGAACCATGAGGTTGAAATTTCACCTAAGATATTCTTCTGTATCCTGGTGTATCCCTATTAAAAACGGTCAGTTCCCACAATGTGCCCAAAAATGTGACCTTTATCGTGATAATGTTTCATCGTTGTATTTGCCCATTGCTAGATGATGTATTTCTCGATGTCTTCGCAGTGTGCTTTTTAGAGTGAATTGTAGATGTGGCCAGTACTTGGAACATCGTGACATTTGGCCTGTTATAACTTTGCAGTATCGCCCACCCTTGCATAACACCATGTGATGGAATTTTCCAAAAATGACCCAGCAGTGGACCCTGAAGATGATCACATTATTAGACTGCTTTTTTCATAGTGATTGCTGCAGTTGACAGCCCGTGTCAGACTATGGTTTTGCTTCGTTGCAGCTGTGGCAGCTGAGGTGTTGATTGACCCAAGGGCTTTATTTGTATAACAAAATAAACAGAGTTGTGTACAGAAATGTCCGATAAATAGCATTCCCACGAATGTCGTCCAAGCCAAGCTGGCCGCACAGCTGCGGCAGGGTCACACTCTGAAGCTCGGATGGACGTAATTGCTTAAGGGATTGATAAGGTCACGGGGAATTGCTGAACTTCATTTGCTGTGGTAATGTGCCTCCACATGTGAGGGCAGGATATTTCCCAATAAGGTCAAAAGCTAGAGGTCATCCTGAGGGAGGCTCCGTGTTGCATTTTGCTGGTCTACTGAATGTTATGCAATAGGTTTTGCTGTTGGTAGTGAAAGTCCTCCTCTGCTTCCATCATTGCAATGGTTCAATTGCAGATTTGCATTTTTTGTGTTTGCACTCCAAAGGTAGGAGGACTAAATGCACGTCATTACCTCCAGTTATGAAATCCGGATTGTAATATGGTGATATTCTGTGCTCCTGAGAATTGTTCTTATTCCACTGAAACTTCTCAAAATCCTTGTGATTGATATTGGGGTTTGTTGATTCTCATGCTTTCAGTTCACGTTGACATTACCGGTATTTAGTGTTGGACTGAAGTCATGATATGATGGATATGTTGGTCATTTATTGTGTAGAAAATTACATTTGCAACTTTATCAGGGTTTTTGGTACCACAGTAATATTTGCTGGGAATGTTTGCAATAAAAAATTCACTGATGCTGCTACCTCCGTTGGGAATTTGCATCGCCTGATGTGTTTTTCACCCTGCAGTGTAACTCCAAGTGCTGCTGTATTTACTTTTCCCTTAAGGGGCTCACTGCAATGCAAAGTATGACCAAAGGCTTCACAAATTACCATGAAGCTTTAGAGTTTCACAAACTGACATTTGGTGCGATATATAGAATCTGTATAGAACCCTCTACAATGCATTCTCCAGCAACCTAAAGAACACTTTCATTATGCAACAAACTTTAATTGTGCATAGGGTTCTTAGAGTGCTCATGGTTTTATATAGAACCATTGAAGAGACCTAATTTTAAGTGTGTATAGCTACTGTAATTCTTATCACCGCAGAAATTACATCCACGGTAGTGACTTTTTAGTTTTACTTTTTAGGGTAAATGTGTTTTTTAATTCAGGTTAATAAAGAAATGTGTTAATATGTAGACCAGTGTTCATAAAGACTGGTCGAACATCACCTTTTCATTTATATTATGTGAAACCTGTCACCTCACTGCATCCTGTTATCCTTCTACACTCTTTACCGTTGTATATGAGTCCACACTTCATTACTGTCATAATTTACAGCAGTTTTTTAGGACCTAAATGAGAGTCCTTGAAGTTAAATCTTTAATCTTTAAACCATTCATTTCAATTTGTAAGTTGTTGCATTTCATTTATTCAGTCTGTGAGATTGTAGGTTTCAAAAACTTGCGTGATCCTGTGTACGATCAGTGGTTGAGCAGCTCGTTTAATAAACGATAAATAAGAACAGACTGAACCCCAGATTTTTAATTCTGTTTCCTGCCAGATTAAATAGGGGTTACTGGTGCCTTTATGAGCACAGATATACCACATCAGAGGAAAATGAACCAGGTCTATGCAATCTTTAACATAGTACCACAACAGGTACCACAGAACACCTGCAAAAAGGCTAGGTTTTGCATTTAGGACTGTAATGTCAAATGTTTTTCTGTATAGAAAAGCAGTACAGGACAAGATCAGCGTAAAAATTCTCCTAGTCCCATCTTTCTAAAGCAGCAGAGCTGCTGTAGTGAACACAGAGGAGAACGGAGCACCAGGTCCACCAGTATCAGTAATAGTGATGTGAGCAGTAACTGTTTCGGCAGTGTGTAATATTATTTTACACAGTCTTTGTTATACATAACTTATATCTTGAAAATGGAACAAGATCATAACTGCATTATCCACCTAAAAGTAAGGTCATTATTAATGTGACACGTCCTTTATTCGTGCATCATATGCTGTATGATTAAAATTAATGTATTCTGCTTTTGTGGAATTAACTGTCTTAACTGTTCAACGAAATCTTTCTACCATATTTTGGAACATTGCGGTCGTTTGATTGCATTGAGTGACTGGAGTTAGTAAAGTCAGGATATTAAATGATCACCTTTCCAGCTCATCCCAAACATATTGGATGTAACAACATAATTCCAAAGAGCACTGTACCCCTGCTCCGTACCGGGGGGCATTACACATCTTTAGTCCACATCTGGCATTAAACATGATGCCAGTAGGTCTGTGTGTGTGCATTTGCACGTCCGTGTTAGCAATGTGTAGCTTAAAGTAGCAGAATGCATTCATTAGAAGGGCGTCCACAAGCATTTGGACATTATAGTGTATATAAACAAAACTCCTGACATGGAGGAGGAGATGATAATAGAAGAGTATATTTATTTTCTTGTGAGCTTCCTTGTGACAATGAAATCTAGACCAGTTTCAGACTATCTAGAGATGTTTGCTTTCCGCGCATTTCCCTTATAAACATTGGGACGAATAACCTTTCCTGTAGAATTCTGTACATCTTTGTACTTGGATTGCAGAGAGCGTGAAAAGGTGCTCTTTTGTTAAAGCATCATTCTGCAGCTTCAATGTTGATGCTTCACTGACTGTAATCGGCAGAACGTCACCTTTTATTTACACTCTGGGCAAGAAAGTTGCTACTGCACTGTTGAACTTGGGTGGAACCGTGTAATGCTGCATAACCCTTAATATTACTCAGCCGCCTTTTGCCATCCACATGATCCTTCCACTTCAGAAGCTGCTTCTGTATTTCTCAGCTTGTCAATGAATGCATGTGTACAGGTGTCTACGTGTGGGAGCTCAAAGTGTGATTTGTATTTTTGATGGTAGGACATGGCCTTGAGCAAAAAAAAAAAAATAGAAGCAGTTCTTCATAATGAGTGCTGCAATTCCATGTTCACCATCAGCAGCTCAGGCCCTCAGTATAGCCGGTAGGATTCAGTGAAAAATGTGAAAGTGAGCAAACACTCCAAGGACAACACCTGAATGTTTTCTGATGAGGTATGTGGAAAAACGCATTTTAAAGTGCATTAGCTGGTGCAGAAATGCCCCGGGACAGGACTGTAATTTATCTACAGGAGCTCTGATACATAAACCAAATCTCAAGAATGTGGAATATCCTTTCGACCGCCGATAAACCCATTCGCAGCGTGAGTCAAGCTGAAGTTTAAACATGCACAGCACTCATTAATCCTGCCTCTCTGTGACTTCAGTGCTTATCAGAGAGCCTTTGCCCTCAGGACTTTAAAGCAGTGCACAGCTGATGATTGAATGTTCTACGCGGGAGTGTACATGTGTGTTTTTGTTATTTTTTTCTCCCCAGTTTTGTGATGTTTTCAGAGAACCTCTATCCCAATTAATGGTGGGCCTTTCTGAACCCTTTTTAATTAATGTGATTTAAAAGAATGTTGCAACGTCAAACACACATTTTCAAACTTCTGCTCATCCTTTTTAACTTGTAGGAGAAATTCTGTCCCTTCGGTTCCTTCAGCTTTCAGAGATCCTCACTGATGGCTGCTTCCCTTTCCAGCCAAAGCACACAAGCTGTATGGATGGATCGAGGCCTCTTATGGTCTCATGGACTCTCGCTTGCATTCTCCTGACAATAAGGTCAAAGCTTAGAGTAATTCAGGGGCCAAAATAAGCTTATTTCTATACTTTGTAGTCTTATCGCCTAATACGCTATATATTAGTATTGATATCAGAAAAGGAAAAATTCATTTTTGTTTCTCCTGTATGTTTTGAAGAGCTGACAAAAGATACCATCAGATTGTTTGGCCTAGCAATACCAAATAAATAAAGCATTGATACAGCATTTCCCTGTTCATGTGATTGCGGTTCAATTAGGGCTGGGCGGTACTGTGATTATTTATTGATTTATATTGATATCGGGATATAAACAGAGCAAGATGAGGCGTCATCATTTATGTTGTTAAATCTTGCTGCCCAAGGTGTCTCACAAAGCAGTTGAATGACGAATGTCTCTGTAACCGATCCACTAAGGCAACATGAATTTGTCTGCCATGTATGAGCTTTTAGCTGTGTTATCTTTAGCATTTTCCAACACGACTTGGTACTTTCCTGCCTTAGAATACCATACAAGCAGGCAGCATTTTGTACATTTCAGACACAGTCTTGGTGTGTATAAAGAAGAACTGAAGATCAAATTTTTATATCTTGTATTTTTGCATCATACATTACCAGTCAAAAGTTTGGACACACCTGCTCTCTTCATGGCTTAAAGGAAAACCTTGTAAAATAGTGTTTCTGTTCTGTTTAAAAACCTGCTAGTAATGTTTTATGTGTTTAAAACACATGGCCAATTGACAGTACTTCTGTAGTAGTGGGGATTATGTCTAGTTTTCATTATAAATAAAACTTTTTGATACAATATGTTATTAATATTAGATATAAACACCAGATTGAGGTTTCTAAGCAGCTCACCCTTCCGTTCGGGCCCTGACAGTATCCCTGTTCCTCCAACAAAAGCAGGATCAACTCTTTTTAATGCCCTTGATTTCAGAATGAATGAGGTGTCCCAATACTTTTGCATTTGATTTTAATATAAATATCAAAAGAAGCAGCCAAGTCATATAATCTATAATGCATTTGGTCAGTGTGTCCAAACACTTGACTGGTACTGTCTCTCATATATATTATTTTTATATTGTCCATGCCTGATATTATTTTTTTTTTCCATATTGCCCAGGTTCTACAATGTGGCTGCATGGTATAGTGACTTTAGCTGCCACACCCCATAATATACCTTATAACTTTTGAAGACAGTGCTGAAAACAGATACTGTTTTCTCAACACGCCTTGTTTTGCTGTTTTAGCTTTTTCAGTTAAAAAGTTACTGTTTTGCAGCAGGTTGGTCGTTTTTAAACACGTTCCAGTTTAAGGCTTTGTTGTAATGCTCTGTGTGTGCTGGAGCAACTTTCTGTTCTCTGTTTCTCACAGAAAGAAGGTCTCATAAATAAAGGTTGTTTATATTCTCACTTTGCGATTTGTGTCGTGACGTTCTGCCATCAGTTTCAGTCATGAGAGTTTCATTTGGCTCGATACAAGCTGTTTAACTCTTAATGTGATGCTGTGTTTGCCTGTATAGGTTAGATGGTGACAGAAAGTCCTCGTTGGGATTGAAGTGTTCTTGTTGATCTGTATTTCAGAAGGTCAGCATTTTTTTATTTTTCTGAGCCGTTGGGACGTTTTGACTGACAGAGAGTCTCTAGCGGCCTGCTTGAGTTGATGAATTGACAGTGTGTTTATTTTGGTTCCAGCGAATGATGCAAGAAACGTGCAGCGTTTGTTTGGTCTCTGGTATTTGTGATGTTACTTTGTAGACTGAATAGCCTGGACTTCCACAACACTGCACGTCTACACACCTGACCTCAGTAGCTGTTGATGATGATTATATCAATAATAATACTCTTTCTAAAGCACACTTTATGCATCCGAAATGCAGCTAAAATTCACTATACAAAACAAAAACAATAGAGGAAGAAGGGAAAATACAGTCTAAATAAAATTGCAAATTAAGCTGCAGCAAATGAGAAGCAATAGCAGAACACTTTTATAATAAGGGTGCATCAATCAGCACTCTTCACAACCACACTCAGCACTCCCCCAACACACACTGGCAAAATTGGATGGAAAGGGGAGCAACCAAGCTGCCCGGAGGGAGTGAGGCCTGTTATTCTCTCATGGACTCATGGCCATTGATGGCTGTGCGTCACTGGAGTACAAACTTTCATTCCCTTGACAATAAGACCAAAGCTTTCTCATTCAATGGCCCAAAAAAGCTTATTTCTAAATTTTATTAGGTTTTGAATGAAAATTGTGAGCCTTATTGGACAATATTTCTCAATATTGATATCAGGAAAGGACAAAAGTGTTTTAAAAGCCAATGAATAAAGTATTGCTACAGCATTTCTCTGTTCATGTGATTAATACAAGTTGCTGGTTACATGCAACATGGCTGCTGTTTGCTGTGCTCAGATAGTACTCAAATATTTAGTGATGCTTTATAGTGTCTTAAGCCATGTCGGTTAATAATTAGAGATGGTACTAAACCATTAGTGAAGATTATTACTGTGGTGAATATGGTTGAATGTACCCTTATTGTAAAGTGTTGCCTATCAATTTTTAAAATGCCAAAGAAAATGTATTAATAAAGATACCCTAAATATAACTAACAATAGATAAACTAAAAATCAGGCAATAAAAACGGAAGGTAAAGAAATATGTTTTAACTGGTTTCTAATAATAAAAGAAGGCTTATGTATGTGTGCTCCAGAACCATAATGCTGCCTCTATGCTCTTAAATTTTGTATGAGGACTCTGGAGTGGTGTAGCACCAGATGATATTAAATGATCAGGCACTCAGAAGTGTATGAAGGTGCCAAAAATGGTAAGATTTCTTTACTTGAGCCAGTGGATATACGCTGAAACTGGTGTAATATGACTTCTGTCTTTATTATGTGTGAAGCACTTGTTGGATGTGTAAGGATATCTGTTTGTCTCTGTCTGTCTCAACACGGAGCGGGACGCTACTTAGGGAACTAAGACAAGCTGCTGACTCAAGAAACTACTACCCCCGCCCCCACACTCCCCCCACAGTGCAATCTTTCCGTCCTGTCAGAAGACCTGGCTCGTATACTGAGGTTTGTCCTGTAAGGGAAACTCCTGACTGTGAGAAATATACACTCCCTGAGCACTTCATTAAAAAGACAGGGCCTCCCTTTGCTCTCAAAACAGCTTCAGATCTTCATGGCATGGATTCCACAAGATGTTGGAAACATCGGTTGAGATTCTGCTCCATGTTGCTGTGATTACATTGCATAATTGCAGCAGATTTTTTGTGCACTTTCATGAAGAAAATCTGAATCGGTTTTATTGGATTCAGACCTGGTCACTGTGAAGACTGAAGAACGCTGAACTCATTTTAAGGCTAATGAATCCAGTTTGAGGTGGATCAAGTAATGTTAAATTGGTGTTAACAAATGAATTCTGACCCTCCCATTTGTGAGCATGAGCAGTGGCTTTCTGCTCTTGGCTTAGCGGAACTACTTTTTTAGCCCATCCACCTGTTCAGCATGTTGTACATTTCGTTAGAGACTGGGCACCGGAGTTATTGCAGCCTTTCTGTCAGTTCTAGCCAGCATTAAAATAGCTTCTCTTAAGGGTGGGCAATATAGTAAGAATATATGATATTTAAAAGTATTTTCACAATATTTTTTACCATGCAGACAAAATACCAGTGGATTCCGATGCTAAATGACTATGTCCATCCTCAATATCTGTGAGTCTCTGCCCTCTCAGCACATTTGAATAATAGAAATTAGAGGGAATCGGAAGAAAGGGTGCGTAGAGGCAGGGCTTAGTGAGGAAAGAGCAGTTTTGAAAGCAACCAGTTTTCCCTCTGTTTCATCATCAATGGAGGCAGGGTTACAGATGTAACAGAGCTGAGTTTTCAGTGTTTTCGTTCCTCTTAATCTGAGGGAGTTTTGTCTTTGTCTTGGATCCAGATCTCTGTGAAACAAGTTTGAAATAACATATCATCCCATTGGACCTACAAGGTTCTGCCTGCATTACGAGCAGTTTTGAGATATTGAGCCTTAAATTCTTTATAGTGATAGTCATATATAGTGAGTCTAAAATGCACACGGCTTAAAGACATCACATAAATCTAAGTGTCATAGAATATGAATGTAAATAACTCAATTATGTTAAAAATATGTCTACTTGTTGTGAGAAGTTCTATATAAATTGGAATTAAATTCTGAATTCTGTAAGCACTGAGGAGATCTGAAAAATATACATTATATAAAATGTTTCATGATAAAATCATAATATCGCCCAGCCCTTCACTCACATTCTCAGCTGTTTGTGTAAGCTCTAAAAAATGTTGTGCCAGTGCCCCATTTCTGCATGATTTAGTGCTTTGCACTGCTGCTACATGATAGTCTGATCAGTCCAAAGTAACTGAGTTGGCGATGAATAAACTGAGGAGAAAATCAGAGCATGAGGAACATATTCATGGTTGGTGGCCTGTTCAGAAATTGGCATCCATGTTTTGCTGAAACAGTTTCTCTGTTCCAAACAAACTATTATGATTTCGTCATATAATTATACAGTATATCACACTGTAAATGGCGTAAACAGGTGAAGCCCTAAATTAAAATTTAAAGTTAAAATTCCATCAGTCTCTCGAAAGTAAATAAATCTCCCACTCTCAGACCAAGAGAGAGAGCAAGTGGGCGTCAGGAATAGGGGAGCACAGGAGAAAGACTGGTTTAGATGAGCGAGAGCATCTGAGAGAAGAAGAAAGAGGAAATGGTGATTGAATGGGAGTGTATGAGCAAGCGAACAAGGGATGAGGGAGTGACAGAGGAGTCTCTGTCAGCAGTGTTTTCCGCTGCAGTGCCCGTCCAAGAGCAACGGAAGAGGAGCCCAGTTGGTGTGCTTAAATGTACAAAACCTCTGTGTGTGTGTGTGTGTGTGTGTGTGTGTGTGTGTGTGTGTGTGTGTTGTGTGTGTGTGTGTTGTGTGTGTGTGTGTGTGTGTGTGTGTGTGTGTGTGTGTGTGTGTGTGTGTGTGTGTTTTAAAGTATAACCATGGCTTAGTGCAAGGGTTTTATGTAGCCACACACACACAGATTTAAGTATTACATGGAATGCATATTTCTGCCGTGTTGTAATGTTGCCTCAGAGATAAGACTTGCAGGATGTTATTTCATGAATGTAATGACACACACCTCCTTTCCTTTACCTAAGATAGCAGAGCTTCAGAGTCCAGATCTGCACTTGTGCTGCTTTTCTGAGGAGAAAAGAACATTTTTTAGTTACTGACCTTCGTTTTTGGATTTGTTTTGAGAATGCACAATATAAAGAGATAGTGGGGGATTTTCGAATCGCCCATACTTCTAGTTCTGGAGCCGTCTTATCACACTGCCATTTCAGGCTCTGTCCACACATTTCTGATATTTAGGTTGGGGTAGGATTGTAGTAAATTGAGGGTTATCACAATTAACCATGGAGGCACGCCTCCCCTGCACATCTTAGTGCTTTCCCTCCTCCCTCCAGCACCTGATTCACCTAATTAGCTCATTAACAAGCCCTTTCAGAGTTGTAGAGAGTTAAAGCGGATAATAGCAGATAGATATCAGATAACACTTCTATTAATATACTTCTATTTTAATTTAAAGGTTTGTTCAACTAAGTAACTCCTGTTTTCATTTCATGGGTCAATGTATAATAATAATAATAATACATTGGGGCAGCCATGTCCTGGTGGTTTGGGAACCAGCCTTGAGACTGGAAGGTTGCCTGTTTGAATCCCAGACCTTGAACAAGGCACTTAAGTACCCAGCTGCTTCCTGGGCTCCATGGATATGGCTGCTCACTGCTCCGGGCACGTGTGCTCACTGCCCCCTAGCGTGTATTTATCCACTGTATGTGGTTAAATGCAGAAATGCAGAGGACAGCTTCCCCTGTGTGCAGCACAGTGGGTCTTCCTGCACCTTAACTTTCCTTAATAAGAACAAGTTGTCAGATATAATAAACCTGTGATATTGTCTGAGATGGTTATCATAATGTGAAATTCTCATAACAATGCAGCAATATTTTGTGGATGTTTTCAAAACCTTTTAAGAGAGTTTTGGACGAAAGTTTTCATGACGAAAACCTCAAAAATACCTCTGTATGTGCAGATGGAGCCATAGTCTTCTCCTTTGTAGCCATCAGTTATTTTCATTATTAGAGTGAGAGGCAGCTGCTTAGAGGAGCCCAAAGCTGCTGATTATTGGACAAAGTTTGAGGAGTCAAAGTTCAAGATCTGAGTGCTTAAATCTCATAACTTTTGCATAATTTCCTTTAAAAATTTTCAGAATAGACATAACACAATAATCATGCTAAAAATGTTTAAAATATTTTATCTTCTTGCATTTTTTTAAGATCAGTTTATCATTTTCTTACTTAACTAACAAATGATGACCCACGTTTTCTCCATGCCTGTTGGTATATGTAGCTGAAATATTAAGAAACAAACATGCATATGTGTTTCCGTATGGAAACACGTCATCCTGTCATCTTTCCTTCCTCTGTGTGTGACTGACTGGATTTGTTTATACTATATGAGCTTCTAGACTGAAAATGGAGTACATTGTGATAGTATGAGTGACTGTCTTGGACATCTGTCTGAAAAGGCAGGTCTCTTCCTTTACCTTCAGAACATTTAACCAGGGTGTGTGTGTGTGTAGGAGGGGGTGGGGGGGGTGAGAGAGAGAGAGAGAGAGAGACTGAGACTGACACTAAATTTGGTCTGTGAGTCATGTTGTGGTGATTGTTGCTATGCCAGTCAACACACTGAGCCAAGTGTGTGACAGGCCTACAAAAATTAGGCTGTGAAAAAATCTTTCCTCCTTCCTTTTTTTTCCGTTCGCCTCTCCTCTAGTCTCCTACCTGGCTTTGTGTAGCACTGCTTGAGTGGTAAAATCATGGAAAGTATGAGTTCCCTGCTGTTCCTCTGATAAGCTGTTTGTAGCCTGGGAGTCTGTGTAAAGTGAGGAACAGTTGGGTTAAACGAGCTTTGGAAGGCAGGGTGGGGGTCGTCACTGCTGTAAGAATGGCAGGAATTTTCATCACTTCCCTTGGAAAGCGGTGGAGTGAGAGAGAGTGAGCTTGCGTAAGTGTTCGTGTTCAGATGGTTGTGTTGTCCTCACTTCGGCTTGTCACCTCAATCAAGAGTAGACGGGTACAGGACCTCTTGTTCTGTGTCGTATGCCAGTTTTGGCACCTCTGAAGTCCTGAATGATAGAGCCGGGCAGTTTGGCCTAGTATGTAGTATTTATTTTTCAGTATTATTTACTCTTGATTGATGAACAGTTCAGTACAGTGTTGCTATTCCACATCATTTTTGGCGCATTTCTATTGGCCCATTCATCATGAATTTTGGACCAAGTATAAAGAACCACTGCCAGATTCACATGATGACAAATGGAGAGATAGCATGCTGTCTAACTTCTAACAGTCCTACTGACGTGCTATTACAAGTAAGGCTGCAACCACTTTATCAAGTTGTTCTGTGTCATTTATACACTCAGCACTGGGTCACCCTGTGAAGCGTGGTGTGAGTGAGTGTCACACTTGCTGTGTGCTGACTCACTGGATGAAACACCATCAGAAACGGTGTCTTTCTTTCTGAATTATAATTCTAGAAGCCAGTAATCCAGTTCAGAAAATGACTAAAATGCTGAATTAAACCCCATTTTTTTTTATGTATCACTTGTAACACAAATAATACCTAAAGGAGATAGAAAGTGTTTCAATGGACAGCATTGTTGGCAAACTTTTCTGTAAGCCAGTTCTGACTCACGGCTACAAACATTCTGCTAAAAACAAGTTCAGCACAGCACAGCTTTTCCAACTCGTGCAGAGCTGAAACTATGGCTCATGGCTGTGTTTCAGGTCAGCAAGTTTTAAAATGAATGGTTTTTTGGGGTGTTTTCATAACATGCTTTTCTTTTCTTTCATTAGATTTGCGCAGTGTTTACTGAGGTAGCTGTGCAGTTTTGAGGAGGGCATCAAAATTTTCGAAAAATTAAGAAATTCATTGGCATCTGGTTTATTAAATTAGTAGTAGTTTAGAGATCAAACACTTTCTAAATACATTTCATATAATGTTGCTTTCACATACAAAATGGGGTGATGGTTTTGTACTAGGGGGAACTCATTAACCTTCATGCTTCCCAGTTCAACCAGTGTTTTATCCCAGTGTTTTTATGACTGATAGAGTAGTGATATGGGCGTTATAGTTTGTTGGTTGTGTCATAATCATCAAGCTAACATTACACAGCACAACATTAACAGGGATATCTGGGCTGGACAGGGAGCAGCTGAGAGTGCTGTACTGAGGGTTTGCAGATGGACAGTTCTCCAGATGGGTTTTGTTTGTTTGTTTGTTTGTTTGTTTTATGTTTTTTATCATAATATCCCCCCAATTTCTAAGTAGCAGTTACCCAACCCTTTTAGGATTCGCCAACATCACTTATGATGCTCCCGACACTACAGTTTACAACTTACAGCTTGCACTGCATTATGAAATCTCTCCTGACACATTTTTGAATGCAACCAGTCCTCCCCACAAAAGTCTGTGAAGCTCAAAGCATCTCTGTTAGCATCCATGCATGAAGTATGTTTCAGGCCTGAAGCAACATCATTAACAGCTGAGGAGAACACTAACTGGCCGTTCTGTCTCAGAGATTATGTAAGCTAATTATTAGCTCCTTGGAACTCCTGGCCTCTATTATTTATGCTAATGGTTTTATTACCCGGGCCTAATGTGTGGCCACTTTAGAGAAATGTTACCCAAGACGGATGATAAACAATAGTTGAAGATCTGAAGGCCAGAGCTGACCAGATCCTTCAGTGGTATAGTTGCTGTTAGAACACAGGAATTTAAAGGAGAGGAGACCAGGTTTGTCTACAGAGGTCGGCAACCTTTAACACCAGGAGCCGCACATACTTTTTGACATTTAAAATGAAGATAACGCCGTACATATCGCTTTTTCTTACCTTTACACTTTGTATAAACAACTACAGGATGCTGCTTATGAAATCCATGAAGTGCTACAGAGAAATTTTAATTTTATTTATGTAATGACCACATTTTGATTCTTGAAAAAAATAACAAAATACATTTTTAATTCAAATGAATTAAAAAGCTGAACTTTTATTACCCATGTAGCAAAATAACAAAACAAATAATCCATCTGCCATCATCCTTATATCACCTTTGGGCTTTTGGAGCGTGCAGCAGAGCCTGGACCTCATTTTAAAAAATACACTGGGAATAAAGCACTGTCAGTAAACAATGAAAAACAAATATTTGTATAAATATTTCTTTGAGCTGGTTAATGGGACTTCTGCTCCTGAACCTCTGCGCAGAGTGTCTGCAGGTCACAATAATTTAATTTTAATATTTGAAGATCACAATAATCTTCCATTTTAGAACTAAGAATTTAAAAAAGAACCAACACAAATAAAATACTCTTCAATATTTCCCAAACCATGTGGAGCCGCAGTATAAGGATCAAGGAGCCGCAGGTTGCCGACTCCTGATCTACAGCCTACAAAGTGAAATGAAACTGGTTTTCATATAGATGGTTATATCAAGCTTTACTGGTGGTTAGAACAGCAGCTTCAGACAGAAAGAGAAAGAAAACTCTTCCTTCACAACTGTTCAAACGTTACCCTTCTGTTTCAGCTCCAAGAAGACACTGGGTAACTAGGAAAGCAGCCATGTCTGGCACCTACAACGACTCTTTGATCGATGTCTCCAGCGACAGCTTTTGGGAGGTAGTGTATAAATGCATGTATGTGTATATAGTCAGCTCTGCATTTACAGTTAAACTGATTATCCAGACTTCTGTCTCATTCCCGGATCCAGATCGGGAACTATAAGAGGACTGTAAAGCGAGTGGACGATGGGAACAGGCTTTGCAATGACCTTATGAACTGCATCCACGAGCGAGCCCGCATAGAAAAGGCATACGCACAGCAGCTCACCGAGTGGGCCAAGCGCTGGAGACAGCTGATCGAGAAGGGTGAGTCTGAATCTGGCCTGTCTTTCCTTAAGTCTTTTTCTCGCTGTCTCTCACTGCCTCTGGGTCTCGGGATCTCTTTCTGTCTCTTTCGCTCGGTGTGTACTTTTTTTATTGCTTGATGTCTTTCTCTTATCTCTCTCACTACTTCTGCATTGTCTCTCATGCTCGTCTTTCTTTTGCTGCCATCACTTCCTCTTGTGTTGTCTTTCTTTTGCTCTCTTTTCTTTGTCCCTCGCTTGTTTCTTTTGCTGTCTTGTCACTTTTTGCTTGCTTTTTTTCTCTTGCTGTCTTTGTGTGTGGGTCTCTCTGTTTCTCTCGCTGTTTGCACTCTCTTTGATTCATGCTTTCTTTCTTGCTGCAGTCTGTCTCTTTCTGTCTCATCACTGTGTCCATGCCTTTTCTCTCTTGCCTGTGTCTTGCTGCTTTGCTCTCACTGACTTGTAACGTTCTCTCTTGCCTTTGTTTTGGCTGCCTTGCTGTTTTCTCTCCTGCTGTTTTTCTTTTGATGTGTCTTTGCCTTGTTTCCTGTCTTTCAAGTGCTGTCTCAACACTTTCTCATTTGATTTCATGCTGTCACTCTGTCACCATCTAGTCACTTTCTCTCTCTCGCTATCTCTTGCTTTTGGCTGATTTGAATGAATTTGGATTGTTTTTTGTTTGTGTCTCAATATATTAACAAACAATGGCATGCTAAATAAGAACAGCTGATAAAATCATAATGGCATCCTTCCCTGCTGATTGGGTGGAGCAAATACTTAGGCAGGCAGCCTTTTTTGTGATGGCCATTGTCTTGGTTGTTTGTGTGTCTCCTTAGTCATATGTTGTTCCATTTTCCTACATTGGATGCCATTGACCTCTGCAGCATTGTTGGTGCACTGTGTTGCTGCATCACACATCAGTCTGATTTAATTTCATTTTTGATTTTTGGCAGACAATTGATGTACAAACCTGCTTCTGGATCTTTGGCTCATGGTTGATTAAGGGGTAGTTTAGTAAAAATCACACAGTTAAATATAACCGTTTTCTTAAAAAAAATTGCACTTGATTAACCAAAGCAAATTTGTTGTGTGAGGACAATCAGGTTGTGCTAATTGGGGTCATGCTGTGTTGCAGGACCTCAGTATGGGACAGTGGAGAGGGCATGGTGTGCTGTGATGACCGAGGCAGAGAAGGTGAGCGAACTTCACATGGAGGTAAAAGCTGCTCTGATGGCTGAAGATTTTGAGAAGGTGAAGAACTGGCAGAAAGACGCCTACCATAAGCAGATGATCGGAGGCTTCAAGGAGACCAAGGAGGCTGATGACGGCTTCCGCAAAGCACAAAAACCCTGGGCCAAGAAACTCAAAGAGGTAGAGACATCTCTGCTCTCACAGCATTGCCTTAAAGCCTGTTCAGTTAAATGTATGATCAAGACTGACAGTAATCAAGAACACAGACACAAAAAACGTGACAAACAGCATTCCAGCATCAGACCTTAGTAGATTTCATATAAACCTGTGTGTGTATGCATGGGGCGTGGCCACAAGACCCAGCAAAAGGTAGGCACAAGGTTGCATGCAAAACACAGAGTAGACTCATTCAAAAGGGCTTTATTTACATGTTTCACCAACATGAACAACAACGTAATGGGATCAAAATAAACGCCATGACCCACTGTCTGGATGTTGGCACTGGCCCAAACAAATGGGGCTGCTTAGCCTGGGTATTACCCTTTTTACCCCATTCTCTCTCTCTCTCTCTCTCTCTCTCTCTCTCTCTCTCTCCTCTCCTCTCTCTCTCTCTCTCTCTCTCTCTCTCTCTCTCTCTCTCTCTCTCTGATATATATTGTTAAACATCTCGTTTCCCCTTGGCTGAGTGTGGCTGCCATTATTTTGTCTTGTTTGTACAGTCCGTATCACCCTGAGACTGACTACAAGGTCAACACAACAAAAAACATCTCACACCTGTGTCAACAGTCTGTTTTGTGGTAGTCCTTTGACTTTGAGCAGAACTTAAAGAACCACAGATTGTAGTACGCTGAAGAAATAGAGTAATAGTGGGCTACTGTAGCACTGCACTGTAACTCTCTACAGGTTTATACGTAGTAGAGGTGTAACTGTTTCAGTTGTGCAACTTTCACTTGCGCAAAGGAAGTAAAGTTTGGATTTAGGTGGTATTGTGGGAATTGTACTGGATTTACAAGTGTTGCTGTGGTGCCACGCTCTCCTTTCTCTGGTTGTCTCATGTTAAAAGAAGGACTCTCATGTTCAGTATTCTTTATTTAGTCTTTATCTCTCACGGTTCTGTTTGTATTTGAATGACTAAAAATAAACGAGTATTCCAGCGACCTTCTTTCCTTTTTGCATTTTATTTTAAATGGTAAGTTGGATGAGGATGTTGTCAACATTGTTGGACTGCTGTATGATGTGCGTCAATTGTAGCACGATCTATAGTGTGTCCCACTCCTGCCAAAAATTGACAGCATTTGTCCCGATCCTCTCAACAGTGTAGGCCCTGTCCTACCTGAGGTCAAACATATTTGTCTTCAGTCTGTTCTTGTTTTATAATCCCTAGCCGATTAGTACCCTGCCCTATCACATAGGCTGCTCTGGACTGTAGGAGGGTGAAGACAATGTGCTTGGAGGAAAGCACTGGGTCCTCAACTCCTGTGCCAGCATCACACTGGGTGTGATGTGGAGAGAGAGCACCATCTACCCATTTGAATCGGTGATCCTCGGATAATAACGCAAGCGTGTTAGCCGTCTTCAGGCTCGACCCTGGTGCACAATTCATGTGTTGTTCGCCTGATTGGTTAATTCACAATTATTAGAATGAGTTTAATCCCTTCTCTGGCATTCTGGGATGCCATTTTCCTGCCAGCTGAAGCAACTCAGAGCAACCTTGAAAGAGCAACCCTCCCAGAATGAGTAGGAAGGAGTGAAAGACTGGGCTCGATAGAGACTGAGAAAGTAAAAACTCAGGGAAGGCAGGATTGTTTTGGTGTGGGCTATGAGCACTGATGTATAAAAAGTAGAGCTCTACTAAATGACACCTGGTGGGTTGGAGAACCGTGGTCATGTGAACCAAACCATGACTTTAGTACCGTTACACCCCTACTATATAAGTTTCAGACCTAGTTTCTGTTCAATGTATGTGTGGTTAAAGATGTGCAAGGTATTTCTGCTGAGGGTGTTTAGGGGAAAGTCTCACGTTGTAACATGACTTTGTTTATGCATGCGCACACACACAGCCTAACAGTACTGGTCTCTCTCTCTCTCTCTCTCTCTCTCTCTGTAGAAATGCAGCATGATGTATATTATATCCATTAGAATATTAACTTATGATAACAACCATGCTGTCCTGTGTCTTCAGGTGGACACGATGAAGAAAGCCTACCATGCAGCATGCAAGGAAGAGAAGTTGGCCACCAGCAGAGAGAATAGTAGCAAACTAGAAAGCAACACCAACCCAGAGGCCCAGAAAAAGCTCCAGGACAAAGTGGAGAAGTGCCAACAGGATGTACAGAAGGCGTGTACCTTTTGAGATATATATTTGTGGATAAGTATATTCAGTGTCATATGATCAGTAATGTTAACGTACTGATGACATGTATGTATTCCGGGCACATCAGACTAAGGAGCGCTATGAGAAGTCTCTGGAGGAGCTGGATAAGGTGACCCCTCAGTACATGGAGAACATGGAGCAGGTGTTTGAGCAGTGCCAGCAGTTTGAGGATAAGAGACTCTGCTTCTTTAAGGAACTGCTGCTGGAGGTTAAGCAGCATCTTGACCTCTCCACCAATCACAAGTAAGAGTAGTCATGGCTTTAAGTCACATTAGGAAAGATATAGTTTGTGTTGATACCAGAACTGGACTGGAAGATGAAGTAATTTATGAATGATTTTACATTAGAGAAGAATATTCTGACCTAATTAATTCACCCATGACATTCAGTTGCTAACAAACATCCTGTGTGCGTACCTTTCAGTATGTAGTGCGCAATGATTTCTGCAATGTGTAGAAAGGAAGTGTGTGTGTATGTTTCTCTGCATACGTTGTTTCACCCTGTTTTTCAATGTTCACAACTCCACAGGACCACCACAGACCGGGTATTATGTGGGTCATTGTCAGCACTGTGGTGTGCGGTGGTTGATTGTAAACCATTAAAACTCATTTCAGACAGGCATCGTGCTGTGATGCGATCTCTTGATGAACAACATGCTGCTGCATAATATATTTACACTCCTGTGTGTGTGTGTGTGTGTGTGTGTGTGTGTGTGTGTGTGTGTGTGTGTGTGTGTGTGTGTGTGTGTGTGTGTGTGTGTGATGTAAATTTTGCCTTAAAATGCAGTGGGTGATGGAGAGAAGTGAGCTGCTTGTCTAGCATTAGCTTTTAGACAACATTAGCTGGCTTTTCGCTTAGTGGCTTGCTGAGTTTGAGCTCCTCTTCTGTGGACACTGGCACAGGAAAAGGCCACGGTCACAAGGCCTTTGTTCCCATTATAAACCTTTTTCCCATAACTAGCAAAGTCTAGAGATGATGAGCTGCTCTCCTCATCAACAACTCCATATACTGCCAAAATTGTCATTGGATTTTACAGTTTCACCATCTAGTCTGTCTAGTCTGTCTGTCTCCTTAATGGACTGGGTGTATGTACATTTATGGGCTTAAGTCAAGACTGTTATGTGGTTTTGGGGTTTTAGAATTGGAATTGTTTTACAGTTTTGGTTATAAGGGACCAGTATTTGAGGTTCATGGTTTGTCAGTTCCATGTATTAAATCTCTTTATTAAATTCAGGCCTTTCAGATAAGCAGTATTCTGTGAGGCAGTAAAGATTGTGTGTTCTCCTCAGGTTCCAGACTGTGTATCAGAATTTAGAGGACGCAGTCAAGGCAGCCGATGCAGAGGAGGATCTGAAATGGTTCCGCTCCAACCACGGCCCTGGCATGCCTATGAACTGGCCTCAGTTTGAGGTAAACACACACACACACACAGGTTCTGAATAAAATGGGAAACTGAGTTGTAAATGTAGTTTAAAAGCTCAACCTGGTTGGAGTTAATGTTCCACACATGTGAGAAAGGGATTTATGAAGGTGAAGATTGAAAACTAGGCTTAATTTGAAGAGCAATAACAAGTTCTGGTGTTGCAGACTGTGATTGGAGTCTATTGTTTGAGTCATTTTATCTTTTGGTATCAGTTGAGTTTCAGCAAAGCAAAACCTATCTGTCTGCTAGTGCCCTTGCACTCATGCATTCACTGTGAGGAGGAACACATGGGAATTTTTTTAGGATATTGATGATGGGCTTTTGTTTGTGTAGAAAGATATATTTATTTTCTGAAAGATTTCAGTGTATTATCAGTTTATTTATTGCTCTCGAGGGTGCCAATTACAATTTAGCTGAGCCAATACATAAAATATATATCATTTAAATAAATCATAAAAATAGCAAACATTATAAAAACTGATGTCAAAATAGGACTGGATAAAAAAAAACATGGGAAATAAAATATAACACAGAAACATAGCTATGAATGTTAATAACTATGTGAAATATGAACTAAATCAAATAAAGCACAAGATAAAGCAGAACAAACCCGTCCACTCAAATGCTTTATCAGGTTTTTAAGATATTATTTTAGCCTCATTAAGCATTATGCATATCACAGTATCAAGACTATATTTGGAAAATGTGTGTTTGTGTTTGTATACAGTTGACTAGCAGTCCTTAATCGAGCAATATCTGAAATGGTATTGAAGGACTTGATGTCTCTGCATTCAGTCATGAATGAAGTCACCAGCTCTTTAAATAATCAGATTGTTATTTTATTTTAATATTATTTGATAAGTTGAAGTAAGACTAGATCATTAGGTGTCAAATTTATTTTCTTTGCTGTCTTAACACCTGTCCACTCCTCTGCTCTAATCCAGAAAGTGGACTTATCACGACCGCGCTTCCATAAGAGAAGGTCCATCATAGTGAGTCCTGTATGGCCAGCATTATCGCTGTCCTCAGAGTGGTTTCCTGGCTTTACTTCTGCCATGTTTGCGTGTGGTGTGTTTGTTGTGATGGCTAATTTGCTCCCAGGGTAACATCTTGAAATTCTAAGATCCTAATTTGTTAGGAGACCTAACAAGGTCTCCTAATCTAGATCCTTATAAAATCTTGTTTGGGAGTTAGTTTCGTCTCTGCATGTGAGCACCATTGGAAAATCTGTACACAATGGCAACAATATGAATGATGTCAGCACAGGAATCAGTTTTCATGGGTTTATATTCTACATTTTCTAATTATTGCTAGTTGTCACTCACAAAACATTCTAAAGTGCCATTTTGAGAATTTATTGGGCTTTAAAAGTTTGACATGTAAATAGCATGTGACTTTGGTCAAAATGCTCAGATGTGATTTTACAAGCCTGTTTACAATCCTGTTATCGTTGCCTCAGAATAAAGCATATTGATTTTCCTCTCATAAAGAGCTCATGGAAAAACAAAAGATGATCTCTACTTTATTGGCTGGTTTACAACACGATGTATCCCTAAGGTAGCCTAGCCAAGCCTAACTTCACATAACATTAAACACTGCAATGCTGTGCTAGGCTAAAGTTGTTTTGGGGTGGTAGGGAGTGGGTGGGCGCTGCTGTCAACATGACCAGTTTTTAAGTACAGAGATTAAAATTAGATTAAAAGAAATAATTTGAACCGAGACAAACAAACAAAAGCAAAAAAGCAGCTTAGGAATCATTCCTCAACACAACACTGTTTCATCTCAAGTGAAAAGGAAGTCATATCTTGTTGTCACACAAAGCTTATAGCTCCATTTTTGGATGTTTTTCCCTTTTTGACATAAAATGAATCTGACAGGACCAATAGAAATGCACCAGAATGAATCGGAATAAAAACGTTTGACATTACATGAGACTTGGGAAGTAAAGTTTGGGAGATACAAGGTTATGTCTTGACACTGGCCATACACAACAACATTTGTGGACAGTCTCAGCCGGTGTCTGTCACACAGTAAGAGTGAGTGAGAATACTAGTTGTCTTCAGTGTATGATTTTTGTAAAAATTTTAAAGCATATTCTTTTTTAAAGAACTTGCTTTTTCTCTGAAAATTTCCAAAGTAAACAAGCACAGCACTTGTGCTGGTGCCCACCCTCGATCTCACCATTCATTCATCCAGAGAACCTAGTGTTGTTTCGCAGTCCTTCAGCACCTTTTGAAAATTTGGAAAGTCTCTGTTTAGAATTGATTTAAACAGAAACTGAAGAATGACATTCTTACAGCTTTAACAGTGGTGTTGCTGAGTTTAGGCATGTGTAGCACTTTGGGAACAAAAGATTTTGAGCTAGGTCAGTTTTTTATCAGATGACCTCAGGCATGCCAGAAAGGTCTCAGACACCAGAGAGGTGCTGTTATGTTCAAGCTTCAGTCTTTGACTCCAGTTTTATTGATTGTATGAAGGCATCTGTCCCCCCAAGAGGCACATTACACAACTCCTATCTTGATATTTAGACTAAATACTTTTTCTGTTGAAAAGTTGCATAAGGTGTAAGTTGTGGCTCACCATATACATCTTAAAACCAGATGTGGGTTCTCAGTGTAGTTCCTAAAATTCATCATTTCTATGGTGTCCTGCAAGTTTTCAGGTAAAGCTCCCATAGGATTGCACCTAGTGCATAAAGCAGCGCTGATAGAAGTTGAATTTCTATCTAACATATTAACTTTATCTTGAGTGTGAGTAAATCATATCTGAACATTATCTGCAGCAATTGGAAGGGCTTGTAATGACTGGAGTGATAGGTTCTTGCACATAGACTTTGACCTCCCGAAATTGGTGCCTGTTCGGACTGTTAGCAGCTGGTGGGCGTTCTGTTTGCATTTTGACAGTGCTGAACTCTTCAGCTGTTTTGCTCACTGTGTGAGGTGGCCTGGTTTGTTTGTGTGTGTGTGTGTGTGTGTGTGTGTGTGTGTGTGTGTGTGTGTGTGTGTGTGTGTGTGTGTGTGAAAGGCATGTTATAACTCAGCCAGAATTAGGACTCAGCTGCTTCATGCTTTGTTAGGCCCAGTCTTATATCTGTTCGTTCATGTGTGTTTGTCTATGCGTTACCAGGAGTGGTCTGTAGACCTTAACCGCACACTGAGCCGAAGAGATAAAAAGAAGCCAAGTGATGAAGTGACATTAACAGGCATCAATCAAACAGGAGATCGACCAGCAAAGACCAATAACAGGTAATATACCACCATCTGTATGTTGCATTCATAGTCAGTCATGTTTTGAAATAATTAATAAAAATAAAATATTCTGGGTTTGTTCACATTATCAGCTGAAAGTGGCATAACAGTGCACCAACTCTCAAAAGTAGAGGCATCACTATTGTAGCACCTCTGCTGGTTGGTGGCAGATTGATACGTTGCCCCGCCCATTTTTATATATTTTGATGACAAACAGCCCATTTTCCATCTAGTTTTTCTCCTCTTAACTGTCTTTCCATCTTAGCACTTAGGTCTTGCTCTTCTAATACTGGCACATGTTTAATTTCCCCCAGAAATGTATATTTTTTAAATATTACTTGCCGTATTGTAAGAAGGCAGACACCTAAGAATGAATTGACAGCCTTTTCTAAAAGATCTGCAGAATCTTTCTGTTCTGTACGGAGGAGCTGCAAGCTGTCAAGACAACTGGCCTTTTCTCTTTACTATTATTGGTCATTTCTTTAACTGTTTAGCTTTAGAAGTTGTGATAGTTGTCATGTTCTGTTGGTTGCATTTACATATTGCGTTTTTTTTCGGTGCATCTGGTCTTACAGTATAACAGCCAGTGTGATCTAAGTAGTTTTTAACCTTATAGACTTGATGGACTCATTTGTATTGGTTCTCAGTCAACAAAATTATTTTGTGTTCTGGACCGAGTCTAAATACAGTTTAAAATATTATATTTTCTTCCTTTCGTCGTCATGACGGCAGCAGGTCAGGCAATAAACTTGACTGTAGTGGCATTGGTTCATCCGTAGCAAATAGAGCTGAGCGCTGGTTCTGCAGTTTAAAGAAATGTAAATAGTTTTATAATAAAATATGTGCTGGTGGAAAAATCTACTTTGCTTCTGGTCCAATGAAGGCAGTCTGAGAGGCTTGCTTTATGAGAAGGGGCCAGTTTTACAAATGAGTAGGAATGTCCAGCTCTACCTGCTCCCTCCTCTGAAGAAGAGTTGCAAATTTGACCAGATTTCGAACAGTTTGGGCTTTATTTTTATAGAACAGAAGGGAATGGAGCCTCAACATCCATGTTTTTCTATGGTCATTGTTTTCAGAGCTTTGTGAACATACAGGTCAGAGTTGAGCCACTTTTATATGCAGTCCTAGATCAGATATGTGTCAGATTCCTAACCATCAGACCTTGAGACAAATCACAATACAGTTTTGTTCTAAACAAACTTGTGTTTGCCTTGTGCTAAAAGTTAACAGCAGATTAGATCATCTATAGGATGATGAAATTCAGATGTCGCCCTGTTTTGTGTGCTGTGCTTAATGGCAGGTTATCCAGACTGTTTATTATGTTTAAGAAAGAGTTATGTATTGTCACTCTTGTTATCTACTGGAAATGTAGTGCACTATTTGGGTGTAGAAGCCAACCCAGGAAGATGGACATTGCAGATCTACATGTGGATGTTAACAGTGTCCAGGCAGATGTATGTTGTGTTTATTAGGTGGTAAATCATGTCCTAAAGGGGAATTTCTGAAATGCAGTAATCAGTTATCAAAATGTAAACAATGTAAAACAGTGGCGTTGACGGGAGTGATGATAATAGTGCCGTTTTATTTACTTTCCAGTGAACATCTTCATTCATTCAGAAATTGTAGTCGGACCAGTAGCCTCTTTATGGTAGCCTCATATACCAGTGTAGTCAAAAATATCTACACAGAGTTCCTTCCCAAAATACCAGAGTACACCCCTGCTTTTAAATAGATATCCTCTGGGGAATCCCCACCTGCTTCACTCTGTAGCGAGGGCATTTTTTTTTTATCTCATGCACACTCTGGATCAGCCTGATTGGTGTAAAATACCGGGTTAATACTAATTCTTCACAGTGCTCTCTGGATGTTTGTCTTCCTAAGCTAGCCTAGGAGCCATTATCTCTGAGGGGGAGTAACCTGTTTGAATCGGAAGCATTCCAGAAGTGCTTGACCTTTATGTGACCAAACAGAGCAACATTACACTCCTATCTCACTTCAGAAAACATGGATTCCACCTTTGCAGGGGCTTTGGAGTAGTAGTAACAGTGGTGTAGGAGAGGCTGAGAGGGAATGATGAAGTTTAAAACATTCTCAGTGCTCTGCTCTCCGAGTTCCAGGAAGTTGCTTGTTCCTGACAGTACCGGCATTGTCTTACCCTTGGCTCCCTCTCTTTCCCCTCAGTTGTCCTCTGTGTCTTACTAATAGAGTCTGTGGAAGGTTACACAAACAGCCTCTGTCTGATCAAGTACTATGTTTTTATAACTGGGTTAATGAAGCTGAAATATCTTAGGATGACTGTTACCATCCTGAAAAGGATGAAAAGGAATGTTTTGCATGATATTTTGGTGGAATTCTGCCTCTATTAACTACTTCTGCCTCTTGTCTTGTGTCTTGTCTTGTGGAATGGTATGGGAACTTTATTTTACTGCCGAGAATTTATATTTTATTTTTAATTATGCTGTGGAGCCACAAGATGGCAGTATGATGGCTGCATGCACCATAAAAAACAAAGTTCCATCATCATACACGAATCAGAAGTTCATTATTATATTCTTTAGATAAGTGTTACCGTATTAATATCGCAGAACTGCAACGTGTGTGTGTGTGTGTGTGTGAGAAATGTTCTTGATGCTGCCAGTTATTTGTCTCTCAAATTTAAATGACATGAATTGCTCTGTTGTTTCTGTTATGCGTGTATAACCCTGCACGCTGTTATGGTTTTGTGTGTGTGTGTGTGTATCACAGTGCTGCCTCTTTTCATGTTGTTAGTTTGGCTGTGCCCAGTAGCACAGAACCAGTGGGCTTAAATCCATTTGATGATGATGATGAGGAAGAAGAAGCAGCAGAAGAGGAGGCACCAGCAGAACAACCCAAAAGCACCCCAGTCAATGCAAGAAAAGAGGAAGTTATTTCCAAAACGTTGGTGAACGGAAAGCACCTGTTGATGTTTTGCTGCAACGCATCCTACTCTCAATCCTTTTCTCACTTTCAGTTTGCACTCTCTCCTTTTTTCATCCCTTTTACTTTGTTTTTACGTTCCTCCGTTCTTTCAGGTGGCCATTTGTTTTCTCTGCATGGTTGCATAGTGAAGATACTGTACCTGCACACTCTGAGTTCTTCTCTCTAACATTGTTTTGTTCTGCAGAGCTGCAGCCTGTTCGTGCGTTGAGAGCCATGCATGTGTTCAGTCAGACCTTTAATTTTTAGATTTGTTTAGGTGTTTGTTGGGTCGGTCAGTCAGTAGATGTGTATGTGTTAAGAAGCAAAAACCCTCCAAACATCCAGTGGATTTTAAAGTAAAAGATTTGATTCTAAGTAATTGGAACATTTTTGTTGGTCCATTCATGATGAAGTTTGGACACAATGTAAAGAACAATGTGAAAAGAAAAGCAAAACTGGAGATACAGGTTAGGAAATGTTTGCAATGAAATGTGATGGTCTGACTGTAACACGGTGTCACAATTTCAGCATGTTTTGCTGTCATTCTTGTTTTCTCTGTGGGCCAGTGTGTTGTGCTGCCCTCTGTGGTGGTTTAACAGGCTGCGGCCACCTCCTGCACTTTAGCCCTTAGAAGTCAAGAGTTGCAATTTTATAGTAATGTTTAAATAGAACATGATTAATTACAGTTATACACTGAATCATTTCTATATACACACTATACTGTAGCATATATTTATATATATGATGCATATATTTGTCAAATGTTTATTTGAGCAGTGCCACTTTCACACTTATGTCTGTTATAAACATTTTTATGGAACTGAACATGATTCTTCTGTGGTATTGCTCAAAGAACCATTTGATGCACATGTTTTTTTATATATATATATATATAATCTTCATGCATGAATATACAATACTAATTATTGTAATTATTATATTTGAGTAAATGCACTACTTCTGTATGTGCAGATCAATAAATAGTCTAAATTTGTAATTTATTATTCCTTTTCACCTTTACCTTCATTCCCAATAGCATTACAACCCCACACTTCCTTCTGGGTGCAGAAGGATTTTGAGGATGATTATATGTTTCCAAATGAAATTTTCTCCTGTCCCTTTTGCTTTCTGTTTTGGTTTTGTCTTATGATAAGATTGTATGTATGCTCATCCGTAAGTGCGACAACATTGACTTCTACGAGTTAAACAGAATGTTCCTCTCTTTCTGTATGTTCCTCTTGTGGATTTGTGCCTCCTCTCAACTCTTAAGCTTATGCCTGTTCATCTGGCTGCTGACAATCAGATCTCCGTCTAAATGTCGTGCATACTTTCACTCTGTAAGCAGGTGTTCTTCCTGTTCGTGGAGCGAGAGCAGGAGATTTCTCTATGGAGGCGCTGTGGGCATGTTTGAGCTTTTGCTTGGGGTTGACTGTTTGTTTGAGTTTGTTTTCAGCTGGGGTTGTTTTTACTTTGTCTTTTGCATTCAATCCTTCCTTTCCTCCACCTTTCACCTGGCATGTTGGATGTCCAGTCATTGTGAGTTATGTCTGATTGGCAGCTGCCAGTCACATTCTGTTTTCATCGGCTCCCTTGTCTTTTCTCTCAGTGCCAGCAGTGTGGAGAAAACACAGGATTGGTCAGATGAGGAGACCAGCAACCCATTTGCGGCAGACACGAACGGAAACGGGAATCCGTTTGAGGATGAGCCGTCTTCTCCGGCCGTCTCCGTACCAGTCAGAGCTCTGTATGATTACGAGGGTCAGGAGCAGGATGAACTGAGCTTCAAAGCAGGTAAAGTGGGACATTTAATGGGGGAATAATACATTTTACATGTTAAAGCTCTTGCACAAGAGCCTAGAGTTGCATCCTCAAAATGTTGCATCCAATTTTGGATGGTATTGATCGATTGACCTCTGGATTATGGGCCCAGTACAAATTCCGCTTCCTCACTCTGCTACACCTTCACTCTAGATGGGACTTAAACCCAGACGTTCTGGCTTAGGACTTCAGTGGTTTATACATTAGGCCACTGGGGCTCCCATAAGCATTTTGGTATCTCTGGTGCATAGTGACCCCATGTCCATATTTTTGTATAACTAGGTTAGTGTTGCTGATGTGTGCAGTCAGTGTACAAATACAACTACACTGCATTAATTAATACATTAATAAATTTCCTGTAGCCAATGATTAACTACATGTTTTAATATATGGTATTTATCCCCTTTTCTGTGCCTGTTCTATGCTAGTTTTCACTCACAGCAGCAGTATAGTGTTAAAGCTGTGACATAAAAGGTGTTATTATCTGCAAAGTACCAACTTCTTACAGGATCAAGAAAAAACCTTCTTAATCGTGAATCTCAAAGCCTAGGCTGCAGCCAACGTACTGCATCACATAAGTTTGCAGCCTATGTTTGGAGTGATTTAAAAGACAGAACTCCTTTGTTTGACCAATAGATAAATACTAAGAAGGATTCTTCGTAGGAGGACCCTACCTACGTTGGCTGCAGTTTAGGCTTTGGGACACAGCCTAGTGAAAAGGACATCTGCCAGATTGACATTGTGAAAAAGTGATCATGGCAAAAATTGCGTTTTAGCATGACGGCAATTATGTATTTAATAAATCATTCCCTTGGAGCTATAAGGTTCTATCTGATATTATCAAAGTTATTTCTTATTCACATATTAACTTTTTAACACTGTGCGGTGAGGCTGTATGCATTTTAGACTCTTTATAGTGACCCTGACGTGTGGAGATATAAAGTTTGTTTTTTAGTTAAAGACTTTAAGGCTCGTTATCTCAAAACTACTCAGACTGCAGATTAAAACATAACTCCAAGGGGACAAAATGTTAAATTATAGGTGTCATGTTGGTCATATGATACTGCAGCTGTGACAATTAAGGTTCATGACAATCCAGGCCCGATTAGTCAACAGGATCATGTGGCCCACAGTGTATTTTCCATTACCATAAATGTGCTTTTACCTTTCATCTTTGCTTTTATCTTTTGCCTAGAATGATCCGATATGGGACCTTAAACACTTTTTATACAAAATTTTCTGTTGATATGCTTCTTGACAATTTCTCAAAGTGCTGTGTATCTCTCTCTCTCTCTCTCTCTCTCTCTCTCTCTCTCTCTCTCTCTCTCTCTCTCTTACTCTCTTACTCTCAAAGGGGATGAATTTACTAAAATTGGAGAGGAGGACGAGCAAGGGTGGTGCAAAGGGCGCCTGAAAGATGGCCATGTGGGACTCTACCCAGCCAACTATGTAGAGGACATTCAGTGAGAAGAGAGGAAACAGGATGGGCAGAAGAGATGAAGGGAGGGGCATTTTCAGACGAGAGGAAGCTGCTCACTGTCTCACTCTTGTGGTGGAAACTGGACTGACCGCTGCAGTGTAGCGAAAGAAAGAAATTCTGCATTTTCACTCTTGTTGTTTCCTTATAGAGGTCACCATATTGCCCAGATCTAGAAGTAGATACCCTACAACCATCATATCCCCAAATCCCTGACGTTTGCTGAAAAGGACTACTCCCAGCTGGCATCTGTTCAGATTTCAGAGCTCCTGTTTCTGTCTGGGAATGACAGTGAAAGAGGTGTAATCAGTTTCATACCACATCACATCTTATAGCAATTGCTCAATCTGATTTAAAAGTGCAGAATACAATGTGATGACGGACCTCTCTGATGGAATTCCTTAGTGGTGATTGGTCGACTCTCAGTTTATTCTTAAAGTGAATGGAAGCACTTGTAGGGGACCTAAAACTCATCTGGGTAATTTTTTAGTCTTTTGGATTTAGAGAAAATCATTTTTCTCAAGGCCAAGAGAGCCAGCATGACGAAACAGAAACAGGTTCATGAACTCAGCTGTGTTTCCATGCAGATTGTGTGAGAAGGGTGTGACCGTATGGCCGTAGGGCTTTTCTACACTCTTAATATATAAAGGTGTTACAAATGCTTCATAATCCCCTCATAAACATTAATAATAGATATGTGATCATCTGTTACAAACATTAGTTCTTTATGGAGCCAAAAGTAGTATTTCAGTGGCATCGCTCATGCAGAATTTGAAGCACTTTTATTTTGAGCGTGTAGATCCATGAATAGGAATATAACAATTAACATGTTGCTAAAACATCACATTTTGAGGTATTTCAGGAATTTTGCTTTGACGAGTTTTATTGCTTCTTCAATTCTTGATTATCAAGAGTTGTGGAAGTTTTATTTTCCAGCCAAATTTTATCATTTTTACTGTGGTGTAGATGGGTGGGTGATCATTTAGTCACTTTAGGCCCTGAATGAACGAGACCTAAAAGAGGTTCACTAATGACAGAAGGCCTGTGCTGGAGAAAGATCATCAGGGATTAGCTGAGCTGAGTATTGTCATACGTTCTCGAAAATAAAGTTGCTACAAAGGATTCTTTGAACGATGCAATAAAAGACCACATCTCACAAAACACTTTGTAGCACCTTTATTTGTAAGTGTAGGTGTTCTTCACGGTAGCATGTTTGGCTGCATTCTTAAAATTAAGGTCATTTGGAGCAGTGCCATAGAAGATCCACTTTTGGTTCACTAAAGCAACTTTCAGTTGATAGATTTCAGCATTGTTCTTTCTGAAACCAAGAGTGATTCTTCTGTGGCACAGATTTCAAACCTTTGTTTTCCATCACTGATCACTGGTCCTGTTAAATCTTGTCACATATGTTGGATTTCTGAGATGGCCTTTGCTTCAACTCCAGTTTCATTTCAGATATTTTCCGATATTTTTATTTTTTTTTGGTGTCTCACTTGAAGCTGTCAGCTTTACTCTTTAGCCTGCACTGGACAATTCACAGCTGCCACACTGGGGGAAGTGGGGGATGCAAATATGTTCTCAAAAGGAGCCACAGTGGCAGAGGTGGCGAATCCAGTAGAAAGTAAAAGTCCATCAAAGAGCTGTCCAGCCAGTTGGATCAAAATCCTGGGATGTATTTTTACTTTCTGGACCTGGATTTGCCACCTGAGCCAAAGTCTTCTAGAGAGCAGTGTTTCACTGAGGTGGAGTTTCTGAAGGACAAAAAAGGAAATCCCAGATGCAGCCTTTCTGCATGTACATTGCAGTGAACTTGAGAACAAAGATAAGCATTTAACTAAAATTAGGTGATGGTGAGTGGTGTAGTTTTAAAATTCAGACTGTTAATTTATAAAATGAAATGCCTTAAATGCTTCACCTTTTGCCCATGGACAAATGCTGTGATTGAGGATCAGAATGTATATGAATTGAGCATTTATATGGCGTATGAATGTTATGAATTTATTGTTTTTTGTTACATTTGTATATATGAATTTTAGTTTCTTTCTCGCAGATGGTCATACTGGGTTAAATAGGCACACAACTATCAGCACATTTTTAGGACGCATTGTTTTCATTTTCTTCTTTGAGAGTTCACCAGTGGTTAACTGGTCATGACCTGTTCACATTCATTGATGGCGGTTATCCTGTTAATGCCATCTCAGGGGGGACAGGAGCAAACTTTTGAATGTACCAGTTTTGCTGTAACTGATGAGCAGTGGCAGTTATTGGCTTCACCTTTTTGAAATTTGTTACATTTTGCAGCAGCTGTGCATCACAGTACACATCGGTTTGTCACTGCAGTTGGCAAATAAAAAGATTTTTGACTGCGCGACTTCTGTCTGTGTGGTTTTATTTTGTTCAGTTTCATGAAGGAGTCAGTGATCGCTGTGGAAGGAAATGGATTTTTGCTTTGATTTCTAATAAAATGTGGTCACTAAGGTGCTGTATGTCCACAAATGGACTTTATCCTGCCAGCCTTCAATTGAACCCATGTGTGAATAGTGCAGTTAAACTTCCAGAAAATTAGTGTTGTGCTGTACCTCCTGGACATGTTACACAGGTGCCACCCGTTGCCTAAATCACACGTTCTCCTGTAGTGAGAACACATCTGATTTAAAAAATTGCAAATCCAGACCTGATTCACCTGATATTTTCCAGATTTCATAAGTGAAAAGCAGCTTTGACGCAGTATTAGTAAACTAACATCAAACCGTTTCTGTTCTTATCAGAGCACCCCAGTTAACACAAACAGTGCAGGCTAGAAAAAGTAAGTGAACGCCACATTTTTCAAGAGCTAATTGGCAAAAGGTGATTAAGATCAGATTGGAGGTGCTTTAAGTTTCACAGGTGCTTTAAGCATTCATTAAAGGTATTAATAATAATACACTATCAAAATATATTTTAACAAAGTGAAAATGGCTTGGCCTTCCATAATAGAATTTTATGCTTTGACGATCTGCAGGTCTCCTGAATATTTTGCTTTCACCTGTGTTCTAATGATCATTGCTGTGAGGATTTGATTGCAGCTGGTGTGGTCAGGATATGTGAGTGGTGTTAGGAGTCTTGCCCAAGGACTGGGAATTGAAGTCACCCAGTCACCCACATGGTGTGGTAGCTCACTGTTTTACTTACACACACACACACACACACACACACACACACACACACACACACACACACACACACACACGTAGCATTGCTCAGAACAGGTGACTTTGTTTTTCAGGACACTGGCCCTTTAACAAGGTGTCAAACGGCATACATTTCCCACAATGCACTGCCGACTGTTGTTGCTGAATGCGGAAGTAGGACCGTATCTCGTTCTGTCCACATCAACAGGTGGACAAGATGTCTGAACCGAGCAAGCAGGATATTTCAGCCGTCTTCAGGCGTTTGCGGTCCATCCCCACCAATAAGGTGAGCAGTACTGGCGGCTCAGGCCGGAGGAGGGCTGTGTTAAAGGGGGAAGCCAATGATGTGACACGTCGCAGGTTTTCTAAACATATGGTAGCTTTTTCTTCATTTCCCTGCTTTAGAGGAGCGTTTATCGACCTCAGCATTACTTCATCACCCTACAGTAAACGATTTCCACCCAAACAAACAGGTGACGAGGCTCAAATTCACTTCTTTTCCGAATTCCGTGGTCCACCTTAAGAGGAGCCTGCGTTCTCCACGTAGCGGCCGCTCGAGTAGCCCGGCGGCCCTTTGAAGTCGCTGCAGTATTTAAGGTGGAACGGAGAGTTAGAGTCAAAAGTCAACATCTGCTTCATTCTTAGTTTGTATCCCTAAATATCCCAAAATGGCTGTAAGTCTTATTTGACACGTTTTAAACACGTTCTGCACTGAATGTAACATTTAAACATCTTCTGCTTTGTTGATCATATCCTAATAAACCATTAAAGCAGCATATTGTCAATATTGGTATTAATAGTTTTGATATTACAGTGTATTTTCAGATCTCTGCACTTAAGAAATGAGAGTTCTTCTGTCAATAAATGGTTCAGTGCAGAGCCACGTATGATTAAATGGTTCTTTAGGCTGCTGAAGAATGTGTGATGGGTTCTGCTGTTGTTACACACTTAAAAAATAAGGGTTCTTCAGGGGTTCTATTATAGAAGCATGAGCAGTCGTCAAATAAGCCTTTGCATCGTGAAAGGAGTCTTCAGATTGGAGAATGTGATGGAGAGGGTGATGCTCTAACAATAGCAGAACCCTTCCTGGCACCCTTTTTCTAAAAGAAAGAACCTGTTCTCAATGCTGTGAACCCTGTAATCCTGACTGTTCATTGTTCTATAGAACCATTGTACTCACTAAAGTACACTTGGAGAACCATCATTTTAAGTCTGTATGATTTAGCACAGAAACAATAGAAGAACCCTTTTCTAATAGGTTCTGTATAGAACCCTCTACAGCAGATTCACCACCAGTCCCATGAACCCTTTCATGAACCCTTAAATCATGCTGCTGGTTCTTTGAGTGTTGATCCTTCTATATAGAACCATTTTCTTTCCTGAAGAACCTTCATTTTTTTAAGTGTAGTATCTCCCACTCCTGATTTATTGCACATACTGTCATGCTCATGTTCTCCAATTCTTAATCTTTCTGTGTTGAGCTTTAGATGACCTGATATCAGTCCTCAAGTGTATGTAGACTTCTGATCTGTAATTCCTGATGTTTTCACATCTGTATTTGTGTAACTTCATCAAAACAGCAGAAACATTCTATTTAGTGAAACGATGATTTAAAAATGTTCCCCTGGTGGTTCGGGAACCAGACTGGAAGGTTGCTGGTTTGATTCCTTGAACTAGCAGGACATGACTGAAGTGCTCTTAAGCAAGGCACATAAGTCCCCAGCTGCTCGCAGCCCACCGCTCCTGGCACGTGTGCTCACTGCCCTCTTGTGTGTGAATTCACTAGTGTGTGTGTGTGTGTGTGTGTGGACAGGTGAAATGCGGAGGGCAAATTCCCCTGTATGCAAAACACAGAAGGGCTATGAGCACTTTTATCTTTACCTTATTTCCTCTCTCAGGCCTGTTTTGACTGCTCTGCAAAGAACCCAAGCTGGGCCAGCATCACATACGGAGTTTTCCTGTGTATCGACTGCTCAGGGACGCACCGTTCTCTGGGAGTGCACCTGTCCTTTATCAGGTAGAATAAATGAACTGTATCTCTAATAGCAGATGCCAGTGGCCCAAGCAGGGTGCGATTTGACTGCCCACTTGTCGTCCCTGTCTGAGTGTTACAGTGGTGCCATGTTAATCATTGACAATAATTGATGTCCTGTTGAGCAGGTCTACTGAACTGGACTTCAACTGGTCCTGGTATCAGCTGCGCTGCATGCAGGTTGGGGGAAACGCCAGTGCGGTGAGTTTTTACTGTTTTACTGTTTGTCATATCAGTCGCTGATATTAAGGAGGTTAACTTGCTGTTAGGCTTTGTTAGGAAAAAAATGTTTACATAAATGATTTTAATGTAAACATCCTGAAGGATGAACTGGAATTATGGTCATTTTGAAGAAACGGCCTTATGGGTTATATTCCAAAATCTAGGTAAGTGTTCATACTTCTAGAGAAGTTGTCATCAGTGCTTTAAGAATATAACACCAGTTCAGTTGCCAGTAAATGCATTAAAATGATACTAATATAACAGACCTGTACAAATTCACTGGATGCAAGTATTCAAATGGACAATTTGAAAGCTGTGAATGCAAATCTAGATTAATAATATAAAAAATATATTTAATATTTATTAAAGATTTAATCAAATATGATCAATACTATATATATATACACACACACATATATATTAAAAGTTTAGTACATTTATTATAGATATATAATATCACTAATATAGATGTTGAGATCAAATATCGGATCTGAAGTAGATAATGAAATACATAATTAAAGTGTAGCATATCAATTTATTGTCTTCTTATCTGCAGAATATTTAGTTTGAAATAACCAAACATCCAAAAAAGCCTTTTTAATTATTTATAGTATTTAAGTTTATATGTAAACAGTTATTGTAAATAATAATAATGTTAATATGGCAAGTCATTGTGTATATTGCAATGTAATGTGTGTTTTTAGAGAGAGTATTTACTGATATGATCGATAACGATAGTACTTATGCCGTCTCATCTGTTCATGGATAATTGGATATTGTTCGTGGTTTATGAAAATGCTTGCTAAAAACATGGTGTGTCCAAATGTTTGTGGACATTCCTTCTAATGAATGCATTTAGCTTTTTTAAGTTGCAACCATTGCTGACACAAGTGTACAAATGCACACGCACACAGCTTCCCTGTAGAGAAGTACTGCCAATAGGAATCTGTAGAGCAGATAAATATGAACCTCCTGGCACCATGCCTAATGCCATGTGTAGAATAGTGGGGCATAAAGCCCTCGAACAAGCCACGGAGCAGTTGAAACTGTGTTCTCTGAAATTAAGGTGCTCCATCCAGTACATCCTGACCTCTGAATGCAATCAGATTTTCACAGCAATGCTCCAAAATGCTCCAGTAGAGACAATTACACCAAAACCAGGATCATCTTTTTTTAAAACGCTGAATGAACAGATGTCCCAGTACTCATGTCAGTATAGTGCAGCTTTGGAAACACAGCTTAATCAGGTACTGATGATCCTCTCATTTCTCTTCTCACTTCAGACGGCCTTCTTTAACCAACATGGTGGGACTGCAGGTGCAGCCAATGCAAAATACAACAGCCGAGCGGCCCAGCTTTACAGAGAGAAGATAAAGACTCTGGCCACACAAGCCACCAGACAGCATGGCACAGAGGTAACATACACATTTGACATGGCACACAGTAGTTTGTATTAAATGTAACACTACGTGTGTAAAGTCTAATGATGACTGATAGTCTACATATCCTGAACTGTGCAGAGGATGTAGGTATATTACAATACATTCCAAATTATTATGCACATTGAATTTTTGTTTTTCAAGTAAATTCGTGGATGATATTGTGTCTCGGGGCTCTTTGGAACACTGAAATCAATCTCAGACACCTGTCATAATTAGTTTTCCAGGTGAGAAAAATGATCTCTGCTGAGGAAAAGAGGCAAATAGTGGAATTCCTTGGACAAGTTATGAAAAGTTTAGATATTTCACGAAACCTAAGCATGATCTTCATACTGTGAAGAGATTTGTGGCTGATTCAGGTCCCCGAAGGTGTGAACCTGACCATGGCACATTATCTAGAGTTACTGACTGACCACTTTCTTCAATGGTACACAAAGAAGAGCCTTCTGTAGCAAAATTGTCCTCATGCATGATGATGCACCATCTCATGCTGCAAAGTATACCTGTGTCATTGGCTGCTGTGGGCATAAAAGGAGAGAAACACCATCCTTCCATGAGCTCAGCCCTACTGAGAACCTTTGGAGTATCCTCAAGTGAAGGATCTCTGAGGATGCAAGAACTGGGAAGGTGATTTCAAAGAAGACGTCCTATGTGAACTTGAGATGTTTATGGTTGAGAGAGCTTTTGATGTCACCTCTTAATGGTGCAAATTCAACAAATGGCCATTTTCAGTTCTTCTGTTGTCAGTTACATCCTATAAACTGTTCAGAATTATTTTTTTATTTTTGAAAAAATACTGTTATTATTGGGAGGTTTGTTCAATAAAATTTGATTTATACTCTTTAACAGTTGATGCCTTAAATTATACTGACGTCGTTTGCATCAGAGATCAGAGAAAAATATCATTTACATAAAAATTTGGAACGTGCTCTATTTAAAGTATTTCAAATTATTTGTTTTTACAAATTTTACATATGTTATTTGTATTTATTCTAATGTTCAGCTCAAGTGTCTGAAATCTGATTTTTGTTGCCTTAATATGTCATAACTGATTCTGAGCCACTGATTTTGGTCATTAAATTGGGTAATCGTTCGTGAGAGTCCACCATTAATGGTGTGGAATTCTCAGCAGGCCATCTATGCAACCCCACCAAACAGTTATTTACAGTTACACAAGAGCATTTTCAAATATGACCAGAGACCCAAACTGAAGGTCA
This sequence comes from Acestrorhynchus altus, assembly GCA_034509495.1. Lineage (NCBI taxonomy): Eukaryota > Metazoa > Chordata > Actinopteri > Characiformes > Acestrorhynchidae > Acestrorhynchus > Acestrorhynchus altus. The sequence continues at coordinate 5,762,927 of CM067501.1, forward strand.
AATTACCATTATTAATATTTACATATATTAATATGTCTTTACTGAAAGTCTGATCTAAAAACCTCATTAATAGTTTGCAGCACTTTGCTCTATAATGCACATAAAACAAATTATATATAATACATACAGGTCTCTTCATCAAGGTGGAGTTTCCTCAATTCCAGTTAACCTGCCCCTGCACATGGTGTAACCAGCAAGCTGATTGGGACTTTTTTAATGGTGGGACTTACCTGTAAACAGATGGTTTGTTGAACGTCAGTAGAACCCCCATTCATAGTACCTCCAGTAAATGGTCTCCTCATTTATAACATGTGTGGAAATGATGTGCATACACACGAGAATGTTCATGTGTTGTTTCAGGGACAGATTCATTCACATTACAGATGCACTGAGTCAAAAATGAACTGCTCATGTTGACACAATTAAGACTACATGTGACCAAGTATTTAAACAGTGCTTGTGATTCATTGGTATTGTTTTCTCTCTCTTTCTTCCTCCGTTTCTGTCAGCTGTGGCTGGACAGCCAGGGTTGTCTGTCCCCCACATCTCCTGGAAACAAGCATGAAGACTTTTTCAGCCAGCACACACAGGTGTTTGTGCATCTTTCCAATGAACTGCGTGTTTTATGGTCTCCTGTATAGATTTGTGCATAAAGGGTAGAAGCTTATTACCCCAAAAAGGAGGTGGACATCCTTTTTAATTTTGTGGACAAGAGTCAAAGCATCTTACTAGGTTCATGTAATCATCCTGAGTTAAACTTTGGAAAAAAGTTCAAAAGTGGGAGGTGCACTTTGGGAGGGGCACTGCAGTGATGTGCAGGTTTAGAGGTGGGATGGAGAGGGAAGCGGGGTAACCTGTGTAAACCCCAAGCAGTGGAGTTCCTCCGCTGTGTCTGTAAGCATCATGGGTCCAACCCAGCTGGAAATGCTGTTTTGACAACTAGCAAACCTACTGTAAATATACTGGACATGACCAGTGTTTCTCAACCCTGGTCCTCGAGGCACCCCTGCCCTGGACATTTTTGCTACTCTGAAGGACTTGGTAATGAGCTGATTAGTTGAAACAGGTGTGTTGTGAGCTGAGAAAGCTCTAAAATATGCAGAGCATGGGTGCCTTCAGGACCAGAAATAGTGACCTAAGGCACATTACAACTTGTCATGGTCCCAACAGGATATTAAAGGTTGTCCTTTTGTCTTTGCTGAGGTTACTGTCAAACATGTGCTCTATATTTTTTCGAGTGCTTTACTGCACAGAAACCCATTTATGGAAATACTTCCTCACTATGTTCATATGCTTCTCATATTTCTGATCACACCACGGGTGGATATCAACAGGGGAGCAATAACTGACGTGTTGTCATACTGTTGTTTGATGACACGTCAGCCATGCCTATAGCTGAGATGAACCTGGGGGGGGCGCTGTTGAGTTGGATCTGACCAATATAAAAATATTATTCATGTTATTTTATACAATATTTTATATAATGCTATTTTATTAAAGCCACGCCCATCACTACACTGTAACTGATGTGTTAAATAGGCAGTTCTGCATATGCATAGACTGTTTACTCCACAGACAAACATTGGTAATAGGTAAAGGTTGTACACAAGAGCTCAGTGACTTCAGGGAGGTGATGCCGACCCTTTCAATAAGACAGTTTGTCTTTTTTGTTGAATGTTTTTTCTCTTTTTAATGTTATTATAATCACTTTATGGTCTATTTCTACTCTGTTTCTGTTGATCTAGGATGATGGAAGCTCTCTCCAGCAAAACCTGAATCCACCAGAGGAGACAACTGGGCAGGACAACAATAATAATGGTATGATGAAGCTGAAAGGCTTCCAAAACACTTCATCTACATTTTGCATTAGAGTTCCTGTGTTCCTGTAACTGAATCATAACTATCATCTACAGATAACAATCGAGAAGGCCCTTCTGTTGAATTTCTCAGTGCCTCTCCGAAAGCTGTTTTAGGTAACATTGATTGTGTATCTAAAATGTACTGTTTGGGTTTTTTTTTTTGTTTTTTTTTGTCACATTAAGTTGAATTGGGGGCATTAAAGGATCAATATCATTAAAAATAGATGTTGAGGTGGTGCTTTATAGGTGGTGTTTTATACTATATTTGCCAAATCAGCATACCAGTGTTTATTCTTGAGTGTTTTAGCACTGACTGCTTTTCAAATAAGGAACATAACAGTGCTCTTTTCCAAATCTCTGCACCAGACACCAATTACTTAACAGGAAATAATAGATGTGGTTCTAATTTTCATAATTTTATTCAAAAAAGTAAACTGTCATTTTATATTAATCACAAGTAAAATGAAATATTTCAAGCCTTTTTTGGTTTGTATGGCTTATGGCTCATGAAAACCAGAAATCAGAATGCAGAATTACATTTTTGCAATATTTAATGTATTAATGTAGAGTTTTAACATTTCAAGTACTAACATTTTAAAAAGATGAGATCCAAGTGGACTCAGTGGTCTAATGTGCTGGCACTCTGATCCAGGTGTTCAAATCCCGGGTCATTCTGCATCCCTTCAGTAGCCAGAGCAAAATTGGCCTTGCTCTCTTTGACCCTTCATCACAACCACTGTTATGCTGACTGGCAGGAACCTAGAACTTTGGAGAAGAAGCAATGGTTGGAGAAGGCATGTCCTTGTCTTCACCCTCCTGGTGTTAGGAGCATTGTATGTGTCACTTTAAATGCATTAAATATAAAATATATTTATATAATGAAATTATGAACAAAACAAAAAAAATCCACTAGTACATAAAAGGGGGGAATAAAATGCATGAAAGCTATAGAATGCAGGTTATAAAGCAGTAAGTGACTCATTGCTCACTAAGCAGTGAGGTTTATTAACAGTAGGCTCTGGATGCTGAGATCAGCACATTGAGTTTTAGATAATTACAAACTGGTGTTTGCGATTATGTGTATTGAACTTTAAAGTATTTTCAGATTCTCAGCCAATCAGATTTTTCAAACCAGGAATATTTATTGTTATAACTCTGGTTTTATGCCTCTGCAGAGCCTTCTCTAATCAAAAAGAAGCCACAAGCAGCTAAAAAAACGGTGGGTGCACTGCTGAATAATCCTCACGTTAAGATCTTTCTCCAGAATGTTGCTGTCAGGTGCTTACTGACATTAGTGGACGTCCACTTGTCTACTCTGTGAATTGGTATGTGGTGGGAAAAGCAGGCAGAGGGGGTTTGTATTTGTATGCATCTTCATGTTCCTTTGTTTCTGCTGAGTAGCTCAGCTCTAAGAAAGGAGGTCTGGGGGCTCAGAAGGTAAGCAGCCAGAGTTTCTCAGCACAGGAGAAGAGAGCACAGGCTGTGGATAGACTGCGAGAAGAGGCAGCAGCAGAGAAGAGTACAGGACATGAGGAACCAGTGTGAGTTTCTCTGCATTCTTTTTCACCTGGCTGTGCTGAATAAATGACATGCATCAAAATAGGGCTGCTGCTTCCCCTAATACCTTTTCTGGGTCATGAAACAATGGCTTCTACACCCAATTGCTGGCTGAATTAGCTTGTTAGGGCTTTGTCTTATTCCTAATCATTTCTGGGAAAGGCTGGTGACCCCTACACTGATACCTCAAACCTTGCCGCAACAATTAGAAGGCATATGCTCCTCTAAGCAGTGACCTAACAGGAGAAGACTATAAGATTACCGTATTTTCCGGACTATAGGCTGCACCGGAATATAAGCCGCACCCACAGAGTTAAAAAAAAAAAAAAGTGTTATATATCAGTTTTATGCATTTTAATGACTGAAACTGTTTGCACTGAAGTTTTTATCAGATAATGTCTGTAATAAATGTACATAATGTACATATTGTATCTTCACAGCAACTAAACTGTGCAAAATCTTCACTGTCATGCAAAAATACGTTTATTTTAAAAACAACTTTACACAAGAAGGAAAAATCTTCTTAACCTTCAATGGAAGTTTAGTGTAAATAGATTTGTTATTTATTTTTGAGCGACTGTTGGTCCAGTCGTCATGAGATTTTATGAGACAGTTTAAAGTACACATTATGTCAAAATGACAGTTTTGATCTGACTGAAATTATTTTGAGAGTGTAATGTCCCTCTTTGCCTCTTTCTTTGGTGTGTTCGTGTCAGTGTGGGCTCTCTGCGATTGGCCTATCAGGATTTGGAGCTCCAGAGGAAGAGAGATGAGCAGAAGCTGCGGGGGATGGAGGGGAAGAAGAAGGAGCAGGCTGAAAGGCTGGGGATGGGCCTGGCCAGCAGGAGGTGAGTTCCTGTTTAGTTTTATGCAGAAGAGCACAAAAGACTGCAACGGGAAGAGCCGCAAAACTGTGTAAAAGCACGGTGTACACTATATGGACTAAAGTATTGGGACACCTGCTCATTCATAGTTTTAGAACAAGGGTGTTGAGGTTATCCTGCCGTTAGAGTCTCTACTGCCCACGGAAGGCTTTCTGCTAAATTTTAGGGGAGGCGGGGGGGTGTAGTACCATCATTCCACAGTTCAGTATTGGGGGACTATACCCCTGTAACCCACACCTGTTAGGTATGGTGCCAGTAGGTTAGTTTTTTGTATATCGGCAATGCAGCAATGGGTGAAATTTATTATAGCTCAATACATTCATTAGGGGGGTGTCCATTAGGAACTAGAGAATGTTTCATGAGTTTACATAAGCATGTGTGTATTTACATATGATTATTTATGACTCATTATGAGTTTTAATGTGCTGTCATAGTACACAATGTGCTCATTATACACTGTAGCAAAGTGTGCGAGTGCATGTTTTACTAGCTCATTGTGTAAACAGTCGCAGAGTGTTGCATACAAAGCCGAACAAACATGTCTCACTCTTTATCTGTTTATGCATTCTTTCCTTCCTTCTGTCTTCCAGCGGAGTCTCTCACTCTGTCCTGTCAGACATGCAGACCATTCAACAGGAGACGCCCACTGTGGCCCCTCACTCAAGGAGGTACAGTGAGGATGAGAAGGAGGAAGACGGCTTTTTCTCCAGGCGAGTTTAGCTTCACTTGTAGCTCATACATTCGACGTGTGTCTGTTTTTAATTTTAAAGCAACTGAAACACTTCAGATTCACTTCAGTGTTATCTAGTGCTGTTTGTAGGATGTGTTTATTTATGTATTTGATTGGGCCACCTGTTCTGCAAGGCTCTTGCATCTAACAAAGCTAAAAAATAAATGGACTTTAATTGGCCTAAGAAGTGTAAATACAAGCTGAAGTCAGATGTCTCATCCATAGATGTCATATTAACTTCACTGAAGTACTTTGTGATCTCCTGCCCTGTAGGAGTTCCTCCAGGTTTATAGACGATGTGCCACAGTCTTCCGATCAGTTCTTCTCAAAGTGGGGAGATGTCAAGAAGAAAGAACCAACAAAACCAGAGCCTGACTTTTACTTGAGCTCCAAGATGTCTTCGTTTGAAGAGAGGTAAGCTTCTTCATCACTGTTGAAAATCGAAACCCAGTGTTTTGCTGTTATTTTACTAATGATAGTCTTTATAGCTCATTTTAGCTCTGCATTGTTTTGTTTAAAGAACAGGTGCTGTTTAAATGTTATGGCAATGTTCTGGTATGAACCTGTTATAAGATGAGGCTACAATCGGATCAGATATATAGCTGTATAAGCTGGTTTTCTGACCAAATATGTGATTGGACGATGATTTAGTCAATCCTGAGACCTTCTCAGATCATAATGTATGACCTAGAGTTTGTCACAAGACCTTGCAGTCCCTCATTGCAACTCACGGCTGCAGAAAACCAATAAAACCAGAAGAAATGCACTGAACATGTGCATGGAGCTTTGATTAAACATATTGAGCTCCAACTGATCTTTTTAGAACATGTAAATCTCACGTGCCTTAAGGGGGAACCAGTAACCACTCAGTTCTGTGCTTTGTGATTCACAGTGTGGTTCTACAAGTGGATGTACATGCGGTGCTTGGTGTTTAACAGGGTTTTAAATGTGGTTGATTCCAAAATGCAAAGTTACTAATTAAAGTGTGTGGGTGTGTGTATGAGAAATGTATTAAGTGTTCTTGAGGTTCTAAAACACTAGTGAGTTCTGTTTATGTCTGTTTTATGAATTACAGGGCGACATCAAGGAGGAAATCAGACCATGGTCCTGTAGCAGTCTCCGATGACGCCCAGAAGAAGTTTGGTAATGCCAAGGCCATCTCCTCTGACATGTTCTTCGGTAAACAGGACAACTCTGAGGTAACTCTTCCTACCTGCTTCAAGCCTTTCTTGCCACACTTTGATTTGTGTCTTTCTGTTTACTATAATAAAAAGCTTTTGTATGGTGTCCTTAAACCACTTTTATTTTTCCCAGTTTGATGTAATTTAGAATTTAGTCCTTTAAAAGGAGATATCTTATTTTCCGTAATGGAAATTATCTTCCTCTTGTGTTTTGGGCAGTATGAAGCAAGGTCTCGACTGGAACGCTTCTCTGGCAGTTCAGCCATCAGCTCAGCAGATCTGTTTGAGGAGCAGAAGAAACAGCCAAGTAAGTGATAAAGAAAAGTCAGTTTGTGAGGGTCTAGCTCAGCATTTTCAGCAGAGACCTCGGCTCAGACATATTCTGAACCTTCATTATGGAAGAGACAGTCGAGGACCGTCTGCCCTGCATATATTTGTGTATAACACACTGACTGTGACTCAAGAAGGGCTTGATTATCAGCTGATTACCCTGATCCCAGCACACCTAATCCAGTTTAATGCTTCAATATGCAGGGCCCGAGGGTCCTCCAGGATCTGAATTGGGAACATCTTAATCGTGATGTAAGGTCTAATAACAAGGGACATGTAATGATTTGAAATCCTTTGCTGTCTTGAGACCAAACAGATCTAGAATAAAGATCTGCTCCAGCATCCTGAGCTCATTAATGCATTTGTTTGGACTAGCAGACATGCAGTTTGGACAGGGATAACATGGTGGTAGAGGCCTGCATTGGGCTATTGTTTAGATACATTAACATCTCCAGTTCTAACTTTAGAAGACAAACTTGTCTGTTTGAGTAGATTTAGCGTCAGCTTTTCTGCTGCTTTAACTTCCAATCCTGAGATGTTCAGGCTCAACCCATGTCTTCTTTTTCCGTTGCCTTACAGCCAGCAGTTCATACAGTCTGACCAATGTTCTGCCCAACGCTCCAGACATGACTCAGCTGAAGATGGGTGTGCGCTCTGTGGCTGGCAAGCTGTCAGTCATGGCTAGTGGTGTGGTTTCGTCTATACAGGTCAGTTTCCATTTATGCCTGTTGCAGTCTACACTGTATCTCCAAAAGCATTCAGACGCTGCTTAAAGTGAATGAATTCAGCTCAATAAGGTGCACATAATTGTACACCAAACGTCACAGCATGAAAACAACCTGCCTAATATTGTGTAGTTCCTCCTTGTGCCTGTAAAACAGCTCTAACCTCTCAAAGCATGGCCTCCACAAGATCTCCTAAGTCCTGTAAGTTGTGAGGTGGGCCTCGGGTACCTCAGGCACCCATAATCCTGTTGTTGGTTCACCGGTTGTCCTTCCTTGTAGGACTGCTTGCGTGACCACCTACTGTATGTTGTATTTGGTCTTCAAGTGTAGGTAACAAGAAACCACCGGAGTATCGTGCAAAAGGAAGGTGGCGAAGTGTTACCATGTGAACATATTGGGACACTATGGGTGTTTTTATTTAGTACTGGTCCACAATTATCCAATCAAAATGAATTTTGGTTGCTGGATAGTTACTTGGTAAGTCAATCATTACATCCAGTACGACTTTGGGTATTTCCGTAACATCCACTGAAAGGCCGAATATACTGTTATAGTTTCGGAATACTTTTCTATCACGTCACAATCATAAAAACACACAGTTTAAACTGTAATGTTACTTCCATTTCTGTTATGGTTACACCGTTTTTTACAGAGAGATAACATGTAAATAACAAATACAGCCAAACTGACCTTGCAGGCTTATCTCGTTCATAAATGCACAGCCAGAAATGTTTCTAGATTTTATTTCACACAGAAAAGTCAGTCTTTAAAAACCAGAAAGAAACTTTCAGCTGCAGAGCTAAAGTGGTGCATCCTCATCAAGTAAGCTTTCATCTTTAAATGTCTGTCAATGCCAGTTTAATAATTTGTTGGGCAGATTTACCAAAAAAGATTATAATTAAGATATATAAGATGATAATTCATTAGTCCTGCTGTGGGGAAATTCACTATATATATCATATATAATAAAAAAAAAAAAAAAAAGATGGCAAACCTTTTAACTCTGGGTTCCGTGATGATCCATGTCAGTTTGAGCTTTTCCTTTAATGCCTGGTTCATTTTGATTGAAGAATGTGTGTGTTCTCTCCTGCAGGATCGCTACAGCACATGAGCACATGTTCAGAAGGAGCCGCCTTTTCTACATAATGAAGAGATGCTGTATGTCCAAGCATGTAGGTCAAAATTGCATTAACAATCAGATAATGGTGCATATATGTAGCTTTATGCAGTAGTTCTGCTGGAGGCCATTCAATGGCCGGATCCCAGCTCCGTTCAGGAGTTATGAAGGACAGGCTTTGCTGTTATTTAAACTTGAAAAGCTTTTGCCGAAGAAATCGTTTGGTATTGTGGGCACTTATTTGTTTTTGTAAATACTGTCTGGATTGTTTACATTTGTCCCAACCTGTTCTATTTGTATTATAGCCCACAGTTCTAGAGTAATCTGGTAGTAGGGGATCTTTAAGGATTTGAATAGCTTTAATTTTTGAAGTGCTCTTATATACAGTGGTTTTTAGATCTCTGAAGACCAAATTCCACTGAGACTGCCACTCGTTTATTGTTGATCACTTGCATAGAAATTGAAAGCACAAACAAATGCATTTCAGATTGTGCAGAGGACTGTGATATAAGTAACATGTAAACAGGTTTGTGTAAATATGCCAACATGGGATATATAATGTAAAGATGTCACTTTACGAAACTGTGGTGCAGAAATGCATTGCACAGTTTTCGATTTTGACACCATGTTGATCAAATTGTCAGAATGTAAACAACAGACAAAACGGGGATACAAGGTTTTTTTTTTTTCATAAAAGATATTTTGGATATAGAAGTTTTAAAAAGTCACTTTAAATACCTGGTGCAGAAATGCATTGAGCTAAATAAAAAGAATTGGGAATTGTACCTTCTTTTAGGTAGCACTAGGTGGTGGTGTTTACAGCAATCCTTTACACCAACATTGATGGGGAGCATTTGGAACTTTTGGCCTTACTCTCAATGGTTATTGTTCTGTAGGAAATCTTTTGGTTTGCCGAACGTTCATGTACATCATGCTTTATTATCACGAGAATGATTCCAGTCATATCTGAGGACCTTTTATTTTTTGGCATGTTTTGTTTTGCCATTCCTTTGCAAGGGCAGCTTTAGCTTGACTATATTTTACGCACTACAGAATTGTTACAAATGGATAAACACAAATTATACCTTCTATTCACATGGTGTATACTTTATGACAGAGCAAAAATACAATGAAAGCTGTACGGAGAACCAAACTGGTAATTTCTTCTAAGAAGAAGGACTGAAAATATACAAAAATGATAGAAGTGATCATTTGGCAGCAGTTTCCAAATATAAGCTTTGCGTTAAAGATAGCAGTCCTGTAGGTCTGGCCCAAAACCATATTTGCACTACTTAGAAAAAATGATATAAAGTTAGAAAATCTGGTGATGTGTGATTTATAAAAGTCATAATGATATTCAATGCTAATAAAAAGAAAACATTCTCTGAAACGTCTCCCATTTGTTGTGTCTTGAGGGTCTGGGGTGAAGGGCACCGAGGGCTGGTGTGAAACAGGAGAACTGAAAATTTGCTCCTGAATGCTGAACGGTGCACACGTTTCCACGCTTATACAGTGTCTGACTGTTCTGTTTACGGTTGTGTTCTGTTAGTTTAGACTGTAAATAGGTTCAGCTAATCAACTTGTGTCTGAGCCCTGAATGACTCCATACTCCAGAAGTACTGCACTAAAGGTCTTATGCTTATACAGACATATGAACGAGATTTTCTGGGAATTATAAGGTAAACATGACATACAACACAACACAGTCACATAACAGGATAAGTTCTCAACCATAATATGTTCTGTCATTGCATTTGAGATCTATCAAACATGTATTCTCGTATGTTTATGATCTTTCATAATAAAGATACTTTTTAGAAATTGCAAGATTTTTCAGCCTTAAGCAAGACACTCACGTGCCCACTGCTCTGGGCATGTGTGCTCACTGCCTCCTGGTTTAGATGGATTAAATACAGAGGACCCATTTTCCTGTGTGGATCTTTGTTGTTGTTTTTTTTCTCAGCTTGATTTGTCAGGATAAATGTTTTCTCAGAATCGCAGCTTGTTCTCGTGATCTTCAGATAAAGAGTTGTGGGATCACTTGTTTGTTTTCTAAAGAGAAACAAGGTGGCATCATGAGAATGCAATGCTAGGTTGATGTGTCTGAAAGCAGCATTATTACGCATTGTGTTCGATTTGGTACTTAAAGTCAAAGTCAGCTTTATTGTCGATGCTGCAATTTATTTGCAGACGTTTGGATTTCTCTCAGACCCACGATTCAGTTATAAACATTAAATAGATACCAGTATATACAGTCAAGATTAAATATACACTATATTATATATACATAGATAGATAGATACCATTGTGTGGGGTCCCTCAGGCAAATTAAGATTCCTGCAGCAGCTTCATTACAGTAGACAGAGGATATTTTTATTATTATTGTTATTATTATTATTAATATAAAATATAGAGTTTATGAAAAGTCCAGTAGAAGGAGTGATTGCACATTCTTCTTATTGTTCTTGCACATAGTGGGTTGTGTTGCAGTGATCAAATTACTGTAGATTAATTATAGAATTATATAAAAATGGGATTGCAGTGGGGGAAAGTGGGGATGTTATCGGGGCCCTAAGTGGGGGAGGGGCCTTGAGGAGTCTTTTAAATATTAATATCATTTAAAGATCACTATAAATGCTGCGAATGTAAATGTAATGTTATTGATGTGATCAGAGAACAGGGGAGGGAAGTGGGACTGCAGTTCTGACATCAACCACTAGAGGCGCACACTAGCGGTAAGTGGAGGAACTGCAGGCTGAGAGAGGGGGGCTCCGCTCGCTACGTGGCGAGACTTAATACACACACACACAATGGCGAGCAGTGAAGTAAAGCACAGGAAGGGCAGGTCGGGGGTCTCTCAGGACGGGGACACTCACGGCCCCTCTACTGGAGGAGCCCCCCGGCGGGGGTCGGCGGTGGAGCTGGGGACGGTGGTGGTCTTCCTCTCTCTGAGCGCCTGCTGTCTGCTGGCTGGGTGAGTCCCTCACTGACCCAGTCTGGAGATCAGAGCTTTTCTCCCCACAATGAAAGCCAGGCCAGTGACTTCAGCACTTGGAGAACTGGTGTAAACCAGCCTTAACCAGTATACCCAGTATAACCCAGCACAGGATCTGGAGTTTGGTAGACTCTCCTCTCTAGTGCACCAGTATACCCAGTATAACCCAGCACAGGAACTGGAGTTTGGTAGACTCTCCTCTCTGGTGCTCCAGTATAACCCAGCACAGGAACTGGAGTTTGGTAGACTCTCCAGTTCCTCCAGCAATACCAAAGAATGAGTAAGGGACTTTGTGGACCTCCGTACAGAATGAAAGAGAGTCACCAGTGAAACGTATTGAAAGTAAAGAAGGAAAACATTGGACCTAAATGAATGAATTTGGGGCAGCATGGTGCTGCTTTGCACCCAATGACTGTGGAAAGGCTCCGGACCCACTGTGACCCGGAACTGCTGAAGCAGATAAGGAGATGGATGGATGGATAGATAATTAGATGCAAAGGAAAGGAAAGAACAAACCCCTGCACACCTCTAACCCCACTTGACCTTAATTCTCGTTTGTTTTCCAGGGTTGTTATTCGGCAGAATGCAAGATTTAATGAAGTGGAGGAGAAATACAGACATCTGTCAGAAAAGGCAGACGATCTCCTGCGGCTCGAATCGCGATTGGGTGCCGTTTCTAAAAAGGTTGGTATCAGATTTTAGGCGACATTGCCAGTAACACCACATCGTTTATATACGCAAGGAATGCACCGTGATGTTCAGATCGTATCAGCATTATCATTTAATATACGTCTTGCAGATGTTACGTTTAGCCGACATTTCATTGCAAGATGATGAAGTTCACCGTGTAGAATCGGGATGCAAGAAAATATCAATACACTTGAGTATCGCAATGTTACTGCAAGACGGTATCGATTCTTATAAACACAGTATTGACCTTAAACACGGCGCTGGTACATAGCGCACTGCAGGTTCTGGGTGGCTGCATGCCAGAACACTCAGGATCAGAGTAACCTACAGACGTGATCATACAGTATTATACAGTCATACTACCGTATGTATCATAACGAACAGCAGGACTTACCCTATATAACCAGCCAAACACCAACTATCGGCGAATAACCCAGCTTGGAAACTGGCACACACGCTAAAGTGAGACTGGAAAAGATTTGGGGGGGTTATTACCAGATCTGTCGATCTGATCAATAAAAAAATAACATTTTCAGCTCATAAACACTAGATTATCAGTTTGTAACAAGATTCTCAAGCTGTGAAGTGTTTTATAGTCCTTACAAACAAAAACCCATAAAATGCAGGAAGTAGATGTTTGATCAAAACATGGTCAAATGATTTGAAGTATCTAAACTCTGTATTTACATCTCAAAGTCATATTTGAGGAACCCAGGATCTTCTGAAAATAACAAAATCTGGCACGTGTGGCATCCCACAAAATCGGCCCAGGGAGTGAAAAATCGCAGAATATCTGAACGTGACCCGTGTGTTGTGATAGATATACAGAAATGGTGGTATCTGTGGTATCTAATGTGGCTCCGTTGTTTGAACACCGAAGATTGCAATGTAGTGTAATGTAACTCATCTAGTCTCCCAGCTCAGATTACTGATTAGTACACTATCAGGTCCTATGATATATACACAGGAATTAATCCTCTGCATTGTACCCGTCCACACACAGTGATACACACATGCACACTAGTGAATTCACACACCAGGGGGCAGTGAGCACACGTGCCCAAAGCAGTGGGCAGGCCTATCCTCAGCGCCCAGGGAGCAGCTGGGGAGTTCAGTGCCTTGCTCAAGGGCACTTCAGTCATATCCTGCCAGTTCAGGGATTCGAACCGACGACCTTCCAGTCGACCTTCCAGTGGTTCCCCAACCGCCAGACCACAACTGCTCCAGTTAATACAAATTATATCATTTTTCTATGAAAATATTATCTTTGGCCTACAGTTCCCTGGTAGGAACCATCAGTGCTTCACCAGGTAGCATTAATGTGATCTGGCAGTAAAATGAAGAAGCGTGTAGTGTCTCCGACTCAGTCCTCCGACAGTCCAATTTTTTACACGATACTCTGAACATGTAGTACAGCAGATTTTAGTTCTAGTCTTGATTCGTCATGTTCTCACTTCAGAGTCTAGTTTATTAACACTGGAGCAGAGTTTAGATTAAGGCTGGATCTGCATTCTTCAGGAGAAGGTCTCACAGAAGCACTGTTTACGCAGGCTGCCTGGGCTTGTCCTGGTGCAGAAGTGCCTTTTTTTGGTAGAGGCTCGGAAGTGTGCTGGCTGTGTTCAGTGATCCAGAAGGTAGGGTGGAGTTTGCCTCCAGCTCCAAATTACAACCTAGTCCTGAAAACCTTGATTAGCTGGATTAGGTGTGGGCACCAGATCACCACTGACTTCCTCAAGTTCCTCAAATTCCTCAAATTGTTCTTCCAGAGACACCGAAGACAGAAGCGATGTTATGAAAACCTTTGTTGACCACTTTCTAAACGGTACACTGTGTGGACTGAGCTGGTCTGTGTGCACCCTCACATACTGACCGCAAAAGCCAATTTGATCACGGCTGTTTCGTCTGAACAATCCGAGTTATCTGTGTCCTACACAGCAAAACGAAACGCCTCCTCACCATCTCAATATTGAGAAATCCAGCTAAACACTCCTTTAAACACCAGTAGACTTAATGGGGAATTACACCAGTTCTCATTGGGATTTTCTGTAAATCAGTCATACAAACATATCCCAAGGTGTTAAAAAAAGGGGGAAACTAATTTCGTGCTTACTAAGATTTTGGACTGAGTCTCATCATTTCTGATCTCCTCTATGATTGAGCAGAACCTGACTGGTCATTAAGCTTTACACACCGCTTTCACAAAGCTGGTTTCCTGAAAGCTAGCTAGATCAAGCTCTCACTGAGCCTGCATTATAGGAATTTCCTACAAAGATCTCAGTCTAAGTAGTTAAAGACGGTCTGAATTGTCTGCAGCACCGCCTTCAGTCATACGAGCATGCCACTCAAACACATCAACTCTCGATGACATTGGCGAGGAACTTCTTCCAGATTTACCTTTATTTGTAAACTAAACGGTCACTGGTCATTGTGATGTAATCAATACCATCAATGGTCATGTCTGGCAGTAACGCCTGCACGCCAGCTGATGCCCTCAAACAGAATCACCAGCACAGCATTAGCACGCTGGATATGGTCCTCATCGCATATCACTGCATTACCGAACCAGCTACGGCCCTCGTGCAGAACCGATGGCACAGTGTTAGTATGCTGGCCACCAGCCTCCTCCAACATTGCTAGCGTGGCCTCGCCCTCGCCCTCACCCAGAACCCTAGTGAGGCACAACCAGACTGTTTGCCACATTCCTCAGTAATTTCACTGGGGTCGCTCTTTAATGTGGCTCCTTGGGTTGAATAGAGTCTGGCCTCTGTTTTCACCACCTCCTGCAGCTTCAGCTGGGTCTTAATCATCAGTTAATTGCTCGCCACGTTTCACCGAAGATGGTCTGATAAACCGGAAACTTCAATTTTTTTCACTTTTAATTTCAGTGTTAGTAAATATTTACTGTAAATAATATACTATATATACTGTTATTATCTGCTAGGTATTTATTTATGTCTTGACATTCTTGGTGCATTGATTTGAAGTGCACCATTTCACAGACGCTATCTGATTCATAGTGGTGGTGATGGGAAGCTGACATCCAGTGATAAATGCCTTTAAAAGCTACCATATAAAAAGTTATTAAACATTAAATGGTTAAGCGTAAGCTGCACATGCTTGAGGCCTTGTTGTTGACAGTTGGGAATAAGATTTTGGCCTAAAATGTGTTTGAGATGCACTTTATGGACAAATGTCCCTGTCTCTGAAGAAAAATATTGCCAATAGAATAGGACTCTCTGGACCCGATGAACATGAGCCTATTGGCACCATGTCTAAGGCGAGGAGTGGGCAAGAGGGGTATAAAGAAATTTCTGATTCAACATGTTTTACTACTCATAAGACTAATAGTCCAGGGTTGTCAGCCCTGGAGAGGCCTGTCTCGAATAAAGTTTGGTAATTACCCTCCTCAAACACACCTGCTCTATCTGATAATTAACTGATGAGTTGAATCAGGCGTGTTTTTAGTAGGGCAGCTATCAAACGTTGCTGGAGACTGGCCCTCTGAGACTGGAGATGTGCACCACTGACTGATAGGTTACCTTTGGATAGCCATTAAAATGGCTCAGTTAGCTTTGCTGTATCATCTCCATGGAACTATAAGGTTCTCTCTGCATTCTCTAATTCTTTATAGTGACACTGACAGAAATGGAGAACTAAGACTTTGATATTGAATCATTTCCCATCAATCCACTCGGAATTTTTACATCTTAAGAAACCAATCAGGTTGGAATTCCCCTTGAATCCAACTCCAGGCTCATAGTCGTACTAGTCAGTATGATAAACTCAGCAGTTTTGTACAGATTGTGTGTTTTGGTTCAATGCTGTGTCTGTGTGAATATAACTGACACAGCAAAGCCACAGCGAAAACACCCTCTCTTCTGTTATGGGTGCAGCTGGAGGCCTCCGAAGACCATCTGAAGGGGGCGCATTCCTCGGTCACCACGATAACCAGACTGGAAAACGACATCACGTCTCTCAATGCTGTTGTCATGACGATGCAGGAGGACCAGGACGCATCTTCACGCCGCCTCCAGAAGGTGAACGACCGTTTCCTGAACGTGACCGAAGCGTGGCAGGACCGACTGGGAGTGGTAACAGATGAGCTGGCCGCCCTGAGGTCAGAGTCACGGTTAGTTCACGGCCGCGTG
Organism: Acestrorhynchus altus; assembly: GCA_034509495.1. Taxonomy (NCBI): domain Eukaryota; kingdom Metazoa; phylum Chordata; class Actinopteri; order Characiformes; family Acestrorhynchidae; genus Acestrorhynchus; species Acestrorhynchus altus. The sequence continues at coordinate 5,779,143 of CM067501.1, forward strand.
ACAGAGCGAGTCAATGATGCAGAGGGCCGCCTGCGTGCCCTGGCAGAGCGTCTGGAGGAGGTGGAGGACGGCACCAGGAGAAACGCTCGCCTGCTGGAGCGCACGGAGGAGGAGGATGCAAATCGAGTCCAGAGTCAGCTGGACTGGAACACCAGACAGGTGGGCTGGCTTCAGGAGCAGCTGAAACTGCTGTCTAGAAATGATGTGGAGCTTCGGGAGAAGCTAGATGAGACAGAGCCCAGGGCGAAAGAGTGTGAGACTCAGTTGCCAACTGTGGAGGACGCTGTGAGGTCCATCCTGCGGTTAGGAGCTGACCTTAGCAGTACAGAGAGGAGAATGGAGGAGCTGACCTTGCAGGTGCTGGGTACGGAGGACAGCATGCTTAAAGTCCTGGCTGAAATCCTGGAGCTCAGGCAGGCCCTTGATGACCTGCAAGTGGATAACAGTGTAATGAAGGTAAACAGTGAGCTTGGAGTCATGCTGGAAGCCATGAAGGAGATGAATCACCAGCAGGGAGAGAACGATGTGGATTCTGGGAGAGAGCAGCTCCAGCCATATGAATGGAAGGACTTTGAGGAGAGCAAATTAACGCACCTAGATGTTGAAAGTGTTCAGCAATTAAGAAATGCTCTAAAAGACTTGGAGAAGAATGCATTTCTGCAGTCTGCACTGGATCACAGTGAAGGTCAGAATACAGAGGCTGAGGAAGATCCCATCAGTGAACTTAAATGAATTGCTGTGATTTTATTCACTATTCTTATACAAAATGCTGCGTATTTTCCAGTGTTAGTTTGTGTAATGTGATAATACTTGAACACATTTTTATATTTATACTATTTCTGATGTTTGATATATTGGAACAGACACAATGCATCTGTAGTGGGTCATTTTTTTATGTTGCATTTGATCACTATTATGCTTTGAAAAGATCCCAGCAGCATCAGGATTAGTATTCCGGTACAATGGCATCAGTTTCCCAGAAAAGCTTACTTTTCTAGCTAACGTTCTTGTGAGGTTAGGTATTTCCTCCTTTGGCTGAAATAATGGCTACCTTTCTTGACAGGAAGAAAGATGTTCCCACTCCTCCATGCAGAATTCTTTCAGCTGTATGATGTTTTAGCCTCAGCCTTTGTACAAATGGGCGTGTACAGATTATTCTCAAGCCCCCCTCTGATACAGTAAACAGAGCTCTTCAGGCAAGCAAAGCAGCACCACACTACCACCACCACCATGTTTCACAGTTAATGAGGTACTTGTGCTCAAATGCTGTGTTTGATTTGCCCCAACCATATCTTCTGTAATTGGGAACAAATAATTCAACTTCTTCATGCATGATGGGCAGAGAGATTGTAAGATTGATTGTATTTTTTTATATTATTATTATTATTATTATTATTATTATTATTATTATTATTATTTAATGTTATTTTCATGCTAAAGGATAGGCTTAGATACATTTGACATGCTTTTTAAACATTGCTCTGAGGATTTTCTGTTTAAATGAACCAGCTCAGCGATTACAAGTTAGAATCCTTCCAAAGCTGTGACCCAGAAATGTTGCTAATTATCAAAGTATCGTCAGTATATCAGCCAGGCCCATTTTACAAGGATTGTATAGCCACCAAACACTGACTTTGGCATTAGAGTGGCTTCACTAGCATAGGCTCCTCTCTACGTAATTTTTGTAAATATTGTTGTCCTCCTATTTCTGCATTACAAGCTTGGCAAATATTAGCCGTCCTCCATAGCAGTAGACTTACAGGGTTTGGACAATGAAACTGAAACACCTGGTTTTAGACCACAATAATTGATTAGTATGGTGAACTAGGGCCTCCTTTTGCAGTTAATACAGCGTCAGTTCGTCTTGGGAAGGACATTTTTAGGATACAAACCTGGTTAACACCCCAACATCCCTTTCAGACAGCTTCCTCTTGCGTCCACAGTTAATCTTGTTGGATGTGGTTGGTCCTTCTTGGTGGTGCTGACGTTACCCTGGATAGCGTGGCTCGTGATACATCACAAAAACTTGCTGTCTTGGTTACAGGAAGACGTGCACCAACAATTTGTCCTCTTTTGAACTCTGGTATGTCCCCCATAATGTTGTGTTCATTGCAATATTTTGAGCAAAACTGTGCTCTTACCTGCTAATTGAACCTTCACACTCTGCTCTTACTGGTTCAATGAGCAGTTAATGAAGATTGGCCACCAGGCTGCTCCAATTTAACCATGAAACCTCCCACACTAAAATGACAGGCGTTTCAGTTTCATTGTCCAACCCCTGTATATATTTATTTAACTCTTCAGTTATGCTGTACATTATGAATGTAACACAGAAATGCAGTCATATCATGATCCTTATGTGTAAAATGGCCTAAAATGTTCAGTTTGCACATGTTTTTAATGTTAACTGTTTGTATACACACTTAATTTCACCAATAAACAGTATGGACTTCATTGTCCTATTTGTTTAGGTCAGTACAATTGAGATGGTCATTTTATTTTATTTGTGCATATTTAATTGTGCATATTTTATTAAGTGAAAATGACTCATGAATATGTAAAAGGACAACTGATGTCCAGACCGTTTTTTTAATAAAGACGATAAAGTTCAGAAGTTTGTAAGTGATTTGTTGAGAGGTGTGCAGATTGGACCGGTGATGCACAGAAAGGTAACACAATGTAACACATTAGTTATTTTGAGGCATGCTGAGGCTGGTAGAGTTCTCTTAAAAAGACTTCTTATTCAGACCTTTAGTATTTGTTCTACCGATGATCTTCTGGATGGACCCTGCCGGTTCCAAACATTTCCTTTCATAAAATGAATCAATGTAAACTGATGTCATCTGACCAGAAGTCAGATTTTTCCAGAGTTACTTGTCCCGACTGACCAAGGAAGGTGTTCTAGATATTGATGAATTGTAGTGAAGATTTTAATTCATAGACCGGAATGTTAGATGATCATCTCCCCACCTCATCCCCAACTCCTGCAGCACCATCATTCCAGAGAACACAGTTCCACTGCTCCACAGCTAAATGCTGGGAGGCTTTATACCCCTCTAGCCCATGCCTGACATTAGATATGATGCCAGTAGGTTTATTATCTACTCCAGAGAGTCCTATTCCTTCTTCTCTACAGGGACTACACAAGCTGTGCATTTGCACATCTGTGTCAGCAACTTAAAAGTAGCTGAATGCATTTAGTAGCAGCGGAAATACACACTAGTGAATTCACACTCCAGGGTGCAGTGAGCACACATGCCCAGAGCAGTGGGCAGCAGGGAGCAGCTAGGGAGTTCAGTGTCTTACTCAAGGACACACTGTACTGCCAGTTCAAGGATTCGAACCAGTGACCTTGTAGTCACAAGGCTGGTTCCTTTGTGGGAGAGTATATTAGAACAATATTTAAGAACAGTGCAAATGGACAATATTCTAGAACTTTGTGAATATAGATTATTAGAATAGTGTGAATGCAGAAGAACCATTTTAGAACCATGTGAATGACAGAGATTATTCAAAAACTGCGAATGGACAAAACATTCTAGAACCATGTAAATAGAGATCATTTAAGACCAGTATGAATAGGCGGAAGATTCTAGAACCATGTGAATAGAGATTATTCAAAAATAGTGTAAATGTGGAAAAACATTTTAGAACCATGTGTGTAAAAGTGGAAAAACCTTCTAGAACCATGGGAATAGAAGAGATAAGTATAGTGTGAATGTGGGAAAATGCTCTAGAACAGTGTGAATGGGACTTTCTAGAATCATATGATTTAAGAGGATAATATTCAAAAACAGTGTGAACGTGGGAGGCTTTGTTTAACCCTCAGTATGTGTGAGCCTTAATGTGGATAAATTGAGATGCCTGGTCCCTCAACTTGTATGTCTTGTCTCCTGCTGTAGTGCGAAGATGTCCCAGTGCTGCTGGAAAGCGAGGAGATGAGGTCATCCCTGATCCATTTGAGCAGGCTAGAAGAAGAGGTGTCCCGGCTGAAGGACTGGTCTTCTAGCCTGACTGAACGACGGCAGCAGATGCAGGAGAAGATAGCTACTCTTCTAGAGGCCGTTCAGCGCATTGAGAACCGCACCACTGCCATCTCCAGTGATGTGACAGCCAAAGTGGCTTCGGTGCGAACAGATGTGAGGCGAATGGGTGGCCTGGAGGGTGAAGTGGAGGCTCTCCTCACCCGGACTGGCCAGTTGGAAGAGAAGGTGGCTCAGGCTGAGAAGCACATGGTCAAACGTGTTGGCGAAGTTCTCGCTGCTAGTATCGACCGCATTTCCAGTCTGAAAAGCTCCACAGAGAAGAACAGCCAAGGCCTGGAGAACATCCGTAAACGCATTCCAGAGCTTTCTACTACTGACAAGAAACTTTTGGATCGCATTCTGGCACTGGAGAGCAGCCGGGCCAAGCTGGTAAGGACAGTGACCTTCGCGAGTGACCTTAAGCCTAAAGTGTTCACCATCAAGCAAGACTTTGCCATGCTGGAGCCACAGCTGGCTGACCTGACCTTCAGGATTGGCCACCTGGCCGAGGACGTGATGAAAAGAGAAGAAGACATTGTACAGGTGAAGGAGAGTTTAGCCAACCTTATGAATGTCCGGGCAGAACTTAAACAAGCCCAGGAGAAGCTGGAAGTCAAGTCAGGTTCTAGTGACATGGTGCTTCAAAATGACCTCGGTGAAACGCTGATGCAGACAGACTGGTCGAACTACTGATCTACTTGGAGCCAATTCAGGTTTTAATGAACCTCTTTAACTGCAAAACCTTGTACGGTGTGTAGACCCACGTTCCCTCGCTCCACAACTACTGCAAAACATGCACTGTATGGACAAAAGTATTGGGACACCTGCTCATTCATTGTTTCTTCTGAAATCAAGGACATTTAAAAGCATTTTGTCTTTCTTTCTTCTTGGTTTGGAGCATTGCTGTGAGGATTTGATTGCATTCTGCATCCCACCAATCAAATCCACTTCTTTGCTTTGTATTCTTTAAGCTACTTATTCCCTTGACGCAGCAGCCATGTGGTCATTCAGCCACTTCTTTGACCCATGGAGTGGTTTGGTTATGTGCCTTCTAATTTTGTTTGAACAGAGACATCTACCCAAATATTTGAGGTCTGTTACGTTGCTGTCTCACCACTGAACACCTTCTTAACTACTGTTGTCCATTTTCACTTCTCAGCACACATTTATGAGTAAATAAATGTTGGATGGACATAGAAGACACATGAATTCATCTTGCCAGTGTAAGGGTTGCAGACACATGTAGCCCGCCCTCGCTGTATCAATGACACTTTCCTTTGTGTGTTCCTTTGTATGCACAGATCGGTTTCACCCATTATGGTGTTCACTATAGGATCTAAATATAAGCATGCATTATTCCAGTGTTCTCTGTGACCCCATGCAGAGAGCAGGGTTATAAAAGCCAAATGGTCTCTAGAACCCCTGCAGATCGCAGCGACAAATGTTCAACCAAACTGTCAATCCATACTGTTAATAAATAACATGAACCAATTTGTAAAACCACACTAACATGAAGAGAGAACACAGTTCCACTGCTCCACAGCTCAATGCTGGGGGGCTTTATACCCCTCTAGCCCATGCCTGACATTATGCACGATGCCAACAGGTTCATATTTGTTTACCTATTCTATTGGCAGCACCTCTTTATAGGGAATAGACAAGTTGCGTGTGTGCATTTGCACATCTGTAACAGCAATGGCTGCAAGGTAACTGAATGCATTCACTAGAAAGGGTCCACAAATATTTGAACACAGTGTATTAGTTTCATAGCAGTTACGCTCGTGCGAAACCACTACTCAAAACAGTTCTGGAGGCAGCTCTGCCTCTGAGGCAGAAAAAGCACAGTTGGTTCAGAGAACAACCAATTAAAATAACCAGTAAGCAGAGCTTTATATGTGGTGGACAAAAGATGTTTCATTCAATTAAATTTTTTATATGATGCTGGTTTCTCAGAAAACTGCCTGGAAAACAGCCTCTAAGGCAGCATTTTCTTTGGTTGCTTGCTTATTATTTTGTTATCTATGTCATATGCAGGAAACCAGTCCAGAATGCTGAAAGCATGCCTGTTAAGTGTGACACTCACACTGTCACATGAAAACAGCATGGCACTCTGTGTTGGCATGCAGGAAAGATTGGATAGAAGCTGTAAAATACGGTCTTAGAATCTAACTAGTTCGTTTTCCATGCATTTTTTGAGAAAACACCATATAAAAATACATTTTGAGAAGTCTCAAACTGAATTGTGCATCATTGATGCAACACATCCACATCTAAAGCCCAAATGAGCAGAAAGCAGCACCTACTGGTTATTTTAACTGGTTATTCTCTGAAACAGCTATTTCTTCTGCCTCAGAGGCAGAGCTGCCTCCAGAACCATTTGGAGTATTAATTTTGCACACAAGCAGCAGTTACAGAATAATAAGAGTAAAGTAAGCGTGATAACAGAATATTAGACCTGCAGTTTAAGGGGTTGAGATGTTTGATGAGACCAATTTAAATGGTTATGGTTGAAGTGATTTTATTTGCTGATGTTCCATCATTTCAGATGTGTCCTGAAGAATTGACACTCCAATGCATCTCGGTAATTGGAACCAGACATGGGTGTGTCTGGATGTGAACATGGCCACAGGGCTTTCACTGGACACTTTGAAAAAAGGGTCAGGCTGTTTATACCCTTGTTCCAAACTGTGCGTCCATTTGCTCTTAGCTGGGCTGTCTGAAGCAGAGGAAATGGAGGGGTCTGGAACTTTACGAGCTAATGGACCCCCTGCAGCCAATCATCACAAGCCACCACAGGTCTCGACTGCCTGTGAAGGTGTTACCCAGTGTCACATGACTGTGAGGCATCCATCATCACTGCTAATGAAAGACTTGGGCCTGCAAATACCACACATTGTTCTGTGACTGAACATCTTCAAGAATGGCTGGTTCTTTCAGAATCTTCACATGAACAGCAAAAACGGTGTTCAAAGTGTATTCGGGCAGTCTGTCGAGACGTGGATTTGCGGCCGGTGGTTTCTAAAATGGTTTGAAGAATTAAAAATATGAAGAATTTTTGACTGATTATTGACCCACGATATTTAATATCTCAACATCTTCTCAAATACTCAGTTAGGCCTCTCCTTGCTTTCGTAAAATTGTCAATCCAGTCAGGTGAGGATTACGGTCACTTGAGTTCCTGTTCGTTTTAGCCATTCATCCATGAACTGGCCGAGGCACACAGCCCCAACACACTCACATTCCAGGAGGACAACTGTAGGGTACACTGGCCCAAATCTGGGTGGGACCGGATCACAGACATGTTGGCATACTGAGACACTGTCCAGCAAAATCACCTCTGAAATGTGCACCAAGAGTGAGCTAAATGGACAAAACCACACAGGCCTCAAAAGGCTGGTGTCACTGAGGCAATGGAGTAACCAAATAAACCTTTTCAACAAATGATTCATATTTTAAATATTTTATTGGAAAACGATGAAACGATGACATTCAAAACATTTGCAGTTGGGTTTGGAAGACGACCTGTGTAACAAAGTTCAAGGGGAAGAAACTACAGTGCAGAAAGTGTATTTTTTTTTAGATTCACAGTCCATTCACCTTTTCCCTACAGCTTAGCATATCCCTGTTCTTTCTACCAAATGACACTGAAGATCCTTGACTCACTGCTCATCCTCTTTCACCTCCTCAACTGCCACCTCTTCCTCGACCGGTTCCTCGTCAGTTACTTCTTCTGTTGCTACCTCTTCCTCAAAAACCCCCTCGTTTACTGACTCTTGGTTCTCAGTTGCATTATCTGCCTCCTCCTCCTCCTGATAATTGTCCAATTCTGCTGTTTCTACCACTGGCTCTTCTACAGTTACACCATCACCAAGAGTGTCCAGCCTCTGCTCAACTGCTTCTAACCTGGTGTTGGTGTTGTCCAAACCACCTATGCTGCTCTGGAGCTCCCCCAGACTGCTCGTCAACATATCCAGCTCTTCCTTCAGGGACTGACTGGTCTTTTCCGCTGCTTTGCTTTGTGCAGCCAGCAAGCTCTCATAAGAGTCACATTTGGCAAGAACTGCTTCAAGTCTGCTTGTGTGCTCTGCGGCAGAAGATGCCAGTGCTTCTGTGCTATCTTCTGCAGCCTTCAATCTGACCTCTAGATCATCTCCTGTCTTCTCCACCTTTGCTAGTTCTTTTCTCAGTTCTGTCTCCAGACTCTGGAGGCTTTCACTGGACTGGCCCTGCCCGTCCTGCAGGCTCTGAATCCGATCAGCCATGCCCTGCATGCTGACCTGTGCTGTAGACACTTCCTGCCTCAATGATCCAGCAGTGCTTTGTACCAAAGACCTGACTGCTTGTATTTCCTCTGATAAAGATGCAACTTCCCCATTCCTTGTCTGGAGCTCTGCCCCCACTGACGCAATCTGCTCCCTAAGAACACCCATGTTGCCCTCTGCAACCTCGTTAGCGGTGTGGAGCTCAGCTACAGTGTTGGTAATGGAGGTGAGCTCATGTTTGAGGAGACTGGGGTCACTTTGGTCTTCCAGTCTTGCTTTGAGTTCACTGAGCTGGGCTTGGGCTTCACCCTGAGCACTAGTGAACTCTGCTACACTGTCGGCGATGGAGCGACTTAGCTCAGCCAAGCGGTCCTCCAGGGTGCGCTCTAGGGAGGAGAAGTCATTCTCACGTGCCTCCTTTACCTCCCGGATCCCTTCAGAGAGGTCACGAAGGATTTCGTTTTGGAGCTTCTGCAGGACTTCCTCGACCCTTCGCGTCTCTGTCTCTCCCTTGCGCACGGCCCGGTTAGTGGCTTCCAACTCAACCTGAGAACGGCCCACTGCGGCCTCCAAGCTGTCCAGAGAAGACCTCATAGAGTTCATCTGCAAATACAGGAGCACAATTGAATCACTGATAACAATTCATTTGAGTATTAACTGTGGCCCAGATAAATCAGCTCCTCAAACAGGTTCTTGGGAGTAAACCCAGACAAGGGGGGCGAAGGGTTACATGCAAGTTCTAGCAAGGGTTCTACCAAGTTGAAGAAGTGCAAAATCATAGATGAGAGAAAGCAAACTTTTGTGCACCACCATTTTCTGAAGATCACTAGATTATTACATAATGTTGAGGTGGCACTGAAGAGCCCACAGAAGGGGGCCGAGACTCCAACCTCCAATCCAGTGCAAACCGGTCTTGGCCATTTGCACAGAGCTGAATGAATGGATGGGCAAAGGCTGAAAATAATCAAAAGTCAACTTTCCAAATAATGTGCACTTTTCTTCTGCCAGCTCAGTATAGACCAAATGGGGGAGGGGGTCCTGGACCACCTTTTCCATTCCCTCATACATTGAAATCCATCTGACCATCTTCTCCTTCATCCTACTCATTGCTTAGGACCCACTTACTGCAGATAAGTGCCTGGCATCTCCAAGAAAAGGCCCCAGAGGTTCTGGGCAGCCCAGAAGCTCAGAAGAACTCCTACCTGTTGAAGTGCATGCTCAACTTTTAGGACCACTGCTGCGTTCTTCTGCATCTCCTCCTCGTTGCGTGTGCTGATCTGCTTGACTTCTGTTAGGACTTGCTGGAGGTAAAACGATGCGAAAGCAGCTCCAGATACTAAAAGCAGGTAGCAAAGTCCAGATAGAAGCTTCAGCAGCTTCCCAGAGCTTCCAACCGGTGGGCTGTCAACCTTGCTCACCTTGGGGGTCTTCTTCACCACCTCATCTTGGTGGTTGGTGGAGGCTTTGTCGTTTTTATTCTTGTTTTTCGCTGCCATGTCTCGGATAAGTAGTGGAGGTGGATGTTCAGATCTGCGGAGTAGTCCTGGGACGGGGACCACACCTGTATTACGGCAAGCGCCCGCCCTCCAAACTTCCGATTGGCTGGCCCGGCCCTGCTTGGGCAGCTTGGGCCAATCACAGCGCAGCACGGCGCCGCAGCGTGCGGTACACGACTGCAGTGGGCGGGGCTTATCCATAAACAGGTAGGAATAAAAATAACTACTTCTAAGGGGTTTTAAACTCTGAATAATGTATTTTACAGGATTTAAACGAGCTTAAAGTGTGTTGATTCTCATTATTATTATATAATGACGTATGAACTGATGATAAGCGACATAAAAGGGATGATAAAACGCATACTGTGGAAATAAAGTCTTTAAACAGCAAAAATAAGCCAAAGAAGTTGAAAAAACAAGCTCTGTGTTGTTGTTAGTTCAGGTTCCAGCTGATTTGCACTAATGTCTCGTTTGCAGACACTGTTTGTCTACTGGGTTCTTTGTTGTGAAGTGTAATGGTTTGGTTTGTAAAAGGAAAAAAGGAACAGATTCTAATAAAGTGTGTGTTCAGACTGCTTGGGAGCTCTGCTCTTCCCCTCCCCTCCGACGTGGCAAATTACAGCCCCTCCAAACACCCCTCAGTCTGAACATGGAGCACCAGCACCATCTTCAGTGGACACCCTGAATCATCAGCTTACTGAGACCTGGGAGGTTGTGGTGAAAAGTGAGAAGTACTGTAAGAAGAGTTAAAAATGAAGAGTCATTTATCAGGGGTGGTTTCAGTGAACCCCACCTTTTAGTGGTGAGTTGTAGGGGCTGAAAGGTCTGTATTAAAGGAAAAGAAAAGAAAAGTAAAAGGAAAGGAAAGGGGAAAAAAGCCCAACCAGGAAAAGAATACATACCCATATTTTTAAACACAAAAACTGAAAAAATATAATATAATTACAATAGAATTAAATGATAATTATATCATGTTATATTATTATACCATATAATACTGTAATCAGATTGTTGACACAAGGGATTTGGTTCATTGGTTCCATTTCACTGATTGTATAAAATTGCATGGGAATAAATAAAGGCCCCATCAAGACAATCATGAAAACCTTTGTCTTTTAAAAAGTATTTCAACATACAGAGATTTGATATTCATTTCAAATATTCATTTACTGGAGCATGGAGCATATATCTAAACACATAGCAGAAGAAATGTCTTTTACAAATAGTTTGTAAACACAAATATAAGAAATGGACACCCCCACCTTTATTATTGCTTACAAATCCTAAAATTAGAATCAGGTGCAGCATGTCAGCTGCAAATAATTAGACCATCATTAGAAAGGATTTGGGGTTGAGGAGGATATCTTCTTTAAACCTCAAGACTCTTTCTCTTGATTGTTGAAGTGAGTGGTATCACTACTGGTGAGATCCAAAGAGCTCTCTGATGCCTTCAGAAAAAAAGGGTGTAAATGCAGATGAGTCTGGGAAGGAAGAGATCTCAGAACAATTAGCAATCAGCCGCTCATTTACAAGTGAAACCACTGCCAACCTTGTCAGGTCAGGCCAGTCTAGCACATTCAGCCCAAGAGCAGATAAAAATCAAATGTGCACATGGTTAAATATGTGAAAAAAGAGAAAGGTTTTCATGGGGTATCCTAACTTTCTTCCATGATTATGACCTGGGAATTCATTTAAACTCGGTTGGATGAACATCACAGAATGTTGTTAAAAACACCATTCGGCCCTAACGAGAGACTGTAGACTCCACCCCAAAGTATATCATAATACATACATTTAGAATGTTATAAAGGCAGGAGAAGAGCAGCTGCTCACCACAGAGATTTGGAAATGTCAAAGAGTCAAAAAGTGAAAGTCAGCTTTATTGTTAATGCAGCTTTATATAGACACAGTGAAAATTTAAATTGCATTTCTCTCAGACCCATGGTTCAGTAATACGTATTAAACATTAAATAGACACTAATATATACAGTGAAGATTAAATAAACAATAACACATTCATTGTAGAAAATATACAAATATAAAGGCCCATTTAAGGCACCTAACAGATTAGGACTGTAGGAACTTCCTGACAATAGTGCATTGCAATAATCTAACCTTGAGGTGATAAAAGCATGCACTAGTTTTTCTGCATCATGCAGGGATAGAGCACTTCTTAACTTGGAAATATTACAAAGATGAAGAAATTATCCTAGTAATATTACTTTGGTCAAATGATAAATCTGCATCAGTTACAATCTCAAGATTTGTATCTGTTGAACCAGGTATGATAGAGAAATCAGCCAGATTTAACATTGTCTGCTCATTTATTACTGTAGTTTTGTCACTATTTAGAAGACGGAAGTTATGCAACATCCAAGACATATTTCATACAGTTCTTCATTTTTTTAAATCTAGGTTTATCATCAGCTTTGGCTGATATATACAGTTGAGTATCTTCTGTGTAACAGTAAGCTATTAATTAATGCCATGTTTGTTTATAACTGTGTCTAGGGGTAGCATGTAAAGTGTGAACAGTAGTGGTCCTAAAATAGAGCCTTGTGGGATTCCATAGCTTATTTTAGCGAGATGGACAATACATGATTTACCTTTATTAATACCTTTATTAATTGAAACTTATTGGTTAAGTAAGATCTGAACCACGAAACGGCTGTCCCTGTGATTCTGACCAATCTTTTAAGGAGAATAGTATGATTTATTGTGTCAAATGCTGCGCTCATTCCAAGAAGGCTACTGTGTCGCAAGCTCCCTCTAGTTTCTGTCTAGTTTCTGTCTCTGATGGAGAAGAGTTTGCGTGGATCAGACACTGATGCTTCCAGTTTCTCCTTGTAACTGAAAATCGAGAAAGGATCTAAGTCCTGTCACTCTATTTGGTTGTTCTGCTGAACATCTGCCAGCCATGTGGTTAGTCTGGAGGTTCTCGCAGGACTGGGAGAGAGAGGACATATCTTCATGATCATTGTGAGTTTGGTGTTCTCCAGGGGCCTTCTCGGATACATGATCTGAATCCAGTACATGTTTGGGTTATGGTATGCATACAGACTGATCATCGTAAGGGGGCGGGGCTAGTGACGTCACCAACATCGAGTTATAAAGGAAAGCGAGAAAGGAGGGGCTGTTGGCTCTCTTTCTTTGCTCTGTTCAAATTTCAGAATAAAAGTCTTGAGTGAGGATAATACTGATACATAATTAAATTTGTTAAAAAAATATTTTTTAAATTCTAATCAGACTACTTTCAAGAATTTGTAAGTGTCCTTGCCAATCTAATCATTACAAATAATTAATCAAAACAATTTGATCAATTTCTAAGTGTTTCTGAGATTTATAGGGCTTTGTAGTCGTTGTAAGCAAAAAAATACAAAATATAAAATAATATAAAAAATAATATAAAATAAATAAATCCAACAGAACTGGACAACGTTTCTAAAGATGATTATGTTTAGCGGGATAAACAGGCTTTTGGAGGCCTAATGTGTAGACTTCATATACTTTATAAACTGGTTGTTAGGGATAAGATGATAAATACGGGGGTTGTTTGGTGATTTTGTGTGTTTGTGTTCCGGTCTGGACTTCCCGCCACTTAGCAACGATGTCAGGCGGACAAAGATGGCGGCGGAGTTGAGACTGGAGGCCAGCATTAACGCCTGGGTTTTGGAGCTGTACGTGTCGAAAGCGGTCGAGGCGTTTAAAAATGAAGAGTACAGCACTTTCGTTCAGCTCAGGAGCATTATCCAAGGTGAGGGACCCGAACAGCCGGGGTTTAATGAGTTTTCCCATTTATTCCGTTCCACCTTAAATGCCTTGCAGTTCCTGCGTGAGTGGGCGGGGCGTCCTCGCAGTCGTTTGTATGGAGCTGCTGCTCCATTTAAGGTGGTATTGAAGAGTTGTTTTTAGAACCACAGAGTAGGACTGTAGTTCTTCTCCAAACATCAGTGCAAACACGTATGAGAAAGTTCGTAGGAGCACAGGCCTTTTTAGTACCCTATTAAGGTGATGTTGGGGGTAGTAAAAGGGACAATACAACTTTAAAGTTTTATTATTAACCCTGACTTTAGGTCATGTATCTACAAGCCCTGGCAACACTTGTGGATTCATGGTTCCATGTTGTTGTTTATATTTGTTGTTGTTTATTTAGAAAAAGGTGGATGACCGAGATTTGCCACGAATCACAAACATCTGTTGTGGTGTTACAAAAACCCAAAACAATAAAGAAATTTAATTGGTGTGGTCAGTCAGAAGTTTGGAAGCTCTTCATAGAGCTCATCACCAAGCTAATACCATTCTTACAGTGAAGCATAGTGTTGACAGCATTGTACTGGGGGATGTTTTTGTGCAGCAGGAACTGGGAGACTAGTCAGGATGGAGGGAAAGATGGAGCTGAAGCAATGTACAGAGAAATCCTTGACGATAACCTGCTCCAGAGTGTTTCACATTTTTTCCCCTTTATTTGATCTAAAAACACTATTGTGACCGACTTCATGCATTATATTTCTTTCTTTTTTTGTGGTTTCTTAAAGCCAGAAGGTTGGGATTTTGAAAAGAGTGATAATTACATAATTGTTGCCAGGAACTTGTGCAGCATTTCTATGACAAGATGTTTTGATAGCATACCAGCTGTAATTTTGTAATGTACACCTATAGGAAGATGTTGTACATGGCATTTGTTTGTTGTGTTTTGGTCCAGAGGTGTCCATTTTAAGATTCACTTCACCACAGAAATCAACTTATTGATTATTTTTGTTGTGAATTTTTCTGTACAGGTCTTATATCTGGAGTTGTATAGTTTTTACATCTCCATTATTCTGTATTTACACCCTTATTCTATTTTTAAAAACTACTGGATCCATCAATTTCCTGTGTCTGTCCACCCATCCACCCCTCCATCCACCCATTATAAAAGTTTCTATAAAATGTTTGTTCAACCAAAACAATCTTCTGTTTTCATTCCTGTGGCCACTGTATTAATGCTGAGATGAAGAAAAGTTATGATATATCCTTTAGTGTGGTACTTTAAAACTGTGATCTTTTCAATCTTACACCACTGCTAACATACTCTGTTTTTAACACACAGCTTTGGTGGTCAGACCCATCAAAGAGCACAGTGACCTGATGATCAAACTGCGATTCATGCAGTTTCTCTCTCAGATAAATGATGGGGACAAACTTGGTAAGCCCATCAACTTGAAATACTCTTTGAAGCATATTTTGATAAGGGTACTTGTAGCTCATGGTTGGTTTTGTTCTGTTTTACAGATATTCTGTTTCAGAGCCCCTTAACACCACTGGAGTCAGCCCTGACCACACTGGAGAACATCTGTTCAGAAATGGATGTTTCACAGAATGTCTTGAATCAAGTATATGCCTCAATCAGAGAAATGGTGAGGCTGTTCCTCCAACCCTTGTAGAGAAAATATAAACTATTGGGATGTAAGGATATGTGTATTTGTCCCAAACCCTCATGTTTCAGTAAGAGTCCCACTGAGCGTAAAACGGTACGCCATAGCTGTGTGTGATGCATGTAATGCGGAACCAATTTCACAACCATTTCTACTGTAAGCAGCTTTACAGAAATCTGGGTCCAAGCCTCAGTTGACCAAGACAGCGGGCAACAGTGGCAAAGAAAAACTATCAGATATTCTAGCTTGCAGATTGGAAAAATGGGAACGCTCCAAATAACTGTTGAAAAACCAACGGCAAGAGATGACAAGCAATGTCACATCTAACCTTGCTGGCTTGTGGTGCTGTTTGAGATTGGGTTAACAGTAAAATTTCTGTTTGCATTGCAGCTTGTTATTGTCTGCATCAAGAATGAAAACTTTGATAAAGCAAAGATAATGCTGCTCAAATACTTCCCCAAAGGAAAGGATTCATCTGGGAAGGTAAACTGCTGATTTTGCCCATTTATAGAGCCAATGAAATGTGTTTAGTAGTTAATACTGTAATGAGAAATGCATTTGATCATTCTCAGGTAATTGGGCTGAAAGTAACATGATTGGTTTGGTGTAATTGACTAATTAGGCTTTATCTTTTATTCTGTTCTGTAGAAAAGGCTGTTTGAGGAACTCATCAAACGGAGAAGCAGCTCACACACAGTGATTAAGTCAGCACTATACAGTGAATTTAAACAGGACATGCTGGACTTCCTTGAGAAGGTCTACAAACTTCCAGAGCCTTTCCTAATCAATGTAAGGTTGAGTTGAAATCTCCAAGATTGCATTTATTCCAAATGTAATGATTTTACATCCCTGTGTTCATTGAAACATTCCTAGTTACTTAGTTGTCATCCAGCACCTGGTTTGGTAAATCAGTGCTCAGTGATGTTAAATCTGGTGAGCTGGTGATGGAATTGGAACACACCCACATGCTGGCTGGCTTTGTTCTTCAGTCTAGCTCCCAGGTTTTTAGCTACTTTCTTCAAAAAGAGAAATTCTTTGAACTTTTTACTATATTTATGATTAGCTGCATCCGTTCTGATGTGAGTCAAAATTACTCTTCAGATGAATATTAAAATATTTAAATAGTTTAAACCAGTGGTTCTCAACCATGGTCCTGTTTTAGAATTTTCCAGGTCATTAGTTGGATCAGGTGTGCTGGAATTAGTGGAAACCTCTAAGACATGCAGGACCAGGATTTCGAACCATGGCTTTAAACTAGGGCTGCACAATATATTGTCTCAGCATCGTCATTCCAATTCTGGCATGTGCAAGTTTATTTTAATATTATTTTTTTTGTTGTTGCATGATGCGATACTAAAATTAATTTTCCATTTTTATAATATTGACGTATGTCACAGAAAAACATAATTTTTCCAATATTGTGCAACCCTCGTTTAAAGATACTTAGGTGGTATGGTAAAAATATACAATATTTTAAAGACATTGTCTCATGTTCAATATTTATATCCCATACTTAGTGCTGTGATTTATTGTTTTATTGAATTTTTTTTCTATCAAAGGTGTACAAGCTCGCAGAACAAGGGCAGAGTATATATAGTGGGGTTTCAACACAGTCTCACACTGTCAGTATGGCAGGTAAGCAGTCATCCACACAGGGTGGAACCATGCAGAATGCACAGCTACCCCATGAGCAGACTGTTGCAGAACATCACTGCCCAAGAAACTCCGCATCTCAAAATGGATTCAGGTACTTCTGTGTCCACACACTATCATTAACTGTGTTTTTTGTTATTGTTTGTTATTTGTAGTCTGTTTTCTGATATTCTAAACATAGTAAAATGTAGATTGACTGTAGTCGTGGAAAAGCTTAATGTGAAGACCTGCCTACTGGTCTTGGTTGATCATCTTAGCAGTCAGCTGACAGGTTAACAGGCTACTGTTCAGACTTTATTGGGTGATTTGCTGTGATCATAGCTGCGGTACTCTGGCATCTCTATTGTTGCCGCTCTGGGCTTGGCATTCCGCTAACTGCACTACGTTTAGGCTTCCAATAATGGAAAAAATTGAAAATGGACTAAAAGGGAGATTCATTGGCATTCAGGTATAATATATCGGGGTATATTTTTTTGTCCATGTCACCCAGCCCCGTAACCTGTACTTTATGACATACAATTCGAGTTTCCTTGAGCGCATGTTAATTCTAGGTGCGAAAAGGGCTGTAGAGATATCTTCTATGTAATATGAGAACCTTGACTAAATAACCATTGAAGAGTGTTTCTTTAAGGATATCTCTGCAATTGTTTTTACTGGTTCTGTACGAGTGGTCTAGACTGTTCTTTAATGACGTATGCAGATGTTCAGTACTCGTAGTGTACTAATGTAGTTTTTCTTTCTAGACTAATTTCCATCTTGTCTTTCTCTTTCTTAGCAATGCTAAGCCTTCCTCTTCTTCAGTACTGAGTCTGAACAAGCTGAAGACCATTTTTCAAGACCTTGCTGAGCTTCTTTTAGTCTCGACTCCCTTCTCTCAGGTGCAGGACGAGGTGCACAAGGAGGCAGAGCAGGAAAGCGGCATAGAACTCGACACAGAGGAGCTTGGTCTCAGGCTTTCGGAGACTCCAATTGAGTCATTTTTGGTTGAAGCTGAGGAGAATGGCAGAGCAGGTGAAGAAAGCTTCTTTCAGGGTGTTGAGCGAGCTTCACAACAGGAAAAAGGAAGTTCATTGGACTCAACTCTGCTAGCAGAAAACATCATGGAGACATCAAATGGTCACAGTGGCTCCGTTTTAACCCCACGCCAAGTCAGGGATCAGAGGTCAGCTGATCCCAAAAAGGCAAAAGCTGCTTCATCCAATCAAATGAGCAAGAGAAATCCAGGTGTCACAGTAGCACAGTTAGTGATTGAGGATGACAGTCAGCCCAGTGAGACTGAATGTGGTGTGCAGACCCCCAGCCCACTAAAGGCAGAAGGGCATGAAGATGATCCGCTCAGTTCACTTCCCACCAACTCCACGCCAGTCAGGAAAAAACGCAGGTAAACCTTTATCCATTACACTCCGGTGTACATATGATTCTTTGAGTGATGCCATAGAACCCATATTGTATGAAACCCCAGTCATTCCCTGTAAAGTGGACGACGCAGGAAGTTCAGACACTTTGACAGAGGTTTCAAACTATAAGGAGTAGCATTCAGGTTCAAGTTGATGGTAAGTTCACCTGTTGGTTATTGTCTTGTAGAAGTTGTAGATGTACACCACAACTTCTGCATGTGACATGAACCTGTTATAATCCATAAAAGGACATTTATTCCCATATTATTTACATCATGTCTGGCTGTACATTAGTTTCCTGGTTACTTCAGGAAGCAGATGATCAGATTGTGGTGAAAGCACACATGTGGTGTAACCAGACACACCAAAAGTGACTGTCTTTTCCTACTGATCCTCCTCCTCTCTGGTCTGAAAAATGGCTTTGTGATGCCGTCTTTCTGCCGCCACTTAAATTAAGGACTGAAGCAGTTCTAGATTAGCATACACGAGAGTATCTGGAAGTCTTTGAACATGGAGAGGGCTCACAAAAGTCATAATCTCATATATCAATTAGGTTACTTATCCAGTGAAATCACCAGAACAAAGTAGTACAGATGTCAAATCCAAGTTGTCCTGCCTCAGCTGCCAACAAGGCTGGTGGTAGCTATGGGCAGAAACGTACATCTTGTCCACACAATCAGTAAATAATAAAAATAATTCAGCTACACAAAATACCAGTGTAATTTCAAACTTCTGTTTTGGTGGACAGTCTTACACTCTGCCTCTAAGGTTGGCCAGCACCCAATTTTAATGAATCACATTTAATACACTCAGGGGGTCAAATACAGATTTTAATGATGGCGACAATATGTAAAAATGCTCAAACCCTTGTTTACATATAGTATTTAACACTCATCAACTAAAGAACACATTTCTGTTATTTCGCAGAAAGAGCATTCCCATTGAATCAGAGCCTGCGTCCCCTGAGGAGCCCACTGAGCCACAGAACTCTTCCACGCCCTTCAGGGAGTGCACTTCTTCTGACAGCACACCTGATAGATACCACAGACAGAGCCCTAAGAGGTAATCTTATTCATAACCCTTTAAATGTCCTCTGGTTTAGACAGTGGAAGTCTTTAATTTTTCTGCATTTGGTAACTCGATCTGTCCAACAGACCCCGGACAACGACTGAAAATGGAAGCGACAATCGCCTTGTGAAAGACTCCCCTCCTTCATCTAAAACGTCTCCCTCTAAATTCAGAAGGTCTGTAACCTGCCTTGTTGTTATAGCTGCTAGTGTCAACGGTCACTGCAACCTTAGTCATTAGGTGTAGGTTGAACAGAAGTGCTGCTAAATGGATAACAAACGTCCACAGCAGCTTTATTGGTTTTGTGTTCAAAGACAGGAGGCAGCAGGAATGTCACATTGGTTCATTAATGGCCGCAGCAACCTTAGTCATTTGGCATATTGTCAGATTTATCATCCTGTAGTATCAGTTAACAGACGTGTTGCTTTCTGAACAGCCACCATTGCCGTATTGCAGGGCAGCCAACGCGCTTGGGAGAAAGCTCTGGGTCCACTGGCCCGTTAAATGGCCACAGCAACATTAGTGCTTTGGTGCTCCTCCTGCTGAAGCACACCTCATTCAACTCGCCTGTTAATTGCTAGAATTAGTAGGTCTGTTGGAGCTTCACTGGACAGTGACATCGTTCACATTTTGAGGACTTGTCCTCTTTGTTTTCTCTTGAGGAAGTCTAAGTCTTGCTAAACGTAACTGAATTTCAAGTCAAGAAGGTGGTTATTAATGACTATTTAGCTACTTTAAGTTGTCCCGCATTGCTGACACAGATGTGTAAATGCACACAAGGACTGTCAAGTCTCAGTTGTGAAGTATTGCCAATTGAATAGGACACTGGAGCTCATAAATAAACCTGCTTGCACCATGCCTAATGCCAGGCATGGGCTAGATGGGTATAAAGCCCCTTCAGCATCCATCCAATACGTTTAGGATGAGTTGGGCAGAGGAAGGTGGGGTGGTTATCATCCAACTTCCTGACCTCAGCAATGCTATGAACTGAGAAATTTCACTTTGGTGTTTTGCATTGAACAATTTCAGTCTTTAAATTGTCTAATGTGAGTTTATATTTTTTTAATAAGTTTTTCATCTTTCAAACATTATTTCTGACTAATGACCCAAGCATTTGTTGCTATAGGAACTGGATGGATGTGTCTGGATTACAAGAAGAGTGGAGTGATGAAGAATCGCTGTTCAATGCCTCTACATCCAAATCTGCCAAGAGTACAAACATTTTAATGTTGTGACACTTACTGTTGTGACTTAATTACTGATCCCTAATAAACAGAGGTGGGTATTTTAGGTCTGGCAGGTCAAATTCTGCCACATGAATTTGTTCCGAGTGCCTAGGCTGCTTAGCTGTGGCCCAGACTTGAAATGCCCATCTCTGCTAAGACCTGTAAGTGACGGAACCACTGTGCATACTTAAAAATGTGTTTTATAGGGTTCTTTGAGCAAACGTCTAGAAGAACCATTTTTGTTTCATTATAGCATTTCTTAATGGTTCTTCTATGGCATTGCTCGAAGAACCATTTGAAGCACTTCTTTTAAGAACACAAATGTGCTCTTAATTATTTCATGTTTTCTTTATTAGGAAGAAGTTCAAGTGATGATGTCCAAAGCAAACGAAAGGTCAGCTTTTTTAGAAAGCACTGCCAATAAGGGAGGCTTTGTGGAAATGTAAAATGTGTTGTAGTGCAGTGTGTGCTTTCTTAAAATCTGAAAGCGGTCATGGAGAACAATATGGCTGTGTGATTAGATCAGTATTTTAATTGATATCAGGAAATAAACACAGCACGATGTGGCCTGAGAAGAACTTTTATAGTTGAATATTGTCTGAACTGTGATTTGTCTTTTCATTATAGATGTGGACCGAGGAAGAGTCAGAATGGGTGAGGAAAGGTGTGGCAAAATACGGAGAAGGACGATGGGAGCTGATCAAGAAAAGGTTCCCCTTTAAAGGCCGCACAGCAGTGAACATCAAAGACCGCTGGCGCACAATGAAAAAGCTCAACATGGTATTTAACCAAGCTTCCACACTCTGATCCTGCCTCCCCTGTCCTGCATGTTTTAGTCTTCCTGTTTCATTTGCTGGACCTGATCAGGGTTGAGGTTCTGCGAAAGCATTCCAGCACAAATGTTTCTTAATGATCTAAACTTTGATATTTGGCTTCTGGGGAGCCTGGTCCATCTAATTAACGAGCTCTTCTCTCCTAGAACATGCGGGACTGGGATGATCAGACAGAAGGATTTCTGTGCCAATCCAGATAACTTGAGCTCAAAGGATCCTCAGCTGATTCGGGGCTCAAGTTAGTTGGCTGAGGGAGAAGAGTCTTTGGGAATTGCCTCCGGATGCTTTTCTTTATTTTCCATTGACTTGACAAACCGATTCAGGAATTGGTGTTTTTTTTATTATTTTGTTGTTCTTTTTTCCATTTCCCCCTTTTTTGTGAACCTTCTGGTTCAGGAAAGATGACTTTGCTCTCTGTGGTATCTTAGTCTAACGAAGGTTTATGACCATTATTGAAACCTTGGTTCCAAAAAATAGAAAAGTCTTGTTTATTCTATTAAAAGCTTAATTTTGTCATAATTGTTAGACAAAACATGGCATCAAGCCACGAAACTGTATTTTTTTCTTAATAAATGCTCTTTCATTTGCATTTGAATTTCTGTTTAAATTTGTCGAGCAGTATGACAGCGAAAAAGACACTAGTCTAGTAGACACACTGTAGTGGGGAGCACTCCACCGCAACCACTGTGTTGCCAGTTGGTGTTAAAAGCACATTCCACAGGTTATTTGTGTTTGTCACGGTAAGCTAAGTAATGGAGAGTAACAACTTTGCTGTTACTTCTGTTGTAAAGTTTGATATTTGACAAGAATTTGACCGTCTCTGTAGAGACCGTGAGCTCAAATACATTTCACAGCAGAAACAAAGAACAGACTGTATGTCTTGCAGTGGGATTTATTTTATAACTTCAGTTATATATTATATATATAATGTCCACCATTATTTAGATCTCTTGGTTTTAGGGCGTTGTATTGACAAGAACCTGGTGGTATAATATGCATCACAGTGTATTGTGACACTCTAATCAAGATATAAATTTTTTAAAATTTAAAGTTGTTTTATAAAGCATATCAATATACTGATGGGGTTTGGTTTTTTACACCTTTTTTACAAGGTTAAGAGTAGATATTTCATTCTATACACTGTAAAACCAAATAAATTCAGAATACCCTAAACTTCTGTTGTGACCGATTTACCTAAAACAATTTACGTTCCTGTAATGTATTTTTTAAGTAAAGATTTATTAAAACATGTAGTTTCTGTGAACTTTATTTATTATGTAATATTTGCATTGATATATTGAGAACAATGTACTACATCCATTGTAGAAACATTGCAAACAATAGTTTATGTTCCTCCAAATGTGGCGTCTGTGGTCTACAATAGGACAGTGTGGACTGACCACGTTCGTTTTAAGGGTTGCTCTATTACAGGAACCAGGCCTGGGAGCCTTATGG
The DNA here is from genome assembly GCA_034509495.1 of Acestrorhynchus altus. NCBI lineage: Eukaryota > Metazoa > Chordata > Actinopteri > Characiformes > Acestrorhynchidae > Acestrorhynchus > Acestrorhynchus altus. The sequence goes on from CM067501.1 coordinate 5,801,972, forward strand.
CTGAACACACGCACACAGAACTAGTCCATAGTGAGTCCACACACGCTCACTCACACAACGCACACACAAACGCCTGTGTTTATCAGTTCTATTCTGCTGCCCTCTTGCTGATTGGCTTTACAGTGTATGTTTGTTCAGAAATCCCAGTATGGAATTAGATTGCTTTAACCAATAGGCAAGCAGGGGCATAGTGTTGCAAACCCTCCATAAATATAAAATTAAAAACAGTGAGTTTAGTGATTATTTTTACATGAAAAATTTGGGCTCATTGAGATTAAAACTTGCCACTTTGTGTGAACTTGAATTTTATAAGCTGTTTGAACTATTTTACTGTTTACACAAATAATGAGTTGACCACACTGTCCAGGAACACAGTGTAGGGAAGTGGGTTTGGGATTAGAAGGTTGCCAGTTAAATTCACAGGACGGGCAGGATTGCATTCAGGCCTGATGTGCCCTTGAGCAAAGCACCCAACCCTTTTTCCTCTCTTGGTGCTGAACTTCTCTGCCTTAATCAGCTGTTTGTGAGTGTATTTGCTCACCCTTTCATATGTTGCCTTCCTTCCATATGAGGCTTTTGGTGCATAAACACACAGAATAATGGCATCAGTGGAATGATAATAAAACAAAAGACAAATATTGGACAATACTTTTAATTTTTCAATGACTTTCTACAGTCCACCTGTCCAGAAGGATCTGCACTTGTGCTTCTTCACAGCTTCTTGAAGAATGAAGATGTTTGTTGTGGACACACACAGCCAAAAAGCAGCCCTTGATTCTGAATGATGTCTGGTGTGTATAGAACTCGTGTCCTTTTGAATATGTTCTATGTATTTGTTCTGCAGTCCCATAGTTTAGAGTCTTTCCATGTGTTCTGGTGTGTCAGCACTCACACCCCTTCTTCTCAAGCGTAGGTGTGGGGCTGTTAATGATCCTGGAGCTGGAGCGCAGTAAGATGCGAGGCGAATTGACCCGAGAATCGTCCTCCTTCACTACCAGTCCATTTCTTGCCAGCAGCTCACGGGCCATCATCACAAAGGCCTCCTCCACATTCTGGCTTTCCTTCGCAGAGGTTTCCAGAGCTACCAAAATCTCTCTGTCTTTGGCCAGTGCGCACGCCTCGCTAAACTGAACTTGTCGCTCAGACTCCAGGTCACATTTGTTACCTGTAAGAGATAGTAGGCAGTGGGGGTGAGAGAATGAATGAATCTCATAATGGCATTATTCAGTATTAAATTTGAATAAACTGCAAATGGGAATTATTAAGGACAGGATTGGAGGAAGATAACACTTCAGTATAAACAAAGTATTACTTTATGGCTTCATTATTTACTGGATATTTATTCTAGTGTGGTCGGCCAGGACTCTAGTCGGTGTGGTGCAACAGAAAACACCATCAGTGAGCCAACACGTGTTAGACTGGGGTTCGATTCCCAGTCTGGGCCACAATGCTGTGCTACACCAGTAAGAGTCATTGGACAAGACTCCTAACGCTGCTCTGACCCACCTCTGCAATATGAGGAACCATGTAAGTCACTCTGGATAAGAGTGTGGTAGAATATGCTAAATGTCAGAAATCTGGAAGTGTGTGGCGTTTCATCCAGGAAAATGTGTGTAGTGTGCAAACAAACAATGAAAAAATCAGACAATTCTTGTTATATGTGGAGTCTCGTATCTCAAAGCGATATTAACTAATTTTCTGAGTTGGGCTACTCGTCAACATGTGCTACACAGCAGCTCTTTATATCCGCAGATTTTTTTATATTTTCATGATAATTCTGTTTTCTTCTGGTACTTTTTGGAGTACTGTTATTTCCTTGAGTGTTACAAAAGTGTAAATAGTGAATATAATTGAAGTAAAATAAACAAAACCTGATTCACCAGTTTATTGAGGTGCACCAAAATGAGCGTTTTTGTGAAACCGTATCTTACTTTTCACACACAGCTGACCTGTTCACAGCAAAGGTCACTGATGATTTGGTCTTTTCACTTTTGGTAGGGAATCTAAATGTGCAGGTCGGGGGTGCCTCCAGGACCAGAGTTAAGAAACACTGATCAAAGCTGTCCAATATATAAATAAATACACTTCTGATGGGAGGATGTTCTGATATGGTGCTTTCAGTCTGTCAAAATAGCCTACCTGCTGTTTTATTTGGGCAGCTGTATCTATAAACAGAAATTACACTCAAACCACATTGAGAAAGTGGGATTTCCGCTCTTCTTTATCATTTAGTGTAGATTAGTGTAGAGTGTAGATTAATCAGTGCAGTTGGTGTTTTCTGTTGAAATGATGGAAGATAAACCGCACCTTTATCTTTACACAACTTTGCTTTTATATTATGTCTGACAAAGATCGGACCACGATGCATCTCACCGTGTTTCACCCCTCACACTGAGCTGCACTGTTAGGGACATAAGAACAGTTACTGAACAACTTCCTCACAATGTGACCTAATGATGTCAAAACTACATTTAAAAATATATAAACAACTCCACATTGTCATTTTCTCTGGTTTTACTATTTATACACATGCATTTGATTTGTTACTAATGTATTATTACACATGCACTCCCTGATTATTAGATCTCAAAGCAATATATATCAAACAAATCGTGTGTGTGTGTGTGTGTGTGTGTGAGAGACAGAGAGAGAGAGAGAGAAATAGAGAAGGATAATATACTAAGAAACAGTATTTGCTGATTTGTGAACACTGGTATACCATTCAACCAGTACCACACCAGCATAAACCAGCATTTGATGTGTTTTGAAAACTAGTATGCTGGTCGACCAGCATTACACCAGTACCAGACCAGCAAAGAACAGCACAAACCTGCTTAGACAAACATATGATTCAGCAAGTGAAAAAAAGTTTCATCTGGACCTTTAATTATTGTCATTCTATTATTTTTACTGATAAAGTGGCATTTCTCATCCCTGGTTCTGGAGGCACCCCTGCCCTGACTTTTTGTAGAGCTTTCCATGCTGCCAACAACTAAGATTGTTTAGTTTCGTAGCCAAATCTGCTCCTTGTTTGATTGTATTCAGAGACAAGAGCATTAGTGTGGTCAGGATGTTGGATGGTCGCCACCTCACCTCATCCCCAACTCATCCCAAAACTATTGGAGGGAAAACCATAATTCCAAAGGGAATGAAAAGGGATGTCCACAAATATTTAGACATATTCTATATTTGACCCCAGGCTTTGGAACCAACCCTAATCCACCACGTGATCCAATTTTACTGCAATCAGAAGTCACTGATTGGCTGAATGAGGTGTGTTAGATTTGGATTGGAGTTGAAACATAAGGGCAGGTACTGTAGCTCTCCAGGAGGAGCTTTGCAGACCCCTGATGAAGATAGTGATGCTCGGTTTACCTATCACAGCTAGAAGGACATTGGCAGCTCCATACTGCTCCACCTCGTTGATCCAGTGTGGGATGGACTCGAAGGTGGCCCTGCGGGTGATGTCATAGGCGATCATGGCTCCATGCGCACTGCGGTAGTAGCTCTGGGTGATGGTGCGGAATCGCTCCTGCCCTGCTGTGTCCCAAACCTGCATCTGTGACAGAAGATACATAGTTGGGCTTTTTAAAGAGTGACCTTCCTCCAAATAGACTTATACTAACAAAACTATTTGGACATTCATCTTGCTTTTGTTGGAGTAACTGTCTATACTGTCCAGGAAAGGCGTTCTATTCGATTTTAGAGCATTGCTGTGAGGATTTGACTGTATTCAGCCACAAGAGCATTCGTGAGGTCAGGATCATCCCACCTCATCCTAAAAAGTACTGGATGGAGCATCACAGTTCCACAGATCAATGCTGGGGGGCTTGATACACCTCTAGCACACACTTAATATTAGGCCTCCAGAGAGTGCTATTCCTATTCTCTCTTACAGGGACTAGACAAGCTGTGTGTACATTTGCACATCTGTGTCAGCAATGGATGATAACCTGATAAAAGGTTAAATGAACTCACTGACACGCATGAATCCACAGTTCCACACTGCTCCAAACATACAGACAGTATCCTTTGCACAAGAATGATCCTTTAAGCCGGTGAACAGGAGGTGCTTGATAAAGTATAGATGTAGAGTTGTTGCATCAATGTTGGGTCCCACTGAGATTTACTCACTCCTACCATCTCCGCTCATTAGGGGGAATCCAGTACCATAGCAACCTATCACACCTGCTACCTGCATGCTGGCCTGTACCTGAAATGCTCTCTCCTGAACTGTCTCTGATATTCCGATCTGTTTTCATCGTATTCAAAGCTGTTTAAATGATGAGAGTGTGGTTGTTTATATGGGTCTACAGGGTGGCTCTACTCTCTCCCACTGGGTTGCTATGGGAAAAAGCGAGAATGGTGGTGATTAGTGAAGCTGTTTCTATGCCTCCATAACCAACTGTGTCTCATTTTGTATTCAGGCTGGAGGCCTGCTTCCAGTTGTACAGTTTTCCCCAATAAACTTACCTTTCACTCTAATACTCTAATCACTTTCATATATCATCATTACACTCATACATTAACTTTCGTTTCATTCCAACAACAACCTCTTGGTGTGTCATTTGTCCTGTGAATTAGTGTATTCATTTATTTCTATTTTCGTGTATCAAATACGACTTTTGATCTTGCTTATTATTTAGGCCTTTTGGCAGTGAGCGTGTACTCGGAGCAGAACAAGGAAGAAATCTCTCACCTTATGTAACCAGAGAAACCGGAGACGGTCAGCCCAAAGGCAAGTAATGTGGTGTTTATGACATGAAGCACACAGACATGCACTTTCACTGGTGTCACTGTGCTCTTCAGGCCTAGCAGCTTCAGACATTACGTAATGGGGAACAATTTTAATAGCAATTTTATCCGACCTGTAGTACTAAAATAACTTAACTATAGTTATACGTTTTACTTGATTCCTCACAACTCAATAAATCCATGGCATATAATCCAGGACATATGACATCCATGTCCCATGCTACCTTCAATATGAAAGTATATATATATATATATATATATATATATATATATATATATATATATATATATATCTGTGACACATATAAAGAATTGTTTATTGTGAAAATCCTCAGCACTAAAACACTTACCGACTGCATGTTTCAGTATAAAGACCAGAATTCTTAATGTTTCAATGGACTGACAGAGTTTTGAAAAGCAGTTTTAAATGTGGTGTCCTGTTATTATAATAAACACTGTTGTAAAAATGTTACAATATAATGTTTTGCAAATAATTACATTATTGAGTTCTTTAAGTGGTCAAGGGACTGTCAGGGTCATGTCAAAACCTTCAGGTTGAGCTTCTTGTGGTAGGCCATTGTGGATCCTGATGTAGAAGCCATCACATCCTTACGCTTTCAGCTTTTTTACAGACTGTGAGGTTCGCTGGTGTTTAATTAAACTGAGTTCATTCCTCTGTGAAGGTCTCAGTATAGGTGCAGGTGTTGCTGCACAGTAGAAATGAGCACCACCACTCCAGAATCTGGAGTCTTTTCCAACCAAACATTTGCATGGCACTGTGCACCGATGTGGAAAAAGTCATGGGATATCAGTATGTAAATATTTAATATTCCTCGATCCTCGATCCTGTCATTTGTGCACTGGGAATATGTCATAAAAGGCATTACCACCCACAGTGGACGGCGCAGCGGCTGCTTAATGATTGTGATGGCCAGCGTCTTGCAAGAATTATTTGTCTGAACAGATAAGCACCCCTAGGCCAAACTGCACCCACATTCAGTGCAGGAGCTCATGGGTTTGCTAACTGGCGATAGGTTAGTCAACAAGGCACTATGCAGGTCTTCTTGTACCCCCACAATGATGGGATATTTTAGCTGGACAATCCATCATGTCATCAGGTCCAAGTTGTCCAAAATTGGTTCAAGGAACATTCTAGATGGTTAAGAAGAATGAAGTGGCCTATATGTTCACCCAACATGAACCCAATTGGACATTTATTGGATGTGATGGAGAAGTCCATTTACACCTTCACCTACAAATACCACATAGCTTTGGGGGGCTGGCCAGACAACGTAGCATAACATCCCTCCAGAGCCCTCCAAGACTGGAGTTCAGTAGAACCTAGAAGAGATATGTTTGTTAGGAACCTAATCTACACCGTCAGAACATCTGTACTGCTCTGTATTCGCACCTCTGAATTTGAGGAGTCAGCTTCCTGCTTTCTTCTATATCTTTCTATATCTTTCTTACCCTGTATTGCGGAAGAGGAACAATGACCACAAGATTTTACACTGAATTTCCTGTGGTGCTGATATGAATGACACACGTGGTAGATGTGAACATACCATGCATTCCAGTCTACCAGTCCCTGAGGTCTAACAGGTTCTCCAACAGCACAGTCAAGCAGGTGTGTGGGGTTAGCCATTAAACAGCCTAACCATTCAGTACCCACAGAAGGGGCCATTAAGGGCGTTTATTGCCACGGCACAGCGTATGGCCTGCTGCATATTAACATCATCTACTTGAGAAGTGGTCAGCTGAGGTGGTTAGTTGGAAACAATGTGGTGTGTTCAGGTAAACCTGCAGAGCACGTCCCCCTGGGGCTCCTGCTGGTTTGACTGGTTTATTTTAAGTGCATGGCTTCTCGATGACTCGACTGTTGCAAGGATACTCGTAACTGCTGATAAGGATCTACCAACGACCTAACAGGTTCCGCAACGGACACTCTTAAAGCCTGGACTTAGAAAAGAGCAGAAAACCCAGTGACTTAATATGTCCTCATAATGGAAGTCAGTGGATTGCTGCTTCAGCCAGAGACGCAGAGATGGATTCCTGTAAATGGAACAGTAACCTTAATGTCCTTGTTACTCATGAATGAAGGGAATAAATGAATGAACATTAAACTGACCTTTACTTTTTTGCCCTCTATGTTGAGCGTCCGTACAGTGAAGTCCACTCCAATGGTGTTCTGTTGCCTCTCAGAGAAGAGTCCAGTCTTAAAGCTCTGAACCACACAGGTTTTTCCTACATTTGTGTCTCCAATCAGGATGATCTTGAACAAGAAGTCAAAGCAATCATCCTGTTCCAGTCCAGCTGGCTGCATGGTGAGCGGTGTGGTGGTCAGTTCAGGTTGGTGAACCTTCAGGGCAGCAACGGTCAGTAATTCAGCACACAATCCTTGTGTTGTGTTCTGATGATGTGAATGCAGCTCTGGTCTAGTCCTCTCAGTGCTGTTTTTCCTCCAAAACAGGGCTTTTCTTTGTGACTCTGTCAATGTCCCCCCTCCAGTCCCTTTCACACAGGTGTGTGCAACAAAGCAATCCACCTGTAGAGTCTCAGCGCCTCTCAGCAGCCTCTCAAGTGTCCTCCACTCTTTCTCTCATCTCCCATGGCAATGCAGTGCACTAAACAGGCATGAGCCCTGAGCTTATTAAAGGCACTGTTCTGAAGGACCTTCTGCTGCTGTCCTCTTCATATCCTCCTCCATGTACCTGCTCCTCCTGACAGACTCACGCTCTCAGCACCTGTTTTCTCTTCCTCTCTTTCACTCCACCCATCTTTCAAACCATTCACTCTTTATCTGACACTGTTCCCACCCAGCCTACTCAAGCACAGTAGAGTCCCACCCATCACCTTGCTTTGCTCACAATGAGGACCTAAGGCCACACAGAAGAAACCACTTCCTGCAGAGGCGCACCAACATTTGCAGATTGTTGAGAGTTTGGTTTGAATATGCTGTTGAATGATGGTGATCAAGGGATCAGTTTAGATATGATTTAATTGTCTTACTATTCTTCAAAAGATCTATTTATATGTGAAACAGTTTCAAATCAATCTTTATTTTAGTTTAGTGTTTATTTACAGCTCTGTTTACCGTCTATACAATTACTGTACAATTGAATGGAGGACTTAGTACTCTGTTGTGCATGAAGGGACATTCATGGGCTCTGTATGACCACTTTTGTAAGTCGCTCTGGATACGAGCGTCTGCTAAATGCCGCAAATGTAAATTTACCTACAGATGTTGCAGCTGGGCCTGTTGATCCTGCACACTCATAGGCTGCCAAAGCTGGAATCCCAGCTAGTTGCATAAATGCTTGGTTGGTGATACATCTGGTGACCAGGGAGACCAAGATGAAATCTCAAGGAAGAATTAAAATATATCACACATTTAAACATATATAAAAACAGACAAAGGATAACAATAAGGAATAGAAATATACATATATAATATATAGAGGAAGAGATATAATAACAGAAGAGAAATGACCAGGAATTCTGAAATGACCAGGAATTAAGAAATGACCAGGATTATGAGGGGACCAGGAATTCTGAAATGACCAGGAATTAAGAAATGACCAGGATTATGAGGGGACCAGGAATTCTGAAATGACCAGAAACTCGGAAATGACCGGGAATTCTGACGTGACCAGATATTCTGAAATGACCAGGAATTGTGAAATGACCAGGAATTAAGAAATTGCCAGAAATTCTGAAATGACCAGGAATTCTGAAATTACCAAGAATTCTCAAATGACCAGGAATTCTGAAATTAAATGTTATTAAATAAAGAGGATGAAGAATAGAAGAGAATAGAGGAGAGGAAAGAACAGGAAAACAAATCCAATCGAGTTTTTAGGCTTAAGTGTTTGTATTAAATAGAATTTGAAATTACTGTAGAAGATAATTAGATTATAGTATTAAGAAGAATAACAACACTTATAATAAATGTAAATAATACACCTTGGACACTGGGCTGAATTTCTTTGCTGCACCTGGCAACCCTGCCAGGGGTCTTTTATTTTGAAAGGCTTCCGGCGGCCGCTCCTGTTCCTGTCTGGACTCTAGATTGGCAAGCCTGCCGGAGGTCTTTTATTTTGAAAAGCTTCCGGCGGCCGCTCCTGTTCCTGTCTAGGCTCGTGCTGTCGGTACGCGTGAGGCTCGGAGTGACCCGGTGCAGCCATGGTGAGTCCGCGGAGGACCGGTCCGGTCTGTAATGGGTCTGAACCGGTCTGTAACGGTCTGTAACGGTCTGTAGAGAGGGTGTTGAAGGCTGGTCTGAGAGTAAGCGCTGTAAGGCGGTTTATGGCGGGCGGTTGAAGCAGGAGCAGCGTGGCCCTTTGTTTAACGGCCTGAACCGTTAAACTAACGGCTTTTCTGTCTCTAAGACCGTTAAAGTGGACACTGATGGGGGACAAAGGACAAATATATAACGATTAAACTAGAGCTGAACCTGAACCACATCACGCTTAATGGAGCTTCTAGTGGTTTCTGTTTAGAAGAGGGAGGAGCCAGACAAAGCCCCGCCCCCAGTGTGTTAAAAAATAAAATTTGATCTTATATGCATGTAATCATATATATTTATATAAATACACACACTTATATATATATATATATATATATATATATATATATATATATATATATAAAATTAGGGATGTGACGAAATTCGAATTCGATGACATTCGAACTTGGACCATTCTTAGCAAATTCGAATTCGACGGATGTTTTCGGGCCAATTTTCATCGAATGCGGATTTGAAATCGCCGCTGGCATATAAAACAGAACAACTCATGCTGTCAGGTCCGGACAGAGGGAAGCAGACATAAATACAGCACTTTAATGGGACAAATGCAATAAACAGAGTTAAACAGTCCAGGTCAATAACAGACAGGAGAGACAAAACCAGAATGGACAAACAGGGACGAAGTCGAAAAACAAGTGGATAGACATGGGTAGCGCGTTAAGAGTTGCGAGGCAAAGCTAGACACTAAACAAGCTGATAGGCTGGTGTAACCAGACCAGGTGAATACAATCAGAACGTGAGTGAGTCACATGATCAGTCAGGTAACAAACTGAAGGATTCTGGGAATTGGAGTCCGGAGAGACTGAGGGGCTCATGACATACAGGTTGATTTCCGGCCTGCAGGTCATCTTTTAGAGACCACCAACATTCATCTGAATTTAATGCTGAATGTTGTTTGCTTTATACTTCCGCTTTACATCAATAAGTAATGAAAATGGCCAAATGTGGTAATGAAAACAAGTGTAAAACTCAAAACAGTAGTAAACACGAACAGTTCTACATTAATAGTTGACATGTCTTCTTTGTGTAAGAATGCACCATTAATTAAATGCATGATGATAAATTATTGAATGATGAATTGTTTACAGTACACCGTGGGTCCGTGACTACCTGTGGATGATGGCCTGTTTAGGCATCATGTATTCATGTTGAAAAATTACAAAAATGCATGCAGAACTGGGCTTATTAGGGTTTATCGGGTGTTCTTGTCCCCGTGTTTTCCAAAACTGCATTCGCATTCAGATTTGACGAACTTGTAGCTAAAAAATATATAATATAATATATTCATATGTATGCACATGTATATATGTGTGTGGGTATGGGTTAAATGCAGCACATTTGTGTGTCCATTTCTGTGTTCATGTAAAGTACTTTGAGTACTGAACCTGATACCTGATTTACAGAGAATATTTTCCTTTAAGAACCTCAATAACAAATAAAAATGATCACTGTTAGCACAGGTGGACAATCCCCACTTTTCTGATGACGAGCTTGGTAATGGTAGTCCAGTCCATTTTCTGGTCAGTTCATCACCCCTGGTGTTTAATAATGAATGGACCAATAGAATGCGTCACAGAAACCTGATGAAAAACCTTTATTATTAAGTGTACACGTGAATTGCAGATGACTGACGGTCTAACAGGGGTATTATAAGATTATCGACTCTCATAGAGCTGCTGTAAAGCACTGTTTATATTATTTCTGTGCATCATTTTTGGGAAAATGAAACATTTTATATTTAAAGAAACTTCATCTGCTGTATCGATAAATTCATTTAGACTCTTGTTGGTGTATAAAAGGTGTGTATAGTGAATTTGGCATTGTGGTTATGAGTAACCTCTCTCTGTGACTGCTTGGACAGGCCTCCATATCAATGGCCCCAGTGAACATCTTCAAGCATGGAGCTGATGAGGAGAAAGCCGAGACTGCTCGACTGGTAAGCTTTAAACTATGGCGACAGAATTCCTCATTATTACCATGTTATTATAACCGTGATCAAATTGTTCGTTGTGTACTTCTGAGCTGGATTGTTAAGTGTTTGTTTCTGATCTTCCAGTCCTCCTTCATTGGCGCCATTGCTATTGGGGATTTGGTGAAAAGTACTCTTGGACCCAAAGGAATGGTATGGATCAGTTTCTGTTTAAATCTTTGTGTTTTATTGCATATTTGAGATGTTTTTGTGTAACCATGTTTTGCTCATGTTCTCTCTGCAGGATAAAATCCTCCTGGGTGGTGGTCACGAAGGTAATGTTACAGTGACCAATGATGGTGCAACCATTCTGAAAGCCATTGGTGTGGACAACCCTGCTGCCAAAGTCCTGGTTGGTGAGTATGATGGTTTATCTGTCAGAGGTTGCTGTATTTGATTTGTGGATGTGATGTGAATCTGTGAGTTGTATCTTCTGGTTGGGTCTGTTTGATGTGATATAATATTTGTATCATAATATCGTGCTGAAATCCAGTTAACCTTTAGAACCATCAGGATAGTTTCATGTATTGATGTACTTTTATTCTAAAAAACAAACAAACAAAAAAACACTTCAGCAATTCTTGTTTTCCTCTGTAAACCAACCCCACCTTGGTGATCAGTCAGAGTCTGCATGCAGGATGAGCATGTAGAGGTGGACAGAGCAGTAAACATGCACTGGAAGCTTCTTTGGCACTGAAATTTAATTCAGTTGGAAACAAGTGAATTTTAGCTGTTTCGTGGTAGTTTGATATGTATAATGTCTGTAGGTTTCTCAGTTCCTGAGATATGAAGCCTGGAGAACAGCATGTAACTGCCCACGAAGTGCGGATCTCTGGTTCTAAGAGTTAAACATGACCAAGTGCACTCTTAGTAATGAATCATGCAGTTGGTCAGTGTTCTTTAAGCCCAAGTGATATTAATGATATGCTCATATTCTATCAAGTGTATTACAAATATAATTTTGCAGGATGGGTCAACATCAATATAAGTGTCATATTGCTGATGAATGGATCAATAAATAGCTCAAGTAAAATTTTACATTGGCTTCTATTGAAAGTAACCATCTTGGACAGAGAAGTTTTTTCCCCCTGTTTGAAAGTCACTGGTCATTTAGTAAAATATCCCAAAATATATTGTTTAGATTCCCAAAAAATATGAAACTCCTTCTTAAATCTTTCCCTGGACACAGACTGCTTTAGCTTCCCACATTTTATAATTTGGCCACAAGATGGCACTGAATAGTTTCTTGTGTGCTGGTGAACAATTTTCCAAGCGTAGTTTATTCACCAGGTTAATCAAATATTCACTCTCATATTCACTCATATAATCACTGTTACAAACACTGTAGTTTGTATTTGAGTTTTACGTGCAAAAGTGAGGACTTTTATTGCACAATACTGTAAATTCTCTGCTGTAAAGCAGTTTTCTGCTTATTATGTTTAACTTATAACAGAATAAATAGAAGCTTTATGTCAGGGGTCACCCACCCTGCTCCTGGAGAGCTACCACCCTGCAGACTTCAGATTTATCCCTAATCCACTCATCTGATTGGCTGAATAGAGTGCATTACATTTGGATTGGAGCTGAAACCTGCAGGAAGGTAGTTCTCCAACAACAGGGTTGGTGATGCCTGCTTTACACAATATTACACCTGTATAATGAGTCGGTTTGTCTGTATCATTTTGTTTTCAGATATGTCCAAGGTCCAGGATGATGAGGTTGGGGATGGCACTACATCTGTGACCGTGCTGGCAGCTGAGCTGCTCAGGGTAAGGCAGAGGGGTACATGATTAAAGATGACCCCCTCAAAAACCTGTTCATGTCTTCATATATACCAGTTCGTGGGTCAGTAATGGTTTTACGTTGTGCTCTAGGAAGCTGAGCTCCTAATTGCCAAGAAGATCCATCCTCAGATCATCATCTCAGGGTGGAGGAAAGCAACCCAGGCTGCACGCGAAGCCCTGAAGGAGTCAGCAGTGGACCATGGGTAAATCCATTATCTAAAGAAATGAATATTTTTGAAGCATGTAAACATATTAGATTTTAATAAGATGTTCTGCTCCAGACGCCCCACTCAGGAACGGTAATAACCTGATGTAAGGTTGTGTCTGTCAGATTGTGTTCTATTGAAATACTGTTACTGACTCACTGACAGACAGATGTACTTTTACTGTACAACCGGGCATTTACTCCGGTTATTACTTTCAGACTGTAAAACAATAGCTGTTCCATTTACCATTTCAGTGAAAGCCTGTCTTTTCAAACCAGCACTGACTCAGTGGTCCTCTCCCTTCTCACAGTAACGACGACCTAAAATTCCAAGAGGATCTGTTGAACATTGCCCGCACCACTCTGTCCTCCAAATTGCTCACTCATCATAAAGACCACTTTTCCAAGCTGGCTGTGGAGGCCGTGCTCAGGCTGAAGGGATCTGGCAACCTGGAGGCCATCCACGTCATCAAGAAGCTGGGAGGCAGCCTTATAGACTCTTACCTGGATGAAGGTCTGAAAATAAAGACTTGTTCTCATATTTATGAAGCTTTTTTATGTGTGGTTCTCTGCTGAACAGTTCTAGAGTACATGGACTTTCTTCAATTGCTTTAGTTTATTCATGCTGTAGTTCTTCATACTTAGATGAGTCTTTTCCCTCAAAAGGTTTCCTGCTTGACAAGAAGATTGGTGTCAACCAGCCTAAGAGGCTCGAGAATGCAAATATCCTCATTGCCAACACTGGCATGGACACAGACAAGATCAAGGTACATCTTCCCTTCTCCCACTGCTGCTGGCATTCTTAACCTTTACCCTTTCGTGTTGTGGACAAACCCACTCACTGCTTGTATCTGCAGATTTTTGGCTCCCGAGTGCGTGTGGACTCCACAGCGAAAGTGGCAGAGATTGAGCTTGCCGAGAAGGAGAAAATGAAGGAGAAAGTTGAGCGCATTCTGAAGCACGGCATTAACTGCTTCATCAACAGGTAAGGGCTTGGCGTCTGCGTTTCTGTTGGCACTTGTCCACTGCGTGGTACTCTGCTCAACTCAACTGTCTTTTGGTACCTGATTTTCCACTGCTGCAGATCCTCCCCACCCCCCAAATATCATGAGTATTTGTTGTAGCTAATTGTATTAACTTCGAGGTTGACGGGTTAGTCCCGGTTCCGAGTACCAGATACCAAATGTTCTTAATGATAAACCAAAAGTCATGTAGAGTTGAGTAAAATAGCGAAGGGACCAATGCCATGGAAAAGTAAAAAGCCATAAATAGTTTAAGGATTTCTGTTTGTGAAGGTATTGTGAGTAGTTTCCTGGACTCACAGCCAGTGTTAGGATTTGTTCAGCTAGATCACCAGCTCACCTGATTTTACATGATTGCACTGATTTTTCATTTACTAGCTCTAACGTGGAGAGCTTTGGAAATGTTTTAATAAAGACAGTGACCCATCGCAGTCATGCATGAACATGATATTCCCTAAATGGCAAAAGTGCAGATTTACTGATTCTACTATTATTGTTTTAATGAGCAAATAAGCAGCTGCTTAAATTCTAATTTTCACAAGTACTGTATGACAAACTCCAAAATGTTTTTGATGAGTGATTCAGGCAGGCTCGTCTTCAACACCACAGAAAAGCTTTTTAAACAGCCTTGGGGTTTGACATTCCTCATGTTTGACTTTTTCAGCAGTGTGTTAATTACCAGCCTCTTGTTTGAAGAGTTTAATGGATGGAAAGCAGTTCTAGAGTGTACTGTGTTTTCTCCTGTTAGGCAGCTGATTTATAACTACCCCGAGCAGCTCTTTGCAGCCGCTGGCGTTATGGCCATCGAGCACGCAGACTTTGTTGGAGTGGAGAGGCTGGCACTGGTTACAGGTATGTTACTTGTAATACAACTGGTATGACTAGACCTTCACATTAGAAGCTGCTTTTTTGTTAATGCTGCATCACTTCCTCAATCAGGCGGCGAGATCACGTCTACCTTTGACCACCCGGAGTTGGTGAAGCTGGGTCACTGCAAGCTAATTGAGGAGGTGATGATCGGAGAGGACACTCTTATCCATTTCTCTGGAGTGGCTATGGGTGAGTTTCTGCACAGACTGTTTGTGGTGGTTTGTCTTCTCCTTTGAAAGGTTTGTTGTGACTGTTTAGGGTCAGATTTATTGCTGTAAAACTGTCAGAATTGTCACAGTGATGATGGCCCTCATATTTTAACCTTATTGTTTATGTGCTGATTTGCATTATTCAGTAAATCCTATGTAACCAGCATGTAATTAGGACATTATTTTATTGTGTGAAAGCCCATATAGGACCTTTAGTAGAAAAATTACCGTATTTTCCGGACTATAAGCCGATACTTTTTTCCGCACTTTAAACCATGCGGCTTATAATGAGGTGCAGCTTTTTCTTCTTATATATGTTATATATGTTATATATGCGGCTTATATTCCGGTGGGGCTTATAGTCTGGAAAATATGGTAATCTTTTAATGGCAGTCAAAGTAAAAATATTTTATTTATTTTAGATTAGATTTTAGATTAGAAGTCATTTTAGAAGCTTTCCTATTAGTCTGTTCTTCACAAAAAGCAATATAATCAACCTCCAGATTCGCATTATGTCAAAAACCAATATTCAAGGTTTTTGCATGATAAGTTCAAAAGTTTGTGGACACCCAACTGGTTGCAGCTGACACACTCAGCTAATGTAGTCCATGTAAGAGTACTGCTGGTAGAATGGGGATCTCTGGAGCTGATAAGGGCTGGGTGATTATATTGAGGTTCATATCCCAAAATCTCCCTGTCTTCAGCTGCTCCTCCTACTCTGCTTGCCTCCACCCCCAACTACACTCCTAACGTACACACTGTGGAGGGGGCATAAGACTTAGCACAGGAGTTTCCAATCTTATCCACAAAGTGCCAGTGTGCAGGTTTTCATTCCAAACAAGCTTAAGACCCTTGCTTTCAAACGATGAATGAGCTCAATACTCAATACTTTGGTGCTTATAATGTCTGTAAGTCTACTTAAACTACATACTGGATTAATAGCTGATTTTATGTCCTTGTCCAGGTGAGGCCTGCACTATCGTTCTCCGCGGGGCGACTCAGCAGATCCTGGATGAGGCTGAACGTTCCCTCCATGATGCTCTGTGTGTTTTGGCTCAAACCGTTAAAGAGACTCGCACTGTCTATGGAGGAGGTGAGTGACATCAGTCTTAGCTCATACAGTCTCCCCTAAACCTAAAATACACATTTAAACCTGCATATAGACCCACTGGGTTTGCACACACGGGAATTTGTCCTCCACATTTTACCCGTCCACACGCAGTGCTATACACACACATTAGGGGGCAGTGAGAACACGTTTCCGGAGCAGTGTGCACAACTATCCATGGCACCCAGGGAGCAGTCATGTCCTGCCAGTTCAGGGAATCGAACCTTCCAGTCACAATGTTCCTTAATCACCAAGTCACAGCTGCCTCCTTCACACAAACATGCTTCTCTCTTAAACCTGCTAAACTCTTTTTCCTTCCAGTATTTGGAGGATTTAAGTGGTTTTTTTTTTTGTTTTTTGTTTTTTGTTTTTTTGGTTTTTTTTATCCTCCAGGCTGTTCAGAGATGTTGATGGCTAAAGTAGTTACAGACTTGGCCAACAGAACCCCGGGCAAAGAAGCTGTGGCTATGGAGTCTTTCGCCAAAGCACTGAGAATGGTGAGAGCTGATAGCAGTGATAGAGTGTTTGCCTGTAATAAGACTGAAAAAATTTCAATTCTTATTAATGTATGTTTTTGTTTCTAATCTGTTCTTAATTGCGTACCTGGTCAAATTAAATATAAACATTTTATATTAACTGCTCCTGATTTAGGATTATTCAGTGTCCAGTTCAGTGTTTTACTGAAAATCCTTGTTTATTCATTGTTCTTGCCTCTAAATATGTTGTTGTGTATCTTTTTGACGTTTTTATGTTTGTTTAACAAACCTGGTGGTGTTTTTGTCCCAGTTGCCAACCATTATTGCAGATAATGCAGGATATGACAGTGCAGACCTCGTGGCTCAGCTGAGAGCAGCTCACCAGGAGAGCAAGACCACTTTTGGCCTGGGTGAGTTGAACTCTTATTTGTTTAAAGAACAAATTATTGTAAAAAACAATTCTTTGCTTTGCATTTTAACGACGGATAACATTTTAAATGTCTTTGAACAGAATAATTTTGTTTGTTTTACCTGTTGTTTATTTAGCCATTTCAGTGCTGTTTATTTCACTGTGAAGGTGGTGGTGTAACCCCAACCCTCAGCTTTATATTTTCTTCTCCACATGTGGTTCTTGTCTTGAATCCTAATCTCCATCCCCTGTTGTTCCTTAGACATGACACAGGGAACGATCGGTGACATGGCAGAACTCGGAATCACAGAGAGCTTCCAGGTGAAGAGGCAGGTACTGCTGAGTGCCGCCGAGGCTGCCGAGATGATCCTCCGTGTGGACGATATCATCAAGGCAGCACCCAGGTGAGTCAATACCTGCAGACCTTTAGCCTGACAGCCTGAGAGAAGAATAGGTCTTTTTTTTTTTTCCTCAAGTTCACCTTGTCAGGTTTTTTCTGGCTTTGCTTTTTTCATTTACTTCACTGCATGAGTTTTAGCACCAGAAGCGGACGGGAAGGAGTGACGCAGTTTGGTGTGAGAGAAATGCTGAATCACTGTGTGAGATGGTGTTATGATGACTCATCGTGTGCCTTTTTTCCCTTTCTTTCAGGAAACGAGTTCCAGACCATCACCCGTGTTAAGGTTAAGTCAGGAGGAGAACAGGAGAAAGTGGGAACAGCCTGTGTATTTATTACCTGAGAGCCATTCTTCTTAGGTTTGTCTGCTTTTGAGTCACTGTGCTGTTACACTGTTAGCACTGCAAAAGCTGTCTGTCATGTCCTTAGACAACCAAAATGACATTGGCGTTTTCTTTTTGTTTTGTTATCTCAACAATAAAACTTTAGAACTTCAGTGTTTCCTGTTTTCATTCAACTTTGCTGAATTTATTAAAAGCTTTCAAAATCTGTGGCCAGTCTAATGGTCTGCATGATATTGGGGAAAAAAAAACTAATTCCAGGATTGTTTCTACACTCACTGTCCATTTTATCAGCTGTATAGGCTATTAAAGCTATTTATTTGTGATGGTAAATGAATAAGTTTATGTATTAATGTTCATTATTGTAGCTAAATTAACATTAGGAGATATTTAATACACACTGCCACAGTCCTACAACTCTGGCTTACTTGATGACCCCCTGCCACAACATTATTACCACAGTGGACACTTGTGTCCCAAGTCTAAATAAGGTCAACCAGCAAAAAGAAAGTGTGGAGACAAATCACAATGTCTTGGACAAGTGTGTGTGTGTGTATAATATGTAAAAAGTATGCACTAATGCTATACACACATGCACTGTTGAAGTACTGTGTAAAAACTAGATGTTTAAATTCTATATACAGGAGTTGGACAATGAAACTGAAACACCTGTCATTTTAATGTGGGAGGTTTCATGGCTAAATCGGAGCAACCTTGTGGCCAATCTTCATTAATTGAACCAGTAAGAGCAGAGTGTGAAGGTTCAATTAGCAGGTAAGAGCACAGTTTTGATCAAAATATTGCAATGAACACAACATTATGGGGGACATACCAGAGTTCAAAAGAGGACACATTGTTGGTGCACGTCTTGCTGGCGCATCTGTGACCAAGACAGCAAGTCTTTGTGATGTATCAAGAGCCACAGTATCCAGGGTAATATCAGCACCACCAAGAAGGACCAACCACATCCAACTGGATTAACTGTGGACGCAAGAGGAAGCTGCCTGAAAGGGATGTTGGGGTGCTAACCCGGATTATATATCCAAAAATGTCATTCCGACGTCAGAAGAACTGATGCTGTATTGGCCGCCAAAGGAGGTTCTTGAGAAAAGTCCTAACAGAAGGACTCGCTCAGAATTGTTCACAGCTCTGTTCTTCTAGTGATGAATCCCATTGTCCTCATGAGCTGAACAAATCCAAAATGAAACGCTGGTGAAGGTCAGGATAAGACATGTCTTCAGTTGATGAATGAGCTCCAGTGTAAATATAATTTACACAGTTTGTACAGTAAAGTGTACACCAGCAATGTGCTGATTATACACCACAATAATATTCTAATTTACAAATCAATCTAATTTGACCCAATGTATGTTTGGAGTACAGATAAGGGATTGAGCACCAAGAACTCGATTGAAACTATTGAGAGCTTATCGAAAATGTCGGGACTGTGCTGAAAGCGAATACGATATCTGGGTATTGGCAGTCATTTTCTCTGAGTATTATTAGTTTAGAAACAGTGGTTCTATATTATTTGTGCTTTAGTTTATAGTTAGTTTAGACACAGTGTTGAAGAGGAATCTAGGGGTGTAATATATAATGATTTGGCTTCACTAAGGCTTGTTTGTAGTCTGAACCTTCTGATTTTGTTTCATAACTACGTGCAGTCCGTTTTCGAGAGCGGGTTTGGTCAGTATATCATGGAGAATCCTTTTCTCTCCAGGTTGGAGTGGAATATCGATTGCTGATGATCTGATTTGTGCTCAGGGTCTTTAGGGTTAGACGGGACAGAGATGCTGGTTAATTCTGGAAGGATATGAATGCATTTATTAGCTGTTAAGGTTGTTATGGTGTAAATTAGGGTTTAGAACTAATTCAAACCTCATTAGGTCGTGATCAGAGATGGAGTCATTTTGGGGAAGGCAGACTAGGATCTCTGTCTCAAAACCCAGGACTAAAACTAAGTCTAATGTGTGGTTGCCTCGGTGGGTGAGCCAATAACATTTACATAAACCCAAAGGCTATTTTAATGGTCCTGCGTCTTTTCAAATGAATGTTGAAGTCTCTGAAAATCAAATCTTTATCAGTGGAAATAACTATTCCAGTTAGAAGATCTGTATAAGACCAGGAGGACAATAGATTGTGATAAGCAATAATGCTGTTTTTTTTTTTTAAAGCAGAAGCTGGATCAAGACCACCTCCACGGCCGGACCTGCGTGGACAACAAGTGGCTGAAACCTGGTGGACAGGATTCATTCAGAGCCTTGTATTCATTGGGTTTAGCCCAGGTTTCACAGAGACATCATGCACGAAGGTGGTTATCAGTAAGAATTTCATTTACAATCCCTGCTTTAGGTGCTAGAGATCATATATTTAACATTCCCAGTTTAATATGGGAGCTGCTGGTACTGAGAACTGGGAGGTTTGGTTTCAATTCTAATGAGGTTGTTAGAACAGGTTTTCTGGCATCTTCAATTCTGAACTATACGTGGGACAGACAGTCTCGATACTGCAGGGTTGATCTATACTGTTACAGGAGAGTGATCCAGATCCAGATACTTAGTACTAACTGATATATGGAACTGGTTTATCATCATTTATAATCATTTGTGTGTCCTGTATAGTGAGGGTTTTAATCAAGTAGGAGTTCTGTTGACCTGAAATGACTGAAATGTATTTTCATGGTATTATAAAGAACAGTTTTCTAATATTTATGGCATTTTTTATATTTTATATGCTGATATAATATGTGTATTAATACTGGAGTCCTCAGTTGCAGTAAGATATGAATCTCACGGCACAGCATGAAAATATGACCCAACAGAAAAGAGACTTTGTACATTTTCCCTTTTTAGTGACCTGACCCACACACACACACACACACACACACACACACACACACACACACACTAAACCTAGTCATGATTGGCTCAGTGGAGTGACCGTGAGCTGAATAAATGTCCCTTCAGGTCACCTCTTCTGTGTGACAGGACCAGGCTGTCAAAAAGCCAGGATGAAGCGGTCTGCGATTCTTCTGCTGTGTGGTCTGAGCTTTGTGCGAAGCCTGGTGAGGTAAGAAAATGCAAGAAGCCAACTATAGTATGGTATGATTCCCAGAAGTCCACAAAACCCGGACTGACTGCAGTCAAGTGTGGGTTTAATAGGTGCTTTAGATAAAGACTAGATTAAGAATCACTTTAATCAAAACAAGCTACATTTGGTTTGTAAGGATTTAAAGCAGCACTAATAAAGCAGGGGCTCGTTAATGTCCTTAACCTTTTAAAGACTGAACCATTAAGTCATTCGCAGACAATTTTAACCAGTGTTAATTTGACTTTCTGACCCATTATGTAAAGAAATGAAAGGTTACAAAGTGTTTCCATGCTGAAAAATCCAGATCAAGGTCAGCTTTACTGTTTGCTGGTTTCAGATGGTCTAAACTGGCCAAGTCTGATCTTCCAGATCAGGTCGACCAGTACGGTCAAGCTTGGTCATGCTGGTCAACCAACTTGGCCTTGCTGTTATTCAGGTTAATCAAGTTAAATTAAAGAAATGTGGTGTAATTGCTCAAGGTTCAACCTGTAACATGAGATACTGACACTGGTGACCCTATGATCTCAGATAACCTCACATTACACCACTCCCATTTGTGTATCATCGCTTACTTATTATGGTTGATTTGAGATCACGATTTTTCACGATATAACAGAATAACGTTGGTCATCACTATGATATAACTGTGAAAATATTGATATCCTGAATTTTATCAATACCACCCACCCTTGTGCTACACTTCTCTTTGATTCCAAGGATTCCTCTGTCAAAGAAACCTTCTCTGAGGAACCAATTGAGAGCCATAAACCAGCTGGAGGTCTTTCTAAAGGATCACCAGGGGGATGCTTTCTCTCAGCGCTATGCCCAGTGCTACCCGACGGCCATCCTGTCCAAGTCACGCAAAACTGTAGAGAGACTGTACAACTTCATGGATGTGAGTGGCGTCACCTTTCATTACTCAGTGGACCAACCGACATATAATAACTGATAATGCACAGTGAGATAGTGCTCACTATCAGCTGACCTGATCAGCAGATCCCCACGTCCTTGCCTGGAGCACAAATGTGGAACAACACTGAGCTGTGGAGCAGTGGAACTCTGGAATGATGGTGCTCCATCCAGTACTTTGGGGATGAGCTGGGGGAGTTGGGTATGAGGTGGGGTGGTGATCATCCAACATTCAGACCTCACTAATGCTCTTTTATGCTGAATGCAATCAAATTCTCACAGCAATGCTCCAATATGTAGTAGAAAGCCTTCCCTGGAAGGGAATATAATGCTTCATATAGTGTATATTAGTAATATATTCTTTAATAAAAAAAAATCCTAAATCTCTTAAACTGAAAGTACACAAAACCCATTGTTGGCTCAAGTTAAAAGAACAACCTGTGGCCTGGTGGTTCGAGATCCAGGGTTGCCCACTTCTCGGGGCATGTGTGCTCACTGCCCCCTACTGTGTGAAGTCACTAGTGTGTGTGTATCACTGTGTGTGGACGGAGGACAAATTCCCCTGTGTTTTGTCTATGAGCACTTTTACCTTTATGGTGGTTTAAGGTGATGCAGTAATAAATGTTATATTTTGTAAATGATATATTAATAATACTTGAAGAAAAGTTGAAAAAACAAGGACATACAGTGTCAATGATGCAAAGCCCAAAAAAGCTTCTCGAGTACTAGCAGCGCCCCCTTCTGGAGAACTATCAGCCTGCTAAACATAAGTGAGTGAGGGAGGATGATGTTAGTCATGCATCCAATTCATTTTCACATTTATCTTGCTTACCTTGTCTTGTTGTGGTACATTGAATTTCATCTAAGTGGAAAATGTTATTCACATCTCTTCAAATTAGTCTATGCTTATGTTTTTTTTTATTTCAGCTGGAATCTGTTGTCAGTATATCCACGGAAATGTTACATTAATTTTAGTCAATTCCTTTTCAGATTGGGATTAATTATTGGATATAAAATGTAAATCGGTTCGGGTTTGGGACGTGTGAAATTAAGCAGATATGTTGTGTGTTGTGAAGGCTCAGTACTTTGGTCAGATCAGTCTGGGAACACCAGGGCAGAACTTCACAGTGCTGTTTGACACGGGCTCAGCTGACCTGTGGGTGCCCTCCTCCTACTGTGTCAGTCCAGCATGTGGTAATGGACACATTCACGACACACACACACACACACACACACACACACACACATTCTCCTACACTGATTAATCCCTTTAACAATTAGGGGCCATATGTAGGTCCTCATAAGGCATTAGTTTTATAATAGTTACCAAATAATTAATAATAATACATAAACATACATACCATATATTGTTACAGTAATACATTCTGTTCTGTTCGGCTCCTCCCCATCAGTCCATGTTTGTTTGTGATAGTGACTGAAGCTTGTGGCTGACCAGGTCAGTGTGTTCCTCTCTTGGCACAGCTTCTCACAACAGGTTC
The DNA here is from genome assembly GCA_034509495.1 of Acestrorhynchus altus. Taxonomy (NCBI): domain Eukaryota; kingdom Metazoa; phylum Chordata; class Actinopteri; order Characiformes; family Acestrorhynchidae; genus Acestrorhynchus; species Acestrorhynchus altus. The sequence continues at coordinate 5,825,321 of CM067501.1, forward strand.
AAGGCCTTTGAATCCAGCACCTACATTCACGATGGCCGAATGTTTGGCATCCATTATGGGTCTGGGCAGCTGCTGGGTGTGCTTGCCAAAGACCAGCTGAAGGTAATGTCATAGTCTACTGGAGGCTCTGTAGATCAGGCCTTGTTCTCTGAATGCTATATGCATGCTGTTGCTTTCATAACAGAACACTGTTGCCCATCGCAGTTTACTAAAGATCACATGGACGGGCCAGAATTCTACTGGAACATCGTTTGTGAATGTATAAGACCAAACTTTATAGTTTAAAAAAACACTGCATTCCAGCATAAAAATTACAGCCCATCTGTGAAACATGGTGGTGGCAGTATCATGGTTTGGACCTGTTTAACTGCGTCTGGGTCGGGATGGCTTGCTATCATTAATGGAATCATGTGAGGGAAGATGTCAGGACATCTGTATGTGAGCTGAATCTCAAGAGAATGTGGGTCATGCAGCAAGACAATGACCTAAACCTCACAAGTCGTTCTACAAAAGAAGAATAAAGTTTTATGAATAAATGTTTTGGAATGACTTCGTCAACCTTAGTCCAATAGAAATGTTGTAGGAGGACCAAACACATCAACCAACATAAGAGAGGTGAGGTTTTTATGGAGGAATGAGCCAAAATTCATTTAGTTGCAGTTATTGTTGCACAAGGGGGTCCCAACAGATACAGAAAGCTGACCGATATTTAATATTTAACCATTTTTCCTCAATAAATAAATGAGCAAGTGCCATATTTTTTATCATACAGCCTCAGGTGTGGAACCCAACAGACCAGACTCTTGCAAACGTAGTGTGTTAACTGAGCTGCTGTGTTGTGCAGGTGGGCTCGCTGACCGTGCAGAAGCAGGAGTTTGGGGAGTCTGTGTATGAGCCAGGCATGACCTTTGTCATGACCAAGTTTGATGGAATTTTGGGTCTGAGTTACCCGGCGCTGGCTGAGGAGCTGGGAGCGCCTGTCTTTGACAACATGATGCAGCAGAACTTAGTGGAGAAGCCCATTTTCTCTTTCTTCCTCAACATGTGAGAGTTTTCTATATGAAGCTGATGGTTATAATGATGATAACTGGGGATAAACACTGCTGCTGTCAATGCGTTGCAGAGGTCCAGATAAGGAGGGAGAACTGCTGCTGGGAGGAGTGGACGAAGACCTTTTTGTTCCTCCCATTAACTGGCTTCCTGTCACTGTAAAAAGCTACTGGCAGGTCAACATGGATATGTGAGTACTGACTGACTTATTGCATACATTTACACAGAAATCAGCTTTTAAAGATATTCTAGTCATAAAGATATTCTAGTCATAAAGATATTCTAGTCTTTTGTTTAAATGAGAAGTATTAATTTTTGGAGAAAGGAAGACTGCATTCCAAACGAAAACTGTAGCCCATCTGTGAAACACGGTGGTGGTAGTATTATGGATTGAGCTGGTTTATCTGCATCTGGGCCAGAACGCCTTGCCATCATTGATAGAACAATGAATTCTGAATTATACCAACAAATTTTAAAGAGAAAATGTGAGGTCATCTGTCTGCCAGCTAATCCTCAAGAAAATGTGGGTCATGTAGCAAGACAATGACCTACCAAGTCATTGTACCAAAGAATGATGAAAGAAAAACAACCTTAATGTTTTGGAATTTAAAATCAGCTTTTAAAGATATTCTAGTCATACTGTAGCCAGAGTAGAGATGGAGTTTGTTGGTCACTGATTAAACCCTTGTTAATGTGTTATTAATAAGTCCCTCTCTACCCCATTTATCAATATAAGGGACCACCATCAGGACTACAAAATATTAACAATATTTATAGACTGCTGATTGGTTTATTTGACTGAAATGACCCAAATGAATAGAATTACTCTGACACACAATGAGTGGGACTGTTTTCCATCTCTTAAATTCTTTTAGGCTGAAGGTTCAGGGTAAATCTGTGTTTTGTCATGGTGATACTTCGGGTTGCCAGGCAATTGTTGACACTGGAACATCTCTGATTGCTGGGCCGACTACAGACATCCTGGTCCTTCAGCAGCTCATTGGAGCTACACCAACTCCCGTTGGAGAGGTGAGACAGGCCTTAAAAAAGCTTAAAGTATAAAAGGCCATCTGTGTGCTCTGCTACCAGTGTGATCTGACTCGAAAAGCTGCTTCATAATCAAGCAGTAACTCATACTTTAATATAATATACTGTATATTTAATATATCATTTATTATAATTATAATTATAAGGTGAACTGAATTTGCTTAACATGACAAATGTGTACAAAAAGCTCATTAATTGTGGGAAACCAGTTGCTGCCACACCGTTACAACACCCCATTAGTTATTGTAACTCTGTTTTGGGTTGCAGTTTCTGGTAGACTGTTCCAGGATCAGCAGTTTGCCTGTGATATCTATTGTACTTAATGGAGTGGAGTATTCCCTTACTGGAGAAAAATACATCAAGAAAGTGAGTATACTTACACGCACAAGACAATGCTTTCTTTTTTCACACACAGATGAATAAACAGCTGTGGCCGTGGACTGGTGGTTAGGGAACTGGAAGGTGAAACCCTGAACTGGCAGGACATGACTGAAGTGCCTTCGGCAAGGCACTGAACTCCCCAGCTGCTTCCCGGGGCTGCCTACCGCTCCGGGCATGTGTGTTCACCCCCTGGTGTGTGAACAGACTAGTATGTTTGTGTGTGGATGGGGGAAATGCAGAGGTCTAATTCCCATGTGTGCGTCAGATGAGTCAGATGAGTGTTACATCCACGACATTTAGCAGACGCTCTTATCCAGAGCGACTTACATGGTTAGTCACATTACAGAGGTGGGCCAGAGTAGTGTTTGGAGTCTTTGCCCAATGACTCTTATTGAGCACAGCATAGTTGCCCAGACTAGGACTCGAAACCCAGTCTCCCACATGGTGTGGTGGCTCACTGGTGGTGTTATGTGTTGCTCCACACCAACCACTGTATAATTACTTACTTACAAAATCCTGGGAAAATTTACAAGAGAAGGAAAAAACATTACGTTTCACAGGAAGTCAATGATGAAAGATTTATCTGAGTCATTTTGGAGCATTTCTATTGGTCCATTCATCAGAAATCCATCCATCCATCTGCTGGTTGTAAGGGGTCTGGATAGTCGGGGCAGCAGCCTAAGCAAAGAGGCCCTCACCTCCTTCTCCCCAGCCCCTTTTTCCAGCTCTTCTGGGGGGATTCCACAGTGTTCCAAGGCCAGCAGAGACATATAATCTCTCCAGTGTGTCCTGGGTCTTCCCTGGGGCTCGGAACACCTCACACAGGAAGCCAGGAGGCATCCAGTCCAGATGCCTGAACCATCTCAGCTGGCTCCTCTCAATGTGATGGAGCAGCGGCTCTATTCCAAGCCCTCCCGGATGACTGAACTCTAAGGGAGTGTCCAGAAACCCTGCAGGGAAAACTCCTTTCAGCTGCAGAAATGACCTGACTAAAGTGAAAAATGCAGCTCTGATACACAATATATACCATATACAGGTTCCAGGCAGCTGTTAGTTTCTGTAAGTGTGATCTGAGGTGTTGTGTTCTTTCACTAAGTAGAGGAAACTTTCCTGTATATGAGCATTACCCTCGTCTTTCTGTCTCCCTCTCTCTGCAGGATGTTGTGGGTGATAGAGTTTTATGTGTGACTGGCTTTGTAGCAGTAGACATCGCATCTCCAAAAGGGCCAATGTGGATCCTGGGGGATGTTTTCCTCGCTCAGGTCTACAGTATCTACGACCGGGGTCAGGATCGGGTGGGCTTTGCTAATCTCAAAACTCCCCCTACGGGCTAATGACCCTTCATTGACCCTCATGTTCTCTTCTGACCGAAGCATCATTACGGAAATACTTCTAATTAAAATCTGCATCTTCAAACTGTGTTATTTGGCCTAAAGGATGTTTGTGCATTTTTGACTATGAATTTGTGTGCATGCTTTAAGCTTCACATGTCAGTTATGGGCTGATAAAGAAAGCAAAGTTAGTGAGTAAAGCAAACTTAGACCACAACATTTTATTTATCGGTTTATGTGAAGTGTAGTGCTGGAATCACGCTGGAAATATTAAGTCACCCAACCAAACACATGGGGTACCACAGCAGCCAGTTGACTTGGGACAATATTGCAAGTGCCTAGCAACACCCTAGAAAGCACCCACTTAGAAAGCACTTAACTACACCATGGAAAGCATTCAGAAACAGCATAGTAATCACCAAGCAACCACTTAACAACACCATAGAAACCACCTCACAACCACATAGTAACACCATTGCAACCACTTAACAACAGCATAACAACCATATTGGGCACCATAACAACCACTTAGCAACACCAAAAACACTAGAACACCTACTCCATATCAAACACCAGGGGCACCATAGCAACCACTTAACAACACCATAGCTCCCACCTAGCAACCACTTAGCAACACAATTTGTTATACCATTCTTTTGGTGGAAAAGGTCTATCAGAGGTCATCAAATCTCCTCCAGAGGGTCAGAACAGCTTAATGATTTCCCTGCTTAAACCCACCCTGATTCAACTCATCAGTTTCCTTTCACTCCTTATTCTCCTCCGGTAACGTCATGCATTTCTAAGTGAAACATGGTTCCAGCCCTGGAATTGATGATCCCTGCTGCTATCAGATTAAAGAACATCAGTGCTGTATTCTGCAGATATCAGCCTAAACAGAAAGTACGGTTCCATTTCTTCCCAGCGGGGAAATGTCTTGCCTTTGGCTTGCATCAGTGTTCTGGACCAGCATACATGAGTCAAACTGCAAGCTGAATATCAGACAGGACAGAGAACAGCCTTTCTTCCACTGGTGTCGATGATTTATGGGGGATTTTTCCCCCACACACATTGTTATCTCTCCCTTTGACACAACACTTTTCCAGCCCAGTATTAGTAGCAGTATCTTTACAAATCATCTTTTGGTTGCAAAAATGAAAAACATGATCATTAATACTTCAATTAATATATTTGTTTAGGTCATGAACACTAAATCAAAGTGAAATGGCCGCAGCCATACAATGACAGAGTAACACATTAATACATTGTTAATAAACTACAGAAATAAAGTTTATAAATAAAGAAATAAAGTGCGTGTAAAGTGTAATATTTTAATGTTTAATTGGGCTGTACATCGTTTCTGCTTTCTTTTTTTGTCATCAGTATTGTCAAGGTTTACCACTATAGTGATACTATATATATATATATATATAATGTTGCTTACATTCTGTGGATGGTCTTGTGATTTCCATGCTTTGATGGGTCATAACATTTCTGGGGGCACCTTTGCAGTAAAAGTGGTCCAAGAAAGGGCAACCAATGAACCAGTGGTCTGTCCTGTATTGTTCAGTCCAATAGAAGAGCTACTGGTGCACAAATGTCTGAAAAAGTTGCTGAAGAATTAATGTTGGCCATGTCTTGAGGAGTCCATGCCTTGATGGGTATGAGCTGTATTGGCAGTACAAGGGGTCTATTCTAATGTTATGGCTTATTGTAGTATATACCTCATGCCAGTTTATAATTCCTCTATTCTGGGACATTTAATTGAGTCTGAAAGCCCTTCACATGAATTCATAGTCAAGGCACTGAGAAAACACTATTGCACACTTAAAAAATGGGGTTCTTCAGTAAAGAACATACTTCTTATAGAACAATGATTAAAGGATTCTTTGTATGGTAAAATGGTTCTTCAGACTGATGGAAAATGTGCTGTAGAGGGTTCTATAAGGGTTTTATATAGTCCTGAAAAAAGATTCTTCTATTGTTACAAGCTAAATCATAACAATAGAATAACCCTTTTTGGTGCTACATAGAACCCTTTTCAAAAAGGTTCTATATAGATCCCCTAGTGCACCCATCTCCATGCATGATGAAAGGGTTCTTGGCATCATCGAAGGGTTCTTTGAGTGTTCATGGCTCCGTATAGAAGCATTTTCTTGACTGAAGGACCCTTAAAGAACCCTCATTTTCTCAAGAAGAACTCGATGCTGACTTTTAGAGAGAGAAACGGTTTGCTGAACAGCCTCAGTCCCTTTCTCTGTCATTCATGAGATAGCATACACCACCTTTAAATACCAGCACTACAATTCCTCCTCTGTCCACAGGTGGAGACATCGTCCAGTAAAAACGCTTGAGAGGAACTGGACAGTACAGGACTGGCACTGCTTAGTCTCATTCTCTCGCCATCCTGCAAACACTACAAAGGACATTCTATCATCTCATCATCATTTATTACTGTGTTCTTTTAACTCATTAGAGCCCAGACCCGGTTCTGAATATTGATCAAAATAACTGTTAATTAAGCATTATTAGCAAAAATGCAAAAGTACAAAACTGTCCAAGAGCTCCAAGGAAGGACAACTGGTCAACTGCTGACAGGGCCATGGCTCATTCAAGCTTAGGCTTATGGGAGTCCTATTTCACATCTTACAAGACTCGGATCTACTGCTAGAATTTTGGTGCCAGACCCCACAGCACATCGTCAGAGGTCTAATCAAGTTCATGCTTCGATTGGTCAGAACTGTTGCAGGGGCACCTTTGAAAGGGAGCTTCATGATATTGGCAGGCATGTGGGCTTAAGGTATTGGCTAATTGGTATATATTCATCTTGTACTCGTTACTCATTCATTTTATATTCAAGATCACCCCCCACTGTGTATTCAGCAGCTGTCGTCTCTTTGGGTGGTGGAGGAAGAAAAGGTCTCCGGTTCCTGCTGGGGCATGAGCAGACCCCCACATCCTCCTGGAGAACACTCTCCTGCCCTTCTCACCTCACACCTCCATGCTGAACATAAAGGAATATGCCACAGCTTTGACTGAGCTAACTTATGGTGGGTGCAATAAGTTCCAGTTTAAAGACTAGGAAAGAGCCGTTTAAGGTGGAAGGGCCTTGAAGAAACTACAGGCTCTTTGAAGGGGATGCTTTTTCTGTTAGTCACTGCAGAAGAAAGCCAGACATCCGACATTACCACTGTGAAGCTAAATATCACGTCCACAACCTCTAAACCAGCGGCTACACGAGTGGTCAGGATTTCTTTATTATCATGTGGGATATTTCCAGTGGTTGCATGATGTGTTTCCTTAATGCATTTTTGAGAACACACAACTGAGGAATGTTGTGTGTATCATAGGAGATGGTTTATACACCCTAAGCTTTACAATCTAGGACTTGTGGTTTTGGGCTTTATGTTGTGAGAGGTTGGCATGGCAGCTAATTAAACTTTTACAATATTGAATTAAAAATTACAATATTGTGATTCTATTTTGTTCATCATTTAAAAGGAAGGGTCGGGTTGCAATGCTGTTTGGAAAGAAGATAACAAAATTAGACTGGGGCTCACAAAGTGGCTCAGTGGTCCAAAGTGTTAACTCCATCATCCGAGGATTGCAGGTTCAGATCCGTGCTGCTTGCTTTCCTCCGTGCACATGGGCTACCCAGCAATGATGGAATGGTTGCAGGTCGAAAAAAGGTGGAGGCTGACTTCACATGAGTCAGAGGAAACGTGCTTGTCTTTACTCTCCTATTGTCGGGAGCATCGTATTCATATTATTCATCATATTATTGAACCACATTGATGTGTACGGCAGTCGCCGCAAATGCCTGCATGCTTGAAGTTCTTTGTCGTGCAGCTGTCTGCCAATGGTGCTGGCACTAAGAGGATGACTCATGGAGGGCATTACTGCTCACTGAATGCTTGCCATCGTGGCTGTTGGGACATTCACCAGTTCTCCCTCTCCGTTGTTCATGTAGGTCTCCTAGATCTTTCATGTGAATGTCTTCTTTAATCTACTGCTGCCATCGGTGTGCTATGGTATTATCCATATGACCCGTATAGTGTATGGATATGATGCAATATGGTGATAAGACCATCTCGCTTCCCAGACTCTTACGATGCAACCTTCTCTCTTCCAACACCTTGAATTGCTTTGAGTCCTCTCTGACGCATATAATGATGCTACCAACACAACAGCACAAGTCAGAATGGAAAGGACAAGATTATATTGTCGGTTAGGTTCAACAAAAAGGCCTGTCCTGGCCCATCACGTATGTGTCTGGACTATTTCAAACCCTTTTTGTTAAATTACTGATTAGTAATTTATTCAAACTCAAAATATATTAATTCTGATAGATTTACTTTACATTTAATGAACATAAGCATATGGCAGTTTATTGGTTTATTGAATTATTCAATGAAATTATGAACACAAACAACATTTTCACAGAGGTTTTTCATTTTTGAGATGCACTAGTACATCTGGCAAAAAAAAAAAAACTTTATTTTTGTGGAACATCTGTGTACGATGTACTTACAGAGATGTAGATGAGAGTTTTTTATTACAAAAGGTCAAAAATCATATTCAACCTTGACATGGTTTGTTTCGTTGAACCAATTTTTTATTGGTTTAACTGCATCTCACCCTTCAGGAGTGGGAGCAGCACACACACACACACACACACACACACACACACACACACACACACTCCACCTCCGTCTTCTATTATTGTTCCCCACTCATAATCTTCATTAATCTTCATCTTTGTTAATCTTTTTTCCTTCACACTAATGAATGATTGTGCCTCTATATTAGTATCCATAACAGGCTGCAGTTGGTAGCCCATGCCACTTGAGCGTGTGCACTTGAGATTCATTATCAGTCATTGAGAGGGCCGGTCATTATCCGGGCTATTAAAGCATTGGAATTATTCAATCATTGCTGACCTCCGATTTTCATGTCTCATGCTCCACCTACGCACACTCTCTCCACAACACATATTAAAGGTGTGTTGTTAGACTTTTCCATTTGTTTGTGATCAGCTATGGTGTATCATGTATCTGATATTTAATGGTGTGTTTGGAGTGGTGTGAGTGGGAAGCTGGTTATTGCACTCTGATGAATTGAGTGTGGTAGAGAAGTTCAGGAAGCTGTTGGCCTATAAAGAGCGCGGGGGGCGTTGGGGCAGTGGGGCAAGTATTTCCTGAATGGAAAATATATATAATCTCTGTATACTGTCATCAGGAGATTTATATTTTAGGAAGTTTTATATATCTATATGGAGGAGCCCTCAAATTGTGCTGAGAAGCTAACCTGAATTTTAATTTTCTATTGTTTCTATAGCTGTTAAATACAGGGGTTGGACCACAATAATTTATTAGTATGGTGAACTAGGGCCTCCTTTTGCGCCCAATACAGCGTCAATTCGTCTTGTGAATGACATTTTTTGGATACAATCCGGGTTAACACCCCAACATCCCTTTCAGACAGCTTCCTCTTGCGTCCACAGTTAATCCTGTTGGACGTGGTTGGTCCTTCTTGGTGGTGCTGACATTACCCTGGATACCGTGGCTCTTGATACATCACAAAGACTTGCTGTCTTGGTCACAGATGCGCCAGCAAGACGGGCACCAACAATTTGTCCTCTTTTGAACTCTGGTATGTCCCCCATAATGTTGTGTTCAGTGCAATATTTTGAGCAGAACTGTGCTCTTACCTGCTAATTGAACCTTCACACTCTGTTCTTACTGGTTCAATGTGCAATTAATGAAGATTGGCCACCAGGCTGCTCCAATTTAGCCATGAAACCTCCCACAATAAAATGACATGTGTTTCAGTTTCATTGTCCCGACCCCTGTAGTTATTGTGAATGTCTTTATTATTTCTTTTTTTTATTCATATTCAACATCATTTATTTTTAAATACCGCAGTATTGTAATTTAATCATTTAACCCATAGGACCCAATATGTATTACTCATATAAATACAGCACAGTCAAAATTAACAGTAATTTCATAGATCCTGAGAACTGTGTGGGACTCATTTTTCGAAAGCAAATGGTTCACAAATAACTTCCTGTAGTTTTTGCAGTAGGATTAAATAATGGATAATTAACCCTTGGGTTGCACTTTAATTCTACACCCCCACCTTTTGACCTTCTGTGTTCAATGATTTTGCACTGCCTATGCAGTTACTGTCCTATTATCTAGTGTTTCTGTTTATTGTTGTAGTCCAATTGTGTTGGTTATACTGGAAAACCCTGTGCTTTAATAACAATAATGTTGCAAGTTGAATTCAAATATTATCATATTTTATGAAGTTTTAGTCTAATTCAAATTATAGAACAATTTTATTTCACAGTTTTAACAAAGCAAGTGCACTCAAGTTAACAAAAATTCATTGATGTAAGTTGATGTAAAGTTATATTTATTTATTTGTTAGCATTTCTTTTTTTTTCATTTTACTTAATAACCATGAAAATGTCATTCAATAACCAGCAAATGCTCACTCTAAAATCTCCCAAAGCACATATTTTTTCAGTTCTGCCTCCTGAATATCTTCATGAAAATCCCCTCCACACTAAGTACCTGTGGACACAAATAAAAGGGCAAGTTATTAAAATAATGAGGCTTGATGTGGAGTATATTTGAGGGACAACAATTGGGCCTATGATGGAAAAGCATCCAGTCCTGGAACAAACTGTCTGTAATAACCTCTTATATTGCTGTCTTTTTTGCCTGGTTTGGGTCTTTAATGGACAGATGGCCCCTTTTTGTCCTAAGCTGGCCACTGTCCAAGTGCTGTCCACACTGCTGTGGGTAAAGGATGTTGTATGACAGGCCAAGCGTTCACTGCTGCTTTAGTTATTATTGGTTCTGACAACTGGAGTCCATACAGGCCCTACAAGCAGTCAAATGGGTTGAACTCAGCTGGTGCACTGATTTTGTTGCTGTTGTTGTTTTTGTTGTTGTTGTAGTTGTTTACTATTTTTAGAATGCTTGTGACACTTCTGTTTCCCTGAGGGGCATATTGTAGGCACTTCCTTTCTGTGACGTGTCTGAACGCAGAAGGTTGGATCTCGTTGAGAACGAGGCGGCCTGCACGTGCACATTTTCCCATATTTGCTGTGTCATAAATTATGAAAGATGTGTGGATTTTCTCGCCCTCATGAGCTGCCTGCAGTACATCTCCAGCACCTCTTAATGATATTGCTGTTAGAGCTGGAGTGACTCACAATTCAATTTCAGAGGCTTGTGTTGCCTTCGCCTGATGCTATTCGGTGCAACCATACAGAGAGGTTCCTTTTTTTTATTAGTGTCAACCTATCTCTGTTTCTTACTTCTCTAACTTAAGAAGAACCAAGGACCACTTAAAATAAAACAGCTGAGGTGTGAATACTTGAAAGCCTTTTGGTGAGAATGCATTCATTGCTACACAATATGTGATATATAGTCATTATGGTATATACTGTAAGTATGATTAAATGGTAATTACATATTGTCAAGTTTACTCCAACATTGGTCAGGTCGTAGACCACTGACCACCTCTGAATATAGGGCCCCCCATGTGAGACCCATAATGGCCAAGAGGAGAAAATATGCCATTGAGGCTCTGAGAGCAACGATTATTTTCTTCTTATCTCAAATTACATTAGTCAAATTGTATTAGAGGAGAGGGCTAGGCTGGAATCATTTGCTTGTTTCTCGTGTTTTAACTTTGTTATGCTGTGGCGACACTGCAGGTCAACGAGCCAGAAAAAACATTTTAATAATTAAATCGTATTAGTGATACCATAATATTTACAAGTTGTGCGCAATAGAATGAAGTTTTAAGCTCACTTTTACAGACTGAGTATATCTGAGGGCTTAGACATCATGCAGTTTATCCAACCCTGTACTCAACAGCTTGCTGGGTCGGGGTTGGGCCTAATAAAACAACCGCCCGGCAGCAATAACTAGAGAAATAACAAATAAACAAAACGAATTTAAAAACAGACCATATTGATCTTTAGCGTTTTAAAGAACGTACTTAGGAAAGTATCTGTAGTTGCCTGTGAAAGTAGATTATTTATCCCCCAGCGTGATACACTCTAGTATATCACACTGATGTCATACAGATACTCCAACACTTAAATTTATGGTTTCAAAATGAGTGTCAATATCTTTTCTTCATTTCGAGAGTCCTTTGTGGTACTTCAGTAGTTCCGAAGTCAATCACATGGCTCTTTCTAGGGTTAGTTATTTAGAACCGCTACATAACTTAGCTACCATTAGAGACATAACTATGTTTTCTAGTGTTGTTTACAAAAATTTCAAAAGCTTTTCCAAGGTAATGATAAAATATGATATTTTTATATTTTTAGAAATTAAAGTGGCTATCCAGGTAAGCAGCATTAGCTAACTTAGGTAGATGCATCACTTTTTTTACTAAAAATCATATGTTTGTATTAAATATAATATATAATGTATTTTAAATGTATACTATATATTTCATATAATTTATTGTATATGTATACATTATATAATATGTATCATATATGTATATGACTTGGTTTCTCCATTATGTTGAGTGAGACATGTTAGTCTCACTTCCCTCTTTCTGGATGACCGAAGGAACCAACGCTGGTCCAGTAACAAGAACCTAATCAGATCTCTAGTCAGGTTGTGGAAGTGAGAGGCTTTTCTTCAGTGTGAAAGTGGCCAGCATACACCTTCCATTCAGCTCCAATCAGAGTGTCCTTTAACTGCAGTGTGTGTGTGTGTGTGTGTGTGTGAGTGTGTGTGTCAGCCCTGCACCCTGTGCCCTACTTTTGTAGGAGGGATGCTGCACTGATCCGAGCAGGACTCCCGCAACATGCGGAGCCTCCGCGCGGTCTTCGGGCTTCGCTCCGGCCGTCTCACCGGAGCTCTCGGCCGGCGTGCGTGAGCAGGTTCGCCGCGGTCGGAGCGCCTCGTACCCGCCTCCCCTCCACCCCCGTCCGTGCGTCTTTCGGCGGGGTGAGAGAGAGAGAGAGAGAGAGAGAGAGAGAGAGAGACAGCGGGGCGGAGGAGGAGAGGGGGACGCAGGGAGGGGAAGGGGGTCCACCGCCGTCCGGAGTCGGAGCATGGACCCCCTGACCGAGGCGCAGGACGAGAGGAGCCCGCCGGGCTGGAGCCTCGGAGCCGCGGGCGGCAGGGCCGAGGCCAGGCGGAGCGGGGAGAGCCCCGGCGCCGCGGAGGACGCAGACGAGCCGCTGGAGGAGAAGCTGAGGGGGCTGGCGTTCAGGAAGCAGACCTCGTACAGGTGAGGAGAGGATGAGGAGCAGACCGGGGACCAGCAGGCTCTCCACACGCTCTGTGGGAGGACTGGTTCCCATTAAGACTGCAGGGATCCAGAACCGTGCAGGCGAACCGGTACTGGAGTTTGAGTGAACCAGAGAAATACACTAACACAGAGACGTCTGGTTCTAGAGTGGGTAGGTTAGAGGTGCGCCATGCCTGTGGGGTTCTAGAGTGGGTAGGTTAGGAGTGCACCATGGCTGTGGGGTTCTAGGGTGGGTTGGTTAGGGGTGCACCATGGCTGTGGGGTTCTAGAGTTGGTACGTTAGGCTGTGGGGTTCTAGAGTGGGTAGGTTAGGTGTGCACCATGGCTTTGGGGTTCTAGAGTGGGTTGGTCAGGGATGCACCATGGCTGTGGGTTCTAGAGTAGGTAGGTTAGGGGTGCACCATGGATGTGGGGTTCTAGAGTGGGTTGGTCAGGGATGCACCATGGCTGTGGGGTTCTAGGGTGGGTAGGTTAGAGTGATACAATATGGGGTTCTAAATGACAAGAGTGTTAAGTCAGACATGCACCATGGCTCGATATGTGGTTATAGATGGCTAGAGTGGCTCAATATGTGGTCCTAGATGACCAGGCCTGAGTGAGTGCAGCAGACTAATTCAGATTCAGGCTACAGAGTCGAGCGTGACACTGGGGACCACCATGGCTCAATATGTGTGTTTGTAGATCAGCAGGCTTTGGTGAGCGTGGCAGAGGCAACGGCTGCATGAAGCAGAGGCAGAATTCAGGCTGCAGTGGGAACACTGGGGGAAAATGAAGCTTTGGATTTATATGATTAAAACATGTCACATGGCTGGACATAAATCAAATATGGTATTCCAGCACCACTCCTGCCAAAAGAAGCAATTGTGTGGATGCATCTCACTGTAGTGCCTCCAGCCGTGGACACGTTTTAATCAGGAGTGGTTTGTTTCGGTGAACAGGGATGAAGCGTGTAGAGCTCTGGAGATCACACATGGTTTTCAGATGACTGCCGTGTTTACATGATCGGGCAGTTGTGAGTGAATGTGAAAGGGATGTGTTGTTTTTTTGTTTTTTTTTGTTTTTTTTTTTAGATGACCGCTGTGCACTGCATGTCCAGGCTTGGGTTTTCCTGTCTGACACGGTTGTCTGAGGGTTTTAATAAAAAGACAATGTCCAGCAATTTGGATAGATATTGGTAGCACGACTCTGGACTGTGTAGAGACCGTCAGAGTGACCGTGGGTGTTGTGTTATAGCGGATATCTGTTGTCATGTCGTGAATGGCTCTTTGTCATTCACTGAGAGGTGGTGTGTGTGTGTGTGTGTGTGTGTGTGTGTGTGTGTGTGTGTGTGTGTGTGTGTGTGGAGGGGGGTGGTGCTGTATGGGTTAGCCTCGATATTGATTTCATCCAGTCTGTGTGAGGATTTTCTTTTGAACGTCAGCCCACTTCTGTGGCCGGGCAGCTTTTATGGGTTTAATTGGTGGTGGAGATTTAGAGATGGACGGATGCTGCTCTTCCTGTAGTAATACTGAAATCACGAGTGTCTCCTGATACGGGCAGAAATAAGATATTTTATGGTTAGACACCCCATCAAAGCTTATTCTTTTAACATATTCAAACATCTGATCTTCAGTTCAGCCATTCTGAGAGATGAAGGTGATTTAGCGAAGCATAACACTGAAGAAGTGGTGTAATTTACAGATTAGTAAACTGTTATTAACAGAACAGTAGCTTTACAACAGAGGACTCTGGAGGAGCCTGTCTTATGTGAACCTCAGACATTAGTTTGGTTTGCTCTTGATTGATAACGTATGTGCTATCACCATGGTAATATCCAAAAAGCTCTCTGAGGCCTTCAGGAAGAAGGTTGTAGATGCAGATGAGTCTGGGGGAATGGTCTGATAAATCATTTACAAGAGGACAACATTTAATGCAACATTGTATGTAATATATCTCCTATTTATTATTTTAATAAATAAGCCTGAGTACTGTGCTCTTCTATCGTCTATCGCAGAGCACCAACATATTGTGTGAGTTTTTCCAGGATTGTGCAGCTTTAGCTGCTATGTTCACCTACTTCCCTTCACCCATTACTCACCAAACCACCCTGTCTTTGTTTACATCTCAGTGGCCGAGCAAAGAAAAAATGTAGAAATGTAAAAACTGCTGGAATTCCCCTTTAAGCACATCTCTGCTGATACTGATCGGTCATGTCTGATATTAATAGACAGCAGTGCATTGGTAGAAAAACATGTTTTTCTGTGTGTGGTGTTTGCTGGTGTGTGTGTCCGTGTGTGTGGTGTTTACTGGAGTGTGTGTCTCTGTGTGTGGTGTTTTTTATGGCTTCCTCGGACACAGGAAAGGTCAGTCCAGCACACTGGAAAGATGTCTAATCTATCAAGAGCGAAGTGTCGTAGTGTGAGGAAGCGTTGTTGAGATGGGCCGAGTATGTTTGTGCACTTTCTCTAAGCTGTAGACTGTAAACCACTGGAACGGGCCAAAAGAATGTGTGTGTGAGTGTGTGTTGATGTAAATGATGGGATTTAGGGATTCCAGTCCGTTGCAAGGATTGAAGAGCTTAGAACATATTGACGAGCCTATATCTACCCTCCCACATACGCACACACACACACACACACACACACACACACACACACACACACACACACACACACACACACACACACACACACACACACAGAATCCATAACTTATTCTTGATGGTTTACTTACTAAAATGTCCAGATTCTCATTTTATTATTATTATTTTGTACAAATTATTTCCCCCCAAATTTGGAAGTGCCACACCCAACTCTGTTAGCACTCACACCTACGAGGGTGAAGACAAGCACATGTCTCCTCTGATACATGTGAAGTCACCCCCTCCCCTTTCAAACTGCTGCCATTGCATCATTGGCAGGCAGATAATGCATTTGGAGGAAAGTGTTGGGTCCCCATCTACTATGTAATGAATAATACACCTGTTGACACTGTAGGGTGTGAAGTGGGGGAGAGTGTCATGCACCCACCCAGAGAAAGCATGGCCGAAACTGCTGTCCTCGCCTAGTGCATTACAGCACTGAGCCACTCAGAAAGTGTCACTGTCATTAATAACATTGCTTAAAATGTACAGTAGGTTAGTAATAATAATAATAATAATAATAATAATAATAATAATATTAATATTAATATTTGCAACAATGTAATAAACTTTGTTTGAGACATTTAGACTAGATTTAAGATGGGTTGACTTGACAACGTATCATTTTGGAGTATGTTTTATTAATTTCTACATTAATAAAATATATTACACCAATAAAATATCATGTTTTGGTGTCAGATGAGTTGCTCTTATCAGTGACTATGTTGATGCAGTGTGTTTTATTCATGTATAATATCCAGACACACACACACACACACACACACACACACACACACACACACACACACACACACACACACACACACACACACATTTGAAACAAGTAAATTCACCCCATCAGTGTATTTCAGTGTGCCGTCTGGCTAATCCCCAGATCCAGTCTGAGTGACTAATAGTTGCGTCCGTATGTAGTGTAATATTCATGATGAGACTCAACCACTTGCAGTCCTTCAGGATTAAACGCTATTACAATCAGTGACTCGGCTTACTAGACCTTCTCATCAGAATGAACTAGGTCGCCTGTGGAAAGTAAGTGCGAAGGGGAGCTTTGGCACGTTTAATCGAGCCTGTCTGTCTGGATCCAGCCAGGAAAAGCTGTCTAACACAGGAGTGGAATACTAACAGTGCTTTTGAGACTGTGTGCAGCCAACACACCAACACACACACTCTTGGTGCAGGTTTCAGCGTGAATCTTTCCACTAGAAACTGAAATTAAAATAGGCACTTCACCCTGATGACGAAATATGTCATGTTCATCATGCCAGTCTGTCACATTTGCAGAACTGTGAATGTGAGAATTGTCGTTTTGGAATACAGGGATCGGAATGTTATGTAAGACTAGGAACAAAAGGGAAAACCTGGTCCAGCAGCTCAATATTGTGGTTCACTTCAACCAACGGATCCAATTCAAATCAAATCAGATTTCCCATGGTTTTCGAGATATTGACGCTGTTCCAACCCCAGATTACTTGGTGTGTTTGTGTGACATTGGCTTGTATGCTTGATCAGATGCATGGTTTTCATGTATTTTTGCGGAATTTTATTTCCATAAGAATTGATGGGATGCAAAGGTTTAGGTGTCCTCGAAATGGAAGATACAAAAACACTTTGAATATGCCACCATCAACATTAGCTACCACAGCAACCGCTTGACAACGCTTGAACAATGACCTGAGATACCATTACAACCACCTGGGACACCGTAGCAACTGCCTAGCATCCAAGTGGCCACACCCTACCCAGATAGCGGCCGCATGTGTGCCAAACATGCATTGCTATCTGGGTAGCAATCACTAAGCAACATCATGTAACTGCTTGAAATACCATAGCAATCACCTTGCCACACCAAAGCACTCATCTAGCCTCTACTTAGCAACACCATAGCAACCACTTAGCAAATTCATAGCAGCCACCTGAGATACCATAGCAACCACTCAGCAACACCATAGCAGCCACATGAGATACCATAGCAACCACATAACACTTGGCTGTGTGGTTGTTAGCAAATCCATAGGGTTCTCTTTTGAACTGTTGTGGTACCAGTAGGGTACTTTTCATTTTAAACATTAATGTAACGTGAGCATAAAGTGTTTGGCACGTGTGCATGTGTGTGTCCTCTTGTCATAATTGTGAGTCAGGCGGGTTTACTTTTAATCAGGAAGTGAAAACTGCTGTGGGCCTTACGAGCAGCTGCGTGTTAACCTGTGGTCACTTTAAGGTGTCTACGCAGTCGTCAGGTTCATCATGCATTTGTTTTTGCATAGTGAACCGACTGTCCAGCACTAACTCAGAGGCGTCAACCGTGTGTCCTGAAGAAATGAGACATATTTTAATTGGGTATCGGCTATTTTAATATCCATCCAGTTAACCGCGAAGAAGGTTCCTCTTCAAAGAACCCTTGAAGAACCATCATTTTTAAGTCTGACTTTGATCCCCAACCCAAACCACCAGACAACAAGCAACCGATTTTCCTCTATGGGGCAGCAAAATACACTCCTAACACATGTGCTAATCATCATAATGCTCATTCTCATGCATTTAAAGTAAACATAATTTACGATGAATGACATAGACTGTGATAATATACTTCCACATATTATTGTTGGGTTGAACGGCGCAGAACATGGATAGGTTCCCATGAGGATTATGGCATGGGATATTTAATTATGTACATTGCAATGCAGGCTTTAAAGTGCAAGGTTCCCTTCCTGTCCTTTATTGTCTATTTTTAAAGAAGCCTTGCATAGCCTACCCCCTCCCCCTGTTAAACAACTGTTGAAGGACAACAACAGTCATCTCCCCCCCTTTCCCCCACACTCCAAGCCTCTGTTTTGGACCAGATCAGCTCCTACGCTCCACCTGCGGGGTCACGACTGAAGCAAATGATCAAAGCCATTTTGTATTCTCCATTTCCAATTCAGATACCATGCCAGATGTGCCCATGGAACGGAACTGCTGCAAAAAGCCCGAATCCCACAGTCACAAACCAACCGAAACTGACAGAAAGAAGAAAACACCAGCACGGCTTTAGATACACTACATTCCAGACAACGGTGCGTCGTTCTTTTTAGTAAACGTGGGCTAAAAAAGGAGCTGAAGAGCCTTTGAACTTCCCCCCAAAGACACAGAGATGTTCCTCTTTCACCACAGTCTTCAAAGAGGGTGTTTAACTTGGGTTTTTATGATTCTCCGAGTTGTGGTCTGGGCATAAAGAGGCCCTTGTGGATGAATGCAGCTGAATGTCTTCTCAGTTGACGGAGGAGGATGAGTACGCTGTCCAGGCCCAGGAGCCCAGAGCAAATGAGGAGACAATGTGGCATAAAGAGGCCTCATTCATGATTAAGAAGTCAAACGCACTTCCAGTAGTAGGTTTTTACATTGCTGGCACATTTTCTCTCTCGTCTGCCAAGGTGAGGAGAAGTTAAACATGCATGGAGCATTCGCTGTGTTTAGTTGTGAAGTGCTTACACTGGGAAAAACCCTCGTTGAGGAGCTGGCCTACTCGCAAGCTGACGACTTGTTGAGGCCTTGGCTAATTCACCCCTTAGAGTTCACACCATGAATAACTTATGCTAAAAACTTTACACTCTCCCTCTTCACTTTTGATCACAGTATGAAGGGAAGTGGTGCGTTTAAAAGACGAGCGCATTAATATTTCAAATATTTTTAAACGTGCACGGCGCTTGAGGACATTTGGAGACGTTCTGAAGGTTCCTGAAGGCAAAAATACCCTACTTTACCTGCAGTTACCTTCTGAACTTTTCAGACTCCAGACTCTACACCGGAGTGACTGACCGCGACTGATGGAAAGTCTTAAAGACGACAGGATTCAGGTCCAAAGTTTCATTGTATTTTATAGCTTTATGAAGTTGTGCTTGATGAAACCTAAAGGTGGTCTCCCCACTGATAATGTGAGCATAGAACTGTCTCTTCACTTATCATGATCAGTGGTCAGTTCAATATTGCATCATGTGCTTTCTGTAAATAGCTCTCCATTGTCTGCCTGTCGCTGATCCAGAAGCTTCTGCGATGACGTCAGAAAGTGGATCTCAGAGAGGTGATTTGGCCGGATGGACCCCTAACAGAGTGTGTCCCCCTGTGAACTGCAGCACAGGAGAACAACTTTTAAAACGTTTAAGGTTCCTTAGTTAAGCCAGTGGTTCTAGATGCATAACTGAAACTTGAGGCTTGTGTGAATGTTTTTTTTGGCTTTTTATTTGTAAGGACTATAAAACCCTTCCCTGTTTGAAATTGTTAGAAACTGATAATCTACAGTTTTTGACCTGAAAATGTAGTAATTCTGATGATGAACATTTTAAGTTCTTTACAGTACTTCATATTAGCCCAAAGTACAGAACAGGAGGTCGAAAACAAGCACTGTGGGGCTTTTCTGCTTTGTAGATTGCTATGGTGACCCCTGGGTACATCGACATCAAAAAGACCGTTGTTTTAATAGAGGGGACTCCTTTATTTCTACTTTACTGATCACCACTAGAGGGACATTAAAGGCGTTTGGGGCAACAAATGTGGAATTTATCAGCATTACATGATTACTGTTCACTTGATGTACCCAAATGATATAAGGACCGTGTGTGTAAATGAATTTTTTTTAAATAATTGACATTTTTCTTCCTCTTTAAAGGAACTGTTTTTAATCGAAGGTCTAAAACTAGGTTATTGTGCTCAAACCCTCTCCGTCTCCACAGGAACAAACACACAGCTAACAACATCACTGAGTGTGAGTGTGTTCTGTTTCTCTCTAGATTTGTTACGGGATTGGATCACATTTACTCTTTTTCCCTCTGATACCCGATCCAGGATTTTCTCCTGATATCGGCCAGATAGCCATTGATACTGATAGGCCATCTACGCTTACAAGTGTCGTCTCTGAGCAGATCAGGCTTAATGAGGCCCCCAGTGCATTTTATCATTTCCAAAACAGAGCCAGCGCCGGTCCTGTTTGGCACTGGTTTTCTGCTGCCTGGCCAGTGTGGCCCGTGTGCTTCGTGAGGAGTGTGTGGAGCGCCTTCCTGCGGGCAGGCTGCCCAGTCTGAGACTACTCTAAACGGAGAAGGGGGGGGGGGGGGTGGCGGGCATGGGAGGGGTGTCACTTCGATTTGTTCATCAGTCGTAGTTTGTGAATATGTGCCGTCTTGAGGCCCTAGAGTTTTTATTTCTGTTTTGGCAATGAATCAGTGTGAATAGCTGATATTATATATGATGAGTGTGTGTGTGTGTGTGTGTGTACAGTAAGTGAGATAACAAGGAGGAGGTGTTTATCGGGTGCTAGATCCACACATACACACTCTTATCTCATGTTCACATATGACCTCATCCCAAACATTGTAAGGATGAGCTATTCTTTCTCATAGAACCGACTAATAGTAAACTCAGAGGTTCTATATAGTACTGACCAAAAGAGTATCATCTGCAAGAGGTTGTTTGACCAATATAGAACCATTACCTGTACTAAAGGACCATTGAAGAACCCCAGTTTAGGAGTGTGCCTTCACTGTGGGGTTTCACAGGCCAGGTTGGATAATTACCAACTGTAGAAGGTGTACACTGATCAGCCATATCATTAAAACTACTGATGCCAATTGATTAGGATTCTGTGGAGCAGATAAGCATAAACCTAATGGCACCATGTCTAATGCCAGGGTTGGGCTAGAAGGGTAAAAACCCCAGTGGAACTGGGTTCTCTGGAATGATGTTGCTTCATCCAGTAGTTTGAAGAGTGGTGGAACATCCTGAGCTTACTAACACTCCTATGGCTGAATGCAATCAGCCAGTGAACCAGTGGCAGGGTCACGGGCACTCAAGGCTCACTGATGCACATGGAGAATGAAGGCTAGCCCATCTGTTCCAATCCCACTGAACACTGGCTATAACAGAAGCATTGTGGAGTCCTTACCGGGACGGGTCAGAGCTGTTTTGCTGGCACATGGGGGTCTATTTGGTATGAATAATGACTGTATATTTGGAAATGAAAGGATGCTTTAGTTATTTATTTAGTTTTATAGGGATACTGCAGTTATTTGCCCGGTTTTGTGGTGTTTGATCAAGGAAATTCCTGAGTGGTGCTGAATTTTAATCCTCCAAGAACAGAACCGGACACCGTAGCTCAGTTTTGTGTGGTTGTACACGCAAGGCAGATGAATGAGTGTGTTTCTTTTGATGTTGGTCTTTGGATCTGCGTTCGTTTGCTGCATGCCGAGTGGAGGAAGGGCTGGTACAGTGCCTCCTAACGCTGCTCACAAAGCTTTTACGTAAATGGCCGTAATCTCTCCTGAAGATGGTTGTGTGTAGAGAGCGATGCAGCTTAGTACTGATAAAGCCGTGCAGCTCCAGCTGCCTCTGCCCTTTCTCCTCGGAGCCAGGGCTTTGTGGCGCACTCTGATGAGAAGCATTAAAGGATTGGGCTTTTTGGATGCTTCCTTATTAGGCATATGAGTTTAAGAGGCTTTACCAGTGCTCCCTCTCCTCGGCAGAGCAGCTGGATCTGCACTTTTCAGGGGAGAGGACGGTAAACAGCCACTGGAGGAATAGCCACTATGGAAAGGTCACACTGAGGCAGTGAGAGCTGGGGAACAGCCGCTGAGAGAACAGGCATTGGGAGAACAGCCAGTAGTGAACATGCACTGGAAAACAGTAGGAAGAAGAATCAGGAGAACAGAGCCAGTGAGGAACAGCAGCTTGAGGAAACAGCTGTTGGTCACAGGGCAGTTGGGATAATGGCAAATGAGGGCACAACCGTTGACGTAACAGTCAACAGGTAGAGCAGACACTTGGAGAACAGCCACTGCGGGACAGAGCATGGACAGAACAGCCAGTGGAGAGCAGTGTTAAAGCATCGATTGTGTTTAAAGCAAGTGAGGTTCCAGGGACAGAAGGGACCAAAAATGTGGGACCAGTGAATTGGTTAAGGATAACAGTCAGTGACAGAACAGCCTGTGGGGAACAGCAAACAGGGGAAACAGCCCTTGTAGGAACAGTCATTGGAGAGCAGCTGCTAGGGAGAATTGCTCCTGATTGCGTAGACACTGATAGAACAGCCAGTCGGGAACGGCCACGGCAGGGAATAGTAAATGAGGGAACAGCCAGTGGGGAACAGCTGTATAGCTAATGGGGAACGGCCACGGCAGGGAATAGTAAATGAGGGAACAGCCAGTGGTGAACAGCTACAGGATAAACAGGCCCTGTCTTTCTCTCTCTCTCTCTCCCTCTCTCTCTCTCTCTCTCTCTCTCTCTGTCTGTCTCTATCTATCTATCTATCTATCTATCTATCTATCTATCTATCTATCTATCTGTTTCTCTCTCTCTCTCTCTCTCTCTCTCTCTCTCTCTCTATTTCTGGCTTCATTAAAATTCCGCAGACAGGAACCCCACTGGAGGTGCAAGTGACTCCATCTCTCTCTCTCTCTCTCTCTCTCTCTCTCTCTCTCTCATTTCCTTTTTCCATCTCTCCTTTATCACTCTCTCCCCTCTGTGTGTGTGTGTGTCTGTGTGTGTGTGTGTGTGTGTGCTGCTCATCTTGCCTGTGGCTCTGCTGCTGCTGCTGCTGCTGTTAAACCAGGCAACATGGCTCCATCCTGCATCAGCCACAGCTCTAAATGTCCTGTTTTGTCAGGCGTGCAGATGGAAAGAGCTTGTTTATGATGCTGTTGTGATTGGGATATGCTGCGCTATCTGAGCACCAGCTCTCTAACCCTTTAACCCACAGGTCACTAATCTTTAAGGCCTGCTTTAACTACTACTGCCTCTGTAAGGTCAGAAATGTGTAATGTTTTTTCTGTCTTTATGAATGAATAAGAAGCAATAAATGAACACATCAACGTATGTATGTACGTTCCAGCTTCCAACACAGACAAGAAAAGGACCAGAGTTCAAATAGAGGCTGGTTGCACTGGCTGTAATGGACAGGTGGGTTTAAATGGTCCACTGCACACGTCACCCTGAGGTCAGCGGGAGATGAGAGTAGCTCCTAATCTAATCTCAGTTCAAAATGAAAACTCAAGCAGCCAAAAGAAGCCCCTTTGCCCCCTTACTGAGAGAGAGGGGGGCAGGGGGGGGTGCAGGAGAGGGGGACAGAATGAAAGGGAAAGGGCCGAAAAAGAAGAAAAAAGTAAACGAGGGACAGAGGGAGAAAAAGGAGAGAATGAGAGGGAAGGAGAATAAGGGACAATGGAAGAAGGGACCAGAATGACAGTGGTAGAAAATGAGATGGAGGGGGGAAATTGAAAGAATTGAGGGAGAAAAGGGAAAGTAAAGATGGAAGGAGAAAAGGGAGGTGAGAGAATGAGAAGTGGGTAAGGGAGAAAGGTAAGCAGGAGGAAAGAGAAAATGGTCCAGACAGGAAAGCTTAGAAGGGAAAGAGAGAAGAGGGAAAAGAAAATGTTGAGAATGAAGAGAGAGAGAGAGAGAGAGGAGTTAGGGTGGGTAAAATGATGCTTGCACACTGTGTGAAAGTTAGAATCTTCTGAGAAACACACACACACACACACACACACACACACACACACACACACACACACACACACACACACACAGGCCCTCTTGCATACACAGTGTGTTTGGATTAATGGGATGCTATCTTTAGTAGATGACGTGACACGGGGCCTGAGTTTTATTCATGATTTGAACGCTGAGGCCGGGCATTAGCCTAGAGTGGGCCGTAATTTAACTGATTGCTGGAAGAGCAGGAGGTCGGGTGTAATCCTACCTGCTGAAAGGGAACTGTAGCTTCATGTGTCGCTGCTTATTCATCCAACTTTAAAGCTCTCGCTGCTCCCTCAACATTTATGTAACGCATCAGTTGTGGCGCCATGTGGTGAAGACTAATTGAAGTTCTTTGAGATGCGTTTGACACCTCTTGGTGACCTCCATAACCTCAGACTTGTTGTTTGAGTCGCATCAGTAAATGAAAGGCTTGTCTGTGAATCCATCCTCCAGAAGGAGATGGGAGAACTGGAGCTGAGATCTTAGGCTGCGTTCTGCATTCACTTTACAGGCACCAATCTGTCACCAATGTGACAAAGTCTGAAGACAGGAATCTCATAGGTTTTCCTTTCTCTCTTCACATTGGCATTTAGGGTGAACTTGCTTTGCCCAAGACACCTTACCTGGGAATGTTTCTTTGTTCCCCCAGCCTCGGCTCCTGACAGATCAAACCTTCCAGCAACCTTTCATGCCGTCTCAAGCCATGTTCTCTAACCTTCGAGCCACAGTTGTCCCTAAAAAAATAGTTGCACCCTGAAGGAATTGACTGGTTACATTACGATTAGAAGGCTTGGTGTCGTGGTGTAGGATGTCAGATTAGCTTTGATCTTCATTACAGGCCCTTTGACAGCAGATCATTGCATTAAAGTGGTCCTACCTTTTCTGTGCACTATTCCAAAAGGACACATACATCTCGTGAGCTTGTGTTAAAGACGACAATACTATACCTTTCCAGACCTTTCCCCAATTGAAAAAGGGTGGGATGCTTTTGGGTGTGTTATAAACACTGCACCCCTACCACGCAATCTGCAGAACTGAGTGAAAATATTCCAGCTGCATGGGATGGATTGTCACAGGACACCATTAGGAACCTCTACAACTCCTTTCCGAGATGTAAGGAATGTTGCATTAAACCCGACACCACACTGAGAGACAGCTCAATAAATATTGTGCATATCAGTCTAAACCTTTATCATTTATCGCTGATGTTATTTGTTGATGTTATGATGTTTGCCTGGTTAAAGCATTATTTCATCAAAGTATTGATAAAAGTATACTTTTAATAGATGGTTGGATTCACCAGCAAAGGGGTTCTAGCAGTGTTACAACTCAAAGGACCCTTTGTCAGTACTATATTCCCTGACAGGCTAGTCATGCTAGTCATGAGATAGCCTGAGTATGTAAGTTGATTCTGAAGTGGTGTTAACTCAGGGGACAGCTTGGGAACACACATACACACACCTATATTAGGTCAGGTGTTATCTTGTGAGTGAGGTTGAACATTGAATGTTGAACATTGAGGTTGAACATTGGCCAGCCTGCAAGGCAGTGCAGTATAACATGTATACCGGGAATACATCATGAAGGCATAACCACCCACAGTGGACAGTGCAGTGGGTGGCAATGATCATTACAGCATGCAGAAGGCATATGCACATCCCACAGCTCAATGCAACATTCTTGTCCCATGACTTTGGGGTTTTCAGTAGATCCTTCACCAGGTACTCTTTCCTATACTTTTTCCAACCTAACTTGAGATAAATGGGAATACATGGGGTCTCTACAGGATGGTTGAGAACCACAGCTGAGTGAAAGAACATAGGCAGTGCCAGTTCCGATACAACAGCCAGCATCACCTTAGGTATGGGGAGAGAACACCATCTTCCCATCCAGAGAGAGAAGGACCATTTGTGCTCTCGCAGACTCTGAAGGCTGATGGTGAGCAGCATGACCTGGGATTCAATCCTGCAGTCCTCGGATCACAGTGGTAGCGCATTGGACCCCTGAGCCACTGAGTAAAGGTGTGGAGCATTGAGAGCTCAGATATAATGAGGCTTTATCTCAGTTCCCTTCCCTTTTTACACTCATGGCTAATTCCCACACAGTTGTTGTTAATGTAAAGGCCAGTACACCATCTCAGTCATCTGACGCTCCACCACACCTTTACAAACCGCCATGGACAGCTGAATGCACCTGGAGGAGAGCACTAACTGCCAGTCCTGAGTGATGGGGAAGAGGGACTGCCTTCCTACCCACCCATAGAAAAACAGGCCGATTATGCTCTCTGGGACTCCCGGTCATGGATGGCTGTGGCATCACAGCAGACCCAGTGGACCAATGACAGGACGAATGCTTAGACAGTGCAGCACTTGAGAGCCTTAAAGTGGCTTCAAATATGAAGTGACTTGGGTGTGTTAGTGTGAATGACCCTGTGTACTGAAATGACCAGCGTGTACTGAAATGACCATCCTAATGAACAGCAAGTCAGCAGCAGAAAAGGCCTTTGTCAGGAGAACAGTTAGATGTGAAGAGCTCTCAGCTGTTCATGTTTAGAGCGAGAGGAAAATGAAACGAGCTCATCTGAAGTTATTACAGTCACTGCTTACAGGCCATGAATCAGACACTATATGTTCAAATGTTTGTGGAAACCCCTTTTAAAGAATTGCATTCGGTTATGTTAAGTTGCACCCACTGGTGACACAGACGTGCAAATGCACATACAGACTTTGTCTAACCCCTGTAGAGAGGTATTGCCAATAGCATAGGACCCTCTGGAGCAGATTAACGTGAAACTGTTGGCACTGTGCCTAATACCAGGTGTGAGCCAGAGGAGATGGTGAGTTGGCATGAGGTGAGGTGCTGATCATCCAACATCTTGTACCCTGTAATGTTCTTGCTGCTGAGTGCAGTCAGATCCTCCCAGGAACTCTAGAACTCTAGAAAGTTCTCCTTGGACAGTAGAGACAGTTACACTGTTCACTCCCCCTGTCCACGTTTCTAGTAATAACTGTGCTTTGAAGCTCTATGGAGGCTTAGGAGTGTTTATGATGCATGGAAGCAACCTGACTACCTGACTACACGGCTCATTTCTGTGTGTGTTTTCGTCCACACATGTCACTGTCATTCTCTCTCTCTCTCTCTCTCTCACACGCACACACACGCACACACGCACACACACACACACACACACACACACACACACACACACACACACACACACACACACACACTCATCATCACTAATTATAGCACGTCCCTTTTGTTCTCCAGCTGTGGTCTGGGAGGTCGTGCATGCATGCATGTGTGTGTGTGTGTGCGTGTGTGTGTGTGTCCATGGGCTCAGCCTTCTCCACTGATAGCACAGGGTTATGGCAGCCTCATTTAGCAAATGATTAATTCAATTAGGCAGGCAGGAGCTGAGGTGGAAAAGCTGAGGCAGGAGGGCGTCACATCCCCTCTCTGAGGCCCGGCGTGGGTGGCTCATGGCGGGGCAGGATGGACAGACCTGCTGCAACAGTCCTAATGGAGTGTCCTTTTTGCACAGGGTCCTGATCCGCATTACCAGTTCATTCAGAGAGATGTTTAAAAACACGAAATACAAAATAGTGTTTAGCTGACAGCCGTTGCCTGCTTGTGTGCTGAGCTTCAGAGCCGAGGCTAATGTCAGTTACTTTAAAATTAATATTCGTGTCGCAGTGTTTAGTACCCTTGCTAGTTTACTGGGACCATGTTGGAAAAAATGTATGTATGTGGCTCAGTACGTTAGAAGGAAATCCGAATTTAGATTTATCATCTGTGTATTTTAATCTATCCTTTCAATTCCCACTCCTTCTGTTATACAGTTTTGCCAGTATTTGGATGGTGCAACACCACGCTGTCAGTGACGGTCGAACTCAGGCTTCATCCACACACAAATCCCAAAACAGCCCAAATCAATTGGTGCAGTGACTCATCAAACCATGCTAAAGGTTGCCAGTCCTTCTGTTGGCAACCTCACAAGCTCAGGTTAGGGGCTGGATCCAGTGTCAAGGTGTCAAAAGAGGCATTCGGATGGGTCTTCTGCGGCCAAACCCCTCCACACTGTCCACTGTGGGGGGTAATGCCTTCTGTGACGTATTCCTGGTACACCCGTGACACAACAAATAGAAGGTCCCATCTTTCTGTCACTTCTATCATTCCTAGTTTGAGCTCTTGCTCATGTTCACCTTACTTACAATGTAACACCACACAACTTATACGTGTGTTTGTTTCCGAGCCCGAGTGTTCCACTCCTTAATCTACAAGGACCTGCATGGAGACCCAACTTCAGCTCCAAATGCCCTATATATTGGTTTTATTGTGGTTATTAAATGGTGAAAATGAAATGAAAAATAAGCCTGAAGGTTCATAACAGAATAATAATTTGAATAACCAGCTTATTAGATGTAAAGTCAGAGACAGAAGCTCATCTGTTTCCACACAGTCTGTGTTGGTCATCCTCTAGTTCTTCATCAGTGCTCACAGGACACTGCGCACAGGACGCTGTTGAACAGGAGTGTAAAAACTCCAGCATCCCTGCTGCATCTGATCCACTCATACCAGAGCTCACACAGTAACACAGCACCACCACGTCAGTGCTCTTTAGTGGTCCTGGGGGCACAGGATATAAGGCTAACAAGGTATGTAGAGAACAGATGGACAACAGTCTGTAATTCTAGAACTATAAAGTGTTCTTGAGATGGAAATTCAAAGAGGTGGTCTTTAATGGTTGGCTGGTATATATTGGGTTAAATAGTATGGACTGCTTGTCCTGCTGCCAGGTGCCCTGTCTATCTTAGGGACAGGTCTTTCTTAGGGTTGTGGCCTGGTGGTTAGAGAACCAGCCTTGTGACTGGAAGGTTGCTGGTTTGACTCCCTGAACTGGCAGAACATGACTGATTGAGCAAGGCACTAAATTCCCCCGCTGCTCCTCTTGTGCTGTGGATAAGGCTGCCCACCTCTCTGGGCATGTGTGGTCACTGCTCCCTAGTGTGAAATCAGTGTGTGTGGGTGGGTGAAATGCGGAGGACATTTTTCAAATGTAATTTACATTGAAGAGATGCTATTTTAAAGCCATTTTAGTCTTGGTTTAGACTAATTCGGGGTCTGGACTTGGTCTCCTGTTGTAGTATGTGGGAGTGTTTATTGAGTGATGCATCTCATTAGCTGTGATTGTGCTGAATTGAGGGATTGAGTGCAGTGCTGTCAAAACGTACATCATGATGTAGTATTATACAATGGTGTGCTCAAGCAGAATACCTTACTGTAGGTCTGAGGGGTAGCAGGTTTTCAGTGTTTGAAGTGTACGAAGATCATCCCTTACTTCACCTTAACCTCCTATGAACTCCTGTCTGAACCAGCCTCTTGCCCACGTCCAGTTTCTTCCCAGTAACAACACGACGTGTTATATTTCCTGGACACTTCTAGCAGTGGACGTCACAGTGTGTTTGATGCTGGTGATACATTGTGTGTTCTCATCTCCAGCGCAGTGTGAGCTTTGGGACATTGAGGTCTCATTGTTTTGTGACCTGTGTTGTCCG
The DNA here is from genome assembly GCA_034509495.1 of Acestrorhynchus altus. Taxonomy (NCBI): domain Eukaryota; kingdom Metazoa; phylum Chordata; class Actinopteri; order Characiformes; family Acestrorhynchidae; genus Acestrorhynchus; species Acestrorhynchus altus. The sequence goes on from CM067501.1 coordinate 5,855,122, forward strand.
AACGAAGAAACACAAACTCGCCCTTTGAGGATGCACCTGGCCACAGAGTGCCGTGCTTGAGGTCACCTGAGGATGCACAGGCTGAGCGCAAAATGGGCATCATTTTGTATTGTTGCATATTGCATAACTTGACTCTCATGCTCGGACTGCACAAACACTGGACTACCCCACAGGAACAAACACACAGCTAATTCAGTGACCAGTGAACAGTGTGAATGTGGGCTACTTCAGGCTAGGATTACACAGAGTTCACCTGTTTCTGCTGATACCTGTCTGATACTGATACCTGGTGTCAGATCAGAGATGTTCACAAGTCACATAATTCCAAGTCAAGTTAGGAATCCTTACGAGTCCAAGTCAAGTCTCAAGTCATTTTACAAAAAGCATTGTTGTAAGGACACCCTTCATTGAACGATCCTAAAAGACCCTCAGTTTCTGTCTCTTGGGAGCAACATGTAGTTCCCCTGGTCAGTCAATTTGAGTAAATGAAAAATTCCTTGGAAATTGCTTGGAATTTCCTCCAGTAGAATGGAGAGAGTGGAATTGAACAAAACTTGAAAGTAGCTGGCATGTTGCATTAAACCCAATTTCCTTCCCAATAGCATCACAATTCCCCACTTCCTTCTGGGTGCAACTATTTTTTTTGATGATGAGGCTTTAATATGACCCTAGATGTTGTATCGGGAGTAATATATTCCAATTCTATGGGAATATTCCCATTTCTGGAGATGCATACTGGTCTTGGAAATGACTAGGACCATACACCCCAGACTGAATTCAGTTCTACTACTCCATCACAGAGCTCAGCTTTATGGAGTATTACTTAGTAACACTGCAAGAGGTTTGTCTGAACAGAGTATGTGTGTGTGTGTGTGTGTGTGTGTGTGTCCTGTCTGTGTAGGTGTACAGGTCAGCATAAAAAAGGACTCTTCACTGCAGATCACACAGAACTGAACTCTGGGCCACTCTCGTCACGATGACGGGGCTATTTTGAGCAGATGGAGGGGTCAGATATGGGAGAAATGCGTGCTTCCGATGCCTCCTACACACACACACACACACACACACACACACACACACACACACACACACCAACATGCACAAACACACGAAGAGCACCCAACACTGAGGTTAATTATGGAGGTGTTAGCAGCCAGAAAAGAAAAAGAGGGAGAGGAGGAGAAAGAGAGAAAGAGAAAAAGTGTGAGAGAGAGGGAGAGAGGAAGGGATAGAGGAGGCTGGTGTGGTCCTCCTACACTGCGAATGATGCTCCTAATCACACACACACACACACAAACACACACACAGGCGCATGCAGAGGCACAAAAGCACAGGCCGTCACAGATAGATGTAATTATACACTCCGTTCCCACACTCTCCCACTCGCTCAACGTTGCACTCACTGACAGGCAGCGGCACTGCGGAGAACATACACACCACAGGGTACTGTCACACACAGGATTAACAAGATGATAACACACCTCTCCTACACACACACACACACACACATACACAATCATATCTGTGAACATAGATTAACATATATTCTCATGCAGGAAAGAATATATGTTCTATATGTGTGCAGTTTATACACTATAGGGGCAAAAATGTTGGAGTAACTTGCTCTAGTGTCCAAGAAAGGCTCTTGTTTGAATTCTGGTATTGCTGTGAGGATTTGATTGCATTTAGCATAGGCCTAGACAATAATTCGATTAGAATATTTATCATGATAGAAAAAAATACAATAAATAGTGAAATCATTTTTCCAATATCTCAGTATACACGATTTATCTCAAAAGCAGTGATCTGCTGGTTTTCCTTATCAAATATACTGCTGTGCTGCTCATTCACTGACTGTTCAGTGTTGAAACAGATACATTAAAAATACCTGACGTTACAGGTTCTGCTCTTTTTTATGGATTTTATTTTAACATATAAGTTGAAAGGAATGTAGATGATTTAGCAATAAAGGCAATTAAGGGTATTTATTAGTGCTGGTAAGTGAGTAAATTCATTAACATCATTTCGTGGACTCCCTCCTACACACTCTCGCTCACACACACAGCCACAGTCCTACAATGTAGGCCTACTTGAAGCCCCCCCAGCCATCACCAGCCGACATCATTCCTAGTGTCCGCAGTGTTCTCTATTAATAACCAAAATATGACCACCATAGTTAATGTAACTCATTTTCAATAATGGTTACCCGTCAGCAGAACATAAACGCTGATTTGTACTGATTTGGGGCTTACGGACTTGGCAAATTCATTTGTCAGACGTTTGTAGGTACAGATATCTCTCAGGAGGTCAGGATATTGGATGATCACCCCACTTCATCCCAAATGTAGTGCCGGGTGGAGCACCATCATTCCCGAGAACCAACTAAGTGCCGGTGGTCTTTATGGCCATCTAATCCACACCTGACGTTAGACATGGGGTCAGTAGGTTAATGTTAATCCTATTTTATTATTATTTAAGTAGCTAAATTCATTCATTAGAAGGGGTGTCCATGTGTGAATAGGCAGTCAAGACCAGTTAGAGTGCCCATGCTGACACCTGTCCACCATTTAAAGATCCCACAATGGTCACACCTTGGTGCAACAGAAGATGGTCGTGTACATTCTCAACTAAAAGGGTTCTGTGACTTGTTTAAGTTTTGAACCCATTTGTTATAGAACCAATCTTTAGAACTCTCTGTGAGAACCTAGAAAGGGTTTTACACCAGTGCGAAGAATCCTTTAACCTTTAACATGTAGGATTAATGTGTGTGTGTGTGAGTGTGTGTGTGTGTCTGTGTGTGTGTGTGTTGTGGCTAGACTCTAAGGGACTGACCCGAGAAAGGACTGCTGACTTCCTGTGATTGTTTTTTGCTGCTATGTGTGTGTGTTTATATACTATATATTTGTGTGTGTTTGTGTGTATATGCACATATTTGTGTGTGTATGTCTGTGTGTGTGTGTGTGTGTTTAGTATGAGGTCATAACCAGTTACGGGAAGGACACAAGGACTATGGGGGGTCTGTACCTTTCCTTCAGAACAAGGAAATGAAGCGCAGCTGTTGTGTCCTTTAAAAACTGTACAAAACATCAGATTCACAATTAAGGTCCAAAACGAAAGCAATACAGTGCGATTTCTCTTTTGTTTATGTTACAAAATTCAATTCACATAATGCCATTTTAGGAAACCATTCTCGTATTATAGCACGTCTTAAGTGCAGCTACATAATGCTCTAGGAATGTCTCCCAATCACTTCTAATATTCCTGATTCTAGGAGGGTGAGGACATGAATTCAGCAGCTGTGGTGCTCAGAAGAAAGCTCTTTGAGGAAAGCTCTACCCATACAGAGAGAACGTGGCCAGTTGTGCTCTCTCTGACTGGCTCCTGATGGTGAAACAGCCTGATGTCTGCTGAACCTCTCAGAGCTCAGATTTCATCAGTTTCTGAACCCATCATTTGGCCTTCAGTTTTAAGTATGTTGGTCTCTTCTCAAGGCGGTGGCGCAGTGGCGCAGTGGATAGCACTGTTGCCTCACAGCAAGAAGGACCTGGGTTCTTCCGGGTACTCTGGTTTCCTCCACAGTCCAAAGACATGTGCAGTAGGTGAATAGGCAGCTCTAAAGTGGCCCTGAGTGTGTGAGCCCTATGATGGACTAGCGCCCTGTCTAGGGTTGTTTCCTGCCCTTGCGCTCAGAGTTGCCGGATGGGCATCGGCTCCCCCGTGACCCCGTGAACTAGAACTAGAGTCTTCTCTGAGGAAGACCAACATGCAGTTTTTGAACATTTTGAGGGACAATTTGAAAATGTATTCTAAATAACATTCATCTCTGTAAGAAGTTTATTTCTAAGTTAATAGACTAAAGTTAGACAATCCACATTGATTTGTCTGTGGAAGGTCTGCATGTGGTTTGAGAGAGGTTTCTGGCCAGAAGCAAACAGTAAACTCAATGATGTGCATTTGATTGTTCACGTCCTTTAATAACTCTTCGGCCATGCAGATACACTCTGTGTTCTGGGCTTCATAACTCAGGATCAGAGTAACCTACAGATGCATGATTTATGAAATATCAGTGCATAATCCTGCTGGAAAACAGCTAAAAATCACACGTTTCCCACTAAATTCAATCCCACTTTAAAGTGGCTTGAGGTCAGTGGTGTATGTACACCATCATTAATTCATAGCTTCAGTGCAAACCTCTGGAAGCAGCCTTTCGACACCAAACATCCTGATTTTTGGCTCGTTACTAAACTTTCATTGTAAAAATTCCAGGAATAAATCAGGTCGGATTCAGGAAAAGTCTCCGTTGCTCCACATGCAGAGGTACAGCAGAAAGCTTGAAGGTCAGCTGATGGAGGGATGGAGAAAAGGAGGAGAGCCTGGGAGCAAACCGCAGAGCCAAAAGCGCCCACAGCCCACTAGAGGAGAGGAATGTAGGACAGTGGGGGAACGGGGGAGTGAGTGCTGTCCTTTCTTTGAAGGACGAGACACATGTGTGCCACAGTATTAGAACCAATGAGAAATAAAGAAACAGCCGCATTGTGGCCCATTGTGGTACTGTGTTTTATATACAGTATACATATATATTGCAGACTGAAATACTCTAGATTAGATAACATCATGTAGGTTTGTAGTCAGTACATCATGTAGTCAGTATGTCAGTGTTTGGCCAACAGCAAGAGGATATTAAAGGGGCTCTAGAATGCCCAGCTCTATTTTCTTTGGCATAGTTGACTAATGAGAGCTCAGCAAATGACGTGCAAGTGACGTGCAGTGAACCTCAGACACCGGTGTCCACCTTAAAAAGAAAATCCAGCATAAAGAAAACAGAGCTCTGAAACCAATTTGGCTCCGAGGCCAATTTTAAAAACCCAAGACAGCACTGACTTGCTATATTTACTCCCCATTCCACCAGCTAAAGCCATAATCCCAAGGTCTTCAAATCTGGACCTTGAATACTTTCCAGTCCTGGACTTTGTAACCCTTAGGTTTGACATGACATGTCAAATAATTACATTAACTGTTCCTTTAACTATTGAGAACAAAACCCAGGACTGGAAATGAGGTTCAAGGTCCAGTTTGAAGGCCTGGGGCCTAGTATGGTAAACCTCAATGGCATCTTGAGGAGATGGTGTTGGTGATACTGGAGAGCAGCATGTGAACCAGGCCTTTTGACCGGGGCAAGGCGACTACACTCTCTTCAGCTTGTTAACAGCTCATCATGCTGAGAGTACACTAGAAGAGGACAGCAGCACTGTGTGGTGAGGTTCACGAATAATCGTGTTTGTTACAGGTTTAGAACGATACTATGACATTCTGGATCTCTGAGCTTTGGCAGAGCAGATTGCTGTATTCTGATGTAGGGTGACCATACTTTGGTTTTCCAAAAAATAGACATGAGTCACATGGGAGTCATGGTTAAGATGGCTGGGGGGCTTCATTTAGGCCTAAGTTGTAGGACCGTGGCAGTGTGTGTGTTAAATCTCTTTACTAGTTATGCCCTCAGGTACTGTAACGGGAGGGGGGGCAAACTCTGATGTTTTGGAGCAGCTTCAGGGTATGAAACAACAAGTAAAGGGGGAGGCAATGGGTGGGTGTGAAGATGTTTGACGCAATGGTGTGTTGGGGAGGGGTTACATAGGCTGAATGGGAGGAGACTGGGACATGGACCATCTCCCAAATTTAAGTTATAATATAACTCCACTAAAGTCACAAAACTATGTTAGTGATCATTAATATACATAAACATTTTATCATTTACTAAAACTAATAAAATAAATGGCCTTAATGCTCTTTATGACTGTCAATCAGTTGTGTTGGGAAGCAGTTTGACCAATGGTTGGGGTAGATGCAGGTCCATGTAGACCAACAGTGGCAGTGAAAAGGCAGGGCTTAAACAGACGTGGTTAGAATGTGTGTTGACTGTTGACGTGCAGAGACGTGCAGCGGCACAGCTTGTCTTCGTCATCCCCAAATTCAGTCATGTAAATGCTCTGCTGCGTTCCCTTCATTGGCTTCCTGTAGCTGAACATCAGATTCAAAACCTTGATGCTGGCCTACAAAGCCCAAAATGGACCAGCACCTCCATACATGATGGCAATGGTCAAAATTCGAGCTGCACCAAGAGCCCTTCGAGCTCCAAGTACAGCTCGGCTTGACCCACCATCCCTCAGAATACAAGGAAAACATGCATCCAGACTCTTTTCTGGCACCAAAATGATGGAATGAACTTGCCCTGGGGGTCTGAACAGCCGAGTCCCTCACTGTCTTCAAACGCAGACTGAAGACTCCTCTGTTTCAGGAGGATTTAACTCCATAAAGACATTTGTTTCAACAGGATCTAAATGTGAGGAATCTCTAGATTCTAGCCTCGTCTACTAGTTAACAATATTTACTGAGTGAACAGCAAAGCACTTTTGTAAGTCGCTCTGGAAAAGGGCGTCTGATAAATGCCATAAATGTAAATGTAAATGAAACAAACTCTGATGTGAAGTTAGTGTGAATGTCTCAGAAAATTTTACACAATTTAGAAATCCCAGCTGCATGCAGTTTTACGTCTCCAAAAGAGGACTTGTCTGGGTACAAGAGGACATATGATACAAAATGGATCCCTGTTTACATTTTAAGGCACTAAAAAGTCTTTTTCCTCTGAGTGTCCGAATTGTAAAGTGGAATTGATGTGTGATTTTAAGGGCACTATAATCTCCCACTGGGCACTGGTAATGTATAGTAAACATTGTAGCTCACTACATGCGCTGAAAGGAGACCAGAATGTGACTGTGAGTCTCGTTACTAAGCCAGTGGACGTTATGAGCCACTGGACGTTGTAAAGGTCAGATGTTTTCTCGTAATGTTAGTTCATTAATGGGAGGCTTATGTTTGTAAACAACATAATCTAGGATTATTCCATGAACAGCACAGAGCTTTACTAACTTTAATTCAGAATTCAGTTTGTGTGTGTGTGGGTGGAGCTTAAACATGGCTCAGACACTCAGGTGTTTGTTTATGTGACCGCTGTGGATGACGATGTGGCCAAATTCATTGGTGTTTCTACTACTTATTAAACTAAATAGTCTATGACAGTATAGCGCACTAATGAGGGAATAGGGATTCATTTCAGCCACAGCCACTATGGTCACCCTGTAGGCAAAATAACAGGCTAACTATTTTTGTTGCAAAGTCAGATACACATTTTTCACAGGACAAAAATTTCCCTGAAGATCCGAATTGCCATCCATGGAAAGGTAGGGCTGGTGCTGTCCCTCACCAGACCTTTTCTCATGGACTTCCCAGAGCTGACCTGGTTTCAGCAGCGTAGGAAAGCAGCGCTGTTTCTTATGCAATCAAGTCCAAAATGAAAAAAAAAAGAACAGCTAAATCTGGTGCTTGAAAAGGAGAGATAAAGAGCGAGAGACATAGCCATGGAAAAAGAGTAAGGGAGGCAGAGGGTGAAAGGCCAAAGACGTGAGACGCTCCTGAGAGATGGAGATAAAGAGACGTCTCTCAGCCCGTCACCTCTTTAATCATTAACCTCCACACAACACCCACCATCAAACCTTTACTCATGCCTCCCTGCCTCCGTATGTGTGTGTGTGTGTGTGTGTGAGAGATGAGCTTAATGAGTTTTTTATTTTGTATCCAGCTTAAAAGGGTTCAAAGGTAGTTACTTGTAGCGTTGACTTTGCTGTCACATTGTGCTTGACCTTCTTCCTTTCGCTGCAGCTCTGTTTCTCTTCGAACACACCTGCAGCGAGCCTTTCATTAGTAGATATATATAAAACACAGCGGTTTAGATATCACAGTTTGAGTTCATCATTTTTCACTCATACCTGTAGGCTTCATTTGTACTGTGACGGTTTGCGACAAATAAACGTACCCTTACACCCAACACAGTATTTAACAATCTGCATTCCGCTGAGCACTGTAGAGCAACTAGATTCTCAGGTAGGCCTTTTCCACCAAAATAACTCTGGGTTCTGACATTTTTAGCGAAAGAGGGACTGCACAGGGTCAGTAAACAGAAGTGAGACTACCTGCGTGCGTTTGTGCTGTTACAGATGTTGTTTTTCTTCAAATAGCAAACATGGATCAACTTTTGCCAATAAGAAGGAGCTAGACACATCTATAGCGCTTATCTTTGGCTCCCACTGTGAGCAAGCTATCAGATTACGGAACCAATTTTTGTTGGTGGAAATGCACAGAATGCTTCAAATTTAGGTTCGAGTTTCACCATAATGGTGTAAGCATGCCAGATATGGACCTTGTCTAGTTTCACTACTGTGGTGTAAGCATGCCAATTATGGACCTCGTCCAGTTTCACCACAATGGTGTAAGCATGCAACTTACAGGCCTTGTCGAGTTTCACCACAATGGTGTAAGCATGCCAATTATGGACCTCGTCCAGCTTCACCATAATGGCATAAGCATGCCAGACACATTTCTACTCTACATGCCATGTTTTGGTTTTATTAAAGCTGATTTTGCCATTAAGGGTAAAAGCATATTATTATTAATATACTGCAGCTGTAAGATGTGAGATTGTTTGTGTCCATATTCAGAGGCCGGTTTTGTCTCCTGAATGAGATGGAAGGGTGGGGATGTGTCGTGCTCTGTAGCGACACCGCAAGAAAAAGAGATTATCACTCTCTGAAAAGAGAGGAAACAGACAGGGAAAAGGAAGAGAGGGAGAGTGTTCACGAACAGGCTGTCACACTGCCGCAGGGGAAGGACATGCAAACACACCCACTCTCACACTCTGGAGAAGAATGGGTAAGAGAGAGAGATAGAAAGAGAGAGAGAGAGAGAGAGAGAGAGAGAGAGAGAGAGAGAGAGAGAGAGAAGAGGGAGAGGGGGAGAGATGCTAGAGAAAGATGAAAGAGAGAGAGAGAGGAAGAGAGAAAGAGAAGAGGGAGAGAGAGAAAGACAAGAGAGGGGGAGAGAAGAGAAGGAGAGAGAGTTGAGGTTGAAGAGAAGAATTAAGAGAATTAGAGAGAGAAAGATCTTAGGAAATAAATGAGAAGAGAGAACTGGAAAAAGAAAAGTGAGGAGATAAAGATAATTGAGGAGACAGTATCGATGGGTAAATTGTTGTGTGACGAGAAGTGAAGAGGGATAGAATTGGAGAAACAGAAAGAGAATTGAGAGAAGAATGGAGGAGAGAGGTTTGAGGAAAGCTGAATAGAAAATGAAGGAGATGAAATCATGAGAGTTGAGGAATGAACTGATGAAGGAGAAATAATAGTGTTTGTGCATGGGTGGCATTGTGAGGTGTGGTCTGTAGTCTGATGGATATAAATAATGTGTGTGTGTGTGTGTGTGTGTGTGTGTGTGTGTGTGTGTGTGTGTGTGTGTGTGTGTGTATGTTTTGGGAGGGGAAAAGCCCAGGCTTCCTGTCTGCACACCAGACCAGCAGGATAACACACACACACACACACACACACACACACACACACACACACACACACACACACACACACACACACACACACACACACACACACAGACAGTTTGGCCAGTCAGTCTGAGGTTCATTACCCTGATGAGGTTTGAGAAGTCTGTGGAGATTTAGTGTGAATGGGTTTTTAAAGTGTTTGGTCTACATCAGCTCCAGCTCCAAACAAGTCATCATCAATCTGTCCAGATAGTCCTGCACTCAGGTTTAAACAAGCCCTCCACTTTATCTTGGCATCAAACCTCAGGGAAATCCCCAACGTCGTCTTAAGGGTCGTTCCAGTAATAGCTGAAGTGAAATTGATTGTGTGACCTGATCCACACACACACACACACACACACACACACACACACACACACACACACACACACACACACACACACACACACACACACACACAAGTGAATTCACAAACTAGGGAGCAGTGAGCATGCATGCCTGGAGTGGGAGCTGGGAGTTTGTCAAGGGCACGTCCTGCCAGTTCAGGGATTCAAACCAGCAACCTTCCAAGGCTGGTTCCCTCACCACCAGGCCATGGCTGCCCTGAAGGCACCGCATTGCAGAAACACAACCTCTAAAGGTTTAGAAGCGGTGAAATAATCCTGCTCTACAAATTCTTCTTGTTATAGCAGTGCTGTTCCTTCGGCCATAAACTGGGTGGCTCATTTCTAATTGTTCTGAGATGTTTTTCATCCATTCCCAGACTCACCTGCATCCACAACCTTCAACAATCAAGAGAAACCAAACTAAGGGTTCATCCCAACTGGGAATCAGATGTTTTTGCCCACAGATTCCACATTGGCTCCACATATGGATGCCCACCAGGGTCCCTGATGAAACCAGGAGGGGTTAAACAAGGGCCCCATCTGGGTTGTATAGTACATGATACACATGGGACTAATAGAACCTGAGATTAGTCTGAGGGGTCGTTTTACAGGAGGTAAAATAGTCCGGAATTTGTACTGACACAGGAATGTGCATTTGGACGTGAGTAAAATCACAGAGAACCTGCAGTAAAAATGATTTTCTCCTCATGTTAAACTAGTGCTGATCACATAGACAGACTCTAATCTAATGATGTTATACAAGTGATGTTTAAAAGACATTTCTGTATGTTAAAGAAGACTGTGCTGTACATGATGCTGCGGTTAAGTGTGTGTGTGTGTGTGTGTGTGTGTGTGTGTGTGTGTGTGTGTGTGTGTGTGTGTGTGTGTGCATGTGTGCATTTGTGCGTTTGTGTGTGTGTATGGCTAAAAGATAATTTGTTCTCACCAGTGCCCCCACACTGTCAGGACTGTTGACAGATGAAGGAGGAAAAGAGAGAAGGTTTTGAATAGAAGTGGAAGGAAATTCGAGTGACTCCCTTTCTTCACCTTCCCCTGCTCCAGTATTCCCCACATAGATACCCCCCCCACACACACACACACACACTTATACACAAATGCATGGTTCATTCACACACAGCTCTTCTCCTTGTGACCTGGTGACACGTCTGGTGATGGATATGTGTGTTCAGATTTAGGCTGTGCATGTGCGCCAATGTGTGTGTGTGTGTGTGTGCTTTTCCTGCTATTGTAGATGGGTGTGTATTGGGTTCTAGTGACAGAATCCATGGCAAAAAAAGAGACATGTGACTCCACCCGTTACACACAAAAGTCCTACTTACACCCACAAACACAAAGATAACCCTGACCTGAAGGAACACTGCCCTAAATATAAAGGATGGACACTCACACACACGTAGGGCCCACTCAGTGTGTGTGCTACATCTGTGGACTGATTTTTTGGATTAGTGCAATTAGAACTATATGTGGACACTATCTGTCCAAATGTTTGTGGACGCCCCTTCAAATGAATGCATACTCACACACACACACATACACACACACACACACACACACACACACACACACACACACACACACAGACTGTCTAGCCCCTCTAGAGAAGTACTGCCAATAGACAATTGACAATTGACAATGGACAGATAAACATGAACGTACTGGCACAATGCCGAAAGCCTAATGTAGGATAGAGTGGTATAAACCCAGTGGGGAGTAGGGGATGAGGTGGGGTCATGATCATCCAACATCCTGACCTCACTAACAGGGTTGTTGCTGAATGCAGTCAAATCCTCCAAAATCCAGAACAAAGCCCTTTTATTACCCTTAATTTTGGAAAAATGAGCAGGTGTCCCAATACTTCTATACAAGTTAACATCTGTCTGAACTTCTGTTTCATCTTCTGAGTCCAGAGTTGAAATCGGCTGAGAAACTTGAACAGTGATCTATTTCGGTCACAGCCAATATCTGTTCTTGGAGATGCTTCAGGCATTTCTTATGTTAGAGTAGATCCCATAGAGAGGCTACATAAAGATGATATATTTAACTAAATTATGCTTTTAGAAAAGTAGAATCACCATAGATACCAAGACAAGACCCCTGGCTGTTTTTCAAATCATTTCAAAATAACATGCCAAACGAGAGAGAGGGATGTGCTGACAGAGCTTACAGAGACTTCATGCAACTCATGAGTGTTATGTTTTGTAATTTCTTTCTCGGTGGAAATGAATGCAGTGTAAAAATGATATGTGTGCAGGTTTTCTTCCTCATTTTCAGGTCATTCGTGGCACAAGATAAACCAGTCATTTATTTCGGGTTATGCTCACACATGCTAAAAGTCGTGGGAAAACAGTATCTATACGATCACGTGTCCCTCAGGAGGTGTCTTGGGAACAACTACACCAGTAAGTTGTGGAGTGCTGTTCTGAAAATGAGGCCATTATCGTCATGGCAATGTGACATGAATTATTGGAGACTGAGCGAGGCATGATAGTGAGTGCCAGATGGAAGGGACATTTCATTTCTGAAGCTGTGCAGACATTTAACATTCCTAGATCCACACGTAGAAAACATCATAGAAGACATTACCACCCACAGTGGACAGTGCAGTGGGTGGCATTGACATAACAAATGAGGTCTGGCTAGAATTGTGGGTGCAAACAGGCAGAAATCCCATCCATAGTCAACGCAGGAGCCCCACACGCATGTCCCTCAGTGTCCTTTAGCGTCCATGGGATAGGGCAAAAGTCACTTTTGGATTTCAGTATAAATAAAAATAACATTTGCATACATTTATAGATTCACTAAGCAATTTATTATGCCTATGTACTCATGCCATCATCTAATCCACCCATCAAATGGCAGTCGTGCAATGCATATTTACAGATACAAGCCAGCAGCTTCAGGTAATGTTCATATCAACCATCAGAATGAAGGATAATGTGACCTCAGTGATTGTAAGCTTGGCATGGTTGTTGGTGCTGACAGGCTGAGGTGAGTATTTCTGGAACTGCTGATCTGCTGGGATTTTCAGCACAGCAGTCTCTAGAGTTACTCAGAATGGAGTGATAAAGGAAAATGTCTAGCGAATGGCAGCTCTGCAGACGGGAACGCCTTGTTGAGGAGAGAGGTCGACAGCGAATGGTCAGGCAGGTTTGAGCTGACAGACAGGACTCAGATAACCACTCTGTACAACTGTGGAGGGCAGAATTATCAACCTTGAGGTGGATGAGCAACAACAGCAGAAAACCACTTCGGATTAGACTCCTATCAGCCAGAAGAAAGCTCAGACTGCAGTGAGCACAGGCTGACCACAACAGGACAGTTGCAGACTAGAGAAACGTCAGTCGTCCAGTTGTTAAGTCACAGAGTTCTGGCATTTACACGTAATATAGCATCCAAACATAAAAGTTATGTTTCTGGAAAATGAACAAAAAAGTCTGTGATGTCAAAAGAGGGTTGTTACCTTATTTATTATTATTTATTACTATTTAATTATTATTGCCGTTGCTTGAGCGTGTTTTTGGTACCAACAGTTTTCTAAACAGACTATTTCATTATTTTGCATTTTACATTCATGAAGAATTTATCACATTTCTCAGCTATGCGTCTCTCAGCCTCGCTTTCAACTTTGAACAGTTCCTAACTTTTGAGTTTGGTCCCTGTTTTGACGGGAAGGTGGGATCTAGCCAGTCTCCTCACTTGGTACTGTGGATAACCCCCACCTGTCCAGTGTCCATGCCTTGCAGTTGGGACAAAAACAATGTGCCAGTTTCACACTTTAACTTCACAGAACAGGAAAGATATCCAGAGCTTTTCTGATAGCTTGCCTCATCAGATCCGTTTCAGGATATTTCTGGATAAAGTTTGAAAGCCTTCAAAAGCACAGATGCAAACAGATACTTGTAATCTGAAGCTCTGGTGATAATTAGTCCTTATCTTAACCCCTTTGTTCTAATTTGGGTCAGGGTGGATTCAGAACCTACCTGGAACCGTCGGCCGCAAGAGAGGAATACGTGCTGGACAGGGTGACAGTCCGTCATAAGGAACCACACACACACCTGGGGCAATTTAGCATGGCCAGTTCACCTACACACTTCCTGCGATGCCACTGTGCCGCCCTCTCTGGTGATAAATATGATCATAAATATGGGTCAGGTTCATTTTTCTGCATGTCTGACCGTCTGTGACGTTAAAACGTGAAGTTGGCACATTGTTATTGTAAAGTGAGGTGCTCAACATGATGGCAGTCCTGACAAACCATGTGACTGCAGGCCATGGACACTCGACAGCCGGATTCAGGTGGACGGTTACGGATTCTGCTTGGTTCTCAAAGCATTTGTCTCTTTTTTGATGCCGTGAAAATGTCTGGTATACATTGTTCTGTATTTTGCTTAAGTGAGCCACTTAACATGTAACTATGCAGTCCTGACAAATGAATGTCCTTCACTTCCTCCTCTGAGTGACTCAAGTTCATCTCAGCGAGGAGCAGCAGCTTATTCGACACTCTTATTATCGCACTTCAACACGACGCGGTAAAGTTTATAGACGGACGCTGTGAGCCTGGAGAGAGCGAGGAGGTAAATGCCAGCGGATCCGCCATGCTTTCAGAAAGGTGATTGTGCCAGCTGCGGCGATGCTGATGTCAGCAGCAGATCGCTCTCAGACAGCCTGTGTGTGGGAGAGTGATTTCAGTAATGCACTCCACATCAGTGCTGATGTTCCTGCTGCTTGCTCTTTCTCTCTCAGCAGGGTGGAGGGAGGTACTGCTTCACTTCTACTTCCAGGACACTCTGGGATATTTGAAGCCTCTTGGGGAAAGCTCTTTTTAGCACACTTCAGAGTTCTCAATTTTGAGTGAGGAATCACCCGAAGATACAGTAGAAGATACAGTATACACTGGGTGTGCAGAATGTGCACACCTGTCCATCCACTGTTTCATTGGTACTCGTAACTGTGGAATGGGCTCTAAAGTAGATTTGATGGATTTGATGAAAGCTTTTGTAAAGTCAGGTACTGATGCTTTTGGAGTAGTTCAGCTCATCCCACTCATCCCAAAGGAATTGGATGGTCCACAGAATGCTGTTCCATTCCATCCACAGCCCGGTGTTGGGGGAGGTTGTACACTATGCCTGGCATTGGGCATGGTAACAACAGGCCAAGGGTTGTGGGTTCCAGTGCTAAAACACAGCAAGTTTGGGTGCTTTACTTTAACTTTAACTGGTGCAGTTGAACTTTTCTGAGGTTTGAAACTGTGGAGTAACCTCTTAAGGTGCTTCAGGGGACCTTCAAGAAACCTTTGTTTAAACTTTGTGTTGTCTTAAGGGTAAGAAGTGACCTGCACCACTTTTAATTGGAGAGACAAACCCCTTAATGATATTTTTTTTACATGAAATTTGAGTGCTTTTCCTAAAGTGCCTCCAGGAAAAAATGAAAAAATAACCATTTAGGGCACAAAGATCGTCTTAGGGTCATTTTTGACCTACAAGTTAGAAAATCATTTACTTTGCCAGATGCACAAAATCACACAAACTCACACATCTGGAGTCCAGCACATATTGGTGAACTCTTGGACGCCAATCAAGATGCACTGAATTTGGTCTCGAGCAGAGAAACCACCTAATTGTGCTGGACTTCGGCCCTACAGGACTTAACCTGATTACGACTGTCTGGTGGCTTGTGTGCTGTTCAGAGAATGAGACATAGATCCTTTTTGATAATCTAGAGTGTTAAACTGTTGCTTGCCACTGTTCCTCTGAATAAGTATTTTGTATATCTTTAGGCAGCTTGCATTAGATAAGAGGATGGTGATTGAATTAGTGCTAATCACAGATGCACTCTTGGTTCCTCAGTGGATGGCGTCTCATGAGACCGTGTGCTGCCATGCTGATGTTGTTACACTGATTACCTGCAGGCCTTCCCTTTTCTCTCTATCTCTCTATCTCTCTCTCTCTCTCTCTCTCTCTCTCTCTCTTGCTCCCTTCTTGCTTGCAGTGCCAATTTTTACATTTCAGTCTTTAAAGAGCTGCCACACTCCAAGGAGAGTGAGTGAGTGTAAGAAAGATAAAGGAAGCTCTGGGAGCCTAAATGGAGTGAGGAGTTCTGAAGGACGTAGGATGTCGTAGGACGATATTTTTCATGTAAATCTTCAGGGACCTCCAAGTGATCCACATTTTGTTCCTGTCCTAGGGACAGAAGAGTGAATATGTGCTATAGTCATCCTGTGAAATGGGATTGATCAAAAACACGGACAGCTTGGCACTCCTTGAGAATTAACTTGGGGAACTTGTGTGATTGCAGAGAACCAATCAATAGTATGGCACAGGGTGTGTTTTATGGAGTGTGTGCATGTGTATCAGAGCCTGGAGGTGAGGGTGTCCTCAAGCAGATGCTGATCGGGCCGCTCCAGGCAAGCCAAGTCATTGCGAACACACTGACCCACTTTAGAGGCACTCTAAAGAAGGAGCGACTCTGTGATAGCAGAAGCAGAAAACCTCAAGGCATCGACAAGAAGAAGAGCTACTTCAGGATGGCAGTGCCGGCGGAGCCCTTGTTAAGAGTGTTGTTGTGGTGACATCACTAGAAACAAGCTGTGTACAGGGAAGATTCCCTCTGGTGTTGTCAATAGCAATTATTTCATAAGAGGTTGCTTCCAGCTGAAATGGCTTTGTCAGGTCATGCCATTTGTTGAAGAATGTTTGTGTCTGGCAAAGCCATCTACAGAGCTTGACTTTTGTGTGGTGACCAGCACCTCTTTGTTGCTTAACTGTTCATTAAGAGCGCTGCGAGTTCCTTCAGTATCAGTATCAGCTGTTCCCAAAGGAATGGGAAGACTACCATTCTCTCACTGATTCAAAGAAAGAGTGACCTCTTTGATCAAGGCTGCTGATTGCCAAAGAGTCCTCCATGATGTGCCTTTTGAGCATTGCTCAAGAACAGGGACTGATTCATCAGTGGTGCTTCTGTGAATCCCAATATTCGATTGACTGGAATTTGAGGGTAATCTGGGAAAAACCAAGCTTGTCACATGATTCATTGACTGATAACTCTCTGTATAGGATGTCTCTTTGATACAAGCTGCCTACAGATTGTCTTGCAGAAGGTCAAGTGGGTTGCATAATGGGTCTTAAAATAGCCACACTGTTGGACTGGGGCTGACCCTGCAGTTTGCCTTTCAAGTGACGTAGCATTGGTGGTGTTGAGAGATTCTCTTTGAGCTCCAGTGACAGGACCTATCTGATACCCACCCTCGCCCTTACACTCTCGGGTATCCGGCATCAGGTCTCAGGAACCTGTCTGCTCAAACAGCCCTACCTTGACAATGCATTTGTGTGCATACACAGACTCAGAACAGTGATGTCATTCTCTAAGGTGTTGCTGAGTGAGGGCTGTCATACTGCCAGGACTTTGTCCATGCTACTTATGGCTGTTGCGTCCATCCATGGAGAAGGTGAAGGAGGTTCTGGAGTGGTTGGGAGTGGAAGCATTGCATGTGTGATGGGTAGCAGAAATGGGAAGATGGCCAAGGACCAGCCTCCAGGAGGAACGTTACCTAGCAAGGGAGGGAGAGCAAGGAAGCATAAAGGTACCTGGTACAACAGACTGTTGGCTTACAGGTGAGTACCTTTGGTAGAGTATTAAAGAGTGATTTAAGAAGTTACTATGCAAACGTGACTTGAGTTATGAAGCCTTACGCCTCCTTGCAGTGTTGCACAATGCGGCAGTGCCAGTTAGTTGCTCTTGTAGTGAGAACTGCCTGCAGTGGGAGGAACGGGGGGGATAAGATCATATCCTTGTACGTGGGATGGGGCGAGACTTAAAGAATGGGCCGAGTTCTCAGCCCACGCAGAAGAATCTTCCCTAATTGCCCAAGACAATGAGAGCGAGGACAGAGATTACTATGCTGACAGCAAGATGGCCTTATATGCCACTGAAGCTGTGTGCGGATGCGGTTACCATGGCAGCGGGTGACATTACAGCAAGGTATGGTGGGAGGCAGAGGGGGAAGGTACAACGATGAGAACAATAGGGTCTAAACTGAATGCATAGCTTTTCACATAACTTTATCTGGTTTTCCATCTTTCCCTCTTTTCTGCTCTCTCCTCTCTTCTTGCCATCTCTCTTTCTGACACATGTATCTTGGAAGGGCCTCAACACACACAGAATTCCGGTTGGCTGCAGATAAATGTCGCTCACAGACACGTTGCCATTGTAAGATCCATCTGGAACACCAAACCACTGTCAGGGCTGATGTTACTGGAACTAATTTAATCAAAAGAGCTCTTGCTGATTGCTCTCTCTCTCTCTCTCTCTCTCTCTCTCTCTCTCTCTCTCTGTGTGTCACTCTCTCCCTCGCTCCAACACCGCTGGTTGACGTGGCAGATCTCCCATCTGAAATTAGTTTCCATTTGCCCTTCTGTCTTGCTCTTGGTTGATTGATAATTGTTGAAATGTTCTGCATCTCATTGAATACACTCAGGGAAAGCAAATCCATATTGCCGTTAAACATGATCCACTCGATATTGGAAAAAAAATGACATTGTGATAAATGTCTTCTGCATTTATATTTATATTTCAATATAAAAATACAGGAATTCTGACCAAATTCTCAACCAGACATTTTCATGACATTAATAATGTCCTCTGTTCATAAAGGCTGGAAATGGAATTTAACGTTCATCACAAAGCAGCAGAAAATGTATTAAATTTGCCTGCTGCTGGACATTGATTAGCCACCTACCCTGCCTTGGACTAGCTGCCCACCTACCATCGCTGACTATGTAGACATTTACTCGGACACCTAATTATCTGCTACTTTTACTATTGTGACTGTCACCAAACCATTATCTTCACTCCAGTACTCCTGAGTATTATGTGGTGGTCCAGTGTTCACTTATCAGTAAAGTAGTTTGACCAGTGGAGGAAGGCCCCCCCCATGTGAGCCTGGTTCTTTCCATTCTTTCCACTTTCGCTCTTTGCTCCACTCACCAGGGGTGTTTGTCTCTATCCTTTGTTACATCAATTACAAAAGTGCAATACAAATAAATTAAATTTGGACTTTGATGAATCACACTGCAGCGAGTGTCCTGTTTGATGTGTGAAAAATGGGTGGCAAAGCAGATGTTAATGATTGGCTCAAGAGCATTTGATGCACCAAAGACCTTAGTCTGAAGGAAGCAGCTGAATCTACTGGTAGATCAAAGCATGCACTCATATGGGTCCACCGGGGTGGCAGAAATCCCAGTCTACTGGAAAATCCCATCAGAATTGTGATCAAAAAAGCAACTGAGAAAAGGCCTCTTGGGTGTCTTTCTGCTTCATATGTTAATGGTCTGCAGTTCCCTGTGGAGTGTTGGTTGTAAAGGACCTACATTGACTTGTAGAAGCAATTCTGGCCAATGTACTAGAGATTTTCATTCACAAGCCATGACACATGTCGTTGGTCCCAGTCCGGCTCTTAGGTCTTTCGCTGATGGTCTGCTCCACCCACAGAGCTTGACCAGAACTCTGTTCAAGACAGGTAAACATAGTAAATCCAGCATGAAAAACTAGCAGGCTGCCTGTGCGTGTGTTCATTCGCATATCTATCATGTCATTTTTCCGTTTGCTCATGTTTCCATCTGTCCATTCTTCCTTTCATTTGTTTTTTTTTCGTTTGTCCACCAATCTGTCTAGCTGGCTAGGACAGCAGTCTGTGTGTGAACTGCGGCAGAACGGGGTCTACAGCACAACCTGTTCTAAAGCACAAAGTTCGGTTGTGCTTAGTGGGCTGGAGCACCACACCATCTGATTGGCAGTTTTACAAATGTTGTGTCATATTGTTCTTATTCAATCACTCATAGATTGTTATAACACTCGTTTTTAGTCCGTTGTAATATTTTACACTGTTTAAAATATGAGCAAAAGCACACTATGATAAAGTTCTGGCGGTTTCACCTATGATAAACGTAGATCTCTGATGCCCATCTGAAGAAACAGTAGTGAGATTTATGGTCTGAGCCACCAGAAGGATAAAAACGAAGTATGGAAACTGCAAGTTCTATACCTGGTGATCCAGCAATGGTACCATCGTGTGTTGGGGTTACCTAACTAGTGGATGGACAAGCAGCTGGCAAGAAAGACAGGTAATGATTATCCAGTCTTTAAACATGTATTGCAATATGCATTATGTACTGTAACACCAGTATTCTGTCCACACCACGCTGCCCTCTTCAGGAGCGTGTTCGCTTTCTCGTGGTTTCATTACCATCGGGAGGGTAAAAGAGTATAACCTCCATGCTTGCACGTCCACACACCACGTCAGCATATCACTCTCCACCTTTACTCAGTTTGGTGTAATCCAGACCTTTCAACAGCAGTAACCATGGACTGTGTGTGTGTGTGTGTGTGTCTGAGTGTGTGCATTATTAATGTTATTAGTAATGTAATGTTTGGAAGGTCATATTGAGCTCGTGCAGTTTTGTTTTGACATCTTTACATCAGCAGGATCATTTGTAGCAGAGCTGGAGCTTGTAGGATTGACATTGACCAGTGTTTCAGGGTCAGGAGGAATTCACATTGGTTGTCATCCAGTCAGAGGCTGCAGGTTTCGTAATTTCAGCTCTGGATACCCTTCACTAATGAGGGAGTGCAACTGCCAGACTGCATCGTAGTAGTTAACAAAGTTAACATCTAGTCACCAGTAGTTACCATGTAGTTAACATCTATGAAAGTGACATCTATCTAACATCAACTAGAGTAGTTAACATCTACCTAACCTCAGCTACAGTAACATCTACCTAACATCAACTAGAGTAGTTAACATCTACCTAACCTCATCTACAGTAACATCTATCTAACATCAACTAGAGTAGTTCACATCTATCTAACATCAGCTACAGTAACATCTACCTAACATCAACTAGACTAGTTCATATCTATCTAACATCAGCTACAGTAACATCTACTCAACATCAGGTAGAGTAGTTAACATCTACCCAACATCAGGTAGAGTAGTTAACATCTATCTAACATCAGCTACAGTAACATCTACTCAACATCAGGTAGAGTAGTTAACATCTACCCAACATCAGGTAGAGTAGTTAACATCTACCTAAATTTAGCTAGAGTAACATCTACTCAACATCAGGTAGAGTAGTTAACATCTACCTAACTTTATCTACAGTAACATCTACCCTACATCAGCTAGAGTAGTTAACATCTTCCCAACATCAGCTAGAGTAACATCTAGTTAACCTCAGCTAAAGTAACATCTGGCAAACCACTGCTTAAGTAACATCGAACTAACCTCATTTTAGAAGAGTGTAAATTAATACACAAATGTACAAATACAAACAATAATGTTACAGTTCTATATAAACGTAATGCCACTATTTGTCCTGTATATTACATTTATATATTTGGCACCTCAAATAGTGTGTGTTTGTGTGTGTGTGTGTGTGTGTGTGTGTGTGTGTGTGTGTGTGCGTGTGTGTGTGTATACACTGCCAATGATTCGTTGTCATCACAGTGGCATTTTTCCAGCATGCCTGTCAACCCTCATGCTGCTATTTTTAGTTCAGAGGCGGAAGGTGTGTGTGTCTGTGTGTGTGTGTGTGTGTGTGTGTGTGCACGCATCCCTGTCTCACTTTACCAACAAGACTGTAACCAGACTCTTCTCTGTTCTCTTTGAGGGGATAAATTTAGCTGGGAGTTGAAGGTTTCAGCAGGGTGTCGTGTGTCCAGCCCACTGCCCCCCCTGCCTATCTGCCCTCTTTCACTACCCGTCCTGCCATTGTTCTACAGGGGTAAGACTATACATGGTACAAGAGGTCAGTTTAGGCCCATTCTGCTCCAGCGGTGACCACATGGCGCAAGTGCTTCATACAGTCAGCACTGGGCCGCTGTGAAAGGACAGCTGATCTCAGGTTACGACAGTTTGAAATGACCATCTGAGCAGGCTTGTTAATGGAGATGGACGCAGTTTATGTGCACATGTTTTGATGGCTCCTTCATCCTGCTGTTTTTGAGATCTTAACACAGCTCCAACTCCACTTTGTTCTATATATATATATATTCAGGTGGTTGCAACATATACTACTAAGTGGCTGTTTATAGGGTTATTAAACTCTTTATAATGGTTGCTATGGTACGCCCTTATGAAACACCTTAGCAGCACTACAGTGAACACTTGAACAAAAACGTTGATTTGAAATCACATGGGGCACCTGAGCAACCACCTGAAGTACCATAGGAACTACCATAGCAACCCTCAGTAAACACCTTAACAATACCGTAGCACCCACTTAGTAACACCTCAGAAGACACATGCAATACCTTAGCCACTGCCCTAGCAACCAGTTGGTATACCAACACAGCCTCCTAGAAACGTCTAGGAGGGCTGGGTGATATATCGATGTTTATATTGATATCGGGATGTATACAGAGTACGATGTGAGTTGAGGTAATACAGTTTATATTGAGTTTTAAAGTTTTGAAATTACCCCCCACACACACACATGCCACCCCCCCATATATTTAAATATGGTGTAATAGACAAATGATTTCTTGTGAATCATTTTAGTGATTTTTTTCACTGTATTTTTCTTATCATTTATCATATCATACTGCTAAAGTATATTGGTGCATGATTTTATGTCCCTAAGCAATACCATTGTACCCACTCAGTCAGACCATAGCAACCATCTTTAGACTGATATTTATCATATGTCACAGACGGTAAAATTGCAGGACGATCTCTTCGTGCAAAGCTGATCGTAATTGAAGGGTTATTTCTCCCCCAAACTCTTTATAGATGCTCTAAACGTCTACTGTTCTCACCTCGCAGGGGAAGGGTCTGTACAGTGATGGAGCTGTGGGATGGTAGCCAGCTCTGTGGAGAGCAAGACAAGCAGAGAACACTGATCACATGATGCTGACTCATACAGACTCCTGACTGCGACACACACACACACACACACACACACACACACACACACACACACACACACACAAACACACACAAACTGACCCAGAGCAGAAACAGCGCTGCTTATGTCTGCTGTTCAATACCATATGAGGCAGAGTCTCTCTCACACGCAGGGAATGATGGGATTTTCCTGGCCAAGCAGACTGGACAACAGATTGGTGTGGATCATTTTGCTTTTGGCAGAAGCTGGAGGAGCTCCTTGTGTGTGTACTGTGTGTGTGTGTGTGTGTACACTGGTTTTAGACCATTTGCACTCTTCCTTATCCAATTATCAACAATATTCTGGGTCTTTTAGGGGGGTTGCGAATAAGACCCAGTCCAGTGACCAGCAGACGTCCATTTGAAGAAGAGTCCATCCTTTTTGGGCTGCCAGGATAACTGTATTAGAATCAGTTCAAAATTCATATTCTCAGAAATAGCTTAATGTTTTGCATCTGAATGATAATCAGGGAAGCCGTTGGTCATTACAGAGCAGTGGTCAGCAGTGTAACCAACCACCTTAAGGGGAATCTATTTGCACTGAGACGGAGGAACCTCACACCCCCAGGATCTCACCAGTACAAGCAGAGAGGATTCTGTCTTGAAAGCTTATCCAGTTTCTCTTTGTGTATCTGTCTGGACATCCAGGGAAGGAGCATTGCTGTGAAGATTTGATTGTATTCAGAGACAAGCGCAGTAGTGTGGTCAGGTTGTTGAATGATCCCAGTCCAGCTCAACCCCTCAGTTCCACTGCTCCACAGCTCAATACTGGGGTACTTTATACCCCTCTCACTCACACATTGCATTAAGCGTGGTGCCTTAGGTTCATCTGGAGGTTTGTCAGCTCTACGTTCTGTTCTGCTGATAGCACTTCTCTACAGGGACTAGAAAAGCCATGTGCATCTGTGCATCTGCGTCAGCCATAGGTACAACTTCAAGCAGCTGAATGCATTCATTTGGATGTGTAGTGGATGTAGGCAATTGTACACTCCAGGTTACAGAAGTGGGTTTTGGACTGGAAGTTCGCTGTTAGTCCACCAAATGCTGGTGCTGTGCTGGCTGCCCACAGCTCTGGGTGTGTGGGTGGGATGGGTATCACTGGTCTAACCATTAGTGGGAATGTGTGTTCACTGCCATGGAATAATGTGGAAGCTGAACTGGCTTCCAAATCTAAAGTAAGAAATAAAAATCTAAATAGTTTCATCCCGTTTAAGATGCTGTAGAGAGGACAGGGCATCTGATATCTATTTTTAGACTAAATCTACTCATTTATTGGCTCATATTTAATAAAAGAATACAGTTAGCTTAAATTCACTTATTTGAAAAACAGTTACTATAGTCAAGCTTTTAATTTTTTTACATTTAAATTACATTTTACATTACATATTACATTTCAATTAACAAAATACTGTTGATTTATTAAATGCATGCTTATGTTAATTATCATTAGTCATCAAATAGTCATTTATTAATTATTGACAAAATCTGTTGTATTCAATTTTATATCTTAATTAGACATTTGTGTTTATTTGTTTTTGCGTGGTAAGCCCCATATTGTCATCCCTTGTCTTCTTCTGCTGAGTCTTTGTCTAAAGTATAAGACTGAGTGTGTTTCTGTGCTGAAAGCTCTTGCTGTTGTTTCCTGTGTGTGTATGTGTGTAGGAAAGCCATCTCACGCTCAGGCCTGCAGCACCTGGCCCCAGTCCAGAGCTCCTTACCCACCCTGACCAACGGGCCGGCCAAGGAGCTGCGCGCCGCCATCGACTGGACCGTGAGTCACACACGCTCTCTGCCTGACTGCTTTACACCTCCACATCCCACACACTCAGCGCCAACATACTGATCCAGCAGCTGCCCTGACTAACACACTAGAAACAGCACTAAATACTGGAGATCTCTGCGCACTGATAAACTGATTAAACGGTTTCAAATGTCATTAACACATGAATTAAGTCTGTGAGTCTGTGAATTAACAGTTGTTACAGTTGATAATAACACTGTTATTTGGTTGTGCTTCACTTATATCTAAAAAAATAGTGCAATTTTAGATTCAGCCTTTAGAACCGTTCTTAAACACTCCAGCAGCCCTGCTGTGTCCGATTCACTCGTAACAGTGCAACACACACTAACACACCACCATGTCAGTGTCACTGCAGTGCTGAGAATGACCCCCCACCCACATTATAGCTGCTCTGTGGTGGTCCTGTGGGGTTCTGACCATTTAAATTGGAGTAACATAAGAGTAGGAGTAATAGTGATCTGAGAGTGATATGAGTCTTAAAGTGTTAAACAAGTGAAAACTATCTTCGACTGTAGATTCTTCAAGTTGCTTGATGCAGCTTTACAGAGTATTTACAGGCTACAGTCTCTCAAGCTGCTTCACGAGGAGCCACCCAGGGTGCTTGGATTTTTACCCAGTTTTTCTCCAAATTTAGTCATGGGCCTTGCTCACCTGCTGGATAGCATGTTCACACGCTGAGCACTTGTTGGCTGCTGAACACTACTTGACTGGAGGGGAAAAAAGTTCTGGGGAGAAATTTGTAGGCATCAACTTTACTGGGAACTGTTATTCTTGGTGTTTTGGCCAGATACATATATATGGAAACTAAAGAAAAGGGCAAACAGCCTACGAATGGAGCTAAAAAACAGCCAGAAGTGAAAGATATTAAACAACTGGAAAAGATATTTGAAGCTGTTGTGTCACGAACGTGACAAAAAACACTGTGCAGCTCATCTGATTTATTTTAACAAAGGCTTGATCAGATATGTAGATTTATATTTATACATTCCTGATCGAAATCAAAGTTAAGAATCGCAAGAATGATGGTCTAACTGCGTCTAACTTCAGTTTCGATGGCAGGTTGTGAGGGTTGTTGCTCATGCAGCTCAACAATCCTGCCACGTTCAGTCAGTGAGCTTTTTTCTTTTTGCCATCAGGAAGCCTTGATACTGAGAATACTTGACAGAAAATCCTCAATTTTAAGCAGATTTTGGCTTTTAAATGCTATGGTCTTTGAGTTTGATTAGCTGATCAACAGCCTATTTCAGTTAAAACGTTGTTTTCAATAAATTGTCTGCTCAAAATATTTTGTCTCTTGCACCCATTTCTTCTATTAGCATTGTGAAGCTCCACTTAGAACCTTCTTAAGATCCAACAGTGCAGAATGCAAATAAGTGTATTATTTATCAATGTATATAAATGTATATAAGTCCATTATATAACACTATATGTCTGTATTAAATCCTGCATTGCAGCGTAAGCCAGTAAAACACAATGCCTTAAGTCAGGATATGAAAATCAAGTGTGTTCAAACCCTTGACTGGTACTGTATGTGCAGGTGAACACAGTGAGCACTATGTCAACACAAACACACAGGAGGCTTGAAGTTTAATATTGGCTCTGGTCATATTTGGAGAGTGTTTGTGGAGAGAAAGGGCAGCAGTGACGTCCAGGAAATGCCCCACTGGGCCCCACCTCTCTCCACATGCCCCTCCTGCATTAATGAGCCAATCCGCTGCTATGCCAGCGGATTTTAGGAGCCGTGCCAAACAGATTTGAGCTCATCTTCTAAATATGTGCAAAGTATGTTTGCAATGTTTTATATGAGCTGTCCTTTACAATGCACGTTGCTCTGTCATTAGAATTTTTGGAAAAGTAAACCATTAATATCCACTAAATTTGATTTATTATGTAATCGTTAGTGTTATTCAGTAGCTACTACGATACTACTCAAAAAATACAGTTATGTATTACTTTACTAAAATGCTAAGCTATTTTGAAAGTAGTGAAGTGAAGTGTCGGCACACGCCTTTAAGAATTCACAGGCAGGCCGAGTAAAATGCTAAATTAACGGATTACAGAACATTTCATCGGTTCTCTCAGTTTAGTCAAAATTGATAAAATTGATAAAATATGGTGTAATATGTTTAGCACCTCCTTCTGTCACATGACATCTCCAGACTTGAAAACATTGACAATAGGGTGCCAAGGCTTTGTTGGAATCAGAACTGATGATCTTCTCACACTTGATGAGTAGCAGTTAGGCTGTAGGGCCACCCTAGTGATTCACACGCACTAGAGTGGCGCAACTGTCTAACTGCCTGCTTGTCAAGAGACAGGAGATCGTACGTTTGAATACAATCAACACCACAGTTCTCCATTGTCAAGAGTCTGAAAAATAGATTATAGGCAACAGGGAATGTCAGCTGCAGCTCATTTACTAATATTTTTGAGGCTCAATTCAATATGTGTTGTTTAAAGTGGAATGCAGGACTAAAAATGTGAGTTAAGAGAATATTGCATTAAACCAAGCTGAGTCAAAAAAGGTTCTTTATCATTTTCAGCTGACATAATGTAATTTTGTACAGTGCAGGCAGGTGCCCACAGTGGAATGGTTAAACACCGTGTTCCCTCACTGTCCACTCTATTGCACACCCCTGCTCCTTTCCTCCTCTCCTGCATGCCCTCATATTGGAACGTGTATTACAGTTTCATGCAAATGTGTGTTTTGTGCAGGAGAATGCAGTGAATGGGGACCACTTGTGGCTGGAGACCAACTGCTCTGGAGACTTGTGTTACCTGGGCGAGGAGACGTGCATGGTGAAGATTGCAGTGAGTAAACCATACAAACACACAGATTCAAAGAAACTCGGCACCATGTTGGTGTTTCCTTGTCCATTCTCCATCATTTGCTTCCTTGGCAGCGAATGGCAGAACAATGTGAACGTGTGGACCCTATAGTTTCCGATATTTGGGAATTATGGTAGCACTGTTCTGTTCTGGATGTCCATCATGTCCTGAAATAAAGAAAATATTTACAAACATTTAGAAAGAGTCCCCAATAAACAGTTCAGTGGTAAAAGTGAGAGTCAGATTGAAAAGCAATGGAAGTGTCAAATGTTCTGATGATAACAGTATGACTTACGTGACATTATGTAGCAGTCATACCTTAAAACGGCTTCATGTTGTTGCTCCACCCACTGTAATAGAGAGAATGGCATCTCTAGGCTGGAACACTGCTTCTGCACTATGGCATGATGGTGGTCCTGCACGAGACTCGCCATAATTATTTAATGCTGTGTAACTAAAGGCATGTTAGTGTAAAATCCTGTGATTTTACTATGTGGTGTGGTCCACATGCTTCTTTCACTTCAGATGCCAGTTCATTATCTCTCAGCTTGTCAACACACATACATATACAGCTGTCCAAGAGGGGGCGCTCAAAATGCAGTTTGTATTTACGGCAGCGTTTCCTCTAGGAAGGAACCTTGAGATCATAATTTCATTCCACCTCATGTACAACATGGGATGCGACTGTAGGGGGAGCCAGGGAGCAAAAATTCTAATTCTCACATGGTGCTGCTTTAAAGGTGACGTGTAATGTAATATAATAACCAAATGATGGACTAGTGCCCTGTCTAGGGATATTCCTTGCTTGTGCTCGATGATTGTAGCTAGGCTGCAGACCCAGCATGAATTTGGAATGGAATATATGGACACGAAATGGACAAGAGGATGAAAATATAAATGGAATAATATGAAATGTATATACATATATACATATATATATATGTTCAAATCAGTGAAATCTTAATAATGTGTCTTCAGATCAATACAACCCAATGCATCAATGCTTGTTACACTAAAAGGGGGGAAATTACAGGCATTAGTGAGGAGTCAGATGGATTCAGTGTTCAGAGGCTGGAGATGAGCAGGAGTTAGACAGGAGTGTCATCACAGTGCTTCGGGAATGACATAGCCTTTCATGAGGTAATATGTGGTCGGCGCGTGCTGAAAGCCCGAGATTGTTATTAGTCTGGAGAGGCGTAAAGGCATAAAGGCAGCAGGTGAAAGGGGACTTAATACTGGCTCGCTCTCCGTCAGGCTTTTGTTGGAGCCGAGCGCACCACTCTGATGTGCTAAAGAAGCCTTTTATTACCACTCCAGGCAAGTTGGCAGATCTTTTGCTTGGGAAGAAACAAGGTGTTTGAGAGCAGCAAAGCTGTTTGTAGTAAAGTGGGTATTGTGGATGAAGGCACAAATACGAGAAAGCAAGAAGTAGTCTCTGCTCTATTGTATGTAAATCATGGGTGTTTTTTCTTTCTCTGCTCTCTTTTGCTGTGCGCTCTTTGGTTCTCTTAAGAAGTCCGCTCCCAGGAGGAAGTGTGCAGCATGTAAGATTGTTGTCCATATGGCCTGCATCGAGCAGCTGGATAAGGTAAGTGGTGACCCAATATATGGTGCATCCAGAAAGTATGAATTCAATTCGTTTGCTTCGGAATTCTACACACAATAGCTCACAATTTGTTTGAAATCCTTGGACATTTATTGAAAATAAACGTACATACATAAATATTTAAAGCCTTTGTCGGGACACTTGTTTCCTCTCATCATCCTCCAGACGTTTCTACAGGTTGATTGGACTTATGTGGTAAATCCAGTTGATTGGACATGATTTGGAAAGGCAGTACTGAGTGACGAGGATGGACAAGATTAGAAATGAGCAGATCAGAGGGACAGTGAAGGTGGAGCAGTTTGGAGATAAAGCCAGAGAGGCCAGGTTGAGATGGTTTGGACGTGTGTTGAGGAGGAACAGGGGATGTATCGGACATAGAATGTTGCAGATGGAGCTGCCTGGCAGAAGAAGAAGAGGAAGACCTCAGAGAAGGTTAATGGATGTAGTGAAGGTGGACATGGAGATGGTTGGTGTAACAGTAGGGGAGGCAGGGGTAGGGCAAGATGGAGGCAGATGATCCACTGGGGCGACCCCTGAAGATGACAGAAGACTTGAGACTGATTGCTGCCAAATGTGCTTCAACAAAGCATCGAGCAAAGGCTGTGAATACTTATGTACGTTATATTTTTGTAGCTTTATTTTAATTAATTTGCAAAGATTTTAAATGAACTTTTCTCACTTTGTCATCATGGGGTATTGTGTGTAGAATTTTGAGGCAACCAATGAAAGGAATCCGTTTTGGAATAAGGCTGTAACATAACAAAATGTGCAAACAGTGAAGTCTGTGAATGATTTCCAGCTGCACTGTATAAACCAACACAGGTCTTTAACCTGGTGGTGAAAATATGGTGAATGGTTTGAGTTATTGTGTTATGATGTGTTGTCATTACCGTTGAATAGACTTTGAAAATGAAGGTGCCAAACAAAGGGTTCTTTGGAGAGATGCTGTGGTGGAAGCACTTTTGGTTCCCCAAGGAAAGGGGGTGTAACAGTGTAGACACCCAGTTATCCAATGAAGCTGCATTGTTTGAGCCAATGACTGTAGAAAACATAGACACTGTGGTTTTACCATTTTGTAGAAATGAAGCCAAAATTGCATAGACATTTTGTCAAATTTGCAAACATAGTTTACACAGAAGCAGTCCTTATTTCCCAGACAGGGCTGTCTGTCACATTGTTCCTAACTGTAACTCTGCCTTTTTAAGATATAGCAGAAAATGTCTATTTTTTAAATATGGCAATATTTGCACTGGAAACACTGGAAACACTGGAAACACTGGAAATGGAAAGGCAGTTAAGAGTAGAAAAATGAGATGGGCTGAACATATGTTGATGGTCATCAACATACATAGTATATAGCTTCACACCCACAACCACAGTCATTTCAGGTGCTGAACTCCTCCCACATTAATAGATCACTCAGCAGCAAGGATACAGATATTTAAATGTTATTAAAAATAGTGTAAGAATATGAAATCATGAACCCAGAAGATAAAAAGAACATTTCAATGGATGGTTCTTTAAATGTTTTGTAAATAAAATATATGCTTATATACATGTTTAGAAGCATAATGTGATGAATCTACACTATTAGATATATTAAGAGGGTTGTCCTACAAAGGTAAAATGTTTAGGTCTTCTAGCTTCATCAGCTGTTTATTAATCTGATCAAACAAAACAATACTTTGCACCTACAAATCTGAATGATCTTGCATGCCAGGTGTGATAAATAAATGCGGAGACATTTCACTGTGGCCAGCATCAACATGCATCTGCACCAGCAAGATGTTTCGTCATTTGTTTCTGAAAGTGCATAAACCCTTCTGTAGTTCTCCTTCTCACTTCCCTCCCTGTTTTTTTTTCCTGTGTGCAGATCAACTTCCGTTGTAAGCCAACCTTTCGAGAGGGCAGCTCACGATGCCTTCGAGATGTACGTGTAATGTCCCGTTGCTCAACATATCACATATACTTTCTGATATACTCCAGCAGAATGCTGTACTCCACTTTGACAGAATGAGGCCTCATGTAGGTGCCTGCCATGATAGGATGTGACCCACTGTCTCTGTGTGTTTGGGCCGACAGAATGTATTAAGACATCACTGGGTTCACCGACGGCGGCAAGAGGGCAAGTGCCGTCAGTGTGGCAAGGTAGGTCACATCAAGCCAGACAGCATCAGGAACCCAGGAACATCACCAACAGCATCAATCTTGATACCGTCAACAGTTTCACTCCCTCTGACATCAATCCAATTAGCAACCTCAGTTGGCTTAACACCATCAACGCCATCAGACATCAACATCGACATCATCCACTATAATAACACCATCAGCATCGAGACCAGTAAACATGAATGCTAGCAACATCTCCTCTAACACCCTCAGCATCAACCTCAGTTACACTAACATCCTCATTATCAACAACCTTAACAACCCCAGGCTCAGCAAGAGCAACAAAACTCCATCAATGACAATATCATCATCTCCACTAATGCCATCAACATTAAACACCATAACCTCCCCTAACACCAAATAAAGTGCTACTTTCAACACCATCAACTACTCCACGAACCTGTCTCAGCAAGACCATGAGCAACCTCAGACATTAAAGACCTCAACATCAACCCCACCAATACACTCATCAACGCCATCAGCATCAATCCCACCAAGACCCTCAACACCATTCACATTTAAAGACAACTTAACATCGTCCACATTAACATCAATTCCGCTGACACACGCAACACCATCAAACATCAACAACCTCAGTTCCTCCATCAAGCCCTATTAACACTTCAGCACAACAGCATCCACATCAACAACGTCAACAGTAACCATAACCAACCATAAACACCCCAAACACAAATCAGCTCCATCAGCTTATTTAACCCAATTCATATATTTAAAGTCAATTCAGTCAACAGTCCACCAACGACTTGGTCAACATCCCAACATCAATCAGCACAGACCTCTGTTAGCTGTAAACTTTTCAAAAAGGTGCTACAAAGGATTATTTGATTGATGTCGTAGAAGAACCACTGTTGTGAAAGAGATGTGTGTGAAGAACATTTTAATGTTTTAAACTATTCAGTGGTTCACAATTTCCCTGAAGGCACCCTATCTATCTATCTATCTATCTATCTATCTATCTATCTATCTATCTGTCTGTCTGTCTGTCTGTCTGTCTGTCTGTCTGTCTGTCTGTCTGTCTGTCTGTCTGTCTGTCTGTCTATCTCTGTCTGTATGTCTGTCTGTCTATCTATACTAATACTTATTTAATTTAAATGGTTCTTTGTGGAACCAAATGTAGTTCTTCTGTGGCATTGCTCTGAAAACCATTTGTAGCACCTTTATCTTTACGAGTGTATGGAACTTCAGAACACCCTGTGATGAAACGTTTTCCCCTCTTTTCCACACAGAGTTTCCAGCAGAAGTTCTTCCACAGTAAGGAGATCATCGCCATCAGCTGCTCCTGGTGCAAGCAGGCTGTGAGTGTTAATGAAGAAAGACAGAGTCACTGCTACACACACTCTGACTTAGTCGTGGACTGAGTGCTGACTTTGCTGTGTCTGTCTTGCTTTCAGTTCCACAACAAGGTGACATGCTTCATGCTGCATCAGATCGAGGAGCCGTGTTCGCTGGGTGCTCACGCAGGGGTCATTGTGCCCCCCTCATGGATCATCAAAGTCAGGAAGCCACAGGTACACGTCAGCCTCTTGGTCAGTCAGCATTCCGTGTTGTGTTGAGGGTGTGTATGTGTGTGTTCTAGAGATAAAAGGTTCTCTGTTCTCTGCACACCAAAGCAAAAGGACCAAAGCCTATGAGTAGTTTGTAGACCCTCCTCTGACCTTGTCACACATATATGGACAAAAGTATTTGGACACATTTCTTTTCTTCCAAAATCATGCATATTGGTGTGTCTCTACTGTCCAGCTTTCTATTAGATTCTGGAGCATTGCTGTGAGGATTTGATTGCATTCAGCAACAAAAGCCTTACTAATGTCAAATCCCCAGCCCATCCCAAAAGTATTCGAAGGACCACCTTCCTCCAGTGCTCCACAAGTCCATGCTGGGGGGCTTTATACCCTTCTAACGTGTAGTTTATAGTAGTTTATTTGGAGGTTTATCTGCTCCAGAGTGTCTTATTTTATTGACAGTACTTCGCTATAGGACTGAACATGCTGTGTGTGCATTTGCACATCTGAGTCAGCAGTGGGTGCCACTTAAAGTAGCTGCATGCATTCATTAGAAGATATGTGCACAAACCTTTGGACATATTATATAGTGTGTTTTCCAACATGATCTGAACTTCTTCCCACACATTCTTCCACACACCTCCAAGAGTGGATGGATTCTTTTCTGCACACCTCCCAACACCATCCCACAAACTCACAGTGATGTCTTAATCTGGTAATCATGTTGCCATGACATCAGCTTCTCAACCCACTCCAACAAAAATGAAGAAAAACTCTGGAATAGTCAGTCCATTGTTCAGCAGCTTCATTTGCTCAAATCTTCTTCTTCACATCCTTCCAGAGCTACAACGTAGAGTTGTCTTCTCATTGTGGAAGGATGGAGACAATCCCCTGTGAATTTTGCCAGATTTGTTTCAACCAAATCAAAATGTAGGTGATATTTGTCTGATGGGGGCATTTGTCCCATTTTTCTGAGTCCCCAGTTGGGAAACTCCTTCATTTATAGGTGTGTTATCTCCTGGACTATGTGTGAAATGAAAAGCTTGGTCTCAGATTGAGGTCTGCACAGGACCCATCTTTTAAATCCTGGTCCAGCCTGCTCCTGATAGAATTTGTCTCCCTCCTGCCAAAATCCAGCAGCATTTGTCCCCACCCGTGAAGTAGATTTTTGTCCCAGTCCCACAGACTTGCCTTTGGTCAGCATAATTATGTATTCACCTTTCTTTAGAGCAGCTCTAGAAACCAAACGACCAAGCAGGCTCTGCCGTTTTCGTAGTGAAATAGCACACAGTTCATGTGTTTCTCACGATTGGCTGCTTTGCAGATGTTTATAATGAGTTTATTACTTTCTGATTGTTTTCTCTTGTGTTAATTGTGGATGATAATTATTGCACTATTAGTGGCATGTAATATGATTGGTTAAACTGCTCCGGCATGACGTTGAAATGTGGTCTTGCACCACAAGGGACCCTCAAGTCCCGCAGGAATGCAGATTTCTAGTCCAGTTTTTCCCAACCCTAGTCCTGGAGGCTCTCCACATTTTACATCTCTCCCTGCTGCTAACACACCTGATTCAACTAATCAACTCAGAGGTGCAGAGGGTGTGAAACAAGGAATCCACTAAAATGTGCAGGACAAGAGGGGGCCTCCATGACCAGGGTGGAGAATTCTAGTCTCAGAATCTTGCACTGAATGAACAGTTTTTAACAGTGTTGCCAGCGACCTTGACACCTGAAAATTGTCCATACTTTGTCCAGATGTTTTGGATTTGAGACTTTAAACTAAAGCCACTATGTGTGTGTGTTTGTACATGTGATGTAGTTGACTCTCACCAGAAGTGACACTGATCTGTTTTCAGAGCTGGGCTGCATGGTCTTGTCTGCTGTTCTCTGCTCCACTGGCCTCAATGTGCCGCTGTTTGATTCAGCATAATCATCAGGATGTGTCTGTGCCACAGTCTTTACCATTACATGCTCCTGCACAACTGTAAACAAAGGCTTGATGCATTTTACCTCACTTACATGAATCTGTATCTGTATCCATTAAAGGCAGAATTGATCAAAAACTGAGCCACACCCTCGCTTTCATCTAGTTGAAGCTCTTCTTGTGGTGGATTTAGGCCACCTTCCCGACTCAGAGCTCTGACTGGAGGACGCATGACGGGGTGGAGCAGGGTTTTGAGGAGTGACATGCCGATGTCGCTTTCAATTCAGGGGTTATTAGAAGGGAAGTCTCTCACAGACACTCAGACTATTAGATGATACCTAAATCAGACCTGGAGACACAAATCAAACTTGATGCATGTACGGTAAAGACTGCAGACTGTTTGGAACATCTATTTATAGAGGGTTCTCTGCACACTACCTCTTTCTGGTAAAAACAAGCCAGAGCCAGTTCAACTAATGAACCTGATTATGCTGTTTCCTTCTTTAGCTGCAGAACAGCATCGCGGCAGAGGTCACATGTGTGAAGGCCTCTGATAGTACTGTTGGTTTTAGGTTTAGCTGAAGTGTCGCTGCCATCTGTTTCTCTCCTGTCTCTCAGAGCTCGTTTAAAAACTCCACTCGGAGGAAAAAACGGACTTCATTCAAACGGAGAACCAGCAAAAAGGGCACGGACGTGAGTAGCCACTGTGTCTCTTGCGCACTGACAAGAAATCCTTTATTTCCTGAGCCTCCTAAAATAGCCCCCTGTGTCTTAATTCGGGCCCTGTTCAATATATCGCCTTACTGTGCCTCACTAGCAAGTGCCTGGATTTTGATTACTGAAATCACAAACGAGAAGAGAGTACCTCGGACAAAGATACCCCAGACTTTTACACTGTAGTGGAAATCTTCTAAATCACAACAATTGGGTCTTATCTTTTAGAGCAGTTCCCTAAATGATACTACTTTCCTGAGCATATTGCTTTAAGATATTACCAAATCACCTGAATGCAGCTCAGTAAGCAAGTATCAACATGTACTGATATGGTTCAGATATCATTTGGCCTTTCTAATCCCTCAGTAGTGCATCATTCATATCACCAGCATCTAAACAGTGAAGCAATCATTTGCTCTCGGAATAACCGTGTCCTCTGTCTAACACGGGCTTTCGACTAGATTCTGGAATGTGGCTGTGAGGATTTGATTACTGTTAGCCAGGACTGGATGTTGGATGGTCACCACCCCACCTCATCCCCAACTCCCTAACTCATTCCAGAAGTACTGGATGGAGCACTCCACTCATTCCAGAGAACAGAGTTCTCTCCCCTGCCCCAGAACTCAATGCGGGGGGCTTTATCACACTCTAGGCCGTGCCTAGACTGGCAGTGTGCCAATAGGTTCATGTTTATCTACTCCAGAGTCCTTTTCTATTGGCAGTCGTTCCGTACAGGGACTAGACAAGCTGTGTGTGTGTTTGCATATTGGTTTTGGCGGTGGGAGTACCCCCAATATTAGGAAGCTTGAAAAATGGATGTTAGGGGGTTTAGAATGAGCATGGGGAGCTGGGGCTTAGGAGGAGTGAGCAGGGTAGAAAGCAGTCAGTCAGGGGCTACTCCGCTTCCTCGCCGTGGGAAAGTTACAGACGAGACAGAGCTGATTTTTTAACTCTCACTGGGTTTGTTTTACCCAATTGCTAGAATGGAAATTCACATTGTGAAAATCTGTCAGTTGTTCTTTACATTGTATCAGAAACTCATGATAAATGGGTGGGTAAAATGCTCTACCTAGGTTACCAAGGCTTAACGACTTTATCTCTGTGGTTTGCTGGTTTATAATTCATCAAAAACTAGCGAGCTCTGATGTAGAGTGAGTTCAGCACAGTCTCCTCTGGAACGTTTCCCACACACCCCTCCTGACTTCTTCCCTTCCAAACAAAATCAGCCAGCTACGATCCAGGTATCAACAGCACATTCCATTATACTGCGTTCTCCAGTGTGAACACAGTCGTGTACTACAGCAGTGCTCGATTTGAGACACAGCAAAGGGCTC
Organism: Acestrorhynchus altus; assembly: GCA_034509495.1. Taxonomy (NCBI): domain Eukaryota; kingdom Metazoa; phylum Chordata; class Actinopteri; order Characiformes; family Acestrorhynchidae; genus Acestrorhynchus; species Acestrorhynchus altus. Next base: position 5,891,756 of record CM067501.1, read on the forward strand.
AGATTGGAGGGCTTAAAAGGTTGATGAGATTAGTTCCTGTCAAAACACCATCGCCCAGTGTCTCCCTTCCCCTAACTCCTACTCTCTGACATCTGTTGAAATGGCTTAAAGCAGCTGTGTGTGTGTGTGTATACCTGCATGTGTGTTCATATTTAAAAAGGTGTTCCATTAATAATAATAATAATAATAATAATAATAATAATAATAATAATAATAATAATGTATCTTCTTCTGCAGGAGTCTAAATGGCGGCCGTTCATGCTGAAGCCCCTGCCATCGCCGTTAATGAAGCCTGTGCTGGTGTTTGTCAACCCTAAGAGTGGTGGGAATCAGGTGGACAAACACACTAACACACACACACACACACACACACACACACACACACACACACACACACACACACAATACGTACATACTGCTGGTGGGCTGGGCACCAGGTGGGGGATTGTATCTTTCTAATTTTCTCTCTGTCTGTCTGTCTGTCTGTCTGTCTGTCCTCTCTTTCCTCTCTCTCTCTCTCTCTCTCTCTCCTCTCCTCTCTCTCTCTCTCTCTCTCTCTCTCTTGTGATCAGGGGACCAAGGGTTGCTGCAGATGTTCATGTGGATTTTGAATCCTCGGCGGGTGTTTGATCTCTCCCAGGGGAGGGCCAGAGAGCGTCGATCTCTCTCTCTCTACCTCTCTCCTCTCTCTACCCCTCTTTTGATCCACACTCTCTCTCGTCCTCTCTCTCTCTCTCTCTCTCTCTCTTTCTCTCTCTCTCTCGCTCTCTCTCTTTCTGTCTCTGTCTACTGACTCTCTGTTTCTCTCTCATCCTCCCCCCCTCTCTCTCTCCCTCTCCCCTTTCTTGCTCTCTATTTCTCTCCATGTTTTTCTTCTCACTTTCTCTTGGTCCATAAACTCACCACCTCTCTGTTCTTAATTAGGTAGCAACCGTAACTATGCAGTGGAGTTCAGTCTTCCAGAAGCTTCTCTGCTTTGAGGTTGGCTCTCAGATCCACCAGTGCTCTGCTCTGCTCTGTAGCTTAATTGAACTGTTTGGGCCGCTCACACAGGCTCTGCTGTTTGTTCAGAGCCCTGACAGAGGAGCTTAAAGGATAGAGAGAAAAAGAGAGACAGAGGAGAGACAGACAGCATAACCAGTAGATAGAGGGGAAGGATGAAGACAAACATGAGGAACAGGTAGAGAGAGAGAGAAGAGAAGAGAGAGAAGGAAAGAAGAGAGAAGAGAAGAAAGAAAGAACAATGAAGAGAGAGAAGAAGATACACAGAATATAACAGGGGAGTTTTAGGAGATGTGCGCAAATAAAGGAGAGAGACTAATGGGAAAGAGGGACAGGGAGAGAGAAAGAGTAGAAGTGAGAGAGATGGACAGAGAGAGACAGGTAAAGAAGGGAGAGACTATTTTAGAAAGGGGCAGATGAGGCAAACATGAGGAACGGTGATAATATAAGAAAACAGATGGGATGAGAGAGATAGCGTGTAGGAGAGAGAGAGAGAGAGAGAGAGAGAGAGAGAGGGGAAATAATAGAAAAGAGAGAGCTCTGAAGACAAAGGGGTTTGGGAGAGGATAGGTAAGGGAGAGAGAGACAGTGAAAGTGAGACAGATGGACAGAAGGTGAGAATATTTGAGAGAGGCGGACAGATGATATGTAAAGAAAAAGAATGGATGAGAGAGAGTGCACACTTGAGAGAGAGAGAGAGGGAGAGTAGAGAAAGAGGTAGAAAGAGAGGAGAGAGAGCATATTTGAAAAATAAGGGAGAGAGATGAAAATGAGGATAGAGGGTGAAGGCAGAACCAGCTGGATGGTTGCAGGGTTACCGCTGAATCTACAGCAAACTGTGATTAAGTCCCTCCTGCCCCACCGCACTTTCACCACACCACACGCGCTGCAGCTTTACACATGCAGTGATCCCAGGCTGCGTGCTCTGTTCAGAAAGCTTCCAGAACAGTCCATTTGTGAGTGTGTTGTGTTCCTTCTGCACAGTCGTTCGTCTGTTCATTGAAACATCATTAAAAGGGTAAATAGTGCGGACCCACAGAGAAACATAACCATCAAATTAAAACCTGCTGAAGCACTGTAAGACTGCGCGTCCACAGTCTGCAGGCATGAGGCGTCTTTCCTCTCCCTCTCTTCCGCAGGTTGGAATTGTACAGGAAAGTGCCAAATCTTCGCATCCTCGCCTGTGGAGGAGCGGGACAGTAAGCTTAGACACAGCTGTGTCTCACCATCTCACTAGCTTAAATGTGTAGAATACACTCCCCCTGCTAGAAGACGTGAGGAATAGCGAGTTAGGGCTTACATTAACCAACACACTCTTAATTACACACCATTAGTTGCTCTGTCGATCCACATTAATCTAAACCAAACCCTGCATTATGCTGTTTTATTCCACGTTTTGCTTTATATGTACATTTATTTCAGACTCAATGTCACATATAGCCAGCAACCTCACAATGAGAGACGTTTAAAATGTTGAGGAGGAACATATGTTGGAATATGCTGGTATACATTATGTTGTTGTGTTGATTAAATGTAGATTTACAGATATCAGGATATGTTAAGATATATATTGGATATGTTCTGATGTAGATATGCTGGAATATGTTGGGCCATGACAGGATGGATGGTAGTGTTGAGATATGCTGGAAATGTGGGGAAACATTTAGGGTGTGCAGGATATGTTAGGGAAATGTTGGGTTGTGCTGGAGATATGTTGGGTTTATGCCAGGATGGTGAGATATGTTTGAGATATGCAGGGATGAGCTGTTGGTGTATCACGGGGATATGTTGGAAAATGTTGAGATATGTTGGGTTATGCTGGGATATGCTGGGATAAGATGTTGGGTTATGCTGGGATATGTTGCGATATACTGGGATGAGATGTTGGGGTATGCAGGGATATGTTGGGATATGCTGGGATGGGATATTGGGGTATGCAGGGATATGCTGTATGAGATGTTGGAGTTGTGCTGGCATATGTTAGGATATACTGGGACAGAGATGTTGGGTTATGCTGGATGTATGTTAGGATATGCTGGGATGAGATGTTGGGTTTGCTGGGATATGTTGGGATATGCTGGGATGATATATTTAAAGGGAATGTGGGGATATGTTGGGATATGCTGGGATGAATGTTAGGGTGTGGGATATGTTGCAGGATATGCTAGGATGAATATTTGAGGTATGCAGGGATATGTCATTAGGATATACTGGGATGAGATGTTGGGTTATGCTGGGATATGTTGGGATATGCTGGGATGAGATGTTGGGTTATGCTGGGATATGCTGGGATGAGATGTTGGGGTATGCAGGGAATGTTGGGATATCTTGGGATGAGATGTTGGGTTATGCTGGGATATGTTGTGATATACTGGGATGAGATGTTGGGGTATGCAGGGATATGTTGGGATATGCTGGGATGAGATGTTAGGGAATGTGGGGATATGTTGGGTATGTCCTGTCTGGCTTTGATGTTCGATATTGTGGTGTGTGATCAGTGTGTGTTTTCTGAAGGTGGGCTGGATCCTGTCTGCTCTGGATGAACTGCAGATGAACCCACAGCCTCCTGTGGCAGTGCTTCCTCTTGGCACAGGAAATGACCTCGCCAGGACGCTCAACTGGGGAGGAGTGAGTCATCTTTAATTCTGCCCTCACATCTCTTTATATGATGTATGAAGGACATCGTTCACGTCCACAGTTTCCTCTGTGACACTTCCCCCCTTTATCCTTTTTCTCTTTGCAAACCCTTTTTAGACCACCCTGCTTTTTTTCAGCCTGAAAAGACGTGCAGGTTGTGAAACACAAACCTTCTTATTCAGGTCATTTTAACAGCTGACAGATCAGGAGGCCTCCACCGTAACCGATCACCTCATCGTCCAGTCTATTTTAAGGTGACCTCAGTTAAAAGCACAATGCAATCATGAAACCAAGAAGACGTTAGTCAAACATACGCGTGCCTTTGCCACTACTTTTGCTTCGCATTCACTGGAATCTGTGTTAAAAAACGATTTTTGGAGATAAAAACCTTTTTAAATTTTGCACAAAAAAAGAGGTTTTAGTACCTCAAGAACCATTTTATATGAGGTGTGTTTCAAAACTATCCGACCTTAATTTTTCGTGTGTAAACAAATGAAACCAGGGAGCTGTGGTTTGGTGGACGTACGTAGGTGATCTTGATGCACCTCCTTGAATTTTTCCTGCCTGCAGACGCTGTCAGTCACTGGCAAACCACCAATGAGGAAGGGAGCATAAGAGATATTTATTTATTTATTTATTTATTGATTGATTGATTGATTGATTGATTGATTGATTGATTGATTGATTGATTGGTTGATTGATTGATTGATTGATTGATTGATTGATTGATTGATTGAGAAAATAACAGACAATGCATTTGCATTAATATTTGTGTAATGCATGATGATCCCCAAGCGGAAATAATCCACAAATGACCAGACCTGTGGGCAGCTCCATCATGATAATGCACCCAGCCATTCTTCACACTTGATACAGTGTTAGATGTATCATGATTAAACACTAGGACTTTTCCTATTTTTGATAGGGGGCGTCAAAACAAACAAATGTGTAGCGTGGTATGAGTCAGAAACTGGCTTATTCAAAGGTAAAGGTGTTGATAGACCCACTGTGCACACAGGGGAATTTGTCCTCTGCACTTAATCCATCCACACACACACATACACACACACACACACACACACACGGTTGTGTACCCTAGGGTGCAGTGAGAACATGTACCCAACATGCACTACAGTCATGTCCTGCCAGGTCCGGGATTCAAACCAGCAACCTTCCCGTCCGGTTCCCTAAACACCAGGCTACGGCTGCTCCATAATATCTCTGCCCTTATTATTAGATGATTTTCAGGGAGAACGTCAGCATGAAACACGATGATGCTCATACAGAGAAGATTTAATAGAGGAAACTCAACTCACAGCTCACAGCTCTACTTTTAATGGATAAACAGCAAAGTAGGGGAGGATTACGAGAGGAAGAGTCCGTTATGAGATTGAACCTGTTTCAGTATAAATAAAATATAATCAACCTTCTGAGCAGTAGTGACATTAAATAAAACTGCTAATGCATTAATGCTAACAGCACAAAGAAATATAGATTCATATATTATATTATATTATATTATATTATATTATATTATATATATATATATATATATATATATATATATATATATATATATATATGCTGGATATATGTACAGTCTTCTGGTTATATAAAGTTCTGGGTGCTCGGGTTCAAATGAAATGTTAACTCTCTAAGTGAAAATAATTGAATGAATTCTCTACAGAAACATCATTTTCTGAATTCAACATCTTGAAAAAAGATGCCGTTATTTTTACACAAGCATTTTTCTGCAGTTTGCTAAATGAAGTAAATAAACAGTAATGTATGCTTTATAAATTGTAGAAGACTATGCAGGGGATGTGAATTAATTCATACTTAGAGGAACTTATACTTACAAGAACCAGTTTATTATCACTGTCATTTTTATTGTCTTTCACTTTTTGACACAGTTTGGATCTGGCTGTTGTTCATTTGACCAAAATTCCTGTGATGAATGGACCAATAGAAATGCTCCAATTATGTGGATCTTTTTAATATAACTTTTTTAATATAACTAACATTGAAAGAGAGGTTTCTTTTGTGTAATTCCTTTTTTTTTTGCATATTTAATATATTTAAGTTAGAAAAACTCAAATTATCATATTTATTATTAATTTTTCTCCTCAAATGCCTCTTTTCTTGGTCCGGCTGTCCTGTATGACACATCCCTCATAACTTATAACACCATAGGCTAATGTTATCACCTTCATCTCGTTTTTCTCAGTGAGTGGACGAGGGAGGGATTGGTACATGTGTTTATATACTTCATCAATTTTTCCTCTCTCTTATCTTCTTGTTAGCTCAGTTGTGCAGGAGCATCACTGTGATAAAGTGTCACAAGGGCACTTGTGGTGTAGCAGTGCTAGTATCATGTCCATCGCAGAAGAGCACCATTTACTCCAGAGCTCAGTCCTCTAGGTTTGAGGCTCCATACATCCAACATAGCAGCTCCTAGGTGTTCATCAAGAAGGGCTGCTTCAGAAGCAGGCAGTAAGGGAGGCAGGGAAGGAGTGGGGTGGTGGAGGGGGGCACCGGATGCTAGGTCTTGAGGGTAGCACAGAGGCATGGGTGGCGGGGTTATTAGCGATGATTATGTTGGCTAATGAATGCTGCGTTAAATCCGTGTGGAAATCGTGTTCTGATGTTGTTCAGAGGGAAGTGATGAATAAGAGAGTGATTGTTTCTCTGTGAATGTCGTAAACGGGGTACGGAAGACGTGGCGAGCAGCTCCTGAAATGGGATTTGTTTATTTACTTATTTGTTTGCTTGCTGGTTTATTATGTATGTAAACAAATAGCACTCACAGCTTACACTGATCAGCCTTAACATTAAAACCACATGGCTATAGATCATTGTAAGCTGTGTGTAAGAGCAGTTTGTATATATACTTTATAAACCAGCAAGCACATCTTATAGCAAGCTTATATCGTCATATTGTGTAGGTTTCCTTCAAAGGTGCCCCTGAAATAGCTCTGCCCTTTCGAGGCATGGACTCCCCACGAACCCTGAAGGTGTCCCGTTATATGTCGCACCAAGTTGTAAGCTGCAGATGTTGTGAGGTGGGCTGAGCATCAGTGAGCCTTAGGTCCCCATGACCCTGCTGCAGGTTCAGAGATTGTTCTTCCTTGGAGCACCTTTGGTAGATTCTAACCTGATGTTTTGGAGATGTTCCGACCTATTCGTTTAGCCCAGGGGCCAGTCAGCTTCTTTTGTACAGATAAAGTCCTGCCCTTCAACAAAAAGAACCAATCAGCTTGGTTACTGACAAATACCAAGCCTGGGGGGGGTACAGTGAGAACATGAAAACTCCACCCAGACAGGACCTCAAACCCAAGACCCCAGTGCTTGGAGGTGAATGTACTAACCACCAAGTCAGGTCTTGTCTGCACACCAATCTTCAGTAGAACAAATGATCTCTTCTTAAAATGTGGGTCTCCAACTCTTGGTCCAGTGATATTCTTATGCATGTCCATTTCTCCTGATTCCAACACATCGACTTCAAGATCTGACTGTTCACTTACTGCACAATATGAAGGTCCTTAGGTGCCACTGTAACCACACAACGTTTTCCTCTTCACCTGTCAGTGGTTGTAATCTTATGGCTGAACGGTTGGCAACCATCACATTCAAATGCAATCTATGCAAATCTATAAATCTAAAAATAGATGGCACTCTAATAATATATCCTTAAACAAACACCGTAGCTGCTGCTGACTGCAGGGGTTTGGAGTCTAGTGCGCAGTGACCTTGACAAATGTAAAGTCTTTCTCTCTCTCTCTCTCTCTCTCTCGTGCTTTCACGCTACAGTTGAAATACTGTTATTGGCAGGATAATGGCAATAACCCGCTTGCAGTCTTTCTCCTGTTGTATATAAGAATAGATCCTGTAATCATCTCAATTCATGTGCTCAAGGGCTCTATTTATCCCCCAGAGGAAAAAGCCCCTGTGGGTCAACATAATGGCAGGTAATAGCTTTATAAAGGCTTTAACGAGACATTACACCCAATACATACTCTCTCTCTCTCTCTGTCTCTCTCTCTCTCTCTCTCTCTCTCTCTCTGTCTTGTGCTCTTACAGGGTTACACAGATGAGCCGGTATCTAAGATTCTGTGCCATGTAGAGGATGGAACAGTGGTCCAGCTGGACCGCTGGAATCTACAGGTGGAATGGTCACCTGCCCAGCCTGAAGAGGGAACACAGAAGGTAGGAAAGGTTCATCAACAGTTGATAAACACCTCTAAGCAGTGGAAATTGGGTATAAAGGGAAAAATAGTGCATTATTAATTATAACCGGTTTGTTCACCCCTTCCTTCAGCTTCCCCTGAATGTGTTCAATAACTACTTCAGCCTTGGTTTTGATGCCCACGTCACACTGGAGTTCCACGAGTCCAGAGGTCAGTCCACAGTCACTCAGGGTTAAGTCAGATTGTGAGGTTTGTTTTTTTGTTTTGTACTGTAGCTGTGAGGCACAGACACTAATACCCCGTCAGTTAGCACTGTGTGAACTGCAGGCCTGTTTCAATCAGTCAGACCTGATAAAAGTATTGGGACACCTGGTTTCCTCCGAGATCAATGGTACTAAAAAGTGCTTATCCCACTTTGGTTGGAGTAACTGTCTCTATTGTCTCTACTGAGAGGTCACTCCACTAGATTTTGCAGTAGAATTGTTGTGAGGATTTGATTGTAAGTGTTAGTTAGGTTAGGATTCTGGATGATCATCCCTACTCACCCAAAACTATTGGAGGGAGCACCATCATTCCATAGGATACAGATCCACGGCTCCCCAGCTCAATACTCTGGGTCTTTTTGGACTTATATAGTGTAGCAGTTGAATCAATGACAGATTTGTGTGTATTTATGACTCTGCACTTTTAAAAGAAATGGGTTCTTTAGATAATGCCACAGAAGACCTTTGGGTTCCATTTTTGTAGGGGTGTGTGAGTGTGAAGAATCTTTAAAATGGTAAAGAACCTTTTTTCAGGTCCTTTAACCCTCAGACTCACATCTCTTTACAACAGTTTTTTTAAGGAACCAAAATTGGTTCTTCTCTGGCATTGTTCTTAGACCACCATTCATTTATAAGAGTGTATTTTTGGAGAGAAATGAATGTTGAAACCTTTAAGGCTGACGCCAAAAGTGACTATTTCTGCCTTTTAGTTTTCTCTGTTGTTGCCTTTCTGATTGACTGTCATTGCTGCCATTTAATATAATTTCTGTATTAATTGCTGTATTGATCTCGTTATTTGGTCAACATGAACATACACAGGGTTCCTGAGTGGTGTAGCTGTCTAAAGCCTGAGTTACACTAGCCTGATTTTAACCCTAGTTCTCAGGTTGGCCGAGTCTGTGCTGGTTGGCTCTAGTTTCTGGATTTCTTGTCAGTCAGAATGGACGGTTGGAGAGAGAATCGAGTAGTGTGTGGGGGCACAGACTGATTTTGGCCTCTTAATCACCCTTCAGACCAGTCATATTGCCCCAACTCCGAGTCTACTAGTGTATACTGGTTAGTGACTTAATCTGTACAGATCCCATCAACAGCCAATGAAAAGTGAGCATGAAAGTAAACAAAGGGAACCTAAACCAGCAAGGAGTAGCAAAGTATGAATGTGCCAGCGAGGAACAAGCAACGACAAAGAAATACTGAAACAAAGGGCTATTTATGCACAGACACAGACAAGGAACACCTGAGGGAGATAACCTGAGGGCAGGGCTACAGAGAAGACACAGGTGGAAACACTAATGAATAGGTGGAGCTAGGGCACAGACATTGATCCAAACCAAAAGGAAGGAAAAAACAAGGAAAGCATGGAGCAGGGGAAAAGTGTGACATTGTGTCCGATACAGCAGCACCGTTTAAGGTGGAATGGAAATATGTGTCATATGTTCATCATAGAAATCAGGGCAAGAGTGAAATACCCGGTCTGTTTAGGATGTGCTACGACTTCAGTACCCGGCTCTTCAGAGCAGGAGCAGAGTTTAATGAGTGACGCCAGATTCTCTGAATATATCACTGGCAAGACATTCAGGCTGAGTTTCAGTTTGTTGGTTTGTATGAAATGAATACATTATGAAACACAGCTGCAGCTCACATTTTTGCTTGTCTTTCTGTTGCTGTGCAGAAGCCAACCCCGAGAAATTCAACAGCCGCTTCCGCAACAAGATGTTCTATGCAGGGGTGAGTAGAACTCCAGTCCTGAGTGATAGACTGGGAGACTGGTGAGGGTGAGAGAGAGAGAGAGAGAGAGAGAGAGAGAGAGAGGGAGAGTCAGAGAGATAAAATAAGGAGAAGCAGAAAGAAAATGACTGTGTCTGTGTGCTTCCCTGTCCCCTCAGGCTGCCTTCTCCGACTTCCTGCAGAGGAGCTCCAGGGACCTGTCCAAGCATGTCAAAGTGGTGGTGAGTGGTCCAGGTCTGCCGGAAGAGTCTGGCCTGAGTGGGCGCGGGCGTTGATTTTGATGTGCCCTGTCCATTCCATTAGCTGTAGCCGTAATGAAGGGAGCCACAAGCCCCCCCCTCCCCTCTCCGACACACTGCTAATCTTCCCGTGTGTGACAGCCCCCCTGCAACAAGACCTCATTTACTTACACTGTTCCTTTGCTTTGTTTCATTTGTGCCTTCATCTCCTGTGTCCTGCTGGTGGGGTTGTGAAGTGTGATGGTACAGACCTCACCCCCAAGATCCAGGAATTGAAGTTCCAGTGCATCGTCTTCTTAAATATTCCCAGGTTTGTAAATATTCCCAATTACACATACTTCTCTTTTCATCCTGCTGTGGAAGATTTACTGTCTTCTGATTGGTTGGATCTCTATTGGTGTGGATTATTGGTCTGTCTACAGTTGAATCTCTTGTGCTTCTTTGTCTTCAGAGAAACACTCTTAAAAATAGTTCCTACACACAAAGATTTTCTTCAAGGGTTCTTTTGTAAAAGTAGTTCTAGATATAGAACTACTAGATTCATTTTCAGTATAAGGTTCTATATAAAATCTACTACAGCACACTCTCCATCAATTTAAAGTACCTGTTCACAATGCAAAGAACCCTTTAATCATGCAAATGGTCTTTGAGTTTTTGAGTGGTTCTATATAGAACCATTTTTTTAAGGAAAAATAACACAATCATTGTTACAAAACTCATCATGCAGTTGTGTCTGTGGCAGATTTGTAAACGAGTACAGGTGTGGGCTGATTAGACACTGGATCTTGATTCAAGAGGGTCTAAAAGTGCTTTCTCCACTGTCCTATAAAATGGCTCTCATACTCCTTTTCCACCAACATGGAACGGGTTCTGTTTTGGTCCGTGAACCAAATTTTGAACTGTTTGCCACATTTCCACCAACAACTAAAGGGTTATGGAACAGAAAATGTTTGTTTGCAGTGGGAAGCTTAGAACCGCTGTCGATGTGTCTAGTTGTACAGGTGCAAGGAGCAATGACAGACCATTCATCTTGCACGGTATAGTCTTCTGGTTGGGTTTGAGTATAGAGGCCTCGTGACGAGCACTTCAGTCCTGCTTTTGCTGTGGAGCGACACACTGCCCCAACTGCTGACGCAATGATCAGGAGAGCCGTAGTTAAGAGAGTAAAGTCCTGAAGAAGGGTTTAAGGGGTTAAGCCTTAAAAAGGTTCTTACAAAAATACTACTTTTCAGAGCTGGAGGAACCATTTGCAGCACATTTATTTTCAAGAGTGTCGTCAGAAAGTTCTCCAGTACTGAATCTTTGGCTGCTTATGGATCTTCCTTTACTCTCTGCTTTCCTGGCTTTGTCCCTTTGATTTTGATCTGGTAGCCATGTGGATGCATGGGTTGCAAATCAGGCAAAATTAATTAATTAATTAAAACACTAGGAATTAAAGTTCAGACAGATCCATTCAGCTGTTCAGACAGACCCATTGTGTCTGCATTAAGAGTCATTTTGGCCCTAATTGCTTTTGATGAACTCTCGCGGTGCTTTTATACTGTAGATTGCTTTCTTTTCAGATCAGTAGACAGGAGCTTAGAGAAAGAAGCCCATTGTTGCAAGTGTTAGCAACATTTGAGGAACCAGAAGAAATTTATAGGTAAAGAAATTGGATTTAACTGACATTTCCCAATTACAGTGGGCGGCGTACCTCAGGCCTGATTTGCTAATGAAGGTCTGAGAGCCTTGTTATTGCATACTTATTGCATGAGTATATGCTTAGGTATGGACCAAGGGAGCCAAAGTACAAGTTTAAATGGACCCTTTGGGTCATCCTTACAGTCGTTCACAGTCATTTTGTTGTGTAATCACATAATTTATTGAATATTTCATTATGCAAAAAATTACATTTACATCAGATTTACATTTTGCATCAACAAGTTCAAGACGAGTCACTTCCATTGTATCAATAATGAGCAAAATATAGACAACTATGTTACTAAAGTGCTGCAGAGTGGTTATTAAGGTATTGCTAAATGATTATTATGGGTTGGTTTCTAAGGTGTTTAGGTTATTTATTTTAAGTGTTGGTACTGGAGACTAATGGCCCATTCTGTCATTCTGTACATTTGCTCATCATGGTACCAGATAGGGTTGGGTCGGGTCAGGTCAAAATCATAAAGCATAGAACCTATGAATGCTATTTGGGATTGTGCCAAATTTGATGGTTCTAACTCTGTAACTTTTCTCTAAGCATTAAGACTTCATATCATTTTTGTCCTGATTGGTTTTCACTGTGTCTCCCCCTCACTTCACATTCTCACACGCTTGCATTGCACCTTCTCCACAGGTACTGTGCAGGGACCATGCCCTGGGGCAACACAGGAGACCACAGAGATTTTGAACCTCAACGCCATGATGATGGCTACATCGAGGTCATCGGCTTCACCATGGCTTCACTGGTGTGTAGCTTCACTCTGGCTACTCTGATTTCTTCAGTTCATGTGTGAGAGATAATAGTGGTTAGATGGTGTAGATGAATGGTTGCTGTTTAATATGTCAGGAGCTTATGTTGAAAACAATCTGAGAAGTTCATCATTCCTGAAGTTTTGATTGCAGATGTTTTTTCACCTTCAGGCTGCACTGCAAGTGGGAGGCCATGGAGAGAGGCTGCACCAGTGCAGGGAGGTGACTCTCACCACCTACAAGACCATTCCTGTGCAGGTGGATGGAGAACCGTGCCGTCTGGCACCCTCCACGCTCCGCATCTCCCTCCGCAACCAGGCCAACATGGTGCAGAAAAGCAAGAGACGCACCTCCGTCCCGCTGCTCAATGAGTGAGACACATATATTTACACACTCTGATGCAAAGTAACATATTAGTAACTTACATAACAGCATGGATTCAGTAGAAAGAATGGTGAAGGATGGTGACTCTGTTTGAGTCAATGTCCATTGAAACAGTTGTTCTAATGCAGAGACAGCAGCCTAGATCATGGTCTAGTTCAGGAGCAGGAAATCCTGGTCCTGGAGTGCCAGGTTCCTGAAGAGCATACTGATTTTGGTTGGTTGATAAGGTAGATATACATGATTGTAAGTTGCTTGGTTGTCTGGTGAGTTGATTAGGTAGATATACTTTATGGTTAGTTGGTTGGTTGGTTGGTTGATTTGGTAGAGATATACATGGTGGTAAGTTGGTTGGTTGGTTGGTGGGTTGGTTGGTTGGTTGTTTAATTAGGTAGATATATGTGATGGTAAGTTGGTTGGTTGGTTGATTAGGTAAATATACATGGTAAGTTGGTTGGTTGTCTAGTTGGTTGTTTAGGTAGATATACATGATAATTTGGTTGGCTGGTTGGTTGGTTGGTTGGTTGATTAGGTAGATATACATGATGATTGGTTGGTTGATTGTTTGATTAGGTAGATATACATAATGACAAGTTAGTGGGTTGGTTGGTTGGTTGGTGGGTGGGTTGGTTGGTTGGATGGTTGGTTGGTGGGTGGATTGGTTAGTTAGTTAGTTAGTTAGTTAGTTAGTTAGTTAGTTAGTTGGTGGGTGGGTGGGTTGGTTGGTTGGTTGGTTGGTTGGTTGGTTGGTTGGTTGGTTGGTTGGTAGATTAGGTAGATATACATGGTGATTGTTTGGTTGGTTGGTTGGTGGGTTGGTTGGTTAATTAGGTAGCTATACATGATGATTGGTTGGTTGGTTGATTAGGTAGATATACATGATGATTGGTTGGTTGGTTGGTTGGTGGGTTGGTTGGTTGGTAGATTAGGTAGATATACATGGTGATTGGTTGGTTGGTTGGTTGGTGGGTTGGTTGGTAGGTTGGTTGATTAGGTAGATATACATGATGGTAAGTTGGTTGTTTGGTTGGTTGATTTGCTTGGTAGATATACATGCGGTGCTTTCTATCTAAAGCTACACACACAACCTGATCCATAAATGTCATAGAAGTCTACAGTCTGTTGTGAGATATATTTAGAGGCACATAAATACACATGATTCTGAAAGGATGGGTGGTTTTATCAGGCTGTTAACTAACCTGTCTGATTCTGCCTGCTGTTAGTCTTTCTCTGTTTAAGCTCCCAGTCTCTCTCCTGCATCGCTGTTTGCTGTCTAAAAGCCTCTGAAATGCACTAACCTTCGCTCCCCTCGTCACTTCTGTGTGTTGTGTTCTGCAGACCTTAGTGCTCTCTCTCTCGCTCTCTCTCTTTCTCTCCCTCTCATACTCTCTCTCTCTTGCTCAATATCCTTTTTTTTTCTTTCTTTAAGGGAGCAGTTTGACAAAAAATCTTGCCTTTAAAATTGCTCAGTTTTCCAGCTCAAATATAGTTGATTATTACGGTAAAGACGTCTTTCTTCTCTCAAATGATCTCCTTTCGTTTTACACTCAAGCTGCAAGGCTGTCTACAGTAGTGTGGAAGACATCAGCCCTCATTTATTTCACTTTCAATCAAAACAGACATCAGACAAATTCTCCATTACAGGTGATCTATGTGAAGATAAGCTCACCGGAAGAAGATTAGATCTAAGGTAATCCATAAGGAAGGTATGAACCAATGCCTGGGGAACTGGAGCATGGGCATAAGGAGGCAGCACAAGGACGCACCCAAAGAGTGGAGTGACTCACAAGGCTTTACTCACACATTTAAAACACCCAACACCAATGTGTAACAACAAAATAAAGCCCCTCTGGCCTGCTAGAGGCATGTGCCTAATAATAAGAGGTGTTTTCTCCCTCTCGGATCCTGTGCCCAGTGTCCGTGACCTCCTCCCTGTGAGTCCCTGTGTGACTGAGGAGCTCTCGTTGTCCTCATTGGCCCCTGTTGCACATCAGTGCCACGTGCAGCACGGCAGTAGGGGGGGTCGGCCCACCATCTCACCGCCACAAAGGTCAAAATCAAAGGTGACAAACTGAAGTTTTCAAATCCAAAATTAAAATACAGGGACATTGTAACAATCACGCACAACCTGGTGGACCACCAGCGAAATTGCCCCCATCAGGACTTATAGCTTTTGTCTTTGAGAGGGAGGAAATAAAATCACTCTCCGTTCTCACTTCCTTCCACTGTGAGGAGACAACAGTGTGGGTCTCAAAGGGTGGGACAGGGATCAAGAACTTTCTTTCTGAGAGAAGGATGCCATCAGTTCCCTGCTGACCACCCCAGAGTGCAGACTTCAGCATCATTGAATACGGCGGTGAAGTTCTAAGGCTGAACTTTGGAGGGGTGGAATGACCTGGGACCAGATTCACTTCATACATCAAAAATCTCCTTTTTTTTTTCCCTCTCATCATGAATGAGACAATGAATGAGCAGGTGTCCCAATACTTTTGTCCATATAGAATAGCTAACAGAATCAATGTAGAAGTAGCAGTGAGGTCTGTTACCAGCTAATTCGAGAAGCTGTGGTGAAGGTTAGTGTAGATGGAGTTTAAACTGATCTGCTGATCATCTCAGCAGCTCGACTACATTTGAGTTCAAGGGAAAATTGGGATCCTTTGCCAAACGTTTCCCTTATTCTCCACCTCCTGTCTGTGCTTATTATCTAACCCCTTATCCATGTTTGTCTCTCATCCCCCCTTCCTCTCTCTCTCTCTCTCTCTCTCTCTCTCTCTCTCTCTCTGGCTTGCCTGTGCTCCTGTGTTGCCTGTGCTGGCCTTCAGCATTCAGAAAGTGTGCGCAGCAGATTTGCGCCGCCTCTCTGCTCCCCCAGACTCCTTCTCTGTGTAAGTATCTCTCTCTCACCTTCGCCACACACACTCTCACACACCCACCTGTGTGGGTTATGAGCGTGTGCCTGTGTGTGTGAGTGTGGAAGGAGGCTCCGTGTGCGACTGAGCAACCAGCACACATCAGTTCTGCATCTTTTTTTTTTGTGTGTGTGTGTGTGTGTTTGTGTGTAGGTGTGTTCTGTCTGCTTCACCAGTGTGTTGTCTTGTGTGTGTGTCTGTCAGTGCCGAGTGTTCCCGGTGATCTGTCAGTATGCAGTGAAACGTGCCTTAGAAGGGTTGGAAGAGGTTCTATTGAGGGTTAGACCGTCGTACAGGCTGACGTAGAACGTAGTTTCCTCATTTTGTTCACCCTCCTGTCCTTGTGCAGTAGTTCTGAATGAACCCTTAGAAGTCCTCATTTCTGCCAACGATGACAAAACAGTGTAATGAATGAATGTTACACTATAATAACTGAGGAGTTATGGTTTGAAATTGTCCTGGTTGTGTCTCCAGTCTTGACATCGGACTCAAAACGGACTCAAAACTCATTTTCTATGATTAAACATGTGATTAAAGACGAGTCTTCTAAGGGTTATTTATATATTTAAAGGTACACCAAGTATTATCCTCTCAGAGCTCTAAAACTGGCTTAAGTTCACAGGTATTTTACTGAACACAGGCCTTTACTGAACACGGACCTTCGCTATATAGACAAACACTAAACACAGGCCTTTACAAAACACAGATATTCACTGAACACAGGCAGTTACTATACAGGCATCTACAGAACAGAGATATACACTTAACAGAGACGACTACTGACCACTGAACACAGACATTTAGTGTACAGGTGTTTACTGAACACAGACATTTAGTGTACAGGTGTTTACTGAACACAGACAGTATACAGATATTTACTGAACACAGGCATTGAGTGAACACAGGTGTCTACTGAACACAGATGTTTACTGAACACAGATGGTTACTGAACACGGACATTTAGTGTACAGGTGTTTACGGAACACAGACATTTAGTGTACAGATATTTACTGAACACAGGTGTTTACTGAACACAGACATTTACTGAACACAGGCCTTTACTGAACACGGACCTTGGCTATATAGACAAACACTAAACACAGGCCTATACAAAACACAGATATTCACTGAACACAGGCAGTTACTATACAGGCATCTACAGAACAGAGATATACACTTAACAGAGACGACTACTGACCACTGAACACAGACATTTAGTGTACAGGTGTTTACTGAACACAGACATTTAGTGTACAGGTGTTTACTTAACACAGACAGTGTACAGATATTTACTGAACACTGGCATTGACTGAACACAGGTGTCTACTGAACACATTTAGCGTACAGATATTTACTGAACACAGACATTTAGTGTACAGAAATGTACTGAACACAGGTGTTTACGGAACACAGGTGTTTACGGAACACAGACATTTAGTGTACAGATACATACTGAACACAGATATATACTGAACACAGATATTTACTGAACACAGAAATTTACTGAACACAGACATTTAGTGTACAGATGTCTGCTGAACACAGGCATTCATTGAACACAGACAGTTACTGTAGACATCTGTCGAACAGATGTTTATTGTCCAGACATCTACTGAACACAGGCATTCACTGTACACTGGTGTTTATCACAAATGTTCATATTGTTTTAGGATCAATTCTACTTACTGTACCTTTAAAGCTAGCTTTCGAGAACCGTTAACTGTCTGGTTCTCCTCAGAAACCTCTGTGAGTTCATCTCATTTACATGGTGAACACTTGTTACACAGGTTGGGAAGAGAGTACTGAGTTTAGTTTACGTCTGTTGAAAAGTGTCTTTACAAACCCACGTGCTCGTCTTTTCCATGTCTTGGAAAGAGGCCGCATCAGCTTTTCACTCCACATTCTTGCGTCCGCTGACTCAGTGTCTCTGTTACCGACCGTGTGTGATATAATGCACAAAGTGACCATGTAACTCACGTGAGTGAAGACTGTCTGCTGCTGCCTTTGCCTTGTACATAAAGGCACGGCAAAGGGCAACATGTGTGCTCATGCACGTCCTTCTCTCTGTGTGTCTTTTCTCTGCAGCTCACATGGGGTGCCTGAACGCCTGCGACTGCGCGTCAACCGCATCAGCCTGCCGGACTACGAGAATCTGCAGTTCGACAAGGAGCGTCTGCGGGACGGCTGTGAGTCTCTATATTCTGGACTGTTTACTCACTGAGTTGATAGAACTTGTTCCATAAGAAAGCTTCACGATTTTGGTTGGTTCGCTGGCAGTCAGACAGAATTGCCAAGCTATACTAGACACACACACACACACACACACACACACACACACACACACACACACACACACACACACACACACACACACACACACACACACACACATTGTTTTCTAGCATCACACTACTGGATATTCTAACAGACAGTTCCAGATGTTCTAAGGCAGTGGTTTGAGGATGAGGAATTTAAGCCAGTGATAAAAAAATCCTCAATAGTGAAATTATTTTTGTGCATCCATTCATTTTCATTTTTTTTCAGAAGAACATAAAGGACAATTCCACAGTGTTTTCAAAAATACGTTCATTTTATAATCATAATTTTTATATAGCCTATAAAACTAGGGCAGGAGTGACTTATTCGTGTAATCATATGGGAGTATTTTAGACAGAAGCCTCTGTAAAGACTGGTTCATACCTACTGTGGATGCAGTGCCAAGTTGACGGGTGTGGAGGTGGAGATCACTGTCACAGCTGTATCACACCTATAACAACTGCTGCACTATTTTCTTTCTCTTTTGTAAAATTGTTTTCATTGAGCAAACACAAACACAAATGTAAACATTTAAAAAAGTGAAAAATAGGTTTGTCTGTATTAGTGAACTCCAAACCACTGATGTTCATCACCATCATAATGCATATATTGCTTCCACTGATGTATAGTGACAATTACAAAGCCTCTGTGTGTGATGTTTATCATTGATGAATACTAATTTTGTTTGTGTGTGTGTGTTGCGTGTGTGTGTGTGTGTGTTTAGCTACCCCGGTTGGCATAGTGGTGGTAAGAGGAGACTGTGACCTAGAAACATGTCGACTCTACATTGACAGACTGCAGGAGGTGAGACGCTCCCCTGAGTGCTTTTCCTTCACCAGACCAGCTGCTTTTCTGTCAGTGTGGCGCTGCTGCTGAATACTGGGGCAGTGCGTCCTCTCGGGCACTTTAAGCTTCCTTTTTTTAACTTAAACTCACCATCAACAAAGACATGCAGTAATTACTCCAGTCTCCTGGACACAAGTCTCACTCAAATCTGAAGCTGGGTTATGGATGTATATATATATATGATTAGCAGTTCTGCTCACCTACACACTCAGTATGCACATTGCATAAGCCCCCCCCCCCACACACACACACACACACACAACTTAATAAAGAGGCACCCTCCACTTTGGAGACATTTTAATGGACACAGTGCTGTAAAACCATGACTTTTTGTTGGAATGTTATTTATATTTATTCTAATACTAATGTTTTACTGAATAATTAAACATTCATTGCCCAAATAAGGAGCTTTTTATTTTTACACAGTACTGTTTACATCTGATGTGTTTAGCCTAAAGTTTGTCTTTTAAGGTTGGGAACTGAAATGGATTTCCAATTGTGTCCTAAATTATTACCAGTGATTGATATAAAACTGACAGGCCATGGTAGATTATATGTAAGCAGTCCAAGAGGGATGGCACTTGGTCCACATTTTTGTTCTCTGTCAGTAAATTTGGCGATGTTGTGACTGTTTGGGGGAGGGCTGGGCGATATCGATATTTTATTTTATTATGCTCCACTCCCTGCTCTCCCTCCTCCCCCATTCATACAGTTTGGAGGGACATAGGACTGAGTGTGAGGACTTAGTCATCTACATATCAATCCATCCATCTATCTATCCGTCCATCCATCCATCCATTTTCTGTACCGCTTATTCCTGAATAGGGTCACAGGGGAGCCAGTGCCCAGCCGGCAACTCTGAGCGCAATGGCAGGAAACAACCGTAGACAGGGCGCTAACCCATCATAGGGCTCTGACATACTCACCAGAGGCAACAGCACTATCCACTGGACCACCATGCCACCGCCCTCATCTATCTATCTATCTATCTATCTATCTATCTATCTATCTATCTATCTATCTATCTATCTATCTATCTATCTATCTATCTATCTATATATATATATATATATATATATTCAAATTTCAATACGTTTAACATATTAAAAAAGATGGAAGAGGTACTTCATAGGGTGTCCTAATTTTTCACATCATATATTGTATATCGTGTATCACCATTCAGCTAAAATATATCAGGATATGAATTTTTGTCATCACCCAGCTCTAGTTCGGGGCTCATTAAGGGACATTAAGTGACATTATTAATCAGCTACACATTACTTAGTTCTGCCTTTCTGCTGTTTTAATAGGACCTGCATCAGGCTCCCTCTGCTGGGCATAGAGTGCACTATCAGGTAAATACTTTTGCTGTAATGTAGCCGTGTTTAAATGAACGTGGGAAATAATTTTTGTTTTTTCTGTTTTTATGTACAATATATAATGTGAATCTAGCAGTTGCGTTATGAACATTGCTCTGTAGTAAATAAATGTCCAAATGTTTGTGGACACCCCTTCTAAATAATACATTCAGCTACCTTCAGCTGCACCCATTGCTGACACAGAATGCACAAATGCACACACACACACACAGTTTATCTAGTCCCCAGTAGAGAAATATTCCCAATAGAATTGGAGCAGATGAACATGAACCTATTGGTACCATGCTTAATGCCAGGCATGTGCTGGAATAGTTTCAGCCCTCAGCACAGAGGTGTGGAGCAGTGGAACGATGGTGCTCCATTCGATACTTCTGGGATAGAGTTGTGGAGGTGGGGATGAGGTCAACATGCTGAACTCACTAATGCTCTTGTGACTTAAAGCAATCAAATGCTCACAGCAATGCTAGACATCCTCCAGTGACTTGGATAAAGCTCAAATTCTATGATGTGTGATTAAGTCCTCTCTCTCTTTCTCAGGATGAGATCAGAGGAATGCCCAGGCCTGCTTCTGCCCACAGACTGTCTCCGAACTGGAGCTTTCTCGACTGTGAGACTGTATTCATGTTTACATCTTACCTGTCGCGCTCAGTTCAGTATTGTTACATCAAGACATCTTACTTTCTTCTGTTTTCTGTTTTCCAGCCACTTCAGCTGACCGGTTTTACCGTATAGACAAGGCTCAGGTAGGCCCGAAGGCTTTCACGCTTTCAGTGAGCTTGAGTTTGTACACTGTGCATACGTTTTAGGCACCAAAGCACATTCTTTCACCCACTAACATTTATGGAACCACTGGAACCCAGTACAAATGAATGCCGTCAAAGCCAGCATTGCTTTTAATATATATGTACTGATTAGTAATGCTTAGGGTGGAATACAAATCACGGAGCATAAAGGGTTAAAACCATTCATCTCAGCTTTTATTGTGTGATTTCATTTATAAAAACTACAGAACACATTAGAACCGATGCAGAAAAATACAGTATAAAATAATCCATCCATCCATCCATTCATCCCGGGGCTGGGTCGCAGGGGCAGCACTCTTAAGCAGGGATGCCCAGACTTCCCTCTCCCCCGACACCTCGGCCAGCTCCCCGGGAGGGCCCCCGAGGCATTCCCAGGCCAGCCGAGAGACATCCATCGTCCCTCCAGCGTGTCCTGGGTCTACCCCTGGGTCTACCTCCTCCTGGTGGGGCGTGCCTGGAACACCTCCCCAGAGAGGCGTCTAGGGGGCATGCGAAAAAGGTGCCCGAGCACCTTTAATATAAAATAAGAAAAATCTATTTTTGCAGAAAATAGATGAGATCTTGTGATCTTTTCTGAAGATCAAAGCTTGGTTCCAGATACCTCCTAGTGGGTGTGTTCACTCGAACCTCATTAAGCACTGATTTACCAAACCAGGTGTTGGAGGAGAGCTATAAATAATACTATACTCCCACGAGAAGGGCTTCGGAGATGTTTTAATGAACACAGTGATGTAAAACCACTACTTTCTGAATGAACATTATGAGTCTGTATTCAAATATTACAGTAAATAAAGGTAAGGAGATCTTTTTGCATTTGTCACAGGTGCCTAATACTTTTGCACAGTTCTGTGGGTTTTGTAATTGCTTTTATTCACTGCACCACATTTCCAGTGTTTCTGTTGACACTGTAATGTTATCAAATGTGATCCTGCCTCAGCACTGATGTGTGTTTGTGTCCCTTACAGGAACACCTGCACTTTGTGACAGAAATCTGTCAAGATGAGGTGTTCATCCTGGACCACGAGGTGCCACCGGTGAGCCAGGCCCGAGTCCCAGAAATGCCTGATGTGGTGGTGGAGCCCAGCTCTAGGTGAGTGTTTATCAGATATTATCCTGCCTCCCCTCATCTGGGAATGTTCCAATCATAGATTATATGTTTAAATATGATTAAAAGAAGATAATTACTAATGCAAGAAATGGCAGTGCTTGTGAAACTGTATATCAGTATATTAGAGAATGAAATAAGAATAAGAAAATGAGAGGCAAAGGAAACTGACTAATTCTGTCCTCTCTTTGTCTGTGCAGTGTTCCCCTGACAGCAGAAGAACAAGGTACAATATATATGTAGATACTCAAGCTTGTTTATGATCTAGGTGGAGCTGGCAGCGGCAGATACTGTAAAAAAGGCCTTTTCCCATAAGTCCTTTAGTCATTCCAAAGGACTTCTCCCTCATGACACAGAGAGACTCTGAGTGTGTGTCTCAGTAAACATGGGGTGTAAGATCCTATTGATAGGGCAATCTGAGGACTCTGTAAATGGCATTCTGCTGAACTAGACAGCACGTAGAAAGGATATACAAATGGTGTGACTGCATTATGAGTGCCATTGGAAATTCCTGACTTGTTCTTTATGTCTGTCTGATTTGCAGCTTTGCTCACTGCAGCCAGTTCAGGCGACCTACAGACGGTAAAAATGTGTGGAATTAGTGCAAAAATGTTTTACTGAAGTGTAAAAACACACACACACACACACGTAAATAAACACACAAACACATACGTTTCAAAACTCTTCATCTTACATGTATTTACATCTAAGATACGTCATCCAGAGCAGCTGAATCGTGTTACACAGGTTTGGTTGTCTTCTAGAGTGGTGTGCTTGTCTGGCTTGTCATGAACCCTAACATGACAACAGTAGGGTGGTGTTGTTACCTGCTACTCTACACCACCACCTCGTTTCCACATCTCTCTTCTTCTCCCACACAGTTGTCTAGCGCCTGCAGCAGTGGTCTCAGTTTGCTGGTCAGAGACGCTGGAGGTCGCTCCGTTTTGCACCTGGCCTCTCAGAATGGTCACAGTGAGCTAGTGAGCTTCATCATACAACAAGGTGAGAAGCAAACTGAGATCTCCTTAATATTTATGGAGTTTCTACCAGACAACAGATTCTCTCCTGCTGTTTGATTGTGTCTACTGTACTAGTGTCACTAGTGTCACAAAAAAAACTAGAATATCATAAAAATGCTCATTTGTTTTATTCAAAAAGGTAAACTGTGATATTTCAAGTGACATTTCAAGCCTATTATTATTATATTTGTTTTACTGTTTACTGGCTTATAGAAATCCAGATAATTTTGAAACAAAAGCTTGAAATATATCACTTTAATGTAATGAACATAAAACAAATTTTAATTTTTGAATTAAATGATCAAATTATCATCTCAATTAAGTCAGACGTGCCACTGAAAACACCAATAACTGGTTTATTAAAGACTGGAGTCCCAATATGAGCCTCATTTCTCATTCACTCCGAGCCTTTTCAGTTTGGATGCTGTAAATGACTTTGTATTTGAGCCACTTTATTCCCCTTAATAGCTGCACATCTAATATACAAACGTTACTTTCACTAAACCGGTGATTTTGCACTGTCCTTGACCAATTAAACCATCACCTCTCACAGGAAGTGCTGCTAACTCAAGTAAAGCTCTCATATTTTGGAAACTTGGAGAGAAGAACCAGGTGGAAAAAACAATTACCGTATTTTCTGGACTATAAGCCGCTACTTTTTTTTCCACGCTTTAAACCATGCGGCTTATAATGCGGTGCAGCTTTTTCTTCTTATATATGTTATTTTCCAGATATTTTTTTTTTTAACTTTGCGGGTGCGGCTTGTATTCCGGTGTGGCTTATAGTCCGGAAAATACGGTATATTTGGAAGATGAAACGAAAGAGGAAGATGAGGACAATCAACCAGATGGAAGAATATAAACAGCTATGAATAAAACTGAAGATAAAAAAGAAGATCTAGAAGATCAAAAACAAGCACCGTGCATAGGATTTTGTACTAAAATGATTTCTGTTCAGAAATAAAAGGTTGAAGAATAAAAAGTAAATCTGAAGAGACACTTTGTGAATTTTAGCTGCTTAGCTCGATTTATCCAGCTCAGAAAAGAGTTCAAATTCACTTCAGATACTTTAGGCACACACAGCTTCCCTAGTCCCTGTAGAGAAGTACTGCCAATAGATTAGAACGCTCTGGAGCAGATAGACATGAACTTATTGACTCAATACCTAAAGCCATACTTTACTCGTATTTTTTAGGCTCAAAGATGATGCTGGATCTAACTGAGAAGGAGACGTAAGTGCCAGTCAATGGTCAACTTTGTTTTTTATTTGTCACATTATTTAAAAATGCCAGCTGTCATTTACATTGTATGAACATTGTAATCATGAACCAGCAGAAATCATCCACAAAGCTCTTTGCGAGTTTTAAGAAGAAGGTTTTTCCTTTCTTGTTACAAAAAAAAAACATCTGTTTTTCAGAGGTGATACGGCTTTGCACAAAGCTGCCCAGCAGCGACAGCAAACTGTGTGCCAACTTCTGCTGGAGGCTGGGGCTTCCCATAACAAAGTGAATTTCCTTGTGAGTTTGCACTTCTGAATCATTATAGATGACAAAGAAAGCATCTACACTTGCTGGAACGTGCTGCTTTTCTGTCTTTATAACTTCTTGAGTGAATGTCATACATCAAGGCAGGACGGACAGGAAGGTGAAATAAACAGTGTGTTTAATGAAGGGATCAGGCCAAGTTCAAATACCAGAGTTCCAACAGAGACAAGACGGCACAGCATGAGACATAGTCGATAAGATCAAGGAGGGTCAAAACCAGGAGACTAATAACCAACCAAATCCACAGATGAAATCAAGAAAGGCAGAACAAGGGTCAAAAACACAGTAAGAAGAGGGAGTCAGATCACTGAGTACGGCAGGTAATGAGGCTAGTATTTGGTGATGACACACAGGAAAACCAGAATATGTAGGGGAATATACGGGTGATTAGTATTCCAGCGATTTGAGACCTGGACTTGGTCATGTGATTAGAAGACTGTCTGAGTGTCATGTTGAGTTTTAGAATAAGCCTCATGACTAATGACTCAGTGTTACAGGCAGCGGTTCAGAACCACAACAGTGCCCCACCCGTGTTCGTTCTCCATGCACTAGTTTATCATCTGGCCAACAAACAGTATTCCAGTACCGGGCAGACATTTCTAGATGTTTTCTAAAGTGAACCATTTGTATTTACTTTTCAATGATGTCTTTTCATTTTAGACTTTAGACTTTCATTTTAGACTTTCAGTTTAGACCTTCATTGAGGGGGTTGTTTTTGACCTCATTGAGGGGGGTTCTCGAGTTGACCAGATTTTGTTTATGGAAAGAATTCCACAATCATGTACTGTACTTCAGTTCTTATGGTCTTCCAGGTTTTTGATGTTGCTTAGTTTGCCCATGCCTTTCCTCTTTTTAGAAATGTTACAAATAGGGCTCCAATTGACTCTGAGTCTGAGGGCTGCAGCTTCGATTACCGAGAGTCCAAGAGAGCAAAATTGGCCATGATGTAAAAATGTCTAATTACAAATCTAGTATGGGTTCATTTAATGTCCACTCTTGACTACTGTAAGAGGGGGCATGTGACTCATGGCCGCAAATGTGACTTCCTTTAAATAAAGTTGAAACTGGTTGTTCACAATCAGCTCATATGCAACTGGGCATTTCTCAAGTGGGGTAGACTCAGTAACAATGACATCCCACAGTAACAGAGCAATCGCACCAGGCTTCTTTTGAAATGAATGAAAGCTGAGATGTATAATCACACCCTGAAAATCAACACTTCAATTACAATTTTGACTGGTGTACAGAGAAATGACCAATAAAGGTTTCACTGTCCAAATACTTCTGAGTGGGAACGTCTCATAAGGTTTGTGCCATTTGTTTTACACTATTTCAGGGGAAAACTCCCAAGGACTGTGCTCAGGAAGCTGGTGATCCTGAACTGGCCTCCTATCTGGAGGGGCAGTCAGAAGGGCCGGCAGCTCGTGAGGACCTGGAGACGGCTGTGTGAAGGAACACTGAACCTTGTAAAGAGATTGATCCCTGTATACCACGGCTTTCACCACTCATGGAAGTATCAAGAGGTCACTCGCTCACATCCAGAGACAGGGAGGAAGAATGGAGAACGAAAGAGTGAAGCAGAGAGGTGTGAGAAGGTCATAGCAGTGACCGAAAAGAGCCTCATACAAGGATGGTTATCCTTTCTGGGAAATGACCACACTGAGAAGGACAAGCTCACTGTTACTTCCTAGGAATCACTGTGGGTTTAGAATGGTTTTAAACAGATTTGTTTTTGGCATTTATTTATTGCTATTATTTATTGATTTATTTATTTGAAGAACGGACTGTACTTTATTTTAAAAGACATGGTTTCCTCTCATGGCCTGTGTTCTGGTGTAGCACAGTTCAAGGGATAAAGTTTCTCACCACAGTTTCCTAAATGGGGGCCATGAAGGGTTTCTTGGAGTCAGATCTGACAGAATGTTACACTGCTGCCCACTCTTCTCGCACATGTATTTAACAGGTGAAAGAACACTGTTAAAGAGGTGTGTTTTCTTCTGACCAAATGTAGTCATCACTGTAGTTCTTGCCTGTTTCGTACGGTCATATGTAATATAACCAACCTGGGTCGACACAGGATTCACCCCCCCATCCCCCCCAAGACGTGAACCACCAGCCTTGCAGCACTTCTGCAGAGTCTCAACACACTTGGAGAAGAACACTAATCACCTTGTGATTATTGGACCTCAGTCCACCTTTCCCCTGAGGGACCTCCAGTGGTTGGCCAACCCAGGAGCAAGAACGCCACCTGGAAACTTTGTGTAGTTGTTTATTTGAACATGAACTTCCTTCTTTGTACTGGGAGAGCTGACATTATGTGCCTGTCATTCTAGAAAAGTCTTTTATTTGTTGCTGTTTGGGGCAGTTGAGAGTGTGAGTATCCTACTTTTCTCCATATCACAACTCGAGAACCCACCTGACGATGGAGGACAGAGATTCACCGAGGAGAACCTGAACCCGTCAACGTGATTATCAATGTAAATACAGAATACCTGTAATATGAGCATCTGTTCTATTTTTTATTATTATTATTATCATTGTTTCGTGTGCGGTGACAGTGGTGTGATAGTCTAATTATTTTGTTCATCTTAAGAAACAAGAGGTAGAATAATCTGAGCCATATTCAATGCAATATGAATGGATGACATTTGTGCATTTATGTCTTTATTTCTACATTACATTAATGTTAATAGATAAACGGTTGTCTGAGGCACCTAGTTGGAATATGTTACCTGTTCTTAGTAGTGGCGGATCAAGACACACTCTGAAAAATAAAGGTTCTTCAAATGGTTCTTTTGAGCAGTTTCATAGAAGAACTACTCTTGCTTCCATAGAGAACAAGCCTAGGTAGCAGTATGGGTATGTTACGGAAAAAAATGTTCCATGAATGTTCTGAAAATGTTTGACATGTGTGGTAATGGTT
This sequence comes from Acestrorhynchus altus, assembly GCA_034509495.1. Taxonomy (NCBI): domain Eukaryota; kingdom Metazoa; phylum Chordata; class Actinopteri; order Characiformes; family Acestrorhynchidae; genus Acestrorhynchus; species Acestrorhynchus altus. Next base: position 5,919,484 of record CM067501.1, read on the forward strand.
TCTAGGGATGTGTCAAATATTTGGCAACCAAAACTATTTGGCCAAAAGAAGCACTTTAGATGTTCCACCTCAGTACGTAATGAGTCTTGCACGGGGAATCCCCCGTTTTCAAAACACCACTTTTTAATGTGTAGTGAACTACTACACATATTCAAACTTCTGCCACTGCCAAAAACGTTACAATCGGAAGCCAGAGATTGACGCAAAGCAGGGTGATGTGCGATATGATCTCAACATGGTGTCTTCAGATGCATAGACTTATTCTGAGTCATTTGAAGCCACTGTACTATTCTAGGAACATCCAGATAACCTGCCAGTTTGTTGGTGTCTTTCTAAGCACCAAACTTGTACCAATAAGAACATTGACGTAACATTCTACTAATGAAATCTAGCTTGGAGAGAACAACTCTGCAAGAATTGGTTTTAGACTGGTCTTTTCTTCTTCATATCTCTGCAGATGTGTTTCTTTATGAAACCAAAAGGTCTTTTTTTCTACAGTCGCTCAAAGAACCCTTTGTAGCAGTTATTTTACGAGTGTATGTCTCCACGTTCAGGAAACATCTTTAGTTCTGTAGCCCTCTCCAGTGTATTGTTGACTTGGGGAACCCAAGATCAGCCATGAGAAACTAAAGCAACCTATGTGTGCAATCTCTGATCTGTGTGGACAGAATGTAAGCGGTAAACATTAAACAGTAGCTTTTTGGTGTTCATTTTGATATCGTAGGCCTGCACTCTTAACGGTGGCCGTATCCTTTTCTGTGAAAAACGAGAGGATAAATCGCAAGCATCTGCATGAAAATGGCCATGATGGAACCTTGCTGAACCTGCTGTGAGAGTGATTTCTATATTAATAATCTGCTGTTTTTCTTTTTTTGTATTATTTGTGATTTTAAAGCTTTATTGTGCATGAGATTTTGTTACCTCTGGATATTTTCACCCCTTGATGATGTTGATGAAACGGCATTACTTCTCTATTTCTCTCTCTCTCTTTTTTTTTTTTAAAGACAAAGAACGTCATAACTTATCAGATACGTGTTCAATGATTCTGTCGTTGGGTTTTTTATCTTTTGAAAGATGGGATTACTTGAATGTCTTTTTTCCTTTTCTAATTGTGTATTTCAGTGTCTATTTTAGTGCCGTTAGAGTCCTCGCAACTGGACTCTGATGACGTATTAATATGGACATGTTACATAGGTCTCACATCTTGATGGAATGTTGGAGAAGAAGGAGACGTGCAGTGGGAAAGTACCAGTGCTTACCAGAGTAGGACTGTGACATTCAGATGTAATGTTCTTTTTGCTGAGGTTAAAAAAAAAAAGAAGAAAACAATGTTTAACATCCACTGCTGACCACCATTCACACTACTGTAAGAGTAAACCTCTCTGCCCTGTTGAACTATGAAATATAACCTTTATCCTGAGTGTTTTATTGCCCTAAGGCCTTGCCTTGTGCCATACCAGAGACTGGCTTTATAATCAAGACCAAAAAAAAAACAACTTTGTCTAGATTTTCACACATTTCACGTCTACACTCACTGTTACTTGGTGTCCAGTTTATTTTTGACAAATTGAAGTAAAGCATTTGAGAATAAAGCATGCCAGATCACACACCCCTCTGTATGACCTTGTTTTATAAGAATGAAATGCAATAATGGTCTCCATGCATCATGCATGTTGTCGTGCCAGTGTTTTATAAGCACATGTTTGGTGCTTTCCCAGTTTTGCAATCTTCAAGCTTGTTTGCTGAGACATATCAGAAAGTGTACTGAACTATGACATCTACATGTCTGCATGCATTGAACCCCAGGTTAATAATTCAGCTATTAATTCTAATACAGACTATCAGTATCAGTATATGATGGAGTTCCACAGGGTTGTACTGCAGGGCCTGATGTTATAAATGATAGTATTGTAGTTATGAGTGGAGAATTGGAGTGTGGGCTTCCATCCAGGCTCTAACAAATTAAGCATTGAATAAAAACAAATGTAATTTTAAAAGTTACACGGGAACAATTTCAATTTTAAGCCTTAATATTTTCCAAACCTCTTCTCTTTTTGACACATTTTGGTCTAAAATACAGTTTTCTTACAAAGTGACCAACTCATATGGATATGGAGTTTATTATTTAGATCATAAATGATTTTTATATCATTTATATTTTATATATTATAGTCCCTGTTATATATTATAGTCCCTGTCCCTGTCCCTGTTTTATTGCCCAGTGCCTTGCCATGTGCCACACCAGAGACTGGCTTTATAATCAAGACCAAAAAATAATGGTCTATGTTTTCACACATTCACACAAAAGCTTGTTTTATAAGAATGAAATATATAAATGGTATATTATATCAAATATAGTTTCTCTATCATATATATCGATGGCGTATTATTAAGAATATATTTTCTCATTTATGTTGGTGGTATATTATCAAAAAATATATAGTTTATTATGATAGAACTTTATTGATGTTTATTGAGGGTTCTCTCAGGGGAATTAAGGTTCCAGTAGCAGCATCAGTACAGTACAGCAAAGAGAAGAGAGTGAAAAGTGGTGAACATTTAAATACATGAATGATTCGCCGATGATTTCAGCCAGTCAGCGCAGGGCTTCTCAAAGCCCTTTTAAAAGGGGAACCAAATTTACCTATTAATGGTTAAAGCTTCTATTTTTTTTAATTAATTGAAGTATAAATATTAAAAGCATTCTTTGAGAAATTAAGTCCACTATGAATATTAAGTTATTTTAATAAAGTCGGCTATAAAAATATCCAATCTTTTCTGAAAACTCAATTATGAACATTCTTTTTTAAAAATAAAACTATTCCAGTGTAAATTATAAATGAACTATATGAATCTAAGATTGAATTATGAATGTTAAAAGCTCCTATTTTTTTAAATTGGACCTGGATGATTCATCTCACTTGTAAATATCTGTGACAAGATGACTCAGCCTCAGTACTTCCAGACTAGTACTCTGTACTTTCACTTTCACTGTTCATGGGGAACTCTAGCTGGGGTTATGTAACATGGGATTATCTAACACTTATGAGGGTTTTAACTAATTAAAGCGTCCTAGTTCAGGTTTATTGAACTTCCTCGTGCTCTGATTTAATTTATGAACAGCTGCAGGCTGTAGTTACCCAGACAAAACAAAAGGAACATAACACACATACAAACACACACAGTATACAGTTCTCTCAGTCAGGACTGAACACTGGTACGGACCAGTCCCAGTAGTAGAACCCAGGACCCGTGGAATGCTTTATCGTTGGGGCCCAGTTCACCAGTAGGAATCCACTCAGTCCCAGTAGACTGATGTCCAGATGACTCTAGGACACTTCACAGATGAACCAGACTCAGCGTTCATCGGAAGGGCTGCGTCCTCCACTGTCCCTGTGCTGTATTCTTTAGTCCAGAACTCACTGCTGAACCTGTGACCCACGTACTCAGCAGTGCAGCCTCCGTCCATCTTCTTCAGTCCAGACGTCGGAACACTTCCGGTCCCTGAACTCGCATCAGCTCCTCCACTATCTATCTCTTTAATAATATATTTAATATTTTGTGTATATATATATACACACACACAAGGAAGTGAAGGTACCTGTATTTAGGGATGAGTAATACAAAATCATGATGATCATCAGGTTTTATTGAGTTTTTATTTATCATGGTTATATTGGATGCCCTTGATTACACTTGGTTACAAAGACAGAAAATATTCTCTTACAGGGAAAAACCAATGTGATTTTTTCAACCCTACAGTGACAATGTGGGAAAACGTGTGACTACATATGATACTTATTTTCCACTTTTGAAACTTTTGCTGTGTTTTTGGAACATTTCACATTACAAAACTGTGCGACTTTATTCATTAACCCCCGAAATAGAATCAATTCATTTAAAGCAAAAATGTGACCATGACTTCAGAGCATTGAGTTCTCATGCCAAAGAATGTTCAACCACTTACATGCTTGTTTTCTTTTAGTCAGTCATTCTCCTCCTCCTGGAACTTAACTACAGCAGCTGGCTCCTCCTTCTGTAGGGCTGATTCTCCGTTTCCCCCGCCCCCCCTCTTACGTATACTCTTAAATACAAAGTAGGAACCAGCTGTCCAGTTACGGGAGAAGACCGGCAGATATGACGGGAGACACGCAGCGACAAGCCATGTAAGTCTCTACTCTGAGCTCTGACGACCGACTACAATTTTTTTTTTTAATTATTATTAAAAGTCAACTAGTCATTTATTAATAAATCTTAAGTGAAGCAGCTATAAATACTGACAGTATTTTCTGAAAACTCAACTATGAACATTTAAAAGTCCTTTTTTTTAAATAAGTCAACTATGAACATTTCTATAAAACTAAATAAAAATAAATAAAACTAAATAAAACTAATCCAATGTAAAATTTATAAATGAACTATATGAAACTAAAATTGTATTATGAATGTCCTATTTTTGAAATTGAGTCAAATAACAGCATTAAAACATTTTCAGCTGCTCTAAAATTGAGTGTAACTGTAAATCTTGATACAAATTGGACCTGGACGATCCATCTCACCTGAAAACAGCTGTGTGGACATGTCTAGACTCAGCCTCTGTATGTCCAAAGAGTAGTACGCTGTACTTTCACCTTCTGAACAAATCAGGTTAGAGTTCAAGGGGAACTCTTATTATCTAACACTTCTGAGGGCTTTAACTAATAAAAGCAGTCCTAGTTTAGGTTGATTGAACTTTCTGGAGCTTTTCACTGATTTAATGTATGAATGTAGTTCACTCAGTCAGGACTGAACACTGGTATGGACCAGTCCCAGTAGTAGAACCCAGTACCCGCGGAATGCTTTATCGTTGGGGCCCAGTTCACCAATAGGAATCCACTCAGTCCCAGTAGACTGATGTCCAGATGACTGTAGGACACTTCACAGATGAACCAGACTCAGCGTTCATCTGGAGATGCGTATATATAAAAACAAGTGAAGGTACCTGTAGCTAGGGATGAGTCATCGTGGTTATATCGCATGACTGTACATAAATTTGGTTACAAACAGAGAAATGTAATTTTGCAGAGACATTGAAAGGGGCGTGAGTGTCCCATTAACTCATCCTGCCCTCTCAGAGCCCGTATAAAAGGACCCAGTCGCGCTTTAATTTAGAGGAGACTGGCAGATCTGACGGAAGACATGCAAGGACAAACCATGTAAGTCTGAACTCTGACGACCGACTACTATTTAAGTGTTTTTTATTATTATTATTATTATTATTATTATTATTATTATTATTAAAAGTAAACTACGAATATTAACCGAGTCGTTTATTAATAAATCTAAAGTGAAGCAGCTATAAATACTGACAGCGTTTTCTGAAAACTCAACTATGAACATTTAAAAGTCCTTTTTTTATGTGAAACTTTGAAACTTTAAAAGCAACTTTTTGAAAAATAAATCAACTATGCCAATTAAGTCATATTATAAAACTAAAATTGATCTATGACTGTTAAGTGCTTTTAAGTTAAATAAAATACGTTAAGTTAAAAAAAAATAATATAAAAAGCTTATTAATTGAGAAATTAAGTCAACTATATAATTTTAAAAGCTGCTTTAAAATCAGATCGTTTTATGCTGTAAATCAAGCAGTTTGAACTCAATCTTGAGGATTTGTACTGTTTGGACCGAGTTGTGCTGAAGAATCTCTGAACTGATAAACTCAAAACACTGTGAACCTACAGTGACGACCGACTACAAATTAAAAGTCTTTTGTTATTAAAAGCCAACTATGAAAGTCCATCCATCCGTCCGTCTTCCTCCGCTTATCCGGGGCCGGGTCGCGGGGCAGTAGTCTAGACCTCCCCCGACACCTCAGCCAGCTCCCCGGGAGGAATCCCGAGGCATTCCCAGTCCAGCCGAGACACATTGTCCCGGCCACCCGTATCCGCGATCTTGTCCTTTCGGTCATCACCCACAACGCACGACCGTAGGTGAGGGTAGGAACGTAGATTGACCGGTAAATCTTCACCACGACGGACCGATACAGCGACCGCAGGACTGCGGCGGCAGCACCGATCCGCCTGTCGATCTCCCGCTCCCTCTCCCTCTCACCGCCACTCGCGAATAAGAGCCCAAGATACTTAAACTCCTCCACCTGGGACAGGACAGCTCCGCCGATCTGGAGAGGACAAGTCTCTGGCTTATTATGGCATAATAATATTGGCATAATTGACGTTAATATTTATAGTAGCGCTGTTGCCTCACAGCCAGAAGGACCTGGGATATTTCTGTGTGGAGTTTGCATGTTCTCCCCGTGTTCGTGTGGGTTTCCCACAGTCCAAAGAGCTGTGAGGTTGGTGAATTGGTGACTCTAAAGTGGCCGTGTGTGCGTGTGTGTGCGCGCGTGCGTGCGTGTGTGAGCCCTATGATGGAGTAGTGCCCTGTCTAGGGTTGTTTCCTGCTCAGAGTTGCCTTCTCCGCACCGGCTCCTCAGTGACCCTATTCAGGAATCAGCGGTACAGAAAATGGATGGATTTATAGTTCATTAACATTAAGTGAACAGTTAGTCGTTTATTCTAATTGTGATATTATTATAAAATTAAAAATGTATCTATTAATGTTTTAAAGCGCTTTTTTTAATTAACTGAAGTGTAAATATTAAGCATTTTCTTTGACAAATTAAATCCTCTATGAATATTATCACTTTATTTGAAGTAACAGCTTTTCATGTTCATAATTCTACAATTCGGGGTTAATTAAAGTCACGCAGTTACATAATGTGAATTGTTCCAAAACCACAGCGAAAGCAACAATATCAAAAGTGGAAATGGGTATGTCCACATATTCGTTTTGTTTCCCTGTAAGAGAAAATTTTCTGTTTCTAACCAAGTGTATGTACAGTCATGTAACATCACAACCTCACAATCGTGATGATCATGATGACTGTTGTATTACTCATCCCTAAACACCGGTATCTTCACTTCCCTTAGTGCACCAACCTGCTCTGAACTTCAGTCCAATAACCTTCTGAGTTTGCTTCCCTGTTCAGCTTTCCAGGCGTGGTGTTTACTAACATAGTGTCATTCTAAGCAGCAAAGCCAGCACTTGATTGAATCTGCTGGGGTCATCAAATCTTTTCAGAGATCAGTGACCTTACAGTTCTATGCCATGTACATAAACTGTGTTTTTGTCTGATTTTGTGAACAGAGAGCTGGCCAATGGACCTGCCCAGGCCGTCACAGAAGACAGCTTTGAGTACAAACTAATTCAGTCCTACACCGAGAAGAAAGAACCCACATACTCTCTCTTGCCGCAAAGCAACGGGCCTGTGAAGGAAAAGGCCACCTCACCTGTGCCACTAGATGAGAACCATGAAGGAAAGAAAAAGAGAAGGATAAAAATTAGATTTAGTAAGCTGATAAGCTGTATTCAGCCACCAAAGGAAGACAAAAGTCCTGCGAGTGAAGATCACAGACATCTGCCAGCCTCAGCTGATGGTGAGGGTCAGTAAAGGGTTTTAAGTCTAAAGGGCTGTAACTTTAATATACAATGTCTTCACCTCCATTTAATAGTATCCCTGCAGTGCTGTCTTATACGGGTGTTTCTCATCCCGGGTCCTGGAAGGCATTTTTAGTGCCTTCCCTGCTCCCAACTCACCTGATTGAACTAATCGTCACCATAATTAGCCTTTTCAGATTTGCAGGGGATGTGATAAAGCAGGCAAGCCACAAGAAAACGTGCAGGATAAGAGCTGAGAAACGCTGCACTAGAGTATGTTTTGCAGTACTGTAGCAATTCTCAAACACAGTTGATATTTAATTACTGTACTTTCCGGACTATAAGCCACATTATATAAGAAGAAAAAAAAACTGCACCTCATTATGAGCCTCATGGTTTAAAGCTTGGAAAAAAAAGTGGCGGCTTGTAGTCCAGAAAATACGGTAATTAAAATTTACATGCAAAGAATGGTGGCAGACACCTGTTTATTCCAGGGTTTTACTTTTTAAGCATATTGTCATGTAGTCTTTCTAAAATGTTTTCCTAAAATTTGATTTGAGATCATAATATATTTCTATTCCTAAGTGTTTCACTATATATCGCAATATATTGAATTGTAATCCCTGTTTCATGATGCGCATCATATCACCAATTGGAATACATAGACCTACTGCTGTGTTTTTCCAACAGCGGTCCTGGAAGCACCTCTAGTTTGCACATTTTAGTGGATTCCATGCTTTAACACACCACCTGCAACTCAGCAAGGGTTTTCAAAGAGCCAGTTAGCTGAATCGGGGGTATTGGGAGCAGGGCAGGAATGCCTCCCTGCTCTCTTATTGTAATATGTGCTTCCTGTAGTAGGAGTAATAGTGTGGTTCTTAAACTAGCAGGAAGTATTTTATCTGTACAGCGGAGAAGTGAAACATGCCGTGTCACTGTTGTTTGTGTTTCAGCTGTCCCAGACACAGAAGTAGAGGACATTGTCAACAAGCTGTCTACGATCTCTGACTCGGTGCATTTCGTGCCCTCTGATCTCGAAACCGATGGTGATGGTGAGTCACTTACTAATTGTCTATATTTCAATATTAAAATGTAGATGTTCAAATCAAACAACTGCTTGCTACAGGTCCTTCTGCAGCATTTTTATTGGACTAAGGTCAGGACTTTGACTGGGTAATTCCAAAGAACTCGCATTTCTTCTTTAACCATACTTTGGTTTAACGACTTATGTGCTTAAGGCTGCTGTCTTGCTGCATGACCCACATTCTCTTGAGATTCAGCTCGTGAACACCTGTCCTGATCTTATCCTTTAGAATTTGCTGCTGTAGTTCAGAATTTGTTTAATCAAAGAAGACAAGCTGTCCTGGCCCAGATGCAACAAAATGGGCCCAAATCATGTTCCCATGATAAGGGATATGGTTTCTATGCTGGAATTCAGCATTTTCTTGTCTTCTAAATCAGAGGTTCTTAACCTGTTTCACTGTACGACCCCCTTTTAGGCTCCAGTAAATGTCGCCCCCCTAGAAGTACATTGTGACCCTGTGGGGGGCCGTGACCCCCAGGTTAAGAACCCCTGTTCTAAATCAAAAAGATCTGTTGGACTCATCCTCCACAAAACCTTGTTCCGATGGCATTCTGGTTTGTCCATGTGATCAAACTGCAGATGATCAGTAATGTTCTTTTTGGAGAAGAGCAGCGTTCTTACAACCCTGCTATGCACACTAAGAGAAAGGCCTTTAGATGCTTAACGGTGATATAAATGTCAGTTTATTAGTAATGTTATGACTTTTTTTTTTTTTTTTTCTTGGTATGTTTTCTGGGTTGATTTTATTAAGAAAGCATGTTAGAATTAACTGATCTTTGTCTTCTGTTCATAGATGTTGTTGAGAGACTTGTGGAAATCCTCAGAGAGCAGGGAGACAGACTTGATGAGGAAGTAAGTGTGTACTGCTGTAACTTCATGTAATTTATTTATTGAATCAATGACAGGTGTGATCTAGAGAACAACCACCCAAACTGAACTGCAGGGTCAGACTCTCAGAACCAGAAAATAGTAATGTGTCTCAAAGTAATGTGTCTCAAAGTAATGTGTCTCAAAGTAATGTGTCTCAAAGTAATGTGTCTCAAATAATGTGTCTCAAAGTAATGTGTCTCAAAATTTAATATTGTTAAAAATGTCATTCGTTTTCATATCATTTAATATCATTCGGGCAGTAGAGCAGAAATCCAGACTCTCAAATGAATGACTGATCAGACATCATCAACATTGAAATAAAAAGGAGTAAATTATCCCACTTTAATGAATTTAAAATATGATTTTTTTTAGTTGGAACAAACCATTTCACTTTTTTGGTTTTGAGGTGAACTAGAGGTACACAGTAAGACTTTTACAATCTTTTTCCACAAGGTGTCGACACAAACAAACAATTTTTTATTTTTGCACAAATAATTATTAAATATATTTAGATATTTTATTTGTAACACTTAGTTTTAGATATTTTTGCTAGTGTATAATTTTTACCAAGTTTTTAATTCATCTTGTGAGGGCAACTACAGTTGTTGTATGAAGTGATGTAATAAAGCTCAGCTGATGTGCTTCACCCTCACATAGAAACTTTGTATCTCCATTTTTGCTGTTTTCACTTTTTGACTTGATGTAAAAGTGGCAGTTGTACTTCATTTTAACTTCCATTAAAAATTGTTATACCATTATATTGTTGCTGTCAATACCGGGAAACCGTATCTCAAAGGGTGGAAGGTTTGCAGAATAAAATAACTTTGAATGTAAGTGTAATTAACAATGAATTTTGGAAGCATTTCTATTGGTCTATTCATTCCAGAGTTATTTACACGGTGTACAGAGCAGCTACAGAGTTCAGACCATGAAGTTCCATGGTTTTCATTGGACAATGAGTTGTTGTTTTTTTTTATTTTTATAGCAGACTATTTGACTTTCATTTGCTTGTATTATGGTTCACATTATGAAGGAAGGCAGGGTGTTATGGCATCACTGATTTCTAAGGTCACTCATTGTCCACTGTTTTGTCTGTTTGTAGATCAGGAACAACAGCGAGCTCATGGAACATCTAAAAGCCACTCTGTCATACAGTTTCTTTACAAAACTCACCAGGAACTTTATAAAGAGAATAAGCCCAGAAGAGATTGCGTCAGCAAAACACCCGAAGCAAGCGCACATTGCTCTTGTGTGTGAACTCACCAGCCGTCTGAAAGTCATGGACCGCCACCCAATGAACAGAGTGCTGGGCTTTGGTGCCAAATACCTCCAGGAGAATTACCTCTGGGTCCCTAGCCAACAGAAGCTGACTATGTGAGTTTGCAAAACTACTGCCAATAGATTAGGACTATCTGGAGCAGATAAACATGAACCTATTTGACTAATGCAATGAGGGTATGAAGCTCCTCAGCATTGAACTGTGGAGAGAACTGTATTATATGGAATGATTCTTCATCCAGAGCCTGTGGAGTGAGATGGGAAGTAGGGAATGAGTTGGGGGTGGTGATTGTCCAATGTCCTGCCCTTACTAACACTCTTGTCACTAACACTCCAAATCCTCACAGCAGTGCTTCATAATCTAGTTGAAAGTCTTCCCTGGACAGTAGAGCCAGTTATTGCAACAAAAGCAGGATGAACTCTTTTATATATAATATTTCATGTATTTAATTTTAATTTCCTGATTAATGGACAAATGTTCCCAAATCCTTTCCATTGAGGTCCCTGGTTTAGAATTTCTTTCTTTGGAAACTTTGATTTATAATTAACAAAATGCATTACTTGATAAATGATGGATTGTAATTTTATATTCTTGGATGTTGGTGTCATAAAAGCAAGAATGTGTTATTTATTTATTGCTTTATTTCATGCTTAGTTCCTGTTCAATTTACATTGTGTTTCTCTTGTCCAGGGTGAAGTGTTCACACAGACGATGAAGAGGAGGTCCAGTGAACCAGGATAAATTTGGACTTTAAGTTATTCTCCGATTTTTGCTGAATACCCACCTCTGGTCTCCAAATGAATCTCAGGATTTAAATCATTGTTTAAAACCAATGAATGATGTTTACAGTGCTTTAGAGATGCTGCTATCTGATTCAGGTTTATTGGGGGTCTGCTTACAAATAAATGCATTAACACACTCTCCAGCTTTAGGCTTTCTTCAAATTGCAGGGATTTATTTATGTATTTTATATTTATATAATATATTTCATATAAAATTTCAGCAGAAGTTGGAAGAGTATTTTTATATTGGGCATATTTTTGTACAGAGGTGTGTTTCTGATTTATATATAATTTGTGTGTGTGTGTGTGTGTCTCAGGTTGGGTGGCTGTATACCATAAATATGTAAATAAAAATAGATTTAAAAATTCTTTGTTAAATTGTTTTGTGGTCAAAAAGGGGTGCCATTGGTGTTTACATATATATTTGTTTTATATATATATATATATATATATATATATATATATACTTTATATATATATATATATATATATATATATAAAACAAATATATATATAACACTATATATATATAAAACAAATATATATATATATATATATATATATAAAACAAATATATATGTATATATATAACAAATATATATATATATATATATATATATTTGTTATATATATACATATATATTTGTTATATATTATATATATCTTCTTTATTTCAGTTTTGGCCCAACTGTCCACCAAATGTGGAAGTGCCAATTACCCAACCCTATTTGCATGCTCCCCTATCACACACAGTCCTAACACTAGGTGGGTGAAGGGAGGCAGATGCTTCCTCTGATACCAGCCACCTCCTCTATTCCAACACACTCGGAGGAAAGGGCCGGTTTCCCAGCTCGGATACAATGTCTAACAGACGCCTGTGCCGACCAGCATCACACTAGATCTGATGTGGGGAGAGTGAGACTATCCACCCACAGAGAGCATGGACAATTTTGCACTCTTGGACTCCGGCTGCTTATGGCAAGAAGCGTGAGCTGGGACTTGAACCTGCAATCATCAGATCATAGCGCTAGCGCATTAAGACAGCTGAGCGTGAGATTATTAATCTTGCTAAAATACTTAAACATGTACCATTGACATGACTCACTCTATTTTATTATTATGATTATTAACAGATTATTATGTAGCATGAAGCTTGTTATATTTCACTTAAAGTAATATTTAAATTATTATTTTGTGATTAAAAATAACATTTTGACATGTTCACAAAGTGGTGGGTGTGGAAATTACATTTTGACTTGTAGCAGATATTCTTAAGATATTCTTTGCTTAAATACATTAAAGCTTTACTCCTGAGCCCGCCCACACACACACACACACACACACACACTCAACAGGTCTAGGCTGCAACCCAACCCCTATGTGAGCACCTGCCCTTCCCTAACTACCTGCCTACAGTCACCAACCAACCAATCACCCAGCCAAACCTGAGAGAGACATGCAGGTTGTATCACACACTTTCTCCACACACACTCTGCATGCCTACAGCACAGCTCCACAGGTGGGTAGGAAACATTCACACTTCCTCACTTTCATGGATGATATTTGAAGGATTGATAAGGATACTTTACCTAGTTTTACATTCTCACTGGGTATTAGAAGCTTTGTTTCTCTCTTTTACACACTGTAGTCCTTTAACTTCTACATTTCACTTTACTTCCTAATTCCTTTCTAGGGTTTTAAATAGTTTCTTGACGACGTGAACGGACTTCAGTTCAGTTTATAGTGAAGCTGCCGAGAAACCCCCAGCAGTACTGAGGGGAACTGAAGTGTATGTACTGATAGTTCTTTACTCACTGTCACTGGACAGCTGCTGCACTTCACTGTCCTGTACTGTTCCCACTCCATTTTCACATTATTACAGGCACTCAAGTACATGCACCTTCAACCCCCTTCTTCAGGAGACAGTTTTATCAATTACATATGATGCCCTTTCATGCTTATTTTAATTTTAGTTGATCTTTAATCAGATTGGTAGTTCAGTAGATTACTAAATTGCTGTACTTTAATCAAAACATTAACAATGAGCTTAGTTAAATAAATGCACGTCTACATTCTCCCTCAGATGATAATCCATGTATTTATGTAGCTACTAATTCATGGTTTTCCTGTTTAATTTCATCCAGCTACAGTGGTTAGTACTGTTTTCTTGTAGGAGTAACCTCTCACTTCTGCGGTTTATCGTCTTATTTTTGACCAAATGTGCCAAAAACATGCTCTAACCAGCCTCAGTCCTTGTGCTGTGGAGAACCGAGCCATTTATAGCTGTTTACTCTGGGTCGCTTTACTAACCAGCTGCTTTTACTACTATTCTCCGTCACTGTTACACTTTAAACCGTACCTGTACTGAGGAAAACACACTTTCAGAGACTGCTTTCTGATATAATACTTATATCTGTATGTGTTTTTATTGATATTCAGGTATTAAATCGTGTTTTTCTGTGAAATATCCTGCTGTAGTGGTTAGGATCTGTACTGTTTTAGTATTTGGCCTCACCTCCCATTTCTGAGGTTTATCGTCTTATAGACCAAATGTGCCTCAAAAGAGGAAAATGTGGTTCGATTAACTTCCGCTTTCATGCTGATGGATGATGGATGCCCTGAGCAGTTCTACAGAAGGTTTTTTGGGGGGATGTAAACTGTTTTGCTGAGCGTTGTTTACTGCTAATAAAAATCTGCTCAGGATCATTTGTGATAAGTATAATTACTCACCTTTTCATTAACATTTAGTTTGTATTATATTCCCAGTCGTACACTGGGAAGCATCAGTAATGTTATCACTACTACTATACGCCCTTCGTCACAACTCATTCTCATTGCTCATTTTTATTTGAATGTGAATTAAAAAAGAGAAGAATGGGTTCCAAGTGCCTCAGCAGTCTAGCACTTTAGTCTGAGGAACACAGGTTCGAATCCTGGGTCATGCTGCTTTCCATCAGCAGCCGGAGTCTGAGAGAGCATAATTGGCCATGCTTCCTCTGGCGGGTAGCTGGCGCTCTCTCGCGACATCATATCCAGTGACATACTGGCTGGTACAGGTGTCTGTTAGCCTTTGTATGGAAGCTGGGGACCTGGCGCTTTCCTTCGAGCTCAATGGCTGCCCAGCAATGGTGCAATGGAGGCAGTTGGCTTCATACGTATTGGAGGAGGCATGTGCTTGTCTTCACATTCCTAATCTTTGGAACATGGTGTGTGATGGGGGATAATGTTCCACTGCAGGTCCATTCAGTTACTTACTTGTTGCATAAAGTTGTACTTTCATCATTATTTTACTAAAGTGACAATGCTTTTACTCATGGTTTACTCGGGTTTGTGCTACTCTCCTCACCTATAATAAATATATTTGCTCTCTCTTACTCCAGCACCAATCTACCTGCTTCCATGCCTGTCAGTGGGAAGTTCTCACCTCCAGGCTACACAGATCCAGTCCCCCCACCTTTATCCTTACTTTGTCTGAATAAGTACTCCAACTCACTCTTGCTGAATGGTCCCAGTTCTGCTTGGGGTTCTTCAGCCCCCAAACCTGGGATGAAGCCTAAAGTGAAAGCACAGAGGAGATCTCGATCTCCCCGAACTCCTGATTCAGGGGACGGAGAGAAGAAAGCTGGGGATGAAGGGAGGGGAGCTGCCCAAAGAGCCAAGAGGAAGAGCTACAAACCTCCAGATGTGAGGACCATCTTTCAGGAACGAACCCAGGACCCCCGGGTTAAAGAGGACAAAGGAGAAGGACACACATTTCTGGAGTGCACAATTTTGGAGTGGTGTGATGTGTGCTGTAAATACATCTTCCAGGATGGTCTGGTGTGTGCAGGTGAGACTCATTTATAGACACTTATCACACACTTTGATGATATCTGCCTTTCCTTTTTTTATGTATTTATAATCCATTTTGTTCATAATAGAACTGCCCACTAAAGTCCAGAAACAACCCTATGTCCAAAAGTATCAAGACACCTTCCAGTTTGTGTATTTAACTAAGGTGCACCCATTCTTTCAACCTTTCAAATGACACATGCAGCTTCACAAATCCATATCAAAGCCTTACCAAAATTATGGAACATCCACATTAATATCAGGGAATGGATAAGGAAGACTGAAGTGCACGTAATCTGTCTGTGGAGCAGTAGAGCTGTGATGGAGCTCCATCCAACACCTTTGTAAATGAGCTGGAGTGGTGTCTGTGAGCCACAACAAATTTTTCAACATTATCACCCCTCACTGATATTCTTGGGTTTGAGTGCAATCAAATCCTCACAGCAGTGTTCCAACATTCATACTTCCATTCTACAACCTTCTGAGAGGAGTAGATGTGGTAACTGCAGCAAATAGAGGAACAAACTACCCACTAATGCCCTTGTTTTCAGTTGTAATGCTGAATGAGGAGGTGTCTTCTGACTGTTGAATCCCACTGGCCACTGGATGCACTGTCAGACGTAGTTATACGTTGGGTACCCTCTCCAAAATGAAGGTTCCTAAGTGGTTCTTGGTGGGAATGTACAGCTTTAGGCTACCCTCTGTAGATGTTCTCTAGCTTGGCAGGTGGTAGGAGATGGTGTATGTCTTTGAATAGATCCTGCTGTATTGTCAGATTTCAGAAGGTCAGAATATAGTCCAACAGAAATGATTTCACTTATCATATTTCAAAGAAAGCACATGAGACACAAGTGTTCACATTAACACTCTCATCCTCACATACACACTCTACAGGCATGTTGACAGACTGGTTTTCTAGTTGCCAGAAACGTCACAGCCTACATTCCATGGAAATGGTTAAAGAAACCAGTTGTTGACGACAGTTCTGCCTGATTACTTTACCTTCATATGATGTACTGTATATACAGCCATATCAATATACTTTCTGGAATATTCTTAATTCCTAATTACATTGAATGAGGGTTGTAATGATACACATATCTATCAGGTGTCTTTCCTATATTTCACCATTCTGAGCCCCAGGAGATCAGCAGCTCTAAAAACCACTGAGACCAAACTCCTCCCCATTCTGATGGTAGATTGGAACGTTACTTGAAACTGGGGGCCTGTACATGCATTTTTTTTCATGCATTGCACGGCAACTATGTGATTGGCTGGTGAGATAATTGCGTACATTTAAAAAGAGTTTACCTTGCTTTTGTTGGGAGTAACTGGGTCTACTGTCTTGATTGTTAGTGAGGTCACAACACTGGATGCTCACCCTGCCTCATACCCAACTCCTCAACTCATCCCAAAAGTATTGGATGAAGCACCATCATTCCAGAGAACACAGTTTAACAGTTCCACTGCTCCACAGCTCAATGCTCAGTGCATTATACCCCTCTAGCAAACGCCTGGCATTAGGCATGGTGCCCATTGGATGAACAACACACGAAACCAAGGATAAAGACATGAACCCCCCTCTACAAGGACTGAACTATCTGCATCAGCATGGCTGCAACTTAAAATGGCTGAATGCATTCATTAGAAGGGGTGTCCACAAACATTTGGACTTGTAATGTATATTACATAAGAGGCAGTGATGGATGGAGAGCCATTTATGTTCTTTTGGAAGTCTGACCATGGATGACTGAGGCATCTCTAGAGGTCAGATCTTGTGATGATATGCTGAAAAACGTATCACCACTGAAACCTTTAAAGTCAGATTTTGAATGTTGAGGATCATCACACCCCTAACAGCGATGGTCATTTTCCTTTAGGGTTTAATAGTACTGTGGTGTAACAGGTTTATGAAGCAGTATCTGAACATCAGAAGCAGCAGCAGGAATGCCTGTAACTCGTAATCTTGTTTGTTTGTTTTTGTTTACCTCTGTATGTCAGGCTTCGCTTATTAGTTGGCACCAATGATTCATTGCCTGCAGAGCCACAGTCAAAACCTTTCCACCATTTTGACTGAAAGCCACAAACTCATTAGTTCTCTCTTTCAGTACCTCTGCCCATGATGGATGCCTCTGGACCCTGATGGTGTGTTGTTTTGCTGTAAGTGGTTGTTCATTCACAGGTAGCGCTGACCGTGTTCACTCAAATGGAACATCTGGACAAAGGTGACTTTCACCAAGCCTCCTTTTCTCCTCCTTGGCTTTCATACGATACGGCACTCAAGTGATCAAATAATCAGGTGAAAGAGCGAGACGCTCACTGGATCGAGTGATTAAGATAATAGGCTGCCCTACAGGAGCCATCTATTTTTTATCATATCCTCTTAGATCCGCTGCCTGGCAATTGCGACCTTGTGACACTGTAGAGGCCTTCTTTCTGATTGTGGTTCTTGTCTGAACACACAGAACAGGCCTGTGCTTCCACTACACTGTAATGTACACTAGCAGTTGAAATGTGTATATTATAATCTTCATATTTATATATTAAATGTAAAGGTGTTTAACCTTTGATCTGTTGGGCTTATCCCATGGAGAAATATATACTTATAAAATCTATTTGTAAACATATGAAATTGGGCAAAATATGTATTTTTCCTTGAAGTACTGCAATTATTTGAAATATATTTAGGAATTAAACCATATATTTGAAATATTTCTGACATGAAAAGAAATGTAATATATAATAATATATGTATGTATTTTTTTATAGTATTATTTACTTTCTCTATGATGTATTAGAACATGTAATTTGGATATATAAATAAGTGGATATATAAACATAAAAAAACAGCTTGAAAGATGTCACTTATATTCATGTGAAATGAATATAAAATACATAATAGTTTACTGTTTTGAATTGCATGAATATACATTTCAGTGTTACAGAATGATATCAGAATGACGAACAGCACGATTCATATAATTTACTATCAAAATAGTCAACATTTCCAAAATTATTGAGGTGGAAATACATTAATGAGAAATAATTATGTTCACTGCATCATTATTTAGTCATTTCTGTTGATCCTAAAATGTTAAAAACACACCAAGATCATTTGCAGTTGGCTTCATGTTATTGGTATTAATATTAATATTAAGTTGTTATTATTAAATGAAGTATACTGAGAGCCAATTCTACAGACTTAGACCGTGGTTTGAACTTGTGTTTATATTTCCTGTTTGCTTTGCATAGCCGTATGTGTGTGTGTGTGTGTGTGTGTGTGTGTTTGTTAGTGTATGTGGATTTGTTTCCCTTATGTGGGTCTTTTTCTCGCTGGCTGTGATGATGTCGTGTCTAATACGGCTCAGTTTGCAGTAAAGTGTTGGTGCTGCTAAATGGGTTTTTAATGTTGTCAGTTAAAATACCTGTGTAGCACTCTGTCAGCACGCACACTGGGTCACATGCATGCTTGACACTCATTTTCAACATACCCTCTGTACACACACTAGGACATGTAGGAGTGATCAGTACTGAGTTTTCAGAGCTTAAAATTCTGATAACTGATTGGTATCATGTTATGTGGTCAAAATGAAAGACATCCCAGATGTGCTATGAAAAGGAAAAGTACAGTGAGGTAGACAGAGGTGCATCTTTCATTAATGTACCCTCAGAGGTGCAATATTGGATTTCTGGTACCTAATTAGTACTGATACAAACATGGATACAGAAAAGGACTTGCGTTGAAAGGTACTTTGTTGTACCTGAACAGGGGATATCTTTTTATATCTCTGTTAGTTAAATCCATACTTAACCCTTTCGTGCATGAATTATGGCAACATGAATCACGCTTTTCCCCCCCAAATGATTTTATTCTCCTTTCAGGCTGATAAAACTACAGATTGTGTGTATCTGTGTGTCTTTGTGTAATTGTTTAAGAGTTATTTATGTGGCCGAGTGATATTGCATTAATGGCGCAATTCATTCATTTATGAGTAAAATGGATTTTTTAATGATATAGAATAAATATTACGACACATATTAACATGTACTGTTCTGTGTATTTAAAAAAAAAGAAAGAAATTAAACCAAATAAATAAAGAAATGAGTCAGTCTCGAAAAACAAATCAGACCAAAAACAAACAAACAAACAAACACAACATACATAGAAAATAATGACTTTTCAATAGTATTCCACTGCAGTGACAACCATGTGGGAAGGGGTTATCACGCATCGTATCTCACTCGTGCTTTGATTAAATTTTTGTTTTTTTGATGTGTAAACAATTACATGTATGACTTTGGCTGGGGTGGAAAAATGCTCAGAAGCACAAACACACCAATTAATAAGTCTGTTATTTCACCTCATTATGAAAAACATTGATTTTGCGCTTGTTGGTTGCCTTGCGAGGAAAAAAGATTTATGTGTTTACCGGCTGGTTTATGGCAGCATTATGCCTGAGAGCAGCACAGCATAGCTTTTAACGCCATCAAAAACGGTTTGTAATTATTCCCATGTGTTGCTGTCCTCTCTGGGTCCTCTCTGTCTTTGTGCTCAGTTGCTACTGGCTGTGTTTGGCAAGCTGAAGTGATTGAAGTGGGGTCTGGGAGGTTACATTTTTCCTAGCAACATGCAACCTTATAGGATAGGAGCAGATAAACACGCTTGGTAATGTGCTTAATGCCAGGAACGAGCTAGAGCGACAGAAAGCCCCCAGCATTCAGCTGTGGAGTAGTGGAACGTGTTCTTTGGAATGAAGGTTCTTTTTGGATGATGTAGAGATGAGGTGAGGTGATGAACATCCTGACCTCAATAACGCTCTTGTCATTGAATGCAATCAAATGCAATCCTCACGCCAGTGTTCCAAAAGCTAGTAGAGACAGTTACTCAACAAAAGTAGAATAATCTCTTATTTAATGCTCTTGATTTCACAAGAAGCAATGAATGAGTGTTGATGTCCTAACACTTTTGGTCACTCAGGCTATGGAAACACACAGTTCATTATCATGTTTGACTCTAATGACGTACCCTGGACACTCATCTCCCTTAGCTACAGGGCTTTGGCCTTCAAAGAAGGCCTGAAAAGGTATTTGGGGCTGACTCCATCCATTGACACTGCATGGTTCTCATAGTTTTAGGTTTCCTCAGGCTGGTCTATATTGTCTGGTGCTATTTGACACCCACCTGTTGGCTCCCCTAATGTCCATCTGCTTGTTTGTGTAGCAGCAGTGACAGTGTGTCTAGAGAAGACCCACCAGTCTGCAACAGCGTAATGACAGGCCACAATAGGCTGCCTTGGCCCAGCTGACTCTAAACATAACAGAGAAGCAGACAACTGCGCTGTCACCAAACACACATATACACACAAGCATTCACTCACACACACACACACACACACACTGGGGGGCTCACTGAATGGGAGGCCACAAGCAGTTGCTAGTCACACAGAGCTCAACCAGACCTGAATGGACAGGTCTGCATGAGAGCAACTGCGTGAAAGAGGGAGAGAACAGCAAGTTGTAGAAGACAGCAGATCTCTATGGCTAGAGCGTTGGTTCAGCATACGCATGGGAGAAGCTGGTGTGTTTGGTGTTTGCCAGGAGTGAGTGAGTGTGGTGCAGTGTGTGTAGAGTAAACGATGGGCCTTGGCCGGGGGTTCGGACGGACACTGAGGAGACTGACCACACTCTTCTATTGCATCCCCAAAGTGATGTGGCGCTCTGGTCGGCTGGAGCTCAGTCTGCTCTGGAAGACCTCTGGTGAGTCCAGAATGCTGAGCTTGGTGATAAAGAGTTCATGTGTTTTGGGGCTGAGCTGAAAAGGCAGAGGATTTCATTTTACAGTAGAGATTTGTGGTTGCATTGTGTTGCTTGTTTAATTTCAGAGGGTTCTTTACTGAGAACTGGTGTACGGAAACGTAGTGGTAGAACATTTTGTTTACCGATACTGATTTGATTGATTTGTTCTAAAAACCCATAATATTGGACATTGTGAACTGGCATCGCTTCATTATTGTGGCCAAAAAGTTATGCCACATTATCAGTTCCATTCTCACCCATTTTAAACAGAAAGGTGCTTCAAATCAAGGGTGGGCAATATAACATTATTTTATCAAATTGTGATCCATTTTGTTATTATAATTCAGGATATTCTTAGATTAGATTAGATAGAACTTCAATGATCCCTTGGGAGGGTTCCCTCAGGGAAATGAAGGTTCCAGCAGCAGCATCAGTACAGTACAGCAAAGAGTAGAAAGATAAGATAATAATTTAGTAAAGAAACACTATATAAATATAATATATCCAATATTTAATATAGAGACTGTATTAAAATATACAATATAGGTAAATAGTGAATGAAAAAAGAGGGCTATTGCACATTATTATTATAACAGTGTGGTTTTACTGCAGCTGTCATTGTTTACAGTAATAATTCCTTCAGTCAGGATGCAGAACTGCATTGAAAACAGAAACACTGTGCCATGAGAGCCACAGAGAAACACACTGAGTACAGTTATACGAGGCATGTGAGTCTCATATGGACGCAGCCTGTGTATAAAGGAGAGATTTTCAGATGGAGAGAAAGGGAACTTCATAACTTTATCAGTTGAACTGACTGGTCCAATCAAACTTCTGTCATATACTGGCCAACAATCAACGACAGGGAGGGAGAGAAAAAAGTCTACTCAGTCTATGAATAAATAAGCAGGGTAAGACTAACGCTTCCGCTCTCGTCAGCAAGGCCACACGTTCTTCACCTGTTCGACTCACTCTACAGCAGTTGAGTGCTTGGTGTTGGGTTTGTTTTGGTATTGTGTGTGGACTCCGTATTGTTCCTTCTGGGTGCTTTGCTGCCTCAGCTGATCCCGCATGCTTTCAGTCAGCGGCAGAGCGGTGTATTTGATAGCTCCAGCAGCCACAGAGTGTCTACGTAGGCCAGAGCAGTGTAAACATCAGTTTCTCGGTGCTGGAGGAGGAGGGAGAATGCAAACTTTAGTAGTGGTTGTGTGCTTGACAGCAGTGTGTGAATTGGCCCACAGTAGCCTGTCACATGAAGTGATGAAGAGTGCACACTGTGGTGAAGAGTGCACCTACCTTTGGAAGTTGTCAGGCCATCTGCTTAATGACTTACAGAAATCAAAAACATCATTAGAGTTGTGTGTTATTGGATTTATTGGATTGGTAGTGTTCTGCATACGTGCTCTTTATGTGTCAGATCACCTGGTATCTTCT
The DNA here is from genome assembly GCA_034509495.1 of Acestrorhynchus altus. Taxonomy (NCBI): domain Eukaryota; kingdom Metazoa; phylum Chordata; class Actinopteri; order Characiformes; family Acestrorhynchidae; genus Acestrorhynchus; species Acestrorhynchus altus. The sequence continues at coordinate 5,942,039 of CM067501.1, forward strand.
GATCTCCTCTCATTTGGGCAGTCTGGTAGAGATCCAGTCTGCCAGCCGTTGTGGAGCCAGAAGGAATGACAGCCAGTGCAGGTGGGACTCCTTACTCAAAATATGCTGGATGAACAGTGAAGATTGTCCCCTAATTTTCCCCTAATCCCAAATCTAGTGGATCAGACACGTAATCTCAGATTGCAACCATTTATAAATCAGCTGCTGGACCACCCAGATTATTCTCCTGTGTACAAGATCTTTCTTATTTTCAGATTTATAATTTTCCTCTGAGCTTTCAGCCACCCATTTAAAAAATCCTAACTGATGTTGAAAATGTGAGAGATGTTAAGGGTGTCAAACCAGGCCAGGTTTTCATTCCAATCAAATGGAAGCTTATGTGGTCAGTTGTTTCGAAGATTGGCTGAATGATTGATTGAGTGGAATCAGGTTCTGCAGGTGGTTGTTTAGAAAGAAAACTTGCAGCCACACCTGCCCGTTTCTGACCCGGTTTAACACCCCAGCTGTAAACGCCATCTGTCATCAGCACAGACTTGTGTGCAAAATCGCTCCTCAAAACGGTTCTGAAGGCATCTCTACATCTGAGGCAGAACAAACGCAACTGGATCAGAGAATAAATCATTGAAATAGAAGCTGTGAAAGGCTACTTTTAAAGCTATCTTGGTTTTTTGAGAAACCAAGACCTTTCGTGCAATCCATCCACATTTACAGCAGAATGCGCCACCTACTGGTTATTGTAGTTGGTTATTTTCTGAAGCAATTGCATTTGTTCTGCCTCAGAGGCAGAACTGCCTCTAGGACCGCTTTGAGTAGTGATGCTGCACATGAGCTGAGCTGGGTGTGTGGTCCACTAACTAATGGCATTATCATTTTAATGCCATATTAATGCAATATTATAACTCCAGCACATGCTGGCTTGCTCTCCCTTGTACATCCAGCTTGCTTCATCTGCTTTCTTGCTACTTGCAACTTGAGGTCAAGTAGTGCTTCAGTGAGTCAGTAATGTAGGCAAGTAGTTTATATGATATGTGGTTGTTCTTCCCATGTACTTAATGTTTTGGTTAATGAAATACTCATGAAGTAACTCTTACAGATAAATTATATGAAAATCAAAGTCACTGCCTCCGTTGGTTGAGTTTGGAGGAGTGTTTGGTTGGAGGAGTAACAGCTGTGTCCTGGAGCAAGGCCTCCGCATGCACACACCCATTATGAGAAGGAAAGCCTCTGTGAAAGAGCTTTTTACGTGCCACCAGAAGCAGTGTTTTTGCGTAAGTGCGGCTGGTGGTTTGCATGTGCCCGTGTTATGTGAGTCATCTTTACTGGGTGAAAAGTTCTGTCTGTCTCATTCAGACACACCTCCATGTGAATCAGACGTTAGTCTGCACGAGAGTGTGTTATATGAGTGCTGAGTTCTCTCCTCACATTGAGTCGAATCGATATAGCTGTTTCTCTCTCATTACGGGAAGAGCAATTACTGCAGGGCCAAACCAGCACTTTTCAAAGGCCCTGGAGACCAAGCCGGCATGTGTGTCTGAGTCTGTTTAAAGCAACTGATTGGAAAAAGAATGTAGACATATTCATGTAGTCAGTCGGCCAAGATGTGCTATGAGATATATGTGCCATATTGTGAGCATGTTTTTTTTTTTGTTTTTTTTTTTTTAAAGTGGACACTGGGGGCACACTTAGAACTTGTCCACCCACGTCGACGTCCGTTTCAAATCAGGAAGCTACTTTCGAACCGTTCGGCACAAACAAATGTACAGATTAGTAGCTGCAATTAGACTCCCAAGAGTTAATAGCATATATGAGCAAATAATCTTTCATTTCAACTTCTCAACATCTCAAAATTAAAATATATAAATAAATAAATATAAATATAAATTTTCTAGCAATCTAATGTTGATACTATACAAATATATATATATATATATATTATGTTTTAGAGTATCAGGAATCATCTAAACTGTCTGTAAATCTGTGTGTGTGTGTGTGTGTGTGTGTGTGTGTATGTGTGTGTGTGTGTGTATGTGTGAGTGGGTGGGTGGGTGGGTGTGCAAGTGATATGTAGACATGCAGTTACCTAATTCTAATTGCTAAACAACACTACTTCTAATTGGCTACATGAGCCTTATAACTCGTAGCTGCAGAACCTGAGAATCCGAATTTGAACAGCAAATGTAATTTTAAACTAAGCTGTCACTTTAAGATAGGGATGTGTGTGTGTGTCTGTGTGTGTGAGTGTGTGTGTGTGTGTGGTGCGTGTGTGTGTGCGTGTGTGTGTGTGTGGTGTGTGTGTGTGTGTGTGTGTGTGTGTGTGTGTGTGTGTGTGTGTGTGTGTGTGTGCTGTCTATGGAGCCTGGACAGCAGACAAAAACGCTCCTCAGCATGCACCATTCTTATTGGTCCATTGATGTACTATGACAACACTGGCACTTAATTACACTCCATGGATCTTGGAAAGCTTTCCCACTCGGAAATCCCATCAGGCTGTGTGTGTTCAGGGGCCGGTGGGTCAGGTTAGGGGCTGATGGCACTCAGAAGAGAGTGAAACAATATGCAGTGGATAGGAGAGTGTAGAGAATGTGGATAAGGTTGAATAGTTTTGAACATTATAAAATCAGTTGGGTTGCACAATGATCAGCTCTATGTGTGTATGAAAATGTACACGGATCAGGCATAACATGGTCAGCCATAACTTCCTGAATAATATTATATAAATCCATTAAAGTGATAAAACAACCCGTTCAGGCAAGGACTCCACAAGACCTCTGAAGGTGTCCTGTGGTACCTGGAAGGCGGTGGGACCTCCATTGATCACGTCAATGACCACTGGGCACTCATGAACCTGCTGTTGGTTCGCTGGTTGTCCTTCATTGGAGCACAGTAGACCTTGACCCCTGTATTGGTCTTCCCCAGACATCAGTCACAGATTGGCTCTCAGAGTGGCTCAGATTTTGTAAACGTACCCATTTCTTTTCAGATAGAACTTAAAGTTACTTGTGTAACTTTGCAGGCAGTTACACGCCACTTTCTAGGCTTTGTTACTCAGGATCATAGTAACCTACAGACATGATACACATACAGTGCATCTGGAAATGGTTTAAATTCATTTCCCTCCTCAAAGTTCTCCACACAAAGCCCCGTGATGACAAAGTGAGAAAAGTTTGTATTCACAGCCTTTGCACGATACTTTGCTGAACCAGTTTGGCACCTGTTTTGGGGATGGTTCTCCCATTTTTTTTTGCAGAACCTCTCAAGCTCCATCAGATTGGATGAGAAGTGTCAGTGCACACCCCATTTTAGAAATCTGTGATGATATCACTGATCTAGATGTTGGGTTATAGAGGAAAATGAGAAGGGATAGACTGTTTGCTCTCTTTCCTTTTCTCACACATTGTTCAAATTTCAGAACAAAAATCCCGAGACTAAAGAATAAAACATTTTTATTTAGACCATAATCTAATGATTACCAATAATTCCTCAAAATGATTGCATTTGCAGTTCAAAAACACTGTGGATGATCCATTTCCAACAGGATTTCTGAGATAGAAGTGACATTTAGTCCTTAATGTATGTATATACTTACCATTATTATATATATGATACAATAATTGAGTAAATAATTGCAAAAATAATACATAATGAGTCTGAATCAATTCCCATACACCACCCCCCCCTCACACACACACACATACAGACACGCACCTCTTCCCTGTTCTGTCCATTCTTAGTGTCCATTGCTGTTTGACCAGAGAGTCAAACATTTGACTGTCAAATCACCCCACTCAGCACATCAGAGCACCAAAGCCCAGAGAGCACCAAGACAAGCAGAGAGAGAGACAGAGAGACAGAGAGAGAGAGAGAGATAGAGAGAGAGAGAGAGAGAGAGAGAGAGAGAGAGAGAGAGAGAGAGAGAGAGACAGAGACAGAGAGAGAGAGAGAGAGAGGCAAATGGGATGAAACTGAATTGAACAAGCAGGGTGGATGAGGGATTGCTTTGAGATTGCGCATGGTTAACAGCATCTTCTGCTGTGTGTGTATGTGTGGGTGTGTGGAAAGCTGTGCCTGATGGACTTCCATCAGCTGGGACGGAGCTGAGAGAGAGAGAGAGAGAGAGAGAGAGAGAGAGAGAGAGTCTCATTGTGAGACTTGGCTGGAATGGGAGCAGCGATGTGCAAACTTTCTGGCAAAATCACACAGCAAGTCAAGCACAAGTCCTCAGGTAGGATAGTAATACAGTAATACAGTGTGTGAAGGTGTATTATCTGTCATTTCTGTGTGTTGTTGAGTGTGCAGTGCTTGTGTAATGCTCTGTGTATATCTGTGCATATGGTGACAGTATATATATATATATATTTCTGCCTGAATTTGGCCTATTTGATTATCTGATCCCTTGCAAATTCCCTAAATGTGGAAATCTGGACTGCTTCATTTCTGTTAGTGGGGGGCTGCATTTGCACTCTCGTTGATATTTTTTGGGGCAGTCATGGCCTTATGGTTGGATGTGGAATCCCTGAACTGACAGAATATGAATGAGTTCCCCTTGAGAAATCAACACCTCAACTGCTACTATGGATAGAGCCCATCTTTGCTCTTGGAATGGGATCTTTGTTGGTTGAGCACTGTTGGATAGAGTAACAATGGTCTTGAAATTCCTCGGTGCTTTGATGGAGATCCACAGATGGTTTTGTAACATTCCTCTGAAATCTCCTTCGTTTCATGACACACTTCCACAAACGTGTTGTGAAGATCAGAATTAATAGATCCCTGTTCTTTGAATTAAACTCACATCTGATTGTCTCCCACAGATTGACAACACCTAACTCTTGTTTCACCTTCAAATGACCCGTTAATCCTAAAGGTTCACATACTTTTACCCTCTCAGAAATGTGACATTGTATTTCTTTAATTAATAAATCATTTTGTCTCATTTGATTAATTTGGTTCTCTGTATCACTGTATGCATAGTGTTATTACAATGTCTCTCATCATAGTCATAGTCATCTAATTCATTTTAATTCTATGTTTCATTTGAAAATGTCTGTGGAGTCTAATTGTCTTAGTGTCTACGGGTCTACCTGAAGATCAATGAATAACAATGAAATGGGGTGATGCTGATATCTGATATTGTTCATGTACAGTCAGGTCAGTATTTGGGCAGTGACAGGAAGGTAGTAATTGTCCTCCAATTCACCACAACAATGGATCTAAAATAAATCCATCAATCCAGCTGACATTCACTAAATGTTTATCACAAAGACTGTATTACCTGTTTACCTGTCTGTCCCCTCCTTATTTGGAAATATCAGGAACATGGTGGGACTGTTGTATAGGTCAAGGTAGGACTGGGTGATAAAACTCATATCTCGATGTGATACAATATGAAATTCATACACAGATGATAACCTGCACAACAGAGGAGATGTTATAATATATAATACATTTTTCTGTTGCTCTCTAGTGTGAAGAGTGCTGTTAACTGTTGCTTTCTGCCCCCTGGTTGTGTGCACATCTCTGTGAAGATGCACAGAAAAGACGTTTAACTAAATACTGTATTAACTGTTTAGAAATTACAGATGTTTTAAGCAGTCTTAATGAACCCTCCGTAGAGGTGTTGATGCACACGAAGAGAGACAGGTTAGGAGTGACACTCTTAAACAGATAAACCCATAGTGATGGGGAATCTCACCTGGAAGTGAGCTTTGCTTTCGTTGCAGAATTTGCATCTCATGCAAAGCCTCACTAGAAACTCTGCATTTATGCTGCCCTCAATAACGGACGCCGCTGTAAATCAGCTGACTCATCTGCCATCTCCATCTTCTCTTCTCATCTCATCTTGTCTTTTGTTCCTACTTTTCTTCTCCACTCTTCTCTTTTGTTCTTGTTTATTTGTTTTTATCATCTCCTCTTTTCTTTTCTCCATTTCTTTCTTCTCTTCTCTTCTCTTCTCTTCTCTTCTCTTCTCTTCTCTTCTCTTCTCTTCTCTTCTCATGCCTTCTCTTCTCTTCTCTCCTCCAGGTTGTAAATACACATGTCATGCTCACTGTCGAGACCAGGTCACACTCGACTGCCAGCAGAATGGATCCCCTAACGATGGTCCACTCAGTCCACTCAGCCAAGACCACCACAACAACAACAAGTCTTCACATGCCGTAAGTTTTGTACGTGTGTGTGTGTGTGTGTGTGTGTGTGTGTGTGTGTGTAGAATAGAATAGAATAGAATAGAACTTTATTGATCCCTTGAGAGGGTTCCTTCAGGGAAATTAATTGTGTGTGTGTGTGTGTGTGTGTGTGTGTGTGTGTGTGTGTGTATTTTACTTGTTTATTTTATGCCTCTTTATACCACATTTGGTTGCACAGATTACACTGAACTGTTGACTTACTTTGGAAATGTGAGTAAACTATGATCACTTTTGGCTTTTAATGGTAGTAATCAGCAATGACCAGCAGAGGGAGCAAAAGTTCAAACAATTCCTGCAGTCTGTACAATGTCACTGTGCATCAACACCTACAATGTTCCGCCTTCTTTCACTGTATGCAATGATACATTCTAATGAATATTAATTTAATGTCACCACTGAATGACAGTGTAGGAGTTATTTTAATGCTTATTGGCAGGAATCACACCAAGCATTTAGCACTTCTCCCAGTATTAGGAATGCAGAATGCTTGGTATGGGTGTGTATAGGTTGGGACTCATCCTTAGGCCTGACCATAGCAATTACTGTCCCTTCTAAAGCCTGCAGTTAACTGCTCTCTGTAATGTGTATGTGGAAACTGCTTCAGGTCAACCACGATAACCTGTTATTTAGTGCCATATGAAGACACACTCACATGTACACACTCCAGTATATATTCCCAGTCAGAGAATCACCAGAAATACAATAGAAATGGCTTGTTTTCAAATGCAAGACAATTTCACTTGATAAGAGAGGAAAAAAAACTGTTAACCCTGAAACACATTTGTGACAAACACACGGATGGACGTGGATAGTGACCTGTGTGACCGGGCTGTAAATGCTGACCGTCTGTGTTGAGGAGTAGCAGAGTAGTGTGTATGTAACCCTGCCAGCTCACTGCTTGGTGTGGTATGTCTGGCATTCACGCTAAACCTGCACTACTTTGCGGGGTCTTAGTGTGGGAAAACCAAATAAATGTAAATGTAGGGCTTGCTTTTCTCTCCGGGGTTTGCTCGCCTTTAGATGACGGACACATTCGCAAACCCTTCCTAAGAAGAAACTTATTAACAATCTTAAGATAAACACTTGTACTGGTCCTGTGTCTCCTTATCAATGATGTACGAGTATAATGTATCTGAATTATGATAGCGATAATGATCATTTTGCAAGACCCTCTTTGTGTTTTTCATGTTGTCTTTGGTAAAGTAACCTTTTGTAGTTCATCATAAATGATTTAAAATGTTCCATTATTCTGTTAAAGCTGTGCAAAATGGAAAACAGTATCCAACTAGGTCTTTACTAATGTTACTAAACAAGAGATCTGTGTGAGAAGTCTGTGTGAAATTGCATTCACTGCAACAGATGAATAACATTCAGTTGCAGACATGCAAACTCAGATGTGTTCTTCAGACAGAGGAGTGTTTACACAGCTAATTTCAGGCCCTGAACAGCCACACCTTTATGAGAGGCAGCGTAAAAAGCAAAAACCCAGTGTGACCAGACCTTTAAAAAATATGTATTGAATATTTGATCTTTTTAGATGCTTGTAAGCTCTTACAATGTAAGGTTTGAAAATACTTAAGTGTATTTATATCATTCCCTTGGAACTATAAGGCTCAATTAGTTATATAGAGTTATATATATATAAAATACATGTTAATCTTAACTTATTTAGGTATGAAATTTTGTAAGAAAGCACATCTTTGAAGACACTTTTGTGACTCCGGTCATTCATCTAGTAATAGAAACAGTTGCTGAGTTCAGCTAAGGTCAACTGCTTGGGAAACCTGAAAACAGAAAAGTGTGAATTAAATCTTCTAATTCATTTTAGTAATAATTTCCCTTGTTTTTCTTTGGCTTATAACATTCTCACTGATGTATTGTTGTTTGTAACGCTGTAATTGAGTGTCTAATACACAGAGTGTGTATGTGGGTGCATATAGACAGTTTATAATTTAGGGTTATATATGGGTGAGGTCCAAACATTCCCATCAGGACAGGGTGAGGTTTCAGCTGTGTGTGTCCTTCTAACTCTAGCACAGCCCTGGGACAGTGTTTGAGTATGTTTGTGCGTTTCTATGTTTCAAAGGCACTGTACTTGGGTGCACTGAAAAAGTGGTGCTTCACTTGTCTTGTCTTGAAATTTCCACGTTAATAAAATTTCTTACATTAACACAGTTTCACAAAACGTATGACAGCTGCTACACTATTACAAAATAAAGGTTTTTGAGTGAGGTCGGTGGTTTCAATGTTATGGCTGATTGATGAAAATTGATATTCTGTTTGGTCATCCTCTGGTAGCCGTGTTTGGGTGGGAGGACCTGAGTGTCAGGCACAGCCAGTATCACAGTCAGACCACATTTAATTACTATAAATAGAGATTAATGTTGGAAGAAGTTCATTTAACATCAGAGAGAGAATCCTTCCTCCTGTTTTTCCCGCTGTTTGGTTCAGTAAACATCGGACTGTAATCAGAGCAATCAAAGCAGTTAGCTTTTCAGAATGTTACATAAAAGGAAGATTTGTGACTTCATTACTTCAAAGCCAAAGTTTCCATCATTCAGAAAAGATCTTTTTTTTTATTGTACAGCTGATGAGAACGACAGTGGTGTAAATATGATCCAGAGAAGAGGAAGAAACAGACAGATGCAGGAAAGAGAGAGTTTCCCTTTAGGAAGCAGCCACAGGATGCCTGTGGGCACAGCAGAGCCTGGTGCTGGCATTGCTGTGTGTACACACACACATGCTCATGCACAGTGTTAAACTCTCCAGGAGGTCTGCAGTGAGCCATATACAGTTGAAATCCAAATGCAGTGTGTTTTATAGCTGCACATTGACCTGTCACGGTAATTATGTTATCAACTTATCATAGAGTAAATGGACTCATCTGCTCTCTGTCAAGGCGAGCTCGAGTCTATGGACAGACAACAACATCTATCGTGGTTCAGCACCATAATAGTGTGAAATATAGTTTTACAGCCACTGTAGTCTTTCACATTGTTTATTCAATGTACATTTATACAACATAAATGTTGCATTTATTGTAGAAAAAAATGCATCACAAGGAGATTCTGACCAGTCATGCACAGCACACATGACCACACATATGGCCGTATTTCATTTCAATAGAAATGATGTCACATATTTGTCAATAGTTATTAGCCAATAGTTGTTTTTTCCCAAATACTGTACAATTCCATTCTGACATTTTGGAAGTCCAAACCGACTCGTTTCAAAGCTGAATTCCAGCTCTGGTGTGGGAACATTTTCTGAGTGAGGAGAGGTGAGTTAAGTGAGGTGAGTTTTGCTTGGGTGCATTTGTTCAGCCTGAACATACTGGTTTCATGTAAATACTAAATACTAAAATGATTTCTTATCATATAATTTATCTTCTTTTTCCCCACAGATTGCGATTTAGCTCTCCAAACATTTTACCTATGCTCTTAGTCTATCTGTTAAATACTTTAATATACCTTTCATTTTATTTATTTAAGATATTCAACAATTTTTATATTTTAATTCCAGTCTCTGATTATTATTATTATTATTATTATTATTAGTAGTAGTAGTAGTAGTAGTAGTAGTAGTAGTATGACAATAATATTGTTTATTGCATTTATTTCAAGGACGGTATATTGTCATTATTGTGACAGGCTTAGCTTCACAACTGGAAATAGTCAAAGATGGCAAGCTAAATGAAATAATGGATGCCAAAAAACTTGAGACTGTTTGTCACAGTGACATGACCTTAACAAGCTCTTCTGTGGCTTCATTTTTATGAAGAAACGTAGTTGAAGCTCAAATGTTGCTGAGAGTTTCTTCTTTGTGTTGAAGTGCTGTTCACTTTTGGCAGGCTTGCTGGGAATGGTTTAGGCAAGGATTGTGCTCCAGACTCTAGGAGGCCCTGTGTAAATCTGACCACAGTGCCACAATGTTATATGACTCCCAAACACTCAGAAGACACACAGACCAGCCCTCATATTGTCCAACTGTGTGTGTCTCCATCTAAATGAATTTTCTCTGTAGCAGTCTGTATTTAAATTTCATAGAAAACCCCACTGTATCTGATCCACCAACAAACTGCCAAGTTCAGTCGGAATTAGACCAGCTGATGTGCCAAAATGGATTCTGTTTTTATAGAAAGCAGAAAAATGTGCTTCTGAATCAGTTATAGACTTTGCATACTGTAAGTTGAATCGTCCTTTGGGCTCCACGAAGCAAGGAAATATATTAAAGCCTTCAATTTCATGTTCATGTGTGTTTTGAGTCAATGTCCTGTAGCAGCACCTACTTGTGTCCATGTTTGAGTCATCTAGCTCATGGTTGGAGGTGATGCTGAAGCATTGTGACGGAGATCTCCCCTTTTCTTATTCCATCTATGTTGTGCAATGTTCCAGTGTCAGTGACATGAGCATGAGCAGTGCACCATGCTTCCAACACCATGTTTAACAGCTGGTACTGTGCTCATTCGTTGTTTCTTCTCATTCCAAAAGTATTGGATGGAGCCCCATCATTCCAGAGTACACAGTTCCAAAGAGACATCTTCTATTGGCAGTACTTCTCTCCAGGGACTAGAAAAGCTGTGTGTGTGTGCATTTGCTCATCTGTGTCAGTAATGTCAGCAACTTAGAGTAGCTGGATGCATTTATTTGTAGGGGTGTCCACAAACATTTGGACATGTAGTGTAAATTGTGTCTGTGAGATATCTTTGTCTAACTTGGTGTTTACTGTACGTCGGTTCAGATCATGTGAGTCAGTGATGTACGATTTGGCTGATTGAATTAGAGGGAATGTTTTTGGCTCTGGTTATTATTAGATCTGGAGGTCATCACTGAGGCTGACCGCTACACTCGTGGCTGACTGGCACAAAAGGGTTGCTGTCTCTAATTTTTGAATTAAATAGCCAATATTGAGAGAGACCTATATTATTGACCTGGGTGCCATTGACATTCTCAGTTCTGTTCAGTCTGTAGTCATGTCCAGTCAGGTCTGATAAATACATAAATCTGATTTTATACGGTCACAATTTCATATTTTTAACTTCTTCCAGATGACTCTGAGGAGTATGCAGAGTTTTATTTTCTGACCTAAGGTGTACAATTTTAAGATTAATATTATGAGGTAATGTCTTTGGCGTTGCCCCCATAATGGGACCGGGTCTTGAAATGTCTTGGCCTTCTCGGGTCCTACTGCATATGGCACACAGGGGTGGAGCCAACCCCCTGGACAGCCAACTGGACCAAATTGGTGGCGGCGGTGAGGAAAGAGGGACAATCGAGATGTCAGCATCTGAAAAGCAGCAAAAGGGGCGTGTAAGGGCTTTTTAAAGACAGGTGGGGGCAAGTGATTGGATGAGGAAGGAAGGAAGGCGTGGAATTTGAGTCTCCTGAAAGATCGTTCACTAAAGCTTTAATTGAATTTTTATTGTGAGTAGGTGCAACACGGTGGTGCTGCAGGTAGTGTGTGTGTCACACAGCTCCAGGCTCCAGAGTTTGGTGTTCTGTCCCTGTTTCCTCTGGTCTGACAAAAAATACACATGATAGGTGGACTGGCTATGCTAAACTGACCCTGGGTGTGAATGTGTGAGTGAAAGGTTGTGTGTGGTACCCTGCAATGGACTGGAACCCTGTCCTGGGGATGTTGCTGCCTTGATTCCGGGTAGGCTCCCATCCCATGACGAGTGGACCAAATGAAGATGAACGAATGAATATTATTGTCAGTAAATATGTCTGCATACTTTATTTAATTAAAATGAATTAAAATAAATGATAATATCAACACTAGACATTCTAGGTGATAACACTAAACCAATGGGAATGATTTGTGGCCGTCTGATTACTTCTGACAGGGGGCATCCTCTTGCATACCCCATCAAACTGAGCTGTATTGCTGCTGATGCCGTTGTAGAAATATAAGCAGGTACATCTCCTCTGTTCCGGAGTGCAGATTAGAATCTGTCTGTCTGTCTGTGCTCTAGACTAATCATGCCCCTTTGTTGCCTCCTCATCCATTAAACTAGGTCAGAATTATTCACAGCAGGGTGCTATGCTGTAAGCACTTCATCTAACTGTCACTGCTGTTCATCAACAGGTGCTGTTGATAGCCAGTCCAGTGTCTGTGCCAGAGAGCTAAACAACAATCCTGCGGTTAGACGTTCACTAAAGCAGCATCAGATAGATGTTGAAGGGGCCGTTTTAAATGTATGTGACAGTATGAAGCATTTATTACGATTAATTCTCATTATTTTATCTTGACAAAGAACCTTCTGAAGACCTTGGGGCTATGAGTGGGTGGTATGACAGAAAGATTTCCATGATATTTTCATTTTTAGCTATAATCACAATAATTTGCTATAATCACAGTTATTTTTACCCAAATAATTTTTGTCTGTTACACATAAAACTGGATATATTCCACATTTTACTCAACAAGGTGAATATTTTGGTCATTTTTAACTGTCGTTGCTATTGATAATATCTCATCAATAATAATTTACCAATTATTTGGAAGAAATTCGAATAAAAAGACAATAAACAATAAAACAATAAAAAAAATCCATGACTTTTCAAAGATTGGAAATGTCTTCATAAGATCAGCATAAGGAAAAATATTCCAACAGGAAAGGAAAGGCTTATGAGCAAAAGCTTGCTGTGTTATCTGTCAAACATGGTGGAGACCCTGGCATGGACATGTACGGCGGTCAGTGGAGCTGGGTCAGAGGTATTTAAAGATGGTGTGACTGCTGATGGAAGTATCAGGATGATCTCTGGAGTGTATAGAGCTTTACTTTCAGATACAGCCAAATGTAGCAAAAGTGATAGGGTGGCACCTCACGGTACAGATGGATAAGGACAACAAAAGCACCTCAAAAGCCTTTTCCAGGACCCTGAGTTACATCAGCTTATAATAACAGAGTTTAGTTGGTTGCCATTGACATGTGGATAGTGGAAGGCCCATGAAAGCTAACAAAACAGCACAGATACAAACAGAAACTGCAATGATATTTGGATTTAATCATTTCTCCCATATTGTTCACATATTAACCTTTATAATTTGTTCAGAAAAGATGATCTTTGCCAATTTACAGTATATAAACTCAGTACAATAGTTACACTCCACTCAACAGACTTCCTATATTTGACCTAGATCTGTCCGTATGATACATGCCATTGTTTACTCTGAGAATTTGTATTACGATGTAGTTCGTCATGCCAACGTATAGCCATGCCAGCTTCTTCTGCTTCTGTTTCACATATAGATTTGGCTTCATTGTAAGTGAACAAACACACGATAGTGGCATAAAAATCTCAGGCTCATGAGAAACAGGCTTTTGGACAAACACTGAACCCACAGAATCCTGCTCTGTGGAGAGTGACTGGCAGGTAGTTTAGCTGACTGTTGCTGTAGCAGCTCCTTGATCAAACTAATAAAATGCCATTCCATGGAAATTTAAGCCATGCTGTGTGTGAATACATGAGCACTGTTTAATTGCTACCAGCCTTGGCCACAATCTGAGGGATTGAATTAAGCCCAGCTGCCTCCACTCCAGAATTGGAAAGTTCAGTAATGTCTCTGCAGTGGGTTTGGGTAGGAAACGTTACCTTGTACCACTAAATCTCCTGGTGTCATAACAACCTTGGTTCTAAAAACTGCTAAGTGATGCAACTTGAGATAGTTCAACTCTCTTTTACCTCCTCACCTTAATACGCACAGAAGAATAGCTCAGTCGACAGAACAAACAGGAAAGAGAATTTCCACAGCAGTGATGGTGGAATTTATAGTAATCAACAGATCAAAATCCAGGGATTAGTTTGACCAATGAATAGTTAGTGTTATAATGACAATATGTGTTTCATTTAAGCACAAAATCTTGAATTACTGACATTGTGTGAATCTCTCTGAACCCTGAACCACAATCATACTGTAGATGGAATGGAATGACCATGAAACTTCAGCGCTGCTCTGGATATGTGTGGAATTCTAGTGCTGCTTATCCAATTCATCTGGCAGACTAATCCAGCTCATTCAACAGCATTTCACTGGGCTTGAGTTGAGGAATTATGGGTTATTTTAATCATGATTTACTTCATGAAAGTAATAGAACATTTCAAAACAAGTGTTGCTATTTTAAAAGGCTTATGAGTGTGGAAAGGTTTAGTTTCCAGTCAAATTCTCACAGTCCTTTAAGGCTTATTACCATAAATTATATCTATTGAATAATCTACCAATTATTCTGATGAAGTAATCAAAGTAACAACAATTAACAAAAATATGAATAGCTTTTCAAAGATTTGAACATTTTAATTTGATAAGCATAAGGAATAAATGTACATATAGTTTCCGTCCATAAATATTTGGACAGGCAAGGAAGACAGCCAAAACATACCATGTTATCTGTCAAACATGGTAGAGACAGTTATGGCATGGACATGTATGGACGACAGTGGTGCTGGGTCAGTGGTGTAGGCGATGATTTGAGGTATCAGGATGATTTCTGAATTGTATCGCTCTACTTTCTGCTCCGATTCAGCCAAATGTAGCAAAATTGATAGGATACATATACATAAGATACATAAGGACCCAAAACACTACAAAAGCATCCCAAAGAGCATCTTAGGGCAAAGAAATTGATTGTTTTTAAACCTTGTTTCAACCCAATTGAGCAAGACAAAGCTGAAGGTAGAACGCTTGGTAAAACATCTCAACAGAGGAGTACTGTAGTACTTGATGTCAGTATTTGATGTTCTGAGTAGAAGGGCAAGTGTGTCAGGCATATATTCGGGATTATGTTAGGCTGCTTACGTACGTTGCATCCTGTGTAAATGGTTAATGCAATATTTTGGATAAACCCATCAGATGGAAGCTTCAGTCACTCCTTAATTGCTCATTTTAAATACATTGAGGTGGTGTACACCTAGAGACCAATATACACATATCACTGTCCAAATATTTTTGGACTGTATGTGTTAATACTTAAAGTACGAGCAATCTGAGAGTTTAAAATATGGATTATTATCTAGTATTTTGTCAACTGGTCTTTGAAAGAAGGTCGTTTGAATCATGGGATTTTAAAATGATGCACTCGATCATGAAAGCTCTAAGCCCATTATCTTGAATCTTCATATTTCCCCTCAAATCAGGACAGTATTGTGTATGTAATCAGTAGAGTTTGAAGGAACCCTAATGTTTACGGAAGCCACCTTAAATCCATCTGCGCTGGCAAGAAGTCTCTGACACTTTGTTTATGCTTTCAGGCCAGGATTGAAGCCAAAGCGTGCGTTCCCTTCACTCCGGTTGTGGACCGTATGGGCTTACGAGCATCACACAGGCATTTAAATGTGTCTGCAGTGCCACTGATTACAGAGTTAAGATGGACAGACAGGTAGTTTTCAAAGGTTACAATACCCCAATGATCCTGTGTGTATTCACCACAGGACAAGATGGAACGTGTCCTGGACTCCGTTTGCTTTTGTGTTCACAGCAGCTGTGGCTTACATACCTTATATTTAGTCTTCACTGACTGTCTGGGTCTGTGGGGTTTGGCTGTAGGAACTGTGATTTCCATCTCAAGAGCTTTCCAGGTTCTGACACACAGCGCTCAGTGTGTTTGTGTGTTTATGTTCAGGAACGGTTGATGGGGGCTTGGGTCCCGGTAGCTCAGGTCACCATCCCAGACAATGATTTTGTGAATGCTTCTTTCACAAAGAATGAGCGTCACCAAACAAGGTCTTGTTATAGACTTTTGAGAGGTTTGATTGAGTGAAACATTGAAAATGGGTTTAAATAGTCTTCGAAAGACAGTGTAGAAAATTGTGCATAGTGGTACTATTATTCTACATTAACTGCCATCTATCTATCTATCTATCTATCTATCTATCTATCTATCTATCTATCTATCTATCTATCTATTTATAGACAGTTAATGTAGAATAAGAGCAACTGACAGCACTGACAGAGAGAGCATTTCTATTGGTCTGTTCATCCAGAATAACTTATACAGTGTAGCAGGACACATCCCCATTTTTAATCCAACGCTAATACATTGTCCTTGGAGCTCAACACACTAGAAGACATGATAGACATCCCACCCTGAAACATTTAACATCTGTATTTATGGGGCAGTTGTGGCCTGGTGGTTCAGGGCGGTTGCTGGTTTGAATCCCTGAACTGGCAGAACATGACTGAAGTGCCCTTGGCACTGAACTCTCTAGCTGCTTCCCAGCCGTGGATAGGGCTGCCCACCACTCTGGACATGTGTGCTCACTGCCTCCTAGTGTGTGAACTCCCTAGTGTGTATCACTGTGCGGATGGGTAAAATGTGGAGGACAAATTCCCATGTGCAATGAGCACCTTTAATGTTGATGGTTAGTTCCATTTACCTCAGATGTGGAAGCTGGGAATGACATCACACCTGAGATTTTTTTTTTCCAGTATAGTGTGTAGCACTAAATAACCCACTCACTCGGTAGGATTCTCTTCATTCCTTGCGATACTTCCGACACTTCCGCCAAAACCAATGCAGTATCACTGTGCAGCCAAAGCACTCAGAGGAAAGCACCAGAACCTCAGCTCTGCCACATCAAATAGCATTACAGTGGGAGTGATGGGAGAGAGTGTCATCTGCCCACCCAGAGAGGCCAATTAAGTTCTCTCACTGTGCTTTGAGGTCATTGTATTCTGGATGCATTGATGGCTGCCTCTAAACTACCACTAGATACTGGCGCCTGCGGAAAGGGGGCAGGGAAAAGGTGGATGAGTTATCTGAGATGGATAGTTTTCATGAGATTTCTGCTGTAGTAGAATGTCTGTACCTCTAGGTAAAATACAGTATCTGCATCAATACCGTACAGACAAAAACCAGGGTTGTCATGATACTGGAGTTTTGACTTTGATACCGATACCAAGTGTCGTATTTCTGTGCAATGCTTAACCCCCCCATCCCCCCCAGCATTATAATAAATAAATAAATAAATAAAATATATAATAAATGGCATTTGTACTATACAGTTGTAATTTTCTCATTCACTAACGACCTCACGCCTCAAAACCCAGCAGTGTCAAACATCCAGTGGAATGTCCAGCTAGTCCTGCTAGCCAAGTGACCAACCTACAGGCCAATAAGTGCAAAATACCTTCTGTTGTGTTACTTTCGAACAAGTTGAACAAGGAGGCACAATTGAGATGAAGAAATCCTGTGTAGAAATATTTGCTAGATTGCTTCTGCTTCCTTCCACATCATCAGAAGGGTATTTGTGTTATTTTTAAACCTGTAAATCTAGTTCTAGAGACCACCGTGGCACCACTGCAGGATTAGAGTTTGCATATTTACAATAGGTGTGGTGAAGGTGAACAGAGATTCCTTTAACTGAGGAATTGCAATGTAATGTAAACACTGACATTAGCATACTGTGTTTATAATGAATAAAAAATAGTTTCTGCTTACTGTCTCTACGAGCACATTGTCGTCACTACTGCTTGAAACTCTACCTGTACAGCCCTCCACTTGAATCACAATGTCATGTAGTCTTTTAGCTGAAATAAACACTGAAAATGTAAAAGAGTGTTTTTTATGAAAGTTGATTTCTCCAAAATATACCATTGTGGGGTCATTTATCGCTGCTGTCTAATGAAAAACCATGTATCTCCATTTTTGTCCATTTTTAGTTTGCTCTATAGTTAGGACCCTGTAGCTGCTCTGTATGCTGTGTGAATTATTCTGGATGAACAGACAAATGGAAATGCTCTAAAATTAGTTTTTGTGACTGTAATTTTACATTAACTTCCATTCAAAGTTAAGAACATTTTGCCTTCTGGAAGAATGTCATAGAAGACTCGTTTTTGGATTCGTAACAAATTAGGTTTGTTATGAGGGGAGTGTGAAGAACCTTAAAACATCCACCTCATTTTTTCTTTGATGAACATTGTTCTTTATGGAACCAAAAGTGCTTCCATAAAGTTTTGACATGACTCAAAAATGTATAGTAGTGCATCTCAAAGAATAGCAGCAAAATAAAATGTATATTCGATACATCTTCAAAAAATGGAGACACTTCTGTCTTGGGCGGGATGAACAACAAATCAGTGTGTGGAGGCATCGTGGTCCGTGTCAAGATCAATAGTTTGCTGACATGCATCGCATGTCTAGAAGGCCTGGTGTCATGGTGTGGGCTAGAATTTCGGATGATGCCAGATCACCTTTGGCCTTCATTGCAGGCTCTTTGACAGTCCAATATTACATTAATGAGGTCCAATCAGTGGTCCTACCATTTCTGAACACACACTTTGGTGCACTATTCCAACAGGACAGTGCTCATCCACATACTGCTGCCATCTCAAGAGCTCATCTTGAAGACACAAATACTACGCCTTGGTCAGTTGCATCACCAGACTTGATGCTACTTTGGATTGTGAATATTAGTTTACATTTTTAATCATTTATTGTTCTGGGTAACTTTTATCTTCCATCTGAACTGCATTGCAATCCCACACTGCCTTCTGGGTACAATTATTTGTGAACTACTTTTTGATTGTATAGTGGTCAGTGAATGTTGTGTTAGGAGTCTTGCCCAAGGACTTTGCCGTAGTATGGTGAGCAGACCCAGGCAAAGACCGAAACCCTACTGTATGTATACCAGTCCTATTGTGAAAGCACTCCTCTGAGATCTGAAGGGTCATTAGCAGAGCTGTCTCCTCTGAACAGTCTCTGGGGTTTCTTTGTGGGGATCTATTGATTTGGCAGCATGAGACATTCCACATACTCCCCTGTAAATGCCAACGCTCAGGCAGTTGTTGAGCAGTAGAAGACTTATACACACATTCACCCTTCCCCAGCAAAGGAATGCGGGTAATGGGTAATGGAGGCTATGGCCCAAAGCCAGAAAGGCCAGTGGCCAGAGGTCAGTCTTTCCTACGCTACCACTCCCTTCACACGTACGCACACACGGTCTTTGAAGGCCTCCCAGACCCCATTGTTTTAGTCAAGCCTGAGGAACTGCTGGCAAAGAGTTAGAGGCTGGGTGAGACATCCTTTTCACATGCATTATATCCACTGGGCATTTCAGTTTCCACTTTCCTTCTAGAAGCTTCTCTTATTAAACATAATATTGAGTGTTTACATGGTGTTTAAGTACAAAGTGGGGTCAGTGTGATTTTATTTTGACATAAAGAGTTGTATGGAATCACACGTCCTGTTTATATGTTATTTTAAAGACAATAATAGCTACTTATATAACACTTACTAAAATACGTACATTTTAGATGCTTTATTCGGTGATATTAATGATCTATTTCTAGTAATTTGTCAGATTATCTGCCTTGATATTTGGTTTGCACTTTTAAAGTACAAATTCCAAATTTGTTTGACATATTTGAGCTGCAGATTAGAATCTGTTTATACTGATTCTTTTTATTTATATACTGATACTATTATTTTCCAAAGCCATTTTGGTTTTAAACAATAATATTAAAAGCAGTCAACTGTAAATTAGGGGTGGGTTGTATATTATCACAATATATTACCATTCAGACAAACAACAGTTCTTCTGCTATTCAAAGACTGTCCCACACTTGATACTGTGATTTTTATACTAAATGTGTTTCACTTTATCCAGTGAAACAGTCCTAATTGCTCTTTTGTAATGAAAAATGCAGCCTGGTCAAAGTTCAAAGCACTGACAAGATTCACAATATGCTCAGAAAAGTACAATGTGTGTCACAATCAAACTTATCACAATTTGATCAAATATTTTCACCCCTACTGTAAAAGCTTACTTACAAAACAGTTGGAAAAATGAAAATAAATACATTTGAACTTTTAATTTTTCAGTAAATTTATAGATCAGTTCTGACGTTCAGACTAAAAAAATAATTGTTTGTAAGTGTAGTGTGTTATGAAATCTGATTGATTGATATTTTATCAAATGACATTTTATTTTTTCTCATCTTTTTCTTTCTGCTGAGATTGTTCTGTTTATTTCTCTTCCTTTGTTTCTTTTTTACATCAATACAAAACTTATAGCATAATTTATATTTGCTAGACATTTGTTATTTTGTATCATTTATTTTTTGAAACAATGTAAAAATCACTTTGTTCAGAATTAAATCAAACTTTGTAGTAAAATGTACTACTTTTATTTACATTATGAGTTGTGAATAGTGTTATCAAACTTTTGAATTTCATTATAGAGCATCAATGTCAGATACATATTCCACACTCGGATTATGTTTAAGCCCACCCTTAATGTGTTTTTAAAGTTATAAACAAAAGGACAGTTAACAATCTACAAATATGCAAGTGGACAGTTGGGATGACCCCAGATTAACTGGGGGTCAGTCTTTTGTTGGGTTTGTAGGGTTTGTATGGTTTGGCTGTTCCCTCGGCTGCTGGGTTATTTTTAGGGCCTCTTCGTGCTCTTTGGCTTTATAAAAAGCTCTGTCCTTCCACAAACCTCTTGAAAGCTGCTGTTTGTGGGGCACGGTTAACTCTGTCCTTATCCACTGCAGATGTTGCCTACTTTTGACCCTGAAGGAGTGCTGTGTTATGGTGTAAATGCTTTCAGGAGACTGGGTGGGATGTTAAGACTGTCATACTGGAAACAATAACCTCAAAATGTAAAACTCTGAAAGAACCTCTGTCGAGAACGCCTCAGGGTTGCTGGGATGCCATTAAACCTGAATGTTAAGTTATTTAAAGGTTGTTCTTCATTTATGGCACTAATGACTGTCATCAGTGTTTGGTTATGATGTCTAAATGTCTGACACTGTCAGAACTGGGAGGGCAAGTTTAGTTAAGCTGTTGTAGATGTATTTTTTTTTTCATTATCTGTCTTGCAATAGTTTCTGTAACTCTATTGCTAGAGTAACTTTCCCCTTATATAAATTAGAAAAAACTGAGGCACCCAACATGTTCTCGAAATGATTACTAAGTGTGCCAGAAGTGGCTAACCCCAAAACCGAGTGGTTTACTCATGGCGCTGTTTCAAATCCAGGCCTACAGGCATCCAGAAAGCCACCATAAACAAGGTTTGTAATTTCCCATTGGCTGGAGGGTCAACAGTTTGTATATGGAAGCTCCTCTCCACACGACTCCAGTCCCAGGTGGGCTAGTGGTCAGTCGTACCCTTCTTTTTTTCAGCTGAAATGGGAGATGGCTGTAACACTGGTACTGCATGTCCATTCCTTTCATGCCTCCATGCTGGCAAAGCATCCAGTTATTGGTTTATGGAGGTGTTTCTTGTAGAAACACAGAAACGTAATGCAGGTAGTTTTGTGTTACCTGATCAGTAAGCTCAATGTGTCCACTTACGAATGAGAGTGGCCAGGTATTTGACTCTTTTTAAGAATGAAATTTACATGTACATTTACATTTATGGCATTTAGCAGACGCCCTTATCCAGAGCAACTTACAAAAGTGCTTTGCTGTTCACTCAGAAAGATGTATTTAAAATTTGGCTGGACTTTGTAAGACAATACAAACATGAATTCCTCAAATACCATCACTGCTATGATTTACAGTGTATTTACAATTTTGTAGAGTTTAACCTTTGCATTTAACCACACACACACACACACACACACACACACACACACACACACACACACACACACACACACACACACACACACACAGTAGTAAATTGGGGGTGAAAACATGCACTCAGAATGGTGGGCAGCCACATCAGCACCTATGGAGCTCAAGGGTCCGTCAGTCATGAATGTTGAAGAAAGATAAAGGGCGGTTTCCTCACTCTCTCTCCCCCTTCCTGCCAATCCAGGGGACCAAACAGCTTCTGTTCTCAAGCCCACTTCTCTAAGCTTTAGGCCATGGCTGCCTGCATTTACATTAGAATCACAGAAATACAACAGTGCTGCATGATCTATTAATATCTATATTTGATTTGTCCCTTCTGTCCACATGTTCTCATACCATTCCTGAGCACCAAAAGAAAGGCAAAATCAAACAATGACTAAAATTTCGATTTAATGGCATAAGTTGTATATGAGGACTATTTTATTTAGCAAAATAACTTTGGATTTGTGTTTTGTAAAAGGTACAGGGAGATACCTTAGATCTTCTTCTTTACTGGTTTGATATATCCATATCTGCCCAGTGTTTTTCAACCCTGGTCCAGGAGGCACCCCTACCCTGAATATTTTAGAGCTTTCACTGCTCCCACAATACCTGATTCCAATAATCAGCTAATTAACAAGCCCTTTGGAGTTGCATGTGGTGTGTTAAAGCTAAAAAGTGCAGGACAGGGGTGCCTCCAGGACCAGGGTTGAGAAACACTGCTAAGCTGCCACTGTTGGGCCTGCAAGGCTTGGAACGTTTACCTAGTTTAAGCTACTAAACGGTCATCATAGCATGGCTAAACCTGACATTCCCAGCTGGGAAATACAAAAGGCATGATTTCATTGTATAAGTTTATACCCCAGGTCTTTGTTAACTCTTAGACCCGAGATCCGCACTTTGTGCGCAGTTAAATGTTGTTTTCTAGGCTTCAAATCTCAGGATCAGAGTGTTTACTATTAATGTTTACTGCTCTGTCCACATGAACATGCTCAACCTGCATGCAGACTCTGACTGATTAGTGAGAGGGGGCGGGGCTGATGACCTCATTGACCCAGATATTGGGTTATAGGGGAAAATTAGAAGGGAGGGCCTGTTTACTTTGTTACTTTCCTCACACTGTGTTTAAAGTTCAGAATAAAGGTCCAGAGAAGGGATAATGCTGATCCATACATATGTAACAAAAAATAATAAAGGATATTTTTATTTTATTTGGATCACGGTCAAGTAGTATATCCATGTCGATCTAATCATTAGAAATAATTCATCAAAATGATTGTGCTCAGCTCAGAAACACTCTGGATGATCAATTTTCAACAGGATTTCTGAGATATAAACTGTTAATTAGTCCTTATATGCCAAAAAACACCAAACATTTAGGCAATGTTAAGTACCAAACACTAACATGTATATTTCTAAAGGTTAAGTACAGTACCAGTCAAAAGTTTGGACACACTAAATGTATGATAGATGACATAACTTGGCTACTTCTTTCGATATTGATATTAAACTCATATCAGCTTATCACAATGTGCTACCTGGGCAAAAGTATTGGGACACCTCATTCATACTGAAATCAAGGGCATTAAAAAGAGCTGATTCTGCTTTTGATGGAGTAACAGTCTCTACTGTCCAGGAAAGGGTTGATACTAGGTTTAGGAGATACTGTCAGGGTCTGAACTGAAGGGTGAGCTGCTTAGAAACCTCAATCTGGGTTGGTGTAAGGCGAGGTCCTCAGTAGTATAGTAATACAAAGCGCGCGAGTGTGTGTGTGTGTGTGTGTGTGTGTGCGTTTCCTTCGGTGGGCGTGTCCTCCAGCCGGGGCTCGGACACTTATCGGCGGTTGGTGTTCAAAATGAGGGGCTCGCTGCCGGAGCCGGAGTCGGAGTCGTTTGCTGGGTCGTACGGGCTCCGTTTGTCGTGTTTCCCCTCTCATACAGCCGCACAGACTGAGGCGAGAGGTTAGAGGAGAGTTTTGGCACTTTTTGACGCTGTTTTGCCCGCCTTTGTCGCTGAATTTAACGCCGTACCGCTGGAAACGTTACCGCAACGTTTCCCTGACTCTGACTCCGTTTTGAGGCACCTTCTCCCGTGTTTATGAGGCACAACTCGAAAGCCGGATTTTCCCCAACTCTCAAATGACGTGGACGAGCACCATGAGCAGTGGCTACAGTAGTTTGGAGGAAGATTCCGAAGAGTACTTTTTCACAGCCAGAACCTCCTTCTTCAAGAGACCTTCAGGAAAAGTCACCGAGAAGAAGGTTCGTCCGGCTTTAAAACACTCTCCCTCACACACACACACGCTCTTAACACGGTGTGTGTGTCAGACTGTAATGGTATTGACATCATTTCAGCTTTTCAGGCAGTGCTTCCCCATCCTGGACCTGGAGAACCCCCCTGTCCTGCACCTTTTAGTGCTTTCTCTGTGTGTAAG
Source organism: Acestrorhynchus altus (assembly GCA_034509495.1). Taxonomy (NCBI): domain Eukaryota; kingdom Metazoa; phylum Chordata; class Actinopteri; order Characiformes; family Acestrorhynchidae; genus Acestrorhynchus; species Acestrorhynchus altus. Next base: position 5,966,220 of record CM067501.1, read on the forward strand.
AGCAAGGAACCACTACTGTCTGAGCAGGGGTTCTCCAGGACCAGGGTTCAGAACCACTAACATGGTATTTTTTTTTTTTATTTTATTTTTTACCAGGATAAGGTTAAGCGGTGTCCCTTAACCCTGACCTGTCCTGCACCTTTTAGTGCTTTCTCTGTGTGTAAGAACAAGGAAACACTACAACCTTGGGAGGGGACCTGCACCTTTTAGTGTTTTCCCTGCTTTACACACACCTGATCCATCAGCTAATTTACAGTCCCTTCCTAAATTGAAGGTAGTATGTAAGAAGAGGGAACCACTAGAATCTTTCCGGGGTTGGAAACCACTGATCTATGGGATTTTTGCTTGGATAAGGTACTAGAGCAGTGGTTCTAAACCTTGCCTTACAGGTTGTAACACATCCCCAACTCTGAAAGGGCTTAGCTGATTATTTGAATCAAGTGTCTTTGGAGCAGAGAAAGCACTAAAATGTGCAGGAGGTCTCTAGGACCAGGGCTCAGAAACACTGTACTAAATAAAGTGAACATCTGCAGAATGTGACACCAGAAACCTGCACAAAAAATAAGTCCAAGTAGTCCAACCAGTATGGCCACAGGTCAATGACATTAACCTCTGAAAACGTTCCAGTGACCTCGCATAAGGGCACCCACGATCGGCTGGAACAAACTGCCTCAACAGTTTTGGCCATTTGGGAGTAACGCCTAGTTCCCTTCTTTCCGCAGCCAATTGATTTGAGTAAATTGGGAATACCTTGGAATTTCCTTCGATCGATTGACAGAGAGAGAGAGAGAGAGAGAGAGAGGTTGGTAAAAGACCCAGAAGTGGCTGATATTTGGACTGGCCGATAATGTGGAACCTGACCTTACATGTGTTTATCATGCCAGGTGGAAGGGATGAAGATGAACTTCCATCACCTTCATAATTAAGTCCTTCACCAGCGCCTGATTGTTAATATTCATTAACCTGTAGCTGCACGTTTCAGAGATTCTATGACAAAATAGGTCAACTTCTCGTCAATGCTGGTTCATTCCAAAATGTGCATGGTTTACGTGGACCGACTGCAGAAACCCCCCACCCCCACTCTAACCCATATTCTGACTGGCTGACTTCAGCATTCCCTTCTCGAAGACAACTGTACGCTATTCATCAGGCAGATTTATCCTGCGTCCTTGTCTCGTGAGACTCTGTGGACTGTCTGTTCTCCTGTGATTTGAATATGGCCTCCGTGCAACTTTTTTTTTCCACAGCCATGTGTGAGTGTGTGTTACTGGCCAACAGGCATTCATAATCTCACTCCCACACTCTTCAGTCACTCCTATTGTGTGAGAAATGTCACGGAGTGCAGCAAAGCTGTCATGGAACGCTTGTGTAATGGACAGAGCCATTTTTGCCATGTTTTTTTCCCCAATCTGCAAGCTACACAAAGTAGATGAAATTGTCATATTGCAATTACTGCGAATATTGCAAATACTGAAAATCATATTTTTCACCGTTTTGTTTCTGTCAGACATGCTGTGTCTGTGTGTGGCTTATCTGCTGGAGATGGACAGCTTAAAAAGTCCCATGTCAGCTTCTTAAGCTCCACCCGCATCTAAATTACCACATCTCACTTCCTGTTGCTTCATCGTATCCTCAGGCTGCCCTCTCTCCCGATACCACCAAATTCATTTCATGTTTAGAGAGGGGGTTGTTTTTTTATGAGCAGAATGCATTTACTTAGTTTCATGATTAGTTTATTTTTGGTGGGTCCTTTAATTTAATTTTCCAACAGAAGTGAATCATGTGGACTGGTTTCTTTAATTTTATCCTTTATCCTTTTTGCTTTTGGTCTCGTATGTCTATGTAGGTTGATACAAGTCATATGTTTTAAAATTAAGCTTTTGAATTTGTTGCTTTATTCATTAATTCTTCAGATCAGAAGCATTATTAGTTTTCTTTTGCCAGCACATTTAGGATGTATAATGCATGAATGGGCATCAAAAATGGGTACCACATCACTGCCAGTGTTGTGCCTATTTCTACATCCCCATCTTGATTTCCCTCCCCATGGACCCTCAAGCAGTTGTTGTTGCCTGATTTAAAAATAAGCTATTTATGTGCCACTATCAATAAACCACATGGGAAGCGGGATTCAGAATCCTGCTACTCAGAGATATCCATCCATTATCTGTCACTCAGAGATGTTTTACAGAAGTAGATGTTTACATTGGGCTTAGATAAAATGCAGCAGTCAGAGCAGTGGTTCTCAATTCTGGTCCTGGAGTACTACTGCACTGCTTGTTTGATCCATCTTATGAAGTAATTGTCCAGCACTTAATGAGCCGAACTGGGTACAGTACAGCAGGAAAACGCTAAAATGAGCAGGGCAGTGGAACTCTAGGACTAGGATTGAGAACCACAGTTAGAGCATAAGCGGAGGTTAGGAGATGCAGAATCCTGATGTGTTCAACTGCTTTTAAATCATGTTGCACTTATCTTTTAAACACTACAGTAACATAATGTTTATTATTTATGTTTTTTGCTATAAATGATGAATACAGTATAGATACAGAAATAGTTCATGTATCAGTCTGAAGACTTAGGTTTCACTTTTCTCTTATTTTGAAGTGATGTTAGCAAATGTTTGGTTTTGTCAACAAGCCCAGACAAGTAAGTATTCAACCATCTAATACCTGCATCCCATGGCGACTTTAACATGTAGAAACTAGGAGTAGCAGGTTTAAGATGGGGATGTTTGTTTGGGCAACATAGAAATACAAATCCTGCTGCAACGAATGTCATAGACACCTTCAAACTATGTAAACACTACATCCCTGCAAGAAGGTCAAATTGGTGACCTGTTGATGCCAATCCTAATTTTTAGATAAACATCCAGAGCTGCCTCCTTTCCCAATGATACCCCAAACATCTTCCCCTGCTGATATTGGATAAATATCAATACTGATATAACATCTCATAGAAAGCTGAATAACAAAACGGGAAGGCTCAATAATAAACGCTCATCAACTCATCATCATTGACGGTTGGTGTAGTGTAGTAGGGTAGTTATTTATGGTCTCTGTGTGTTTTTGTAGCGTTTATTTCTGCCTCAGTCTCAGCAGGTATGGCCTCTGCTCAATCTGCTCTGTCACCTTACTGGTGTTGATTTTAAAGGAATGACCCCGGGAAACATCTGCAGAGGCCTGCATTCAAAACAGCAGCAGCGTGAAGCACCGGCCCACGCTCCCTCATGCTCTGCCACAGGACCTTGCTGTCTGACTGTCCTAGTGGGCCTGACTCATTTGTTTGATTACAGTGTGTGTGATGGCCTGTGCTGCATTTTTACTCAGCAAAGCTGTACAGAAGCCAAAAACCTTGTTGCAAGCAATACTTTTGCTTTTTTTCTTTGTGCTGAAGAGCTCCAAAATCAACAGCTGCAGCCACTTTCCATTAACGGCCTGAGCAAGCAGATGATGCAGAATCTGCTTTACAGTCTTCCTGCTACAGAACGTTAATGACCCCATTCTTTATCTTTACAGTCAAAGGCAGAGGGTCTGATAATAGCACTGATACTACTATCAAATGAATACTACCAGCACCAACTTCAAGAGTAGAATTTGAGACTAGACTAGACACCACAAACCACTGGAACCATGATGCACTTTGATCTGGACCAAAACCAGGGCAGTGACTGAAATGGATCTCTATTCCCTCATTACTGTTGTGCTATATAAAGAGAAACTTTACCAAGCAGCAGTAGAAACAGGTGAATTTGAACAATTCATCAGCAATGCACGTCGGCACCAGTCACAAACTGGTGAGAGTCGTGTTAATCTTCTAATCTGAATTAAAGTTAGTAAAACTCGGTGCTGTTCATGGAATAATTATTGATTTATATTGTTTCCCGTTAATGAACTAACGTTACGGGAAAACCTCTGAACTTCACAGCGTCCATTGGCTCATAAAGATCACTTTGCTTAGCGGGTATGTGAACAAATGTTGTCAGCTCTATTTGGTTCACTGTGTTGCTTACTAATGAAGCTCCGTTACATTCTGTTCCATATTGTTTACTATAAATTACAAGTAAATTTTGGGAGAATAAAGTACCCTAAATCCTAAATAGGGATCCATTTCTCTCACAGCCCTCTTGTGGTTTAATAAAATTTTGGTCCTTGGTCCGAAGGACCTTTCCACACTTCTTATTTAGGTTCAGACTAAACTAAAAGCTGAAACAAGGTAGGTGTGAAAGCACCTCTAAAAATGAAGGCACTTCAGAATGCCACAGAAGAACTAGTTTGCAAACCACTTTGACTCTTTATGGAAACAAAAGTTCTTCTATGGCATCAGTTGAAACCAAAAGTGTCATAATAATCAAACTTGACATTTTTCTGCATGTTTTGCAGTTTTTTTTTTAATTTAACATGTTTTAAATAAATAAACATTTTAATATTGAAAGAGTACTGCAGATTTATTGTGCAGCACTACACCAGCCCAAATAGCAAGGCATAGGCCAGATCTGTGCTTTTAAGTTCGTATCCACACGCTATATTATACTGACCAAGCCGAAATTAAATCACGAGCCCTGCAGAGCCAGGAGCTGGCTGGTATAAATGCAGTTGCCCACTCGAACAGCTGCTTTAGCAGTGGGTAGAACAGTATCATTGATAAAACCTGCTCACATCTGACTTCATGTTTGTAGATTAACACTGCTCTCTGTGTGGGTGCATTCTCCTTTTTGGGCACCTTTCTCTTTCCCACTGTTTGCCAAAACCTCACTCTGTGAGTTTGGTTGACTACTCATGTTCCAACACTCACTCTGGTACAGGATGCTTTAGGCCTGACCTCACTGTCCTTCAAACTTTTCTCATTCGTTCAACTGAAGCACATACAATCACTTTACCAATTACTCACATGAAGCACTGGACAAACAATGAACTTTAGCTGCTGCTTTCTTAGCCACCCCCTCTGTAGGCCTTCTGGTCCATTGTGTGGCTGTTTCCGGAATGTTTTCCAGGTTTATCCTGTACACTCCAGGGTTGTGCCGCAAGATATGTGCAAGTGCAGCCGCCAAAACCCTCATTTGTTACTGTAGAGTTCTGTAACCGAAAACAAAGACTGTTTGGTTGCGATGTTACTGTTTACAAAAGGCCACTTACTGACCATAGAAACGCAGTAGAATAGAGCAGAAATTGTGCATATCAGGTTTGTAGATGCCCCATCATTGGGGGATTTCAGGTTCGATCCCTCGTGATGCCCCAGAATCATCAGGGTCACCAAGAATTCTCTCCTTTCCTCCCTTCACTCAGTGTGATTTTAGCCAATACAAGCCTTCCAGTGGAATTGACATGATTCACTTTGACAAGACACTTTGACATTAGATTTGAGTGGCCAAACTGTTGTTTCCAATCTGAGACGTATTCATACAAATTTGATTGTAATTGGCATTTTAGACCACCTTCAACATTTTTGCAGATTGGTTTTCTTATGTTTCATTTGCCCATTTATGTCTATGTTAGGAACTTCAGTATCCCAGAATAGATGTATGGCTGAAAAAGAAATTTGGCACAGTCTTGTGAAATTTACGAGCCTTCTTTGTTGGGTTACTTTATGGTTTGAAGGCCTAATTAAAAGCTTTACATTTAGGTTTTCTGAGTGAACCTTCTTGGAACTATAAGCTGCAGCAGTATAGCAGGACTTGTTAAATCTTTGATTTGTCTGTTGCCAACGTCATTGCCTTACAGAGAGAGAGACAGATGCAGAAGGAGCTACCAGTCACGTGATGGACGCTGTTTAGAGAAGAGACCTGAAGCGTTCATAGGTTTGCATTTACAATGGTCAGAGGGTGGATCACAAAGTGAGCCCTAAGCAGACAAAACACAGCATAATGACTTGTTTCTGTGTCCTACAAATCCACATCCTTTTCTTATTTGTTCTGTTTTGCAGTTTTGGTCTGATTGAAGGAATTTCCTTGACCTAGCTCTCTTGGTTAATTTGCTTTAATGTTGTACAGTTCAGCAAATGTCCAGTCCCAAATCGGGCAGTATTCCAAACTAAATCATCAGGGAATTATAAATAGAAACCCTGAACTTGAATCTTGGCTTACTGCAGTTCTTTCACCATTCAGATTTGATTTTACACACATTTAACATCTCCTTGGTCTGGGTTAATTTGTTGGAAACTTAGGAGCTGCTTGAGAGGTGGTTACACAATAGAATGGTTATATAAAGAATCCTTTTGTTTTTTGAATTTGATTGTATCATCCCTGAGCCTTGCCTCAAGGCTTGTTTTCATCCCCGGTCAAGAGAAGGCAGGAGGTTAACATGATTAGCCTGCAGAGCAGCCTCGTGCGTCATGGAGTAGATGAAGTGTGTTAAGATGGGCCAGGTGTGTGTATGCGTGTTGAGTTACATCAATAGGCTGTGCTTTCATAGGAGGTATGCATTGATATCTCTGTTAAAATATCATACACATTGGAGTTCAAAGTAGTAATTGAAGACTAGCATTTAAGATTTACAGTGATATGACAAGTTCTGGGTACCCTTTGGACAAGTTCCAGGTTTTTTTTAAAATACCTATGTACTTATGGCCATTTTAATACTTGCTTGAGTTAGGGCTGACTATAAAACTCCTCTCTGAATATGGTGATATGTAAAATGGTGACATGTGAAAACCTGGAAGAAAGTGTAATATTAAAGTATCTATTAATTTGTAACACCAAAAACATGTTGGATATTTAAATAGTAAATATCTTGCTGTATATCTATGAAATAGTTGGTGAAATAGTCATCATGCTGCTCCTTTACGATATTTCTACATCATTGCACATGACTGTGTTCTGTTGCACGTCTTCCGTCCAGATACTGCACCAAACCATACTTGGAATGAAATCACACACAGATGGAAACCTGGTTCATCATTTTTGTCTTGTTTACAGTACCTCAATATTTACAATATATTGCCCATTCCTATTTTGTGTGGCAATATCTATTATTTTATTCATATTTTATGCATATGAATAGAAATGGTGCTCTTAAACCTGTAAAAAATGACTTAAATGTGTTTGCTGTAATGGATTTAACTCATCTTTCCTTTTAAACCAATAGAAATGCTCCTTGCAAAATCTAATTACACTGATTTCCATTGAAAGTGACAATATGGCTGTTATTATTATGATCTATGTTTGCTGTAATCACCAGCAGTAGATGTCCAATTGGCCCACTCTTGGGGTAAACTTTACAGCTGGAGTACTTGAGTTCAGAATGGCAAACCATTCATTCACTATGTTTATCATTTAGACTTGTAGAAAGGCTAGTTTTAACTGGGGATCATTTTCAAACATCTGCCGGCCCACCCTACTAGTGTACTGGCCCCAGTGTTGGGATTCCTCAGGCAGAGATAGCACAGCAGTGGTGATGCGTTGAGCCGCAGAGCCTGATGTAGCATCTGGACACAGTTTTCCTAAGAAGAGCTCTAATTACTGCCATCAAATGAAACGTGCAGAGCCCTCAGATCGTGTCTCAGCAGGCCTTTGATGTTGCTGAGTGACTAAACCGAAGATGCAGAAGTGAGACCAGATGAAGTTTCACTCTGTGCTGGATTATCGCACCGTATAAGTCAAGTGTCACACCAAACCTCAGTGGCCGTGTGGCAGGATTGTGTGTTAGCTCATGGGTTTATTTTAGCTCTGTTTCATTTTCTCTGGGCCTTTAATGGGTTCTCATTGTGTTGCTTTGAGATGGCCTCAAGAGATGGTGCTCTTGGCTTCAGGCTTTGTTGGATCTTATCGCTTCCTTGCTTTTGAAAGCTCAAAATAAGTTTTGGCTCTCAGAGTTTCATGGAAGTGAGCTTTGTCCAGAACTTCTAATCTAACAGAACAAGCCACTATTGACAATGTCTGTTTCAGCTGCTATTGGAGACAAGAATTGTACAATATAGCTTGCATGTGGCTGCATTGAAGTGCCAAAATTCAGTGCATCATTAATGAGAAGAGGGAGATATGGTATGGACAGAACTGTATTGCTGGTTGTCGGATGGATGGCTGGATGGATGGATGGATACTTTTATAGGGAAATAAGTGACTCAGTTAGGAGTGTAACATATAAACCTGATCATATTGTGATGTTCAATATCAGCCTCTTAATTGAGAATTTTAAAATGCCCTAATAAACTAAAATAGATTGATAAATTGATTTGAATCCATTTAGTTAAATCCACCCAAGAATAACATGATGTACAGTCATGTTTGAGGACTGACCCCAATTTTTCTTGTTCACAGATGGTTCTTTTGTGATTTTTGTTCCATAAATACATTTTAATTAAAAACATTTGTGCATTAAGAACCTTTCTAACTTGAGGAAAAGAACCTTTAAATAGGTAAATAATCTTCATACACCGACATCTGTTATGAGTGTAATTCTTTATAGAATCAAAAATGATATGGTATCTGTAGCACCTTTATTTCTAAGACTATATTGTCTCAAATGAACATACAAAGCTACAAAAGTGTGGACAGTTTTGTAAATGTGGCCTTGAAATGGGATACCTCCACTGAATGATGAGTGAGGGTTTACATTGCAGCACCTGGCTCATGTCTCATCTGATCTCAGGCTTTTTCATCCAGCCTTGGGCTTTGAAATCTTTCCTTTAACCAACAGTTCCCTCACTGAATGACCTCATAGCTCAGTATCGCAGTAGATGTGAGTTGCTTACTGGCTAAAATTTCCAAGTGAACAAAGGTCTCTCTCATTCGTCTTATCTCCTCCACTATAACTTGCTTGGATATTGCGTACAGTAGAAATACAGCCAATGTTCTGGCATAGCATTAGGAAAGTTCTCAGTGGTAACTCCTCCACCAATGCTGAATCACATCAGTTGGTATGTTTTGAAAGCGCTTGTAATCACTTATGCTTTAAGAATTTAAGGTGGGCAGTGATGGTGGTGTCTTTCTCCGGTTCTGTGCGATAAAAGGTCTGCTCTGGGTTAATCATTTTCATGCGTTGCCCAGAGAGGACATCCTGTTAATGATATATGGAGAAGGCTCTGTTGTCAATCCCAAAGTTGCACTTGAGTTGGTCTGCCATCACCTTTGGATCACCTTCATCTTCTGGATTAATGTTTAACCTTCACACTCTCTGAAGCCACATAAATCTTTCACCTAGCACCATAATGTACAGGAAATGCTTAAAAGTTCCATGTCTCCATTATGTCTAATGGACAGTAGAGGTGTAAGAATATATTGATACAGTATTATAAAACAAAATATCACAATACCTTGATGTATCAATTCTCAAACACAGTATGGATTTAGAGTGAACAGGTTAAATGTAAAGAATGGTGGCAGACAGTGGTTGATCCCATGTTGGGTTTAAACCCCAGCAGCTTACTGTGCTTACTGTGTCACAGTGCATCACATAAATGTATATTGAATTGTAACCCATGTATTGTGATAGACATTGTATCGCAGGTTCTAGCCAATACGCAGCGCTAATAAAACATAGATTCTTGTGAACTGAAACTAGCATACAGTTCTTGGAAGTTTGGGACTTTTCTTTGTTTGCATAAATTAGTTCCCTGTATTCTCATTTGTTTGTGCCATGATACACTTCCAAAAATGTGTTGTGGAGATCAGACTTTGATAGATGTATATTAATGGTCCTTAACATTTAACCTGTGCTTTTGACTATGATAGAACTTTTATATTCTGTATAGGTTTTTCAGGGTTCTTCACATTCCCAATAAATATTTCAACAAGGTTTAATGAAACAGCTGTTCACTCAAAGGTTCTTTTGGCATCCAAACATGATTTGACTGTAATATCTCTCCAGATTACCCAGAATAAGGGTTTACTTTGTCCAGGCAACAGTTTGGTTGAGGCTCACAGAAAGGTATATATTTGTTTTTTGATACAGTGATAAATATGTCACATGAGCTCCTGTTCATTGTGGGTATTTCTGGATGGGGTGTAACATAACACATTTGGTGCAAACAGTTAGCCTTCACACCTCACCCATTGCTATTTGTGTGGGAAACGGCACTGTAGAGCAGAAAGGCCCCAAAGCCCTGTCCATACACTAAACTTATATTGTGATGAATATCACAAAATATACTTTTTGAAATGGCAAGGCTGTATACCATCAAATGTTCTCTGAAGCCATCTGTCCACCCACCACAGTGGGTAATTCCTTTAAGCAGTCTTAATGTTTGGAGTTTAGTTTTGTCTGTTCCTCTTGGATCTGTCCCAAATAGTTTATTTGATTATGATCTTCTGGTGAGTCATCGTGCTTCGTATCCCCTGTTAGTGAACCAGCAGACGGATCAAATTCAGGTCTCCTCCCAGAGCCATATTGGCTAGGAAGAGCCTCAGTCCCTTATGGTGTAGTTTAATCTCCCAGTGGAGCAATGACAGTGCTAGAATATGGAGTTCTTTACTGATGATTCAAGTCTTAAACACACCCTTGTGTTGCTCAGCCATCATATTCTAGCCCATTGTATCTGTCCATTACTCACAGTGTCTTCATTTGAACCATATCTACATCTGAATAAGTGTCTTTGCATGGTCTGAGCTAAGACTGAAGCTGTAATTCCTTTAGGTGTGTTTACCTTAGCAACGGGCACATGCTCAAGGGAAATGCCTGTAAGGCACTTGATAGGTCTGGGTTTCCAGTGTTGGCAGGTCATAAAAATCATCGTGAGGAAGTCTCCGTTGTTGTTGGCTGCTCCTCTGGGTCCTTAGAATGTTGAGGAGCTTAGACACATGAATTGTTCTCTTGTAGTGGCTCAGTTATCTCACACACCCAGGGCTTGGAGGTTTGGCTTGTATAACCTCCTGTTTAAGCCAGAGAGGATGACCTGCTGTAGAGCTCTCTGGCCACAAACAAAGTTATGAAAAGCCAAGTAGAAATTTCGGAACAATCAAAAAGAAGAAGGATGGGCTGCGGAGGGCAGGTGGTTGAAGGTCACACTCTGGTGGACATGACTGGGCTTATGAGGATTTTCCCCTCTGAAGTAATCATGTGGTACAGGATGCAGTAAAACATTCAGCCTGACTGTCATTTGATTGAACATGTCACTGATTAGCTTGTCAATTATTCATACACATTGCTGGCAGAACATCAGTAAACATGCACGTCATTTACTCACTCATTTTAATGAGTCGGTTCTCTGTTTCACGAGAACGAAGTGTGATCAGTTACCACAGTATGATTGAAAACAAAACGAATGCAGGCCACAGTTTTAAAGCGAAATTGAAGGAATGTTTAATGGAACCGGATCTGTGAGTTTCCAATTACTTCGCCAACTAATTTGTGAAAAGGACACTTTGAAATGCTCTTTAAGCGTTGAGTGAGTGTGATTTATACAGTATGTTACATTATGTCCTTCAGCCTAAATCACCAAATATGAAGTCTAGTCTGATCTCATTTCACAGAAAGCCTCATTTTCTGACCTGAAAGCGTGACTTTGTAAAAGACCATTCATCTCTGACAGTGATTCTGACTCCTAGCCCTGGGGGAACTCTCTCATCTCTTATGTGAGTCATCTGCTAACCTGCCTGACAAAAATCAGTCCTTCTCAGACTACATCAACAGAAATTATACTACACACTGCAGTGAATCGATAAAACAGACTTACATTCACAACTATTTGTTGCTTGTTTGGAAGTTGATCATATAAACCAATAATGCAATTCAATTTGGAATTTATGCACGAGGGAAGAGCTTGATAGTTATGCTGAATCTTAAGCTGATGGTGGTTCCAACAAGGTACATAAACAGGAATTAACCCTGCTGTTCAAATGCTTGGACACAATAAACACACAATGACACACAATGATAAATAATGTAATATGTTTATTAGGGCTCAATTCTATTTTAAATGGTACAGTGCAAATACAATACAATTGCTGAGTAAAGCTGAAACAATGAGATTTATGTGATACAATGACCATCTTGGAATATATGAAAATCACACGGGGATGCACTGAATATTCGGCAACCAAAATTGTTTGGCCAAAATAAAAACCCATGATAGTAAAATACTGACCGAATCAATAGATGTTTTTGAAGATGCAATCAAGTCCCAACCAAACGTGGAGCTGTGTGTGGGAAACTGGCAGCTTTGGTTGTGTGAAAAGCTATTGAATGTATGAAATGATGAAAAGAAGTGGCAAAATGAATGAATACATGGGTCAAATATTTTCTTTGCTTACATTTTTAGTCACATTTGCATTTCAGTGCAACCTTTGTATACACTTTCACAAATCCTCATTATTAATATTAATATTATTATTATTATTATTATTATTATTATTAGTAGTAGTAGTAGTAGTAGTAGTAGTAGTAGTAGTAGTAGTAGTAATTACTCATAGGGAAATGTAAACAGGGTTTTTTCAGGGTCAAACAGTTTTTGTGTAAAGGAAGTATATGTAAATATGTAAAGTCTCCCTTTGAAAACTAAATAAATAAGAAAGTTGCATGTGATGCTCTATTGTACTATTTTGTTTCAAACTCATAATTTTCATCATGGATTGATCTGCTGAATTTAATTGAATTTGTTTGCTTTTTAGAACTCTGATATTGTTAAAACTTCTTTGTTCCATAGCATTTTCCCCCAACACCAGTATTATGGAATTTTACACAGTATGTTAACCATGAATTTTATTACCATGATGCACTTAAAGTATGCATTTATGTTAATAAGACCTTAAGAGTATTCAACATTTGGATGAGTATTATAAAGGTGATATTTGAATTAAAAAGGTGAAATAGAATACCATGTTATCGCTGAGGTATGTGTGTGCTTATAAAAATTTAATCACAGTATTTAAAATATGAGCTGTTCAGAGTTTGTTATTGTTAATTTATGTTGGAAAATATTATATTAGAATGTTGTTTTTCCTGTAATATTTGTTTTATCTGATTCTTGTCTTGCAACCCAGTACCTCAAAAGTCCTGAAGAAGATGCAATCTTGAACGACCTAGTTTCTGCAAGCAATGAATGAATGAGAGTTTATCACATTTGGAAGTCTCTCTAATCTCATCTTTGCAGACATCATAGGGGTCTTTTTCCTCACTCTATGCCAGTGCAAAAGGAGGTTTGAAAACGTTTTATTTTTCATACTCTGGAAAATTGTTTATTCTACAAAACATTTTTCAGCAAGTCTGCTGGAGGTTCTCTCACCACAGTGGTTTCCATTCCTCTTTTTTCTTTCATTGTTCACATAAACACCCCCCCCCCCATTCATGGAACAATCCAGCACCACAGGAAGCTACACAGACTGCTGTCTGCTGTCTGTCCATCCCCAGCTGATCAGGAAGTGAGCTTTGGCTGGTTCTGACTATGAGAAATGGCTTTTTTTACCAATCAGTTGCCACACTTCTTACTAAGGATCAAGAGAGATTTTGGTTTGTAGGGTGCACTTTCAGCATTGCCAAATGGTAGGCTGATTATGAAGAAACGTATTTTACAGAAGAATGTGTTTGGGAGGAAAGGTGTGGTGGCTGTGGACTTCCTGAGCCAGCAGGACAGGAAAGAGGAGTGTGGAGAGGGCCACTTCTGCTCTATGAAAGCAAAGTGTGTTCACATCAGGTTCACTTGTAGTCTCATACAGAATTGTGCAGACTGTTTGTGGAGAATTAAAGTACATCCAAGCCATGAACCAGTTAGGAACCTTTTTTAAGATCATATGATCTAAATCACCCCTGAAAATCCACAAGTAGGTTTTAGTGGGGCTGACACACATTTGTCTCAACCCTTTTCTAGTCAGAGAGATGACATCAGGTGTTTTCATCACTGGAGTCAGTTGGGCACATGCCAAAAACCTGTCTGACCACATATTACAGAGCCTCTTCCACTGAAGTCTGAGTACACCAGAGGAAGAGGGAATTGTATGACGGTATGACTGAAGTATGAGCCTTTTCATTCAACTGAAAGTAGGTTCTTGGAAAAGAGTGTTCCTCTATTGTTCAACACATTACCCCCCCCCGCACTCATCAGCTCAACAAGGACATTTCTAGGCCTCTTCTCTGGCTATAGCTGACAGCAGGACACGTCTAATGTTTGATCCTTCTTAAAGTAATTAGCCTTGTTGGGGGTAAACAGGGAGGTTTAGGGTTGACAGATGGATCTCAAGGACACCTACTTGTTCTTCTAGTTCTACAGCTTCCCTGCCCTTCTCTCTAAGCCGATGTTTAGTGTGTAGGAGAGAGAGGGAGGACGCAGTCCCTCATAGTGTGGGAGGCTTGGCTGCTTTTTTTGAGCCATTACCTCATCGGGATTGTTTGTTTTGCTTTTGTTACGCTCAGCCGTGCAGTGCCCTCTATCTTAACCCTCTCCTTTCTGCATACAACTCCTGCCTGACTTGTTCTACTTTGCACTGTGTTTATTGTTCAAAGATTAAATTGCTGAAAGCTCCTTAGAACCAGTGTTAGTTCAACTGTTACCAGGTGTGTAATCCTCACAATGACGTGTTTCAATTCAGATTCTTCAGGGAATAATTCAGTGCGTTACAAAATCTAATTCTTGCCCTTCATTCAGTTATGTTGGTATTCTTCACAATCATTTTTAACAACAGAACTATAGTGTTGACAAATTTACAAAGAATAAACTACTACTACTACTAGATATTGTGTATTGTAATACAAAGGCTGGACTGAAATGAATAATATTTAGTAATAGTAAAAGATTTAATAGGTGTTACTAAATACACTCATGAAGTCCACAAGTCCTGACCTTTGTCTAGGTGTTCCTTAAACTTGTCCTTCAACCTGTGGCAAGAGCTAACTTTTGGTCATGAGATGACATTTTAGGATTGTTGTAGAAGTGTTTTCTGATCTGCTGTTGGGCTGAATTTGCTGGGACTGTCTGATCTGGCCATCTTGGCATTTCTTTCTCTTGTTAAATAATAGGCAGTATAGCATTTCTGTGACATCTGATGCTCTAGAATCAGAACTCCATTATTGTGGCTGCAGACCAAACAAATTGGCATCAAGACTGTGGCAGAACAGCTCATCTTGTGCATAGCAGAACAGAAAAGCTTTTAGGACGAGCAAAGCAGAGCTTTGCCTTCAAAACGTTCATGTTATAGAAAGTCAGTAACTTGTCTTATCAGGGTTGGAGGGTGTGGCCACATGGTGTTGAGATTGAGCAAGGTACACAAGAGTTAGCACCATCTTTTGAGGTCCTATAATGAGGTAATCATAGATGGCGACACTATGTCTCACTGTTAACCATGCTGCCACCAGATGCAGTTTACACAAATGGTGTTTACAATGCAGCCCAAGTATGAGCAGCCCTCAGAGAGCAGGCTGTGGTCACATTAGAAAGCTGATTGGATCAACATAGTAGTGCTCTGTTTCACTAGAGAGATTCAAAACTGCATTGTACATTAATGGTGTGACCCACAGTCCTCACGTACAAGGGCTCTTTTCCACACTCTTGAAGCCACTGATAGGGGCCTATGTCACTTGTTTATATAGCTTTCGCCATCTTTTGTTGGTTGGTGAATGGCAGACGAGGGTTTAGTGGGCGCCTTGCTTGTAGATTTGACCTCAACAGAAAGCATGTGGTGGAGTTAATTGAGCCTGGAGAGCTTATGTGGTGCTATAGTGTTTTAATTATGAAAGTCTGTGGTTCTGATTTGTCTTTTTGCTCATTTTTCCATTGCTTGTTTGCAAGTTGATGGTATAAGCTGTTAAGGCTGGGATACTTGTGCAAGAGAGACGAGCTGGATAGTTATTATGCTGACTGTTTTGCTGACAGTGCATCCAGTGAGATACATAATGGATAAACTCTGCTGTACAAAAGTTTGGATTCAGCAGCAAGGTATCAATAGATGCCTAATGTACTGTAGGTATTAGGGTGATGTGCCAGTCGCACACTGTACTCTCTACCAGGACAGATTGCCAATCCATATCTGGGCATACAACATGCACACATTTACTCTCTCACTCTCTCTCTCACTCTCTCTCTCACTCTCTCACTCACTCACAGCATTTAAGAAGCATTTTTGTATCCTTAATTTAGGAAAAAAACAGTAAATGCATGTTGTTATTGAAAATGACTATTTCCTAACTTTCAGTGGTAAGGTAACTGCCCATCTGAGTCATGTGTAGAGCATTCCACCTTTGGCCTATTCATTGACTGATTTAAGTATTTAGCCTCAAAACCTAGTGCCCCTTACCCCTCTCTGTTGCCAAAAAAGCACTTGTCGTTGTAAGACCTCAGTGTTTCACCAGAATAGCACCTGTTGTTAGGATAATCCACCTGTGAATCACCCTGGCAGCAGGTGAGGTCAGACTGAGGCCATCCTGGGAGCCAGGCAAAGCCTTCCTGGCCGGCAAGCTGTGGGCCGGACAAGCTGTGGGACTGCACCAGACCTGATCCTATTGTAGACTCTGGTGTTACATGCTATCTGCACTTACAGTATTCTAATCTTCACAGCTTTAGCGGTTTATTTATGGATGAGACTCAGCAGATGTGCTCACACCACAAGGGGGATTACCTTTCAACTCTCATTCATGAACTCTCACACTTCAAAACGACAATCAAAAAGCCAAAACCACCTGTTAGTGCCAAACTTTTTCTCACAGGGACTTTTGGCCTATGCAGGAGGGGGATTACATTGTGTTTGAAACAGAACTCCCCTCTTAAGACTAGTGTGGTATTTAGCCTGCACTCCGTATGCTAGGACGGTCCTTCTCTGTCGATGTGTTGGCATTTAGGGCTGAGAGTGGAGCCTTGCCATATAAGGGTCTCCATGCCTCCCCGGCTCAGCCCTGCTGCAGGCCTTTTGAGCTTTGTTTTGAGCAGCAGAGCTCGTGAAAGCAGACCGGCTCCTGTCTGCTGTCTTATGACCATGTAAGACCAGAGTGCACTTGAGGCTGCTGACTGTAGCTGCTAGAACAGGGAAGGCCTGATGTGAATAGAAAGACACTGATGTGGGAATTTTAGGCTGAATAATTTTGATACTTGACTTGTAAAATGGCCAGTGGCTTATCTGTCATTGCTACTACACGCTGCTGTGGAAAGCCTAACATGCACAGTAGTGCTTGCAATAGCTGCAGAACGCTGCGTAACCAATTTATGCAGTTATTTTTGTAAAATTCTTTAATATTTGTCTACCAACTCAGTCCTTGTGCTACTTCACTTTCAGGGCTGATCCTGTATCACTCACCTTGTCCAGAGTTGTGTTAATCCCAACCATAGGTGGAGCCCAAGAGGAAAAATCTAATATTTGTTACAAAATGCTGCTTTAAAGTAAAAAAACACTGCAACTACATTTTTGCATTTGGCTTTATATACAAATTTAACATTTCATTGCAGAATCCTTTCAATCACCTTTTGGCACTTTTTGATTCGAGTTGTCAGAATTGGCAGTGAATGATGAATAGACCAATAGAAATGCTCAAAGAAATGCTCCAAAGTTACAAAGTCTTTCTCCTTCTCCTGTAAAGTTACCTTTTTGGAGATAGAAGGTTTCGTGTAATAGTGATGATTTATACCTGCACTGTTACAAAAACAGTAATTTAATAAAACCCTAATTACTAAATCGGTGTTTCTAAAACCAGGACCTGGCTCACCCTGCCTTGCACATTTCATGGTTTTGAGGTTTGAGGAACTCTGTCTATTATTTGAGGAACTCTGTTTATTGTGCTGGAACACAAGCAAATACATCAAAGAGCAGCCAGTTGTACACATTCGCCCAATGTCAATAGACTTGTTTAGACATTTACTGATCTATTCATGCTTTCTTAATGCTAACTAATGTTGTAAATCTTGATTTATTAAAACGCAATGGACTTTATCCATTGTCCACCTGCTTGCATGCAAATTTGTTAAAACAGAAGCCTAAATTGGTCAAAATCCTGTTCATCTCAAATTGTTTAGACCATGTTGTCTCCAGGATTTTATATAAATGGGAACTAATAGCAAAAGTCCACAATTTGCAACATATTTGTCCCTTACACCCAGGAAATATCCAGTATGAATTAACATGAATGAACTTTGTTTCTGTACTAAAAAAAACTCCCCTAACTCGGCCATACACTTCAATAGCACTCAGTTTTAAAATATTCATCACCCACATTGGAATTTATCATTGAAAATGAAAAAGAGGTTCTCCATTGTTCAACCTAATAAAAGTCTTGATCTTCATCTAGTACAATATGCACTGATTGTTCATAGATTGTATTATTTTCTGCAGCCCTTGAAATCATCAGCCTCTTTAGCTGCGTAAAGGTCTTAATGTGATGAATATTTCTCTGAACTTGTCTCTGAATGTCCATCAAGGCTGGTGGAACTGAATGGTTGGAATGTTTGGTATTAATTCTTCCTCCATACAGTAGGACTGGTTTAGATTCCATGTTTTTCAAAGCTTAAAATCTGCTCTTTAGGTAAACTAAGTCTTTAGAAGCATTTTTGTGCCGACTGCACCTTATTCATCTCCTTAAAGAGTATATAGTTGTACCTGTCCAACTTTCCTGTTTTGGACTTGTGCTAACACATTCTCTCTCTTTCCACTCTTTAGGATGTGGAGAAGGAACGAGAACTGCGTACTCATCTCAGTTACGAGGAGATCAGTCACAAGATCAAGCTTTACAACACTGCCACTCGAGACCACCTCAAAATGACACTGGTGAGAATTCCAGCTGCTTTCTTTTCCAGTCTTTCTGTACATTGTTTACCCAATACTGCATTTATGACCCTGAAAGTTTTGTTTGAGGGTCTTGTTCAAAAGCTCATCTCAGGAGTCCTGTGCCAACTGCCCTAGCTGTGAATGAGCTGCCTTTGTACTAACGCCTTTATCTCTTCTTCTATAAAGACATTACTCATACTGCCAGCCTTGAATTGTCATTCAACCTTAACCCTTTGTTTTTTGATGATCAGGCCCGTGATGCCAGACGAAGCACATTTTTGTTTGGGTTTCACATGAGGATGGGTGGGCTGTTTTCACAGAGCAGGTTCTGTGTGACAGTAAGCTATGAATAGGCCAAAGAGGAATGTGATGCTTTCAGTGTAGTCTGCTATGAGATAACCGGTGCACACAGTGTGTAAGGTACTGTTTAGTAAAGCACTCAGAGATATCTAGAAAAGAAGAGATTTCCTCTGTTCTTTTTTATTCTGTCTTTCAGTTACGGCAGCCTTGCAGTTTCAGTAACAGTTCATCTGATTACATTGCAATTGACTTCAATGCAAGTAGGCATGTATGATTGAGTAATTGTGATATTAATGATTCAAATACCAAAAGAAAACCATTCTTGAGATCTACAGTGTTTTATTAATTTTGTTTTTGTCATTTTTGTCACCAGTTCTGATTTAACATATTGCCATCTCCATTTTAAACTGGAAACCAAAATATTGCAAAACTAGTAGAGCTCGGTACTTGTATTTTAATGGTAGTGAACGAATTACATTGCTACTACCGAGTAATGATTCCTGTCAAATCAGTCTGTTACAAATGTTGGTATAAGCAATGGCAAGCTGAAAGCAATCTCAAATGTGGTTATATTTTTCAAAACCTGATGCAGACGATGCTCTCTGTAGTTTCTTTATTCAAACATTTCACATAAAATAATTTCACATAACAAAGCTGGCCATGGCAACACTTCTAACCTCAAAGTGCCTGCTCAAACAAAAAAATATATCTAAAAGTTAAAGTGTACCATTTTTAACAGCCTGAGCCACGTCTTACCTTGCGTTCAGCTGCAGAAGTAATGCCTTGGATTTCACTTGGCATTCAGATCAAAAATGTTTTCAGTTTGTCAGGTTTTTCTTTATTGTTTTTAACCATGTCTGACTTGGCCAGATCTCCTGCAAAATATGTAAGACTACTTATAGTTGATTTTCTACATTAAGTACTTTATTGTTGTTTAATGGCTAAACAATAAGTAGATTAAATTATATAGAATAATTGATAATTTATTTTCGGCATCAATCAGTAATCAGTGGTGATGGGCCTAATACATGTTATATGGGGTGGGGGGCATTAGGCCTCTGTGCTTTAGCTCAGTAAACCTAAGTCTGTTACATTATTTTTTCCTTTCAGTAAGCAAACGAGTGGGACATTGCATTTCAGTCCTGCTTTCTGATCTATAATTACACCCATGGGGTCTTCCCTTTGGCTTGCTCTACACTCAGCACTGACATTTAGGCTAACGAGCTTAGAGAGATTGTGTTGCCTCCAATCTGAGGCCCATCTGGACACCTGGCCCTGCTATGACATCTGCACCATTTTGCTCTTTCACTTGGCCCATCATCACTTATCCTATTATACATGTGTAGGGTCCAGGGTTGCATATCTAAAAGCTCCAGCAGTTTTTTGCTGTGACAAAATTGTTTATTAAAGTCTTGTTTGTGTTAAAATGTGTAAGAAGTGACCTCAAAATGTCAATAGCATGAACATATTATGTTCTATCAGTTAATAACAACCGCTCCATTCTCTCCATCTCTCTCTGGTGTTAGAATCCTGATGGCCTCTACACAGGCTTCATAAAGGTGCAGCTGGAGCTGCGGCGGCCCATCACTGTGACAGGTGGAGGAGGTGGAGGAATGAAGGGCCAGGAAGCCTTTTATTTGCCTCGTGGCTGTGTCAACACTCTGCACATCAGCAGCTCCAACACTGTGCGGCAGGTGATCGAGGCTTTGCTGCGGAAGTTCACCGTGGCTGACAACCCGGCCAAGTTCGCGCTCTACAAACGCTCCCGCCGCGAAGACCATGGTGAGTTAAACTAGTTGTTCTGTGCGTTTCTATGGCTACATCTAATTACAGCCGATCTACAGTCAGTGAACTGTCAGCTATTATTTAGTTAATTGATTTTGCCATCCGCCCTTCTGTCTTCTCAATTTGCTGACATATTTTGGATGGATGTTTTTCCTCTGTTTAGTTTGTATTTGACTTAATAATGTCTTCTTTAACTGAATATGACTACATTACAAAGGGCAACATAAGAAAACCACAGAGAACTGCATTCAAGTACGTTTTTATAAATGTTTATCTTAAGCTTCTTTGTAAGATCTTGGGGAAGCTTTTGAGAATCAGTCCCAGTTCCTTCTTTTACAACATGACATTTTGGTCACACTGGGTTGGTCATCTCATGTTGGTTCAGCAATTTTACTTCTGAAGAATGCTAGTATTTTGTCAACAGTGGTGAAAATGAGACATTCTCAGAGAATAGTATTGCTTTCTTAGGGCAAGGCTGAAAAAGGCAGAAAAAAAATCATATTCCGATATATTTTAGCTGAATGGTCATATACCATATGATAGATGATGTGAAAAATACAATGCGAAACAATTAGGACACCCCATGGAATGATCTTTTTTACTATATTTAAACATATTGAAATTTCTTCTTTTTAAACACTAGGACTTGTACACCCTCCATAATGTGTACATGAGCAAGATTGAAACAGAATGTTATTTAAACTTATGTTGGCTCTAATTCCAATTTTAACTTTAAAACTCCTATTTTGAAATGACAAAAATCATCGCTTTGTCCAGGTTGTCTCATACCAGGGACAGTACAGAGCACATCAGGGGTAATGCAGCCAGAGCAGCAGTGATATTGGTCAGGGACATGAATTTGTGTCACAGTTTACCAGTTAAACTCAATGCTAAGGTTCACAGGCAAAATTAATTCCTCATTTTTTTGTAGTAATATGGTGAGAGTGGGGTCATAATAGTAGTGCACATTAGCTGGTTGGTGCGGTGTATGTGGGTGTGAGATGCTTCAGCAAGATTAGTTTAGTGAACACACGTGTGTATTTATGGACTTGCTGCCCTCTTGGCTTCCCGTGCCAGTAGATTGCCCTACTACTATGCCTGTATACCATTTCAGCTTCCTGAGCCAATAACATTCTATGCCAGTGTATCCACACACACATTAACACACACACTTTTAGACATGCAAGCAGTGAGACCAGCTGTTGTCCACGCCAGCTTGTTGACAGCTGGTACGCTAGCTGATGCCAGTCAGCCTCGTTCCTGACAAACACAGATATCCACACAGGGATCTTACACCACACCACACACACTGTCTGGCTCTGTTTTATAGGCCTCCAGACTGCAGTGTGGAGTAGTATTTTCCTCATCCCGTGGAAATATGCATTGGAACTTTTCCCTCCTCTATCAGGGGAAGTCCCATTCGTCTATCCTCACACATCGCTCAGGTCTTTGGCTGCAGGAGGCCTTTCTGACGTCACAGACTCGGTGTGATGCCAGACCGTACATATGGCCAGCAGTTTAGTACCTGCTTTTCCAGCTCTCATCTGGAATACATTGAGTCCTGGCGTGCTCTTAGTGTTACTCTGGTCTGGAATAAGTCAGTAGGTTTAAAGCAGAATTATGCAAGAATTTTTGCTCCTGGTGTCCCCTATAGGTGGGGAGCTATTCACTTTTACCTCACTGGGGTAATACATATCACAGTTTGAGCTCCCCCTCATGGACATGTGCATTTGTTGATGAGCTGAGACATACAGGATTGTCATCTGAAGTGAAAGAATCATGTTGACTGAGATTTTAAATAAATTTGGGTTCCTCTGTGTTATGCAGTTGTTATGAGAACATCATTTCTGGACTCACTGTAAGATATAAAACATTCATTGTCAAAAAAATAGTTGCACCCATAAGGATTCAATTGATTGCAATGGTGTCATGCCAGATGTTTATGGATTCACTCAGAATGGAAGTCTGACACATCCTTCTGGGTTTAACTATTTGTACAACTATTTTTTATGAGTTAAAATGACTTTAAAGCTGCTAATTTAAGGATACAATGCCACATATAGCTGTTTTTAGTACTTGGATCCCCACAGAGTTGACCCTCAGGCTTCTGCTCTTATGTCTTTTAGGTCTAGTGTAGATCTCAGTCTCAGTAGAAGAGCAGTTTATCTTACTGCTGCTGGTCTTACTGCTGTCTTAAGGGGTAATTCTCTCAAGGTAAACTGAAATGAATGAGGTGGCGGGTGGAGTGTGAGGTTAGAGGTGAGCAGTGAATGACACTCTCATTTCTGCTGACACTGCTCTCTGGATATCTCTGACGTTTCTCTCCCACAGAGACAGGAACAAGTCAGAGCTGCCTCCCTACATGAATTCTCTACTGTGCTATGATCTGAGAAAAGGGAATGTGACTTGTAGCATGTGGGGAAACCACATACAAGTCCCCCACCCAAGTGTGTTCTCCACCCGTTGTTAAACATGGTCAGGGGAGGCTTTGAGCTCTTCTAATTAAATAGCTCGTCTAGACCTCATGATCAGCTTTGTGGAGAGTGATGACTATTAAATGCTGATCAAGTCCTGCTGCAGAGCTCATTACAAAGAACTGAGGGGTGCTCATTTCAGCCCACATCACAGGAGCCTGGCAGAATGGAAATCATAACCCACTTGAGACATGCTGCTGGAGACAACAGCAACCCATTGTCTCCTGTATGCTGTTAGCACAACTGGCTTCTGTTGTATGTGTTTTCTGAGTGAACAGGTTTTTTGTTTAGAGAAATGCATTGAAATGCAGAGGTTTTCTTTTCACCTCCTATGAACCATCAGCCGTTTTGTAGCTACATTAGGAGTGCAGGGATATACCATATTTTTAGATTCAAAGGTCAAATTGTGGAGCGACTTTACCATATTCTTGTGTAAATAAAATGTACAGTGCTCATTTCAGCAGGCGTGTGTGTACACATACTAGGCCATGGGGGCATCCGGCCTGGAGAACCAGCCTTGTGACTGGAAGTTGCATACATACAGATAACACATTCCCTTTGTATTTCAACTAAAAACAATTTTTTACATTTTCAAAATGACAAGAAAATTCTGTTTTTAATCTCATTGGTCCACAGGACCCGTTTCCAAAATGCATCAGGCTTGTTTAGATAATGTTTCACAAACTTTGTAGCCCCCTAACCTCTGTAGAATGCCATATTTGAAGGCCATACTTGTGCAGTGTACCACAACTCCAGAGTCTAAGTCTTTTAGAAGGTCTTTTGCAGTCAAGTGGTGTTTCTGATTTGCCTTTCTAGCCTTTCAGCTGTCTCTAAAATTTGTCTCTTGACCGCCACTGTTTGTGCTAACTGCCATTTCTTAATTACATTTCAAACCGAGGAAATGGCATTTTGATTTCCTATCTTGGAGCGTTTTCCTGCTTTGTGGACTTCCACCATTTTCATTTTCATTGTGCAAGGCAGCTGCTTAGGAGAACCCATGGCTGCTGTTTGGGACACCCCCACCGCCATTTGCTTACTTTTGTGTAATCACTGAATAATGATAATACATAACTGAAATCCTGGATGGCTTGTTCTCAGGTTTTGGAAGAGTTATTTTGGCCTTTGTTTAAGATGAGTAATGAAGTAAGTTAGTTTCGTTACGGGAATGACGTGAGACATGATCCTGTTTTAGCAAACTTTTTGAGTAATGTAAGATGTGTCTGATCAAGTCTCAACAGCATCTATTGAAGACATCCTAAAGCAACAGTGGAGTTGTTTTTGAAGTTAATGTTATATAATCGGTTCATAAAATGGTGTCATTAGCCTGGATCTATATTCCCATGAAAATCAGTGGTTCATTGTTATCCCTCTTCTCTACAGGAACCCTCCCTGTTTCAACATGTTTTCTATCAGTTACCAGGATTTCATAACTGCTTTGTTATAAATGTGTCTTAATGAGTCATACCGAGTGTTGCCTCTCAGTGTAACTGGGTGAATGTGTCCTTTCATTTCTTCAGGGTCCATTATGCCTAATGATTGTTTGTTTGTTTGTTTACTTCTCTTGTAGTGTGTATCTGTAAGTTGGCAGAAGGAGAGCACCCTCTGCTCCTGCGTCTGCTAGCAGGGCCCAACACAGACACCCTCAGTTTTGTACTGACAGAGCAGCAGACTGGGGAGGTCATGGTGAGTCAGTAAAATTGGTTCATGCTTTACTGGAAATGTATGTTGTAATGACCTAGCTATGTGAATATTTCTCATACAGATGTAGAACAGTGGTTTGTAACATTCAACAGTCAAGCCCAGGGCATTACCAGAGTACTTTTAACCAGTAAAACCTTTACCATAATGTGCAAGTTCATAATTGCCATGAACGTTCCAGTAAACAAGATGAAAGACCAGTAGCGCCTTTTTGTGTACCAAATGCACTCCTGCATTATTTTCTTATTTGGAAACTGAAAGGTTCACTGGAACTGCTGTTGATGCTGCAGCATTAGGCCCATTCCTGAAATAGGCCCAAATGAAAATGAGCAAGAATTTTCCAGAAGCTGAGCAGTTTTCCTCGCATTAACCTCAAAATTATTCTTAGAATGAAGTTTGGATGCCTATATATTCTTTGCACATGCGATGTGTGTGACGTAACATAACATCATTGTGTGTATTGTTAACTGAAGATTTCAAGTTAATGTTATCAATTTTATGTTAAACAGTTGACTTAGTAATTTTACTGCATTTTTGCAACATTGGGAATTACAGCCACTTTATTTTTGGTTGGTAAGTGCCATGTAGTAAGTTGTACAGTAAAAATCAATGGCTATTTATGTATGTAAATGTAAAACTAAAAGCTGGCCACACATGGATGTTTAGATTTTTTTTTTATCCCTCTACAGGATTCTGGTTTAATATGGAATTTAAATCTTGGACTTTTTTTTTTTTAGCCTGAACTGAGTCTAATGCCTTCACATTGGAAGCTTCACAAAGTTGGGAAGAGTCAAAAGAGAGCTGTGATCCTCAATGGTGCAGGAAAGGCTAAGCATGCTGGTGCTCATGAGCATTGAGCCTTGACTTTACTGACCCGATCTAAGAACTTGTGCTTGTTAAGACTTGATAAACAGCAATAGAAGTAAACAACACTGGTGCAGTAGTAACAGTGACGATATGCCTTGGTCAAGTCGACCTGATATTGCCTCTTCTGCATCAAGTGCGCTTTTCAGACAGTTGCTATTGAATGTTGATGTTACGTAACTTGATAATTTCGAGTGTTACGTCAACACGTCATTATTGTTATTCATGTTAAGTAAAGGCTGGCTGGTTGCGTCGCAAGCAATTAAGGCTTCTTTGGTCAGTCTGGGTGTGCATGAATGGTGAGTGTCAAATGCACATGCACCAATACTGAGGAAAAAATAGGCATCAAATTGGGTGAAAGGGTAAAATTCATCCAATAGGATGAATGCACGATGCATGAACATCACCAGTATGTTGACTCTGGCTTGTGTTGAAAGTTGTTTCTTCCTACTTAAATTCAGGGCACACCACTATAAACATCCAGTTGTAATTATATAAAAGTAATTGGGCTTAAAAAGGCCCATTGTCATCCAGATGATTAGTTCAGTGGTCCATATGACATTCTTTACATACTCTCCCCTTTCTCTCCCATCTTTTTCAAGTGGGACGCATTCTCCATCCCTGAGCTGCACAACTTCCTGCGCATCCTAGATAAGGAGGAGCAGGATCAGATCCGCGTGATAACCACCCGCTACAATATCTACAGAGAGAAGCTGGAGGAAGCGGTTCGAGCAGTCAGCAGCCCTGATTAATGCCGTCTTGCACACCTTGGAGAATGAGTTTTGCTTTAGAGGACTCCAGGAATACTCCCTCTAGAGGTGCACACATAAAACCGCGAACTCCAGATAGAGGAGGCAGAGCCCTGTCAAAAAATCTGACCTCCAGAGAGCACACAGGACTCTACACGCTTTTCAAGAATGCACCCTTAGTGCCATATTCTCAATTCTGTGCTCTCGCACTCTCTTCACAGATTGATTTTTCAGCATCTGTGGTTATTTGTAATATTGTTTTTATTTTTTTCAGTTTAGTTACCTCTTGAACTTGTGAATGATGCAAGCCTGAGTATCTGATTTGTCTGAATTATTTTATTTAATTGGTGGAAACGGTTTGTACATATTTTTGTTCATTGTTTTTAATTTATGTGGGTGAAGCTTCTTTTGTTCTTTATCTTTATTTGAAAGAGTCTTATTTTATTTTTCGAAAAAGGCATAGCAACAGTCCAAAAGGATGGCCAGATGAATGGACTTGCAATGTACCAAAGAGTCAACAAGAGCTGGCCTTTGATGTGCAGTTGGCAAAGCCGTGGCAGATCTTGTTGTTGGGATACAGCTGCTGGTCTGAGACCAAGGTGACATGGAAGAATGGTTGAATGGTGAAATGTCTGTTCAGGCTCAAAGAAGCTGTTTTATGATTTGTACTTGAGAGCTGCAGCACAGGGACAGAAGTTCCAATATCTGTTAGTATGACCAGTTCAGTGGAGCATATGGAAGACCAAATGGCTTAGTTTTTCCAGATTGGTTATTAGTACTGGAAGATTTGTTGGAGTGGACATCCAGAAGAAAAATGGGACATGTAGAAAAGTGGTAGAGAAAGAAGACTGAATGTGGAGGTGAAGGCCCAATCAGCAGCACGAGGTGGCTACTAAACATAATGCTTAGCATTAGTGTTTAAAAAAAGTATCAGAAATATGTTGATCAGGATTCAAGCCCTGAAGCTTCTAGAATTCAGAGGGAACCCGTTGAAGTAGGGAACGTTGCCACTGGAGTAGAAACGATTGCAGGAAGTTGACATATTGGTATTGAGGAAGTCTGAATCCCATTTAGAGGAACTGTCATAAGCTGAATTGGGAACAAACTGTGTTGGAACTGACCACTGCTATATCCAGGCCTGGACTTGTCTTTGTTAGCTCCAGGCAACCATTTGAAACTAATGACAGGCTGCTTCCACTGTGGGTTGTTAAGTTAAATATCCTCTCGTGATCAGAGCCTTTAGCAGAGATAAGCTTTGGGAACAAAGCCAGCGTTGTTGGCCAATGGCATTAGGGAGGGACTTAATTGGTGGAGCTCTAAAAAAGGCACTACAGAGAGAGAAAATTGGGTGAGTTTCGATTGGTGGAGGAGATATGCCCGTGTTAAAGTTGTAGGCTGAGGAAATGGGGTAGAAGATTTGATAGTTAGGTCTACATTTAATCTGCAGCTGTTGAAGAGCTGTCTGTTCAATACTGTAGTTGTGTGCTTGCTGTTTGTGTGTGTGTATGTGTGTGTGTGTGTGTGTGTGTGTATATATATATATATATATATACACACACACACACACACACACACGATTCTTCATACCCTGTACATATACCTCCTCCGAGGGACTTCATAAAGCAGCATTTCTCACTTAGAAGGAGATTTGAAAGGAATAATCAAAATTGTTTTTGGTGATTTTAGCTTATGAGTGATTTACCATGGACAGTAAATTTGACTCAGAACTGACTAAATTAAAACTGTCCGTTGCCTTTTATTATAGGTATGATTAGGATCCATGGGGTTTCTGTTGTTTTCTATGCTAATTAAAATGACAATAATGGCAAATTCAGACTGCTTTGGTCCTTTACCCAGCTAAACTCTGAAATCCTGCTTTAAGAAGTGACCCCTCTGAAATGACGTGAGTACTGTATCGATTCACCATCCCTTCCTATTCACAGTTACACAGGGCTTTTATAATCTGAACAGACAGGTCTTATGATATCTCTGTATCTCTCTTATTTTGAGGTCCAATCACAGCACCTTGTTTGAGAAGCTGTTAAACATGGTGTAGTTTGTCTATGCAGAATTCAGCTGTGTCTTGAGTGAATGGTCTGTCGTGGAGCTGTGCTGTCGTGTCAAGGTTAACATTTACACCATGTTAAAGTTTGTTTAATGATACTTGTGTATCAGTGGTAGATTTCTTTTTTTATATGTATACATATTTTATTATTTTAAGTCTCTGCTAGTACTGCATGATGGTTTTCTGATGGGTACTGCATAATCCTTATTTTGCTCGTTCGCTCCATTGAAGCAGAGTTGTGTGGTCTTGTGGGGACACCTTTTGGTTATCTGCTGTAATAGCATCTTTACTTTTGTTACTTTGAGCTGTATTGTGTTTCTTGTTTAACCAAAGATCGAATGAAACTGTATAGTTTTAATTTTAAAATTAGATATTGATTAATTTGCCTGGTGCAATCAGTACACCTCACTTGAGTTAATCATCATCAAGCCTGTTAGAAATTTCACCAGGGCAAGATTTACTAGTGAACACTGGGTTGAATGAGAATTGAACGTTTTATCGTTTTTGAATCAATAAGCCATTGATATGACGGCCCCTTAAACCGCTCTGTTACTCCAGTATTATTAGCTCATGACTGAGGGGTCATACAGGGCAGTAGTTAAGAAATTGGATAAGAGTTGAGAAGCATTTTGGGCACTTTACACATTATAATTCAGGGAATATCTTTTTTTTTATTATTTTTGTCTCCTTTAAATGCATATTATCTTTTATTATTATAACAGTAAAATATATATATATATTATTCTGTGAATTGTTTTTTTTTTTTTCCCTAAACTTGATTTTTTATTTTTTAAAAGAGCAAAAAAGCTTCTGTAGCCCATTTGTTTTAGAGCAAGACTGTGAATGTTCCAACTGCATCACATTTTATTAGCCTGCTATTCGAGTCTATGTTAAAGGCTATGGGTATGTGTTTGAGTACTACTAAAGGAAGTTCTTCATTTCTTATGTAAATGCATGCATTATATTAATCCATGCATATTCCTCTTGGCTGTGAAGGACATCACTGGCCAGCGCTGTTCATCTGATTAATGTTTAGCAGCACATGACCGATGATAAACCTACATACTCTCAAGTTGCCAAACAACAATTACTGTAGAATCATAAACAGATTTCTATAGAGCTTCATTGTGTGTTGCAGGATTTATTTTTTTTTTGTACAGCCTGTGCTAGTTCCAGAGGTGGGTAATCCTGGATTACTTACCTCAGACTAGAACCTTGTGGTGTCAAAGTAATGATAATTGATTTACATGTTCAGAGAAGTTGCCAGGGTCAGTTAAATCTGAAATATTTTATTTGGCATTTCAGATTTTCACCCAATCCCAAAGTTTAAACCTGATCTAATTTGGCCTGTAGCGCTTGACTGGCCATGACCCTCAATGGGCTGGTAGCCTTGCAGAGATGTTTTGCAGAATGTCTGACAGGTCAGTACTGTGAAGTAGACTTGTGGGAAATAAAAAAAATAAATAAGAACACCATGCGGTTTATGATGTTGGCTGATGCAGGTTTATTGTTGGGAATTGTTTCAGCATCAGATCGTTACCAATCGTGGCCTTTCTGGTTAAAGACTTGGTTTCATTGAATAAAATTGAAATTGTTTCTCAGTCTGTTTTTGTCATTTTTCCACTCTCATTTTGTGGCCACTGTGGTTTCAGTCCAGCCAGTGGTTCAGGAAGAAATGTGGTCACAAAGTATAGAGCTTGTTCCAGTAATGTGCTGTAAGTACTCCTGAATGAACCCACAATCAGAGTTACTGCAATAAAACTAAAATTAAAACTACTGATTGAGGGTTTTCAGATAAATACTGCAAAACAATGTACATTGAAGCATAACTGGTGTGGGGACACCTTGTGGTCATCTGCTGTAATGGCATATTTATACAAGTGAGTGTGAGTGTGTGTGTGTAAATAAAAAAAAAATACAGGACATAATATGAATCAAAAATACAACCAAATTAATATTTATTATTTGACATATTTAAGCAGGGATAGGAAAACCTGGTCCTGGAGTTTGCTGATTTCACTGCTCTTAACAGTGAACAAGTGAGTTGAATCAGCTGTGCTTGAGTAGGAGGAGCACAAACCTTGGGCAGGAGGGTGTCAGTACAGGACTGGAGTTCCCTAGCCCTGTGTTTCAGAGTAAAGTAACAACAGCTGGGTCATGCAGCTTTCTCAGGGAGAGAATTTGGCCTGGTCTCCCTCACTGGGTGGGTAAATGCTGCTTTGTCCTCAAATCACAAACACGATGCTAGTTGGCACAGGCGTCTGTTAGCCATTGCATCTGAGCTGGGGACCAAGCGCTTGGCTGTCTGGTGAGGATGCAAGTGGTGGCAGTTTGAAAAAGAGGAGGCATGTGCTCTTCCTCACTTTAGTTTTTGGAGCATCACATGGTATGGGGGAGAGTGATGACAGGGTTGGGGAATTGGCACTTCCAAAAATTCATTGGGAGAAAAATTGGGGGTAAAAGTAAAAATGTTGACTGACAAATAATATGGAAATAATTTAAAAATCAATAGAAGTCAATATGAAATATTTTATTCCCCGTAATATTAGAGCTTTTGGATGGATATCCTAACAGGTCAGGGTTGGGGGTCTGTGGGGTTCCTTTCCATAAGCCATAATTCTGTGCTCTCTGACCTTGCAGATGAAGGGAGATGGCTGATTGACTGAGGGGCATTGCTTAACCATTGTCTCCCTCACTGAGAATCTGGCACAACTTGTCAACCAGAAGCCTTGCTGACATTGTGGTTGGAAGACTCTGAAGACAGTTGTCTACATAGAGTGGTGAGAAATCTCATTCTCAGGCAGCACAAACCCTCTAAAACACAAACCTCACTTGCTTTCATTTTAATTGAGTCTTCACATTAAAACAGGCCAAGGATCCGAGCTGAAGCTGTAGCCAGGATTGGGCTTAGCTGCTCTTTTTTGTGTGGGATCCTGGATAAAGGAGCGTCGTGTGTTAAATCACAGACAGACCCTGTGTCTCCCTGCCAAATTACATTAGACATGGCCATGTGATTCACAGAGTTATCTGAAAGGCTTGGAAGTGTCTCCAGTGGAGGTTGATGTCTTAACTATGGCTTAAAGGAATATTTCAGCCCTTATTCATTTGATTATAATTTTGCTGCTTCATAAACGGAGGGGAAAATCCTCTCTATCTCATCATTATTTGAATTTACAGACACAGCAGAACAGATTTTTTTATATGAAGAAAATACATTTTGACCTGCCTTTCTGATGCTCTACCAAGTGTTGCATGGTTGTCAGAGGCCCATTTAAAAAAGAAAATTTGTTTTTTCTTGGATTTTTCCTTGTGTAAGTGAAATATATAATACATATATATATGTACATATATATATATATATGTACATTATATATATATATATATGTACATATATATATATATATATGTACATATATATATATATACATATATATATATATATATATATATACACACATACATATACATATATATATATAGATTACATATTATATGTTATTTGCTGGTTTGACTGGCCATTAATTGAAAGGTCTTTGATTTTAAACATATTTTTTTCTGTTTCAATCCTCTGAATAAACTCTAGATTTTACATATTATATAAAATAGTCTTATGAAATATTAAGATTAATGACCTATAATTTTAAAGGTTATTATTCATATAGAAAATATTTCCAGGAGAACATTGATTTTCATCATTTTCAGTTGAATGATTTTCCGTTTTTAATTAGGATAAATGTACTAAAGTAAAACGAAAGACTTATTTTGTACTTTAAGTACAAGAGCGTCTAGATTCTTAACTCTTATAATGAAAAACCACAAAGATGAACAAGTTCACATTGGCTTTATTGAGCAAACTCAACTGAGTAAAGAAACTACAAGGAAGAAATCTCGCACGCCCACAAAAACGCTAGAACCTCTGTGCAAAACAAAATGCGGAACATTATCACATATCTGAAAGTGTCTCAGTGAAAGAGAAGTGTTGCTGGACTATTTATGTCGGTTACTGTT
Source organism: Acestrorhynchus altus (assembly GCA_034509495.1). Taxonomy (NCBI): domain Eukaryota; kingdom Metazoa; phylum Chordata; class Actinopteri; order Characiformes; family Acestrorhynchidae; genus Acestrorhynchus; species Acestrorhynchus altus. Next base: position 5,998,773 of record CM067501.1, read on the forward strand.
ATTTATAGGCAAATAGAACAGAATTCTTACTGCTTTTACACAAACTAAAGGCAACAGAAACAAACAGTAACATCCGTTTAGTAAATCAGTCAAGGACGATGCTACAATCTTAATTACAGCATCGAAACTTTGGACTTCCAATATTCAGCAGTCCACAATCCCCGACATTTCCCTCATAGTAAAATAGTCATTCACATTGTTTCATAAGTAGAGAAGTGGCTTGTTTCACAGCCTTGTGGTTCACTGTGATCTTTCACCACCAGGTCACCCCCAACTAAAGGGCTGTATCATCCAAAGAGCCACAGACATCACCAGTGTAAGTGATGAATCTTCGACTGTAGTGACTGGTGAAAAACAGGCATCTGCATGATCATCTAGTTAAGACTGTCTGGCTACTCCTCAACTCCTTTCAACACACTTTTAAAGGGCTCTTAACAAAATGCCATAGAAGAAAACATCTCAACCGTGGTCCTGGAGGCACCACTGCCCGGCCCATTTTAGTGGCAAGGGCTAGTTTCTAATTAGCTGATTCGTTTAAATGTGTGTGTACATGAAGGAAATCCAATAAAATGTGCAGGGCTGTAGTACCTCCTGGACCAGGGTTAAGAAAAGCCTAAAGCAGAGGTTCCCAACCCTGGTCCTAGAGGACCCTCCTCCTACCCTGCTTCCAACATACCTGGGCTAAACTAATCAGCTAGTAAACAAGCCATTTCATAGCTGTGGTGTCTCCTGGATCAGGGGGGTGACCCATTCAAGGAATGGTTCTTTACAGAACATTTAAAAAAATGTAAATGTTCTAAGAACACTCAAATTGGTATAGAACCTACACATCAGTTGGAGGTTCTTAAAAGCTTTTAGAAGGTGTCTTTCCTCAAAACAGGGGTTCCTCTATGGCATCTTCCAAAGAAGGCACCTTCATGTTAAAAGTGTAGTCCATCACGCGGCAGATTAATATCGTCTATACTCTTAAAAATAAAGGTTCTCTTTGGAACCCTGGTCTTAAGACTGTAACGCCATTTAATTGTTGAAAATAAGGAGCTACAACAGTCATTCACACTTTGGTTTGTCATGACCTACACCATGAAGTTTAGGCATTAGCTCCTTTCATGCAGCATCATATACGTCAGAAATGGTTAAAGAAAACCTCTGAACACCAGGAGTTATAAACAAAAATTAGAATTAGAAATGTCCTTTTGTATACTGTTAATGGAATATTTCAGATAGAATCCTACGATACATCTACGAGCATGAATTGATATGTGTCTGCCCAGACGATACAACGAAACCCAAAAGGTCAGGTGATTGATCGTCTTAAAAAATAAATAAATATAAAAAAAGAAAACACTGATTTAAAAACAGCCCTAATCTCCCATTCCTGTCCATCCCACCCTACAGAGGCCAAAACATGGGTTTGTTTGGTCATTTCGAAAAAGCTTAATGAAAGCAAGATGATTGGGAGAGAGAAAGGGGTCACCCTGTCTCAGAAACGGCAGCTTGCTAAAAGGGCAACCCCTTTCAGAAAGTGGATTGAAGTGGGGCACCACCCCTCTGAACTTTAGTGACCCCTCATGACCTCATCATTTAGAGAGACTGGCATGTCCTTAAGGGAATGATCAGGACATAAAGGCAACAGCAGGATAGGCTTTTACGGATCCCTTCTCTCTTTACTTCAGCGTTTGCCGAAGTCTGCTCATGTGTGGACTGAGGCTGCCGAACATCAGACGAGGGTCAAACTTAAACCTGGAATCAGAATAAATCACAGAAAGCATATTAGGTCACACTGGGATACACAGACATAGTGACATTTTCCTTGGTGTAGGTCTATAGAACCTATGGCATTTACTGCACTCTTAAAAACGAATGTGCTACAAATGGTTCTTTAAGCAATGCCAACCACGAAGATTGTTCATTAACCATCTACTTCCTTTATTACCTCTAAATGGCTCTTCAGAGAAGTCACCAATTCTGCTCCTGGAGAAATTCCTTCCTGCAGTTTTCAACTCCAACCCAAAATCTAACACACCCCATTTAGCCAAATCAAGAACCTCTGAAGGCAGTAATTAGTTGGAATGTAAAGTCTGCAGGAATGTAGGTCTCCAGAAGCCGGGATGGTGTCCCCTGTTCCCCTGTGGCTGTTTATGGAATCAAATGTAGTGCTTCTATGGCCTGCTTCCATGAGCCATTTGAAGCTATTTTATGTGATCGTATAATCACAACATTAGACGTTCTAATACTGTAATTGTAGAACATTGTAAAAGGCTACATTATGCAAATGAACCCTCAAAATCAGCATAAAATATTTACTGGTGTATGTTCATAGCTGGTCAAAACAGAAAAAAAAAAAAATAAATAAAAAAAATAAAAAATAAAAAATAAAAATCAGGTTATAGTATTTGTAAGGTTCTAACCGTGAGTCATAAACTCCTGGAGTTCTGCAGGACTGTCCTGAGCACGACTGCAGCATCATTAGTCGATGGTTCATCTTCTCTAGGACCTCCTGATCAATTGTCTTGGCAATGTTAGTGAGCTGGAAGGGGTCTGCTGTCAGGTTGTAGACCTCCACAAACACCTACAGATGGGTGAGGGGATGAGAAATTGGAACTGGCTGTTTTGGAGGTTTAGTTTTCAGTTCACAACATTTAGAACATGAAGAGATGTGATACAGAGGTACATCGATTTGATATTTCAATACAGCAAAAATGAATACTAATACTTTTATAATACCAAATACTATGAAAGTGCCATTTTTTATTATTAAGTACACTGTAGGCATAATAGCAGTGATTCTCAGACCGTGGTACATTTACCACTAGTGGTATCCCAAGGTGGTACCCCAGATGATCTGCTGCATGCATTACATATTAATTATTTAATTCAAACTTTTTACTGTACTTTTGTGTTTAGTGCTCAACTCATTAGAGTCTGTATGTCACTCGCGACTACAGTACTATAATTATTAACATCAGTTTCAAAGGCTCTCCATTAGAACTGTGTGGAACTCCACGACATTCATTAAACCAATCATTTACCTGGTAATTCACAACAGTTTCTGGATCAGAATTCATAGCTGAATAATTAACCTTGGGTTCAAGGGGATGCAATAGTTCACTGCGGGGTACTCCTGTTTTCTGAAATGTCTCAGTAGACCTACTGTCCAGAAACAGTAATGAAACATCCTGCCATGCTAGCTTGCAGACTGCAAAAGTAAGTGTGTGGTGACAAACCACTGGCAGAGATGACAAGTACAATGTGTAACGTCCACATCTCACCTATTTTGTATGTGAGAGTGTGTGTGTGTGTGTGTGTGTGTGTGTGTGTGTGTGTGTGTGTGTGTGTGTGAGATCATGAGTGATACATGGTCTAAATAGTTTCAGAACCACTGCTTTATAGTGTCTCAATCTAATACTCTGAACATCAGCCAATACGTTACCCCCCCCAAGCCACCAGCCTGGCCAAAACAAAAGATCAAGCCTGATATACATGATCGTTTATGCTCACCTCATTATCATCAAACTCGCAGTACTGGAGGTTGGCAGCTGTGGATACTGTGCGAACACAGGCGTAAGTGTTGTTATAGGAGTCCTCGCACACACAATCAGGAAAACACTCCTAGTTAGACAATGTGAGAGAATACAGTCACTTAAAGAGGTTCGGTCCTCTGCACACACAGCGTGGGAAATTGTGTTTACTCCTGAAATGTGTGTTTGAATGGCCTGAAAAGACCTCTATACTGTAATCAATCATTTTTGGAAAGAAATGCACCAAACAACACATTAATTCAATGTTTACAATTGTTCTTCATTGTCTAAAGATTAAGTATGTGAGTCTAAAATGACTCCATAATAATCTGTATTAACATCATCCCAAATTGGTGGGATCATTAGACCTTGTACGCGAGACCACTTTTGTTCTTCAGTCTCATAACTAATAACTGCATTTTAAATGAACAGCGTTTGAATGTCCTAAGATATTTCTAATCAGTTATTTGCCAGAAATTAAAGCAGAATTTAAATGAGCCAAATGATGGATTTATTTAATGTTTAAAAAAGTCAACCTGTATCACATACTTTAACATTTAGACAACGAGAAACAGTGTTGGTGTATTTTTAGGAATAATCTGTATTAACGTCAAAACTGAAATTTGCATTATATCTGACGTATCCATTATAGCAACCCGTGATCTGTTAACCACTGCAGTTCACAGAACAATACTCGTGGCCGTTGTGTTTTACTGTTTAAATTGTGTTTGATGTTCTCAGTCCCATGTACTGAAGTCTCATTACTCCCCTAATCCAAGATGAGTAAGTTTCTCCATTCTGGGACGCTTTAAATATGAAGCTAGTCTTTTAAGAGGTTATATGGTATCTGATCAACCAGCTGATTTAGTGCCTTCTTCAGTACAGGCCAGTGATTCATACTGTCTACCCAATAAAGTATCAGCTGCCTGCATTTCAGAATGTTGTACTTTAATCTGTCACATTTCTCCCCTTTTTTCACAAAGAAACTATACAGATTCCTTACTGAGACTCCGGGACCCAGAATGGGGCAGGCTGGATCTGAGACGTTGTGACCCTCTCCCTCATACTCCACCAGAAAATCAGACCTCCATGTGCTGCTGTTTGCTTTCCCAGTCTGAAACACACACACACACACACACACACACACACACACACACACACACACACACACTTTTTCATTCTAGGGCACCTTTAAAGTAGCTGATAAGCAGAACAATGTCATGGAGGTCTCATGCCATGTCCACATGCCAACACCAATGTTTTATTCTTTTACTGTTCCATTACTACCCACCATAATTGGCAGAAAGGACATCCCATCCATCTGGGTCTTATTGACATCATATCCTGCCATGTCCACAATAGTTGGGCCCAAATCTATATTAGCCACGAGTAACTGGTGAAAGAATTCAAGACGACCATTACATGAGCGTCGAAGATCCTATGTTAAGAATGCTATTTACTATGATCTCTGAATATTGGTGTGTATTACCGAGCTGGTTTGGTTGGGCTTGATGTTGGGCCCTCGTACCAGCAGAGGAACCCGGATATCAAATTCATAAAGCTGCCTCTTGTCCAGGGGCAGAGAGAACTGGCCTAAGAGGAGGAGGAGTAAAACATCAATAGAAAGGAAAAAAAGTGCCATTCTATCAATTGCACAGACATGTCTGGATGTTTCCATTTCAATATACCTGTATGGTAGCCATTGTCAGAAGTGAAAATGACGTAGGTGTTCTCAAGCTCTCCTCGAACTTCTAGTTTCTTCACCACCTTCTCCACCAGGTCATCTACAGAGAGGAGAGTGCGCCACCTAGAACACACATCAGTCAACTTCATACTTAAAAAAATCCACTGTTAATTATTAAATTCTCTCTTATGAACATAAAATGCAGTTTTCAAACTCAAAATATCACCCCACACAAAAGTCTTGAGCTGAGACAGAAATGGGTCCCTGTTTACGTTTTAGGGCATCAATGAGTAGGTCTGCTATGTTCCTCTGAGTGTCTGAATCATTCAGTATAATTTGAGCATGATTTTTGAGGGCACTATTATCTCCCACAATTCACTGGTAATAGTTAACAGTCATTTACTACCATTCATCCCTCTTAACTCTTCCTCATCTGATGGCAAAAAGCAACTTCTCAACACCAGAACACAACTGTGAGTCTCGTTACCAAGTAACACTGTGGAGTGAATGGAGGTCAGACACGTGTTTATGTGAGTGGTGCTGATGCATGATTCTAATTCATACCAAGGGTCACAAATCAGGGTGAAGTCTGAGAGTTCACGACACACCATTGGTGGAAATATTTATAACAAATCAGTCTCAGATTTACCTCCGTCTGTAAGCATTGTCTAGGAATTCCACAGAAGAGTTTGCCATTGGAGTTTTGGCTTGCCGGATTAGCCAGTGTTTGTCCTAGAAGAGAAGAGTTTGTGGTCAAAACACTGGCAAGAACAAAAATAGACACACATGGAACAGTGCATATGAATCTATGCACCTTGCCATGGATGTTGAAGTTGGGATCTCTTGGAGCTTTGACTTTTGAAAACTGTTCCTCGTATTGTGGGGCAGCCGTCCAGGGAGAATGAGGAGCAGGCGTAGACACCATCATAAAGAATGGTCTGTAGTTCGACTTGTATTGAAGGAAGTCTATGGAGATGTTGGCCTTGAGTGTGAAGAAGGATAAGAATATTGTAATTAAGAGATGAAATACACTGTAAAAACTCTACAAGTCTGAAATATTCAGCAGCATCTCTCACCAGAACATCCGTAAGGTAGTCCTCACTGTAGTTCTGTCCATGCCTCTGTGCTTTTCCATTCACAGATAAGGTGTAATTGTAGTACTTGGAGTTTCTTTCCTGTGAAAGACAACAGAACATGAGAACTGAGAACCTAAGAAACAGCAAAGAACTGTTGGGATCATCACAGTGAAGCAGTGTATTCCTGCTAGGCACTGATATCCTTTCCACCATTTCCCAGTTATCCTGATTACGTAAGCCCAAAGTTGAGCTGTTCAATAGGAATGTTCCTCAACTCAGACAGAAAAGTGCAACAAATGGTTTGTTGAATGATACCATAATCCCGGGTAAGCAAACCCAGTCCTGCAATGCCAAATTCCTGATTTGTGCTTTTTCTGTACAATCACATCTGATGTCAGATAGTTATTTTCAAGAGAAAATAGGCTGTTGAATTTGTCTTCATTTGAGATGTAAATATATTTTGATAAAAACAACTATGTTTTCTTTGGCTTAAAATAGGAGTGTAGATGTCAGAAAACCTGAAGAATTCTGATGAATTATTTATAATGATCAGACTGAAGGGATATCCAAAATAAGCTCTTCAAAATACTTGACAGTGATTCACAAAAACTGTGTTTTTTATGTATCCTCATGACTTTTATTCTGAAATTTGAACACTGTGTGAGCAAAGAAAGAGAGCAAACAGCCCCTCCCTTCTCATTTTCCTCTATAACCCAATATCTGGCATCATTAGGACCCCTCTGATCAGCCAGAGTCGAATAGGAAATGAACAGTTTTAACTGTTTACCGAACTGGATTTCTCACTGATAACTAATCCAACAATGTTGTGACTGATCAGATAAGTCTTGTAGTTTATAATATGTGTATCATGTCTGTATGTTACTCTTATCCTGAGATATGACGCCTACTATGTGACATAACTGCTCACAAAGTGTGGATCTCAGGTTCTCAGAGTTAAAGGATTAAAGTAAGGGTTCTTTACCAATTTAAATCTTGACCCTCTCAGCTTTTACAAAGATCAGGTTGGCAATTTGGACCGGAGTCCAGTTCCCTGGCTCTACTAAATTTATCAGTTAATAGTGGAGTTGAATCAGATGTGTTTGCGCAGGAAATCCAAAATCTTTACAGGAATCCAGCACTCCATGATCGGACTTGCCCATCCTAGTGTAGATTCTGGACTCTTAAATGTTACCTTAATTTCCCAGAGGGAACGCTCCCAATGGATCTATCTGATCTGGACTCTAAACTGAGAAACCTTACTTTGTGAAATGTCCCTTAGGGGTGGCAACTGAGGGCAATAATCCAGCCATGTTTGGTGTTTTCCAGCTCTTTCATGAGTTGATCAGGTGTGTTTGATCAGGACAAACCACCACTACAGGATGTTCCCCATCCTTATTTAAACAAACAGTGATGAAAAACACTAGGCTGATAACCTCTGGAGCAACCACTTAGGCTAAATCCCCAGCATCCCCCAAAGACACCCACCCCACACTATTTCAGACCTGAACCTATTGATACAAGCTTCTAAATTAACAGACATTTTAGAAAAGTTGTATTTCTGTCATTACCGAGTTTCTCAGTGCAGAGGAGGAAAGGTTAAGGGTCTGTCATGATGACCAGCTAGTACCACTTCCACTAAATCATCTCCTCCTCCTACTCGTTCAGGTCAAGACCTATGTCAAGATCTGAGGTACACTGTTCATAAACCCATAAATAAACAGACAAATGGAGTTTAAATAGTGCCTGCTGGGAAAGAAGGGATGTAAAAGCAAGCATTTGCTTAAAAGACTTAAAAGAGCATGTTTTTACCTAAATCTGTTCTTTAAATATGCTCAAGTCTAGTTCAAAACAACGTGGATTGTGTTTAATGGGTGTATGAGTGGTGCATGCATTTTCCTTACCAATGCAAACCAGTAGTCCCAGCCTGGAGGAACATGCTCCACTCCACCAGCCTGTTTGTTTCCATACTATGGAGTTTATAAGAGAAGAAAATAAGAAAAAGAAAACAAACTAAATTAAAATTTCCTTTAAATGATGATCAATGTAACAGTTTATGTAACAGGGTTTGGACATTGTTCCTCACAAAAGACTTCACACGCTGCGAGATTCTTGGGCTGTCCTGCACACACAGCTCTTCTGAGGTCTAAGTCCAGATTGTCAGAGCTGTTTAGGTCTGTGAGGGTCATGGCAGTTACAGCAGCTTCATTATTGTGGATTCTCAGGCATCCTTAAAACAACTGTCCTGCTGAAAAAGCCACCCTCTCCTTTCTTTATTTAAACATCATCAGACCACAGGAACAAAATGGACTGCACTTCTTACAGATTTCTGTAGAGTTTGTTGTCACACAATTGTACAGTGAGGATGCAGAAAAGGTTTCTTCAGATCAATCTTTCATAAAGTTCTTCTTTGCACAACATCATCTAAACATGCCATTGCCCTAACAAGCTAATTAAGGTCTGAGACTTTGGTAAAATCACGTCACAAAACAAAAACAACAGTAATATTTCTTGAATGCTGACGATGTTTCATCCTTATGCATCACTTTTGTGTATTTCGCAGAACATTTGACTGGAATGAAAACACACAACCACCCCAGCCTGTTGCAGACACGGTGCAACATGTAATATGGTTTATGTTTGGTCCTGCCAGGCATTTAAACCACACATGGTAAAAGTAACTCACCTCGTTGAGATACTTCCCAGCGAAAAACGTCTGGTAGTAGCCGTATTTCTGCAGCAGAGCTGGGAAGGTGTCAGGCTCCTGGCTCTTCTGCCAGGCCTGACTGCTGCAGTTTCCCTCCAGCGTGTTATTGATCACATGGTGATTGTGGGGATATTTGCCCGTCAGTATGCTGGCTCTACTGGGGCAGCACAAAGGACTGGCAACAAACTGAACAGGAAAGAGTGAGGATATGGTACATGAGTCAGGAGATTCCAGTTTGGCAGTGCTAAGAACATTTAATAATAGTCTTCATGTTTAATGCAGTATGATATCACAGGAGTAGCGTTATGAGAGAACTGGAGACACACTTTTGCACTCACGCAAGTTTCTCAGACTATAATCTGGAGTGGTTTTAAAAACAGTGATACCACTTTAGAATTGCAGTACCAAGCATGAATAATGACAGTGGGCAGACAATTGTCCTTAAAAATAGGCTAAATTGGACTGAAACACTTAACCTATGATGTCGTTCATGCTCTTAACACACGACAGGAAGAAACACAGCTAACATCACACAGAATGTGTACAGATCGGTGTGATAAAAGGTCATCTCTAATTAGTTTAAAGACACCCACGATCAGACAGTTGAAACTTTGTTTCCTAATTTTGGCCAGTTGGGGGAAATGCCTGGACTAATTTAATCAGATTAATCCCCTCAATATCACACCCCTAGATATCAATAGGCCCAATACACACGATCTGAGCACTGCGGACAAACTGTGGACAATGCCAGTCACCCATTAAACACTGCAATCATGAATCAGAGGAGTTTGTTCATTCTACGGTTGTCCGAATTGCTCTACTGACCGACTCCGGAGACCATTTGTTCCAACAGCCATTGGACATTTGAACTGACCGTGGGGGACGAAAGACCACTGTGGGCTGAGTTAATCTCAAGACCTGATCAGACCGTCATTATTCATTATTACATATGCATGTGTGTGTACTAGTCTTAGTGTTTACATATCTGCTCTTTATTTACTTGTTGGTCAAACAGTTCGTGGTTAATATATTGGTTCTGCTCCTTTGCACATCAGGCCACTTTATAACTACACATTTTGCACATCCTGAGGATCATCCAGTTGCACACTCACCACACGACTTAACTTACTGATTCTTATACTCATAAGTTCTTTGTGTTTTTGTAAAGTTAGTGTAACCTATACAATTTCTCACAATCTAGTTTCTACTTCTCCATTGTTTTGTATTAAACCTCATATTTTTCTGTTGCATTTTACGACGGATGCCTCAATATCCTCAAGATCAATAAAGTATCAATCTATTGATCTGTCTTAAACGTGCATACAGATACACTGGGCTGCACACACGGGAATTAGTCCTCCACATTTAACTACACATTATTGAATTCACACACTAGGGTGCAATGACCACATGTGCCCAGAGTGGTGGGCAGCCCTAGGTACAGTGCCAGGGAAGCAGCTGGGGAGATAAGTGCCTTGCTTAAGTGCTTTAGTCATGTCCTGCCAGTTGAGGGAATTGAACCCGCCACCTTCCAGTCACAAGGCTGGTTCCCTCACCACCAGGCTAAACAGAGCTTGTCTGTAAGGACGTATAAAGAGTTATATACAGGCAATCCTTCAGTACAAGGTACAAAACCTCTCCACACACACGGTTTTAACCAATCAGTGCACAGAAATCCCATTACTCCTCCTGCCTGCACCACAATGAAGTCAATTCGAGTCAAGTCGGTCCTACGTTACCGTGTTGATGAAGGTGATTCCAGCCTCCCCGATGAGCTTTCTGGTTTTGTTGAGTGGGATCTGTGGGATGAGGAGAAACAGGAACACACAGTATGAAGTCAGGAGGACCACCACACACTGCTCTCTCAGTGACCCCCAACACAGCTGAGGAGATACACAACTCACCATGCCGCCCATGGAGGAGTCCAGGTCATCAGTGAGGATCAGAACAATGTTGGGTCTGCGGTACAGGTTCATGTTCTGGTTCTGCTTCATGTTCATGTTCAGGTTCAGGTTCTCCTCGGCGGCCGAGTTACTCAGCAAAGTGACGCACATTACCGACCACCACAATAACGCTGTAATTACCCCACAATTACCCCGAGCCGCGCTCATATTTACCCCGTAGTGTACACACCGCTGTGCTCTGAGGGTCTCCGGGCAGGAGCAGCGGGGTATAAAGGGGTAACAGAGCTCAGAAAGCCCCTCACTCACACTCCTCTGTTTTCCTCATGTGCTGCGCAAGAGCGGAAGCGCCAGTCAGCTGATGGCTGCGCTGCTCTCTGATTGGCTAGATCTGTTGTTTTAATAATAAATAATAATAATAATAAATGATATTATATTATCCTATTTTTTAATGCGTTTATGAATCATTTGGTCATTTTTACCAAATTGTGGAATAATGATAGTCATAAAATTAAAATGATTAATATTATTATAATATGTAAAGCACACACACACACACTCACACACACTATGGGGCAGTGAGCACATGTGCCCGGAGTGTTGGGCAGCCATCTCCACGGTGGGGTTTCAAGGGCTTCAGTCAGTCCTGCCAGATCAGGGGATTGAACCCGTTAACCTTCCAATCAAAACGCTGGATCCCGAACCCAGAGGCCACGGCTATCCCATAATATAATACTGTTCCATAATATAGCAAAGTATAAATAATAATGATTTTAAACACACATAAATATATATAAACAAAATATTTCAGTTTATGTAGTGTTTATTATAAAGGAACAGAACATTGGTCTGTATTAATCACATTTTCTCTTGTGATGTTTGCATTTTCACAGGTTATATTGTGACATGTTTGAATGTCGCTCAGGCTTGGAAATCTAGAATTGATTTCATTACGTTTTCTGTACTTTTATCCTCCAATCACAGCTTACGTCAGTTCTGATCACAAGACAAACAAAAGTTGAGTTGTTAAGATGTGATCTCGACAAAAACCTTATGGAGATCAGGATTTAGAAACCTCGTGAAAGAAATCCCCATAAATCCATGTATAAGTTTACTGTCATGAGAGAAAGAGAACTGTACCTAAAAGAGAATGACCTTCATTTCTGAACGTTAAGGTCTTATTTATAGAAGCCGCTTCCCACCACCTACGATAAAGGTACCAACCTGTTTATTCCACTTTAAGGGAAATGATAAATCATGATTTTGAGATGGTTTTAAATGTGTTGGTATGATTTCTTGATACTATGAGATTATTTTATATTATATTTCTCATTATTTTGAGAAAATTCTTTGATATTTTATATCATCTCTCAATATTTTGAGATGTTTATTGAAATTTTATATAATATCGCAATATTTTGAGATGTTTATTGATATTTTGATATCATTTCTTAATATTTTGAGATGATTTATTAATATTTTATATAATATTTCAATATTCTGAGATGTTTATTTATATTTTGATATAATTTTGTAATATTTTGAGATGATTTATTAATATTTTATATATCTCAATATTTTGAGATGTTTATTGATATTTTGATATCATTTCTTAATATTTTGAGATGATTTATTCATATTTTATATAATATCTCAATATTTTGAGATGTTTATTGATATTTTGATATAATTTTGTAATATTTTGAGATGATTTATTAATATTTTATATCACTTCTCAACATTCTGATAATAATTTGTAATATTTTGAGATGATTTATTAATATTTTATATCACTTCTCAACATTCTGATACAATTTTGTGATATTTTATATAATTTCTCAATATTCTGAGATAATCTTTTCATAATTTGACTTAATTAAATCATATATTTTCCATTATATACACACATTTCTTATTTCCCGTACAGAAAGGAAACACACAAGCACACATTTCTTGAGATGTGAGACATATTTCAAATATACTGTTTAATTTCCAAATATACTTTAAACGTTAAGAAAACGTTGCTTTTCACATGTTTGTGCATGTGAGTCCCTCTTTTCTGCTGTCAGTGTCAGATCAGGTCTGGTTGTTTTGGGCCACTCTCTAATGTTCCTGGTGTGATGTTTCAGGAGCCAGGTTGGATGAGTGGGGTAAGGTGATGAATCCACAGACCTGGTCCTGACCCTGTGGAGCTTCTGCTCCTCAGAGTTCAGGTGTACTGATGAGCAGGGCAGCACCATTCTCTCCTGCAGGGGGCGCTTTTGTCAGGAGGGAAACAGGAGGGTGGGAGGGTAAAGCTGGAGCTCAGACAGGCTTCAGGAATGGCAGGCTCCCGGAACTCCAGATCCTCCTGACTTTCTGAAGTTACAGGTGTTCGGGGCGCGTGCAGGAGCCCGCAGACGGACAGATGTGGTCAGTGGAGGAGAAAGCAGGCGTGTCCGGCGGGCAGGTCAGGGACTCTGAGCTGAAAGAGGTGAACATATGTGACCAGGACTCGTGCTGGGAGGAGGAGAGCGGGGTGTTCGAGCTGGCGGCCCCGCAGAGGTGGGCAGTGGGGGACGGGGACGGGTCCTGCCGGGCTGACCGCAGGGCCTCGTCCATCGTGGACCGTCTGCTGGTGGAGCTGTACGACACCTGCGGCCCCCCCGGCCTGAAGGGGGCGGACAGCTGGGACAGCTCCACCGAGGCGTCCGGGCCGGAGCTGAACCTCAGCCGGAGCAGCACCGGATCCAGCTTCCTGCAGGAGCTGCAGGAGAAACACACCAGGAGACACCAGAGGAGCTACCTGAGCCAGAAAGGTGTGTCCACGGAACACCTGCGTATTATTATTATTATTATTATTATTATTATTATTATTATTATTATTATTATTATAAACAATAATAAACAATAATATTTAATCATAATTAGCAATATGATGATGATGATCATAATAATTATTAATGATAAACAATAATAATAATAATAATAATAATAATAATAATAATATATGGTTTCAAGGAGGAGTAATTATCATTTATATTATATTACATTATTTATTTATATATATATATATATATATATATATATATATATATATATATTTCATACAATAATTATATAAAGATATATAATAATAACTCCTTGAAACAGTATATTATTATTATTATTATTATTATTAATGCCTTATTGGAGCTGGAGTTAAATGTTTTCTAGCTTATAATCAGTCTGTCTTTATCCAATCAAACACTGAATACATAATTTAGATGACTAATTGAAAAATATGTAATAAAGTTAGTACAATAATTTTAGAAGAAACACGTGTCGTGTGAGATCTGATATACTTATTTTATTATTGTTATTATTTTCTATTTTGCATGTCTCCAAAATCCTGCCTTCCAGTGCAGGTCAGAGTAAAACGATATTAATTTCAGGTGATTTTGAAACGTTTCTTTTGGTCAGTTCAACATAAAATTCTGATACAATGTGAAGAACAACTGCCAGATGCTTTTAATGTGGAGATATAAGGTTTTTACGTGACAATGGTGTTGTACTAATGCAGTTATTCTGGATTACTACTTTTATTCTGACAGCACTTCTCACAGACAGGAGTTTAAAAGAGTTTAAATTTAAATTATCAACATAAAATATGGAGTAGAAAGTAAAAAATGTCCAGACAGATTTTAGGGTTTCTTAGCATTTGGTGATCTGCCCCATTTTTTGTTTG